>CM019828.1:50681576-51285951 GCA_009763385.1 Coix lacryma-jobi var. lacryma-jobi
CAATGATGATGATATTGATGAGAACACAGCCTTGGAGTACTTGTTTGGGCGAACCGAACTTGATTTAGGTTCGGACGGATCGTTAGTGGTCCCGAAGGAGGAACCTTCGGAGGGCAGTGATGTAGGCCGTACATATATGTATCGGGCTAGGGTTTTGTCTGGGGAGCTGCCAATTGTTCCGGCGGGTCCTTTGTTGTGGGGACCCATCGTTGCGGTGGAGCCAGAGTTTGAGGAAGGTAGCGAGGGCTCTGGTGATTCGATGTTACTTGAGGGGAGCGAAGGTTCCTTGTAATTTTTGTAATTTTCCATGATTTGTTTGTCGTTGTGAATGTTTTGTAAATGAACGGGAACACTGAATTGTTGGTTTAATGTCGCTACGATTCCTTACTCGTTATCGGATATTGACAAGGCTCGCTGGCTGTCCGGCACTGCGTTGTGTTGTTGTGTGCAATGTTTAGCTCGGAAAGCGAAATAGCGAGGCTTGCATTTCGTTACACTGAGATGTTTTAGTAAAAAACAGCGACGCCCCCTTTCTTTTTAGCGAGGCTCGCGTTTCGTTACACTGAGATGTTTTGTAAAAAACAGCGACGCCCCCTTTCTTTTTAGCGAGGCTCGCATTTCGTTGAGCTGGGAGTTTTAGTAAAAAACAGCGACGCCCCCTTTCTTTTTAGCGAGGCTCGCGTTTCGTTGAGCTGGGATGTTTTAGTAAAAAACAGCGACGCCCCCTTTCTTTTTAGCGAGGCTCGCGTTTCGTTGAGCTGGGATGTTTTAGTAAAAACAGCGACGCCCCCTTTCTTTTTAGCGAGGCTCGGTTTCGTTGAGCTGGGATGTTTTAATAGAAAACAGCGACGCCCCCTTTCTTTTTAGCGAGGCTCGCGTTTTGCGAGGGTGTTCGACTTATTTGGGCTTCGCGCCTCCTAGGTGGAGGTGAAGTTTGCTTTTTGCGAGCCCCTATCGTGTTTACGAGGGTGCTCGACTTTTTTTGGACTTCGCGCCTCCCCTTATCTTAGGTGGAGGTGAAGTTTGCTTTTTGCGAGCCCCTGTCGTTTTTTGCCAGGGTGCTCGATTTTTTTGGACTTCGCGCCCCTTATCTTAGGTGGAGGTGAAGTTTGCTTTTTGCGAGCCCCTGTCGTTTTTTGCCAGGGTGCTCGACTTTTTTGGACTTCGCGCCTCCCCTTATCTTAGGTGGAGGTGAAGTTTGCTTTTTGCGAGCCCCTGTCGTGTTTACGAGGGTGCTCGACTTTTTTGGACTTCGCGCCTCCCCTTATCTTAGTGGAGGTGAAGTTTGTTTTTTTTGCGAGCCCCTGTCGTTTTTGCCAGGGTGCTCGGCTTTTTGACTTCGCGCCTCCCCTTTGGTGGAGGTGAAGTTTGCTTTTTTGCGAACCCCTGTCGTTTTTGCCAGGGTGCTCGGCTTTTTGACTTCGCGCCTCCCCTTTGGTGGAGGTGAAGTTTGCTTTTTGCGAGCCCCTGTCGTTTTTGCCAGGGTGCTCGACTTTTTGGACTTCGCGCCTCCCCTTATCTTAGGTGGAGGTGAAGTTTGCTTTTTGCGAGCCCCTGGCGT
Organism: Coix lacryma-jobi var. lacryma-jobi; assembly: GCA_009763385.1. Classification (NCBI taxonomy): domain Eukaryota; kingdom Viridiplantae; phylum Streptophyta; class Magnoliopsida; order Poales; family Poaceae; genus Coix; species Coix lacryma-jobi. Next base: position 50,683,138 of record CM019828.1, read on the forward strand.
GTTTACGAGGGTGCTCGACTTTTTTGGACTTCGCGCCTCCCCTTATCTTAGGTGGAGGTGAAGTTTGCTTTGAAAAGAAAAAAGGTTGTTTTTCGAAGCAATCTTAGTGGGTTTTCATCGATTGTAGCGCTCTTTGAAAAAGAAGTGCTTTTTCGATGTTTGTTAGTAAAAGTGATAACTTGGGGATTTTACTTTTTTGGGGGTTCTAGCCTGTATTAAGGGTTTGGATACTGCCTCGTTAAAAAACCTTACGCCCCTTCGTAAGGAAAAAGAGTGCAGCTCCTTTTGTTTGTTACATTCATAGAGGATGGAAGAAAACAACAAATTACATAATGCGAGGGCTCGCTAAGGCTCCGCTATGGGTAGTATTTGCGAAGGTCGTCGATGTTCCAGGTATGAGGCAGGATGTTTCCCTCGCTGTCAGAGAGGTGGAAAGAGCCAGGGCGAATGCATTCTGATATCAGGTATGGACCGGTCCACTTTGGCTGGAACTTCCCCGCCATGCCGGCGTTTTGTTTCCGGATGAGGACGAGGTCACCCTTCTGCAAGTCTTTGATTCTGACCTTTTTATCTCTCCATTTTTTGGTTTCTTCTTGATACTTGCGAAGGTTGTGCACTGCGTTGCATCTTGCTTCTTCGAGTAAGTCTTTGTCGAGCAGCTGGCTTTTTCCTATTGGTTCGAGGGTTGTTCTCGGTGATTCATGCTTCAGTTCTTCTGGTAGCACAGCCTCTTCCCCAAACAGGAGCTTGAAAGGTGTGAATTTGGTTGCCCTGCACTCCGAGGTGTTGTGAGACCAAGTGACCGAGGTTAGCTCTTCCGCCCATTTTCCCTTAGGCCTGCCTTGCAATTTCTTGGATATGGCTTGGAAGATTGTTGCATAGCTCTTTCAACTAAGCCGTTGGATTGAGGGTGCCGAACAGAAGCGAAGCATAAGATTGTACCAATTTGTGCGCAGAATTCTTTGAAAACTTCGCAGTCAAATTGGGTGCCATTATCGACGGTGAGATGTTTGGGGACGCCGAATCGACAAACTATTTGTTGCCAGAAAAACTTTTTCACTGCGAGGGAGGTGATGGAAGACAATGGTCTTGTTTCAATCCACTTTGTGAAGTATTCTACGGCTACCACCGCGTAGCGAAGGTTTCCTGGAGCTGTCGGTAGTGGGCCCACGAGGTCCATTGCCCACCTTTGCAGAGGCCATGTTGGGCATATAAGCGTCGTAGGAGCCCCTGGGGCGTTTTGGTTTTTTGCCGTTAATTGGCAACCTCGCAATGTTTGACGATGTTTTCTGCATCTTTTAGCGCGTTGGCCAGTAGAAACCTTGCCGGAAGGCTTTTCCGACTAATGCCCTTGGGCCGTTGTGTGATCCACAAATGCCTTCATGGATAAGCTTAAGAATGTCATTTCCTTCGGACTGTGGGACACATTTGAGCCAGGGCGAGGTTACTGAGGCTTTGTACAGAATGTTGTCCACAATCTTATACCCTCGTGCTCTTTGTTTTAGCCTGTTTTCTTCTTCTTTGGAGTCTGGTTCGTGGAGCCCCTTGATGTAGGCTATGATAGGTGCCCTCCAGTCCTCGCTCTGGATTGCATTGATCAACTTGGCGTTCTTTTCGAGGGTTTCAAAAGCTGGTTGGGTCGCAACTTCGTGGAAAACATCAGGCGGTAGGTGTAATTGTTGTGCTGCTGCTTTGGCTAGGCAGTCTGCTTGCCATTTTCTGACCTTGGTATTGCTTTTACTGATATGCCAAGGAAAAAGGACTCTAACCTTCGGACATGTTGAAAGTACTTTTGCAGCTCTGGATCTCTGGCCTTGTAATTCTTCTCAATGTGCCCCGCGATGACCTGTGAGTCTGTGCAGATGACTGCCCTTCGGACTGACAGTGACCGAAGCCTTGAGAGAGCGAGTACCATAGCTTCGTATTCTGCGGAGTTGTTTGTACATTTGAAGTCAAGTCTTCTTGCGTATCTTAGCTTAGATCCGGATGGCGAGACTAGAATGGCTGTGGCGGAACCGACCTGGCGATAAGAGCTCAAGTATTATCTTAGCCAAATCCGTCTGACTTCGACTCATACTTGAACCCATATAACCCCGGTAGTCCGGAAATCACGAAGGATTTCTTAACACCATAACATACAGGATCGCATCGTTCAAGGTTACATGCGTAAAGATACATCACAGCGAAACGAAATCGAATTTAAAACATCAGAGTTATTACAATATTGAGTTTAAAAGTGCGGAAGCTCGAATAAGTTTAAAACACGACCACAACAAACGTGGTCCAAATAAAACATTGTTTGATAAACCAACTCAACACAAGTCATTCCTCCTTTTTAAGATAGTGTGCCACCAGTAGTCTTAGTCCGGCAAAAGAAGGAGGAAAGCTTCTTGACGACCCTGCCCTGGGCCTACTCCTCATCACCTTCCACTGGGTAGAGGCAGTGCTTACAATAGCCAAAGTAGACCTGGCCATCTGCAACAAACGGATAAACCCTGAGTACGGGAATGTACTCAGCTAGACTTACCCGTCTAACTGAAAATAAAAGACTCCAAGGGTATGCAAGGCTTTTGAGGTGGAGCTGGGATCTTTTAGTTGCGAAAGGCTCAAATTCAGATAAGGGATAATTAATGATTTTGATGAGCTGTTACTCTTAAACCTACTCCTTAGTTCTAGGTTATTACCTGTACTAGAGCACTCACTTGAATCTAACAAACAATAATATAACCATATCCAGTTGACTTATCCACATTTTAGTTGAACCTTTAAACATCACATGGAGTTGTATCGTGGTGAAGCTCGCCATAGTTTCCCACTAACCGGGGGAGACGGCGACTCGAATCGAATTCCAAACCAGCTGGTGAAAGACCTTTAATACCAGCCCACACTTTCCCCGTCGGGTCCATGCATTGGGCAACCGCTCGACGCTTGTTCGTGGTGGTAATCGTCGCGGCTCAAGCACGGACCGCCCAATCAGAGTCTGGCGATGGCCTCACGCGGCAGATCGCAACTTCGTACTAGAGGGCACGACACGGGTTGAGACCGGCCTGAACAGCTTCTAACCGGCTTTGGGGTCGATGATTACGGCACCGACATATCCCTAAGTAAAAGGGCGCGTTCAAAAATGAACGAGGGCCAACATCGATACAAACCTACACGATCCAACGGACGGACTGCCCCAAGTTTCCAAACTTGTGCTTTGCCTTCCATTTGACCGTATTTCATTACTACTCAGGTTCTTTTCCACGATAGCAAATATAGCCAACCGTGACCCGGTAAATACCCATCGGGGTATCACGGAAACATCCTTAACTACTACTTTTATTAAGTAGACTAAGCAATTCTACATTATAAAGCAGTAACAGGGTAACAAGGCAGGTAATAATCAATAATCAAGGAAGGGTAATGCAACAACTAGGATTCAATCAACTCCTATACCTAATGCATCACAATATAAAAGGACTCAAGTAAATTAATTGCAAAAACTGGGAGACTTAGAATGCTCCGGGGCTTGCCTTGAGTGAAAACCGAGGCCTCGTGGGAGGGGCACTCGGGCAGGTTAGTGTCGTGGACGGGGTCGACTTCCTCTGGCTGCTGCAGCTCCTGGATCTCCGGCTCGGCGTTTAGCTCCGCTCTTGGTGAAGCTCCGGCGGGGTCGATCCTATTGCGTGCGATGAATTTATAATTCAATAAATGCGGTGCAAGATGAAGTGGCATGAAAAGAATAACTCTTGCAAACCAACAAAGCCAACTTGTTGAACCACTTTTAACATTGGGGCAATATCTCATTTATTTCATAAAACAAAATCTGAGTATTCAACTCTTTCTTATTTAAATACATCAAAGGAAACTCAGATTTGAACTGCGAGTGTATTTTTCTGGGCTCAGAAAAATCCACAAAAATTCCAGAAGGTAAACCACACTTGCTGGACTCTACTGAACAAGTTTCAGCCAAAGATAAAATACAGAGCTGCAGATACAAAAATGACAAGCAAACTGCCTAAAAAGGTACTTTGAACTACAACCCTACTGTAAAAGAGTGCATAGCTCTGTTTCCTATTTTTCCCAGATTCTACTTCACATTTCATATTTATCTAGGAAGTTCCATGACCAGAACCATCATATATTTTCTTACATGAATTTCCAAAGATAAACACGGACAAGCACAGTTGTAAAACAACTACAACTTTTTCCATAAAACAGATCAGGTTTATATTTTTCTTAGACCCTTCATGGCATACAGAGACTGCACAAAATTTCCCATATTTTATTTCAACCTATAAAACACCTTAACACTTTTTCTAAGAAATCAGCAAAAAGGAACTTTTAACCATAACAGGAACTCTTTTCATAATAAACAGTACTTCATATAACTTTCACAGGCACCAAACATAACAAGGAACCCATACAAATTTTCCCATTAACTCCATCCGAAAACACTTAATTCCATTTATCCCAACAAAAGCATGTGCACTGAAATAAAGAAAACAGTAAAATAAACTGATATCAAAAATACATTCATATTTTTCCATGATAGATCTACTCATGAACAAGCCAACAAAACTGAAGTACTCCATTTGGACTTATAAATCATGCTGTACAAAAATAACAAGCATCTCTGGAAAATTAAACCGAAAAGAAAAACATTTAACTTCTCCCGGCTGGCTTGAGAGAACTCGGTCTATGGACCGGTAAGGGGCTGACGCGCGGGACCCGTGGGTCAGCAGAACCCATTCGGGCTCGGGCGCACGGCGGAAAGCGAATCGGCCGAGGCCTGGCTCGAACGAGACCGCACCCGAGGTTTCGCTCGAGGCCGAGCTCGAGGCCGAGGCCTGGCTCGAGGGCTCGGTCGAGACGGAAAAACATTAGCCCGTCCGAGACCTGGCTCGAGGCTGAGGCCTGGCTCGAGGGCTCGGGCGACGGCGAGACGGAAACATACACGCCCGTCCGAGACCTGGTTCGAGGCTGAGGCCTGGCTCGAGGGCTCGGGCGAGACGGAAGAACGCACGCTCGTCCGAGGCCTGGCTCGCGGCCTCGGGCGAATCGGAAAACAGGCGCGCCCGTCCGAGGCCGGACTCGGGGGCTCGGACGAGACGGAAACAGGGGAGGGATTGGTCCGGTGATTTCTCGCCGTCGGTGAGGTCGCCGGCGGGGAGGCTGGGCCCTGCGGACTCGTCTCGACGAGGCGCATCCGGCGGTACTGGTGGATTGGCCAGCGCACGGCCGTAGCGTGCCGGCGGCGAGCGGCAGCGCACGGCGGCGACGGCATCGCGCGGCTACGCCGTTTCCGGCGGTCGCCGGCTAAACTGGCGGGCGTGTGAGACTCAGTGAACCTAGAGGGGAGTCCTAGGGGTGATGGTTTGGCCGGAGGCGCGCTGGTGCGTGCTGGCCACGTGTGAGGTCCGCGATGGCGGCAATGGCGCTCGGCCGTGGTGAACAGAGAGATGGGGAACGATAGCGTTAGGGCTAGTTGGTGTTCTCACCTTGCCTTGGCTTGGCGAAGCTGGAGGAGGAAGAAGGGAGGCGGTGGAGCTCGGGTCGGGGACGAACGGTTCCGGGCTCCGAGCGGCGCTGAAAGCTTCCGCGGCGGGGCTCTTCGGACTTCGGCGTCGGTGGAGCTTGGCGGATGGCGGGGGTGCGCACCGTGTGTCCGAGACGAAGGCGGGGCAGTGGCCGGGGTTAATCGGCCGGTGATGGAGGTGGTGACTGGAATTTGGGAAGGGGCCTTGCGGCGGTGGTTGCAGCGAGCGGAGAGTGCTCAGTTTGCTTCGTGCGCGGGTGAGAGTGGAGAGTGAGAGCGAGAGTGAGTGTGCGAGTGAGTGAGGGAGTGGGAGAGGCGCTCGGGCTTTTGCCCGGCGGAGCGGAGGGGCGGCCTGTCGTGGCGGGGGCCACGGCGGCTCGGTCAGCGAGGCGGCGGCAGGCGGCTCGGCAGACGAGGATGCGCGGGAGTGGCCGGCGAAGATCGCTGGCGTGCTCCGGTGGGAGAAGATCGGAGAGGGAGTGGTCAGCGTGGATTTGGCGCAGAGAAGGGGCGCCACGCGGCAAGCCGGCCGGCGTACGGCGCGGCCGTGTCGGGTGGCCGGCGCGCGGTGCGGGCGGGCGCGCGCGCGGGCGAGGCGGCAAGCGCTGGGCCGAGGCGGGGAAGTGGGCCGAAAGGCCGGATGGGCCGAAAGGTTGGCGCCGGGAAAGAAAATTATTCTTTTTCTTTTTCCAGAAATTTCCAAAGTTTGACTTCTCAAAAACAGTTTGAAAAACTCCAAACCAGGCCTTGACCCAAATATAAAAGTTGCTCAAAATATTTTTCTCTACAACTTTCATACAGAACACTTTTTCTGAAAACCACTTTTAAATCCTCCTCAAGAATAAAACCAAAATCAAAGCATCAAGTCAAATAGAAATCCAATTTCAAATAAACAACAAAAGATCAAAGGCATACTTATACACATGAAATGATGCAATGCATTGCTTATGCTTTCTTAGTGGCTAATTGCAGTGCCTAATGCAGTGCTTGACACTAGGGTGTCACATGGCCGAGGCCCCTGCGCCAGTTGCACCCCAGGCTCCGTCGACATACACAGTCCAAAATGGGTCTTGGTGAGGTTCATCTTTGCGAGGGTCTGGGGTCCATTCTGCTATGAAATCTGCTAGCGCCTGGGATTTGATTGTTGTTCGACCGACGAAGGTTAGGGCGTAGCTGTTGAGTTCAACTGCCCATTTAGCTATTTTTCCGACTGCCTCGTTGTTTTTGAAAATGTTCTCGAGGGGAAAAGCCGAGGGTACATGGATTTCATATGCTTGGAAATAGTGCTTGAGCTTTCTTGATGCCATGACCACTGCGTACGCTATCTTCTCGAGCTCTGAGTAATTTCGTTTAGGCCCTTCGAGGGTTTCTGATACGTAGTAGATTGGGGCTTGCCTGGTTTGTTGTTCTCGTGCAACTCTTTGATTAAGACTGCGCTCGCTGCGTGAGGCGAGGCTGCGACGTACAGAGTAACAAGTCCCCTTTGCTTGGGCTGGTTAAAACAGTCAAGCTGGTGAGATACTTCTTCAAGTCTTCGAAGGCTTTCTGCTGCCGGGGTCCCCAGTTGAATGGTGCGGTGCTTCTCAAAGTTTCGAAGAAGGTAACCCTCGCTCAGCTGATCTGGAAATGAATCTGCTGAGAGCTGCTAATCGGCCTGATAAGCGCTGGGCTGCTTTTTTGGTTGTCGGGGGTTCCATGTTGATGATAGCATCAATCTTGTCGGGGTTAGCTTCAATTCCCCTTGCAGAGACGATACAACCCAGCAGTTTTCCTTCACTTACCCCGAAAACACATTTTTCGGGGTTCAGCTTTAATCCAGCGCACCGGAGGTTGCTGAACACTCTCGACAGGTCCGAAATGTGGTTTTCTTTTAACTCGCTTTGGACAACCAGGTCATCAACATAAGCGGAGACGGAGTGTTCATTTTGAAGACCTCGGATGTCATACGAGCGAAGGTTGAACCCGCGTTTCTTAGGCCTTCTGCCATTCTCCGAAAACAAAAGTTCCCGAGGTGTGATGAAACTTGTTTTCTCCTCATCTTCTTCATTCATCCAAATCTGGTGGTACCCCGAAAAGCAGTCGAGTAGAGATAGCATTTGGCAGCCGGCTGCCTGTCAACCAAGGTGCTTATGTTGGGGAGGGGAAAATCATCCTTCGGGCAAGCCTTGTTCAGGCACGTGAAATCTACGCACATTCGCCATTTCTTGTTCTTTTTCTGTACTAGTACCACGTTTGAGAGCCATGTTGGGTACTTGACCGGGCGGATGACGCCTGCGTCCAAAAGCCTTTTTACCTCAGCCTTCGCTGCCTCTTTCCTTTCTTCTGACATTTTGCGAAGCTTTTGTTTGACCGGGCGGTAGCCCAGTTTGATGTTAGGGCTGTGCTCTATCAGGGTTCTGTCCACTCCTCTTAAGTCCTCTGCGGACCAGGCGAAGGTGTCGGAGTTTCCTTTGAGGAACGTGACGAGGTTGCTTTCTGATTGGGGGGCTAGGTTGGCTAAGATGAACACCTTCTTTCCAGCTTACCCCTCGAAGAGTTGCACTTGTTGGTTTCTTCCTTGGGTGACACCTTTATTTTGTCAGTGCACACCTTACCTTCGTCATTGAGGGTTTGTAACTTGGGGTTTCGACAGGTTGTGGACCATTACGTTGTCCTGGTGCTACTTTTCCCTCGGCTGCCCTTGCAATGTCTTGGTCTCCATATACTGCGACCACTCCCTTCGGAGCGGGAAGCTTCATGCAGAGGTAAGCGGGGTGGTGACTGCGTTGAATGTGTTGGTTACCCCTCGACCAAAATATGGCATTGTACGGATAGAACATGTCGACCACGTCGAAGGTTAAATGCTCAGTTCTGCAATTGATTTTGGTCGCCGAAGGTCACAGGCAAAGAAATTTTCCCGATGGCTCTCACTTGTTGACCGCCGAAGCCGTATAAAGGGTTGTCAGCAGGTTGTAGTAGGTTCCTATCAAGCTTCATGCTTGTCAAAGGTTAAGGCGAACAGGATGTCTGCGGAGCTTCCTGTGTCGACCAAAATTTTAGTGACAGTCCACTCTGCTAGATTGGTCTCGATCACCATGGCGTCGGTATGAGGGTAATCTCTCAACTTCATATCACTGGAGTCGAAGGTTATGGGAATGTGGGACCAACGACCAAATTTGTGTGGACCTTCGACGGCTACATGGTGCACCCATCTGGCATGTTCTTTTCTCTGCCGCTTGTTGCCATGGTCTTCATTTGAACCTCCGGTGATAGCTAGTATTACACCGAAGGTTGATGTTGGGTTGTTGATGGTCGTTTGGCTCTGGGTTTCGGGTTTGACAGGTTGAGGCGCTGGTAGAGCGGGTATTGGTGGTGGTGGCGGTAAAGCGTTGTTGACTTGTTGGGTGGTTGGGGTTTGGGTTTGGGGGGTTGTTGGATATGTGACTGTGTATGGTGGATTTTGGCGTTGTGGGATGGTGATTGGCTGATAAGAGGCTTGGTTGTAGAGTGGGTAGTGAGCGTAGATGGTTTGTTGCGAGGGTAGGCCGTAGTTTATGGGGGTATAGTGGTTTGGAGGATTTGGTGGGTGGAAATTTGGTTTCCTGGTGTGGTTGATGGTTCGTGTGTCTGCCGAAGCGGCTCTTTTGGACTCCTGGAACTCTTTTCCCTTCGCAAAGCATTCACATTGTTTGGTGGTGTGCCCCTTTCCAAGACCACAGAAATGACAATACATTTTTGCGGGGTCTTTTTGCTAGTTCCGTTGATCTGGCGGGGGTGGCAAACCTTGGGGTTTTGGTTGTTCGGAGGTTGAGTGCCCCATCCTTGGTGTTCATAGTGTATTGGTTTGTTGATGGCACCGATGTTGCTTTGTTCTTGGCGAGGGTTATTTACTCTTGGTTGTGGCCCCGGCTGCGGCTTCTGCTGCGACCTCCGAGCATCGGACTTCGCTCTGAAGTCCATGTCTGCTCTACAGTATCTTTCCATTGTCTCGTGTAATTCCTCGATTGAGTTTGCTGGCTTCCTGGCAAATTTCGAAGAGCATGGGCCTGGGCGCAGGCCACTGACTGCAGCGAGGATGACAGCCTCGTCGGATATTCCCGGGGTTCTTGCTCTGATTTGGATGAACCTCCGCCAATAATCTTGAAGTGGTTCGCGCTCTTCTTGTTTGCAGTTGAACAACTCAATGGGGTTGCATGGGGCTGGTGTGATGCCTTTGAAGTTTGTGCAGAGCCTATCTCTTAGGTTGGCCCAGGAATCCACTGTTCCGGGGCGGAGGTTGCTGTACCAGGTTTGTGCAATGTCTCGCAAGATGATGACAAAAGACTTTGCCATTGTTGATTCATCCCCGCCTGCTGCGGCAACTGCTGCTTCATAGCTCATTATGAATTGGCGAGGGTCGGAGAGCCCGTCGTATCGGGGCAGGTTTTGTGGATTATAGCACGGTGGCCAGGGTTGGGTTTGGAGCATTTGGGAGAGTGGAGACTTTGGGTCATAGGGCATTTGGTGTTGTTGAGGTCTTCGTTGGTTGCGAAGGTTAGGCTCTCTCTCATCTGGGTAGAGTTGGCGAAAGTTGGGTGGCCTCATAGGATGTGGTTCTGGGTGAATTGGTGGTGGTGGGGGTGGTGGATGGCGACGAAGGTTGTCTTGACCCCGCTCCTCATTCCCCTCCTGCAACGGGGGCATTTCCTCATCATTCCATCCCTCGGCTTCGGCTTCAGCCGCAGCGAGGGATTCCTCCATTCGGTGAAGCTGTTCCCTGGCCTCATCTGCCCTTTGCCTGATCAAGCGCAACCGGTTGTGCCTCTCAAGCTGATCCAGGCGCCTCTTCTTCTCTTGCAGCTCAGCTTGAAGTCTTTCGAGGGCCTCGAGGCCCAACTCTTCTTCATCTCTCCCCTCTCCTTCTCTAGAAGTGTGGGGGTGCTGCTGTGCCACCACTCGGGCCTGGGGGCCCGGGACTTCAGATTCTGGGGTGGCACCCTCTGCCCCCGAGGGTTGCACAATCTCCTCAGCGGGCGGAACCACCGCCGCTGTCTCACTGGCGACGCGTCGGTCCCTTGCTGCGGGCGCTCTCCTGTTTCCTGCCATTTCGAACTCCGGTCCCCACGGTCGGCGCCAAACTATTGGTAACACGCTTGCCCCACCTCCGCACTTGTGCAGGGGAGTGGCGAAGGTGACCAAGTGTCGGAAGCAGCAGCGAAGGTTGAGGAAACAAAGACAAGGTTGACGTGGCTCTATTCCCAAAAAATCGCCCCCCCCCTTTACACTGTTCACCCCTTGGTATTTATAGGGAATACCAAGGGTCATGGGATCAATTACAAAAGGGTACAGAAAAGATTCCCTGGCTCCACTTAGGGAGGAGGGGTAATAACGTAAAAAACACAGCTAAGGTGAAAACCCTAGTCAGCCTCCTTCCTGCGCGCCGCCACCTGATTCTTATCACCTTCGAGAGGGGAGAGCGAGTGCCAGACCCTCGATCTCGCTTGCCCTCGGGCCAGCGCTCCACTGACGCTCGCCAGACCCATCGCTCCAAGTGGAATGGCCTCGAAGGCCGGCGAGGGTCGCCTGCCGCGTTGTCGTCACGCCTCAACCTCGCGATGGAAAGACGAGGGCCGACCTTCGTCCTGCGGAGGTGTCCGTCCAGTCGCAGAGCTTGAGGTCCTTCGCCACCAGTTGGGCCTGGGCCTCTTGGCGAAGGTAGGCGGGATGCGCGAGGGTCACTCCCCTCGCTCTTCACGCCCTTTTCCTGCAAAATGTACCTGAACACTTCCGAAGGTTGGGTCAGTGTTCAGAGGTTTGATTGGCGACCTGAGAGACTTGACAGGATGAAATAGGGGGATAGACGGCGAAGGTGCGCGGGCCATTTTATTAAGCCAGCCTGCGTGGCGCCTCTGCCGAGGGTCCCTTCCCCCAACAGTATCAGAGCCGTGGTCACCGTTTGTTTGAGGCTTAACATCCGCCGGTGTTAAAATGGCTCAAATCAACTATATGGGGAAGCCACCACATTTTGACGGCACCAACTTCGATTGTTGGAAGAGGAAGATGTGTGCATTCACAAGAGGAATGAATAGAAAGATTTGGGAAGTGATTGAGAATGATTTGCGGTAATTGACCCCGCAAGTACCACTCCAAGAGAAGAAGAGAAGCTTCAATGGAATGATGTGGCAATCAACTTATTTTATGAAGCATTTGACACAAAGGTATTTGGGCAAATCAAGGACCTTGAAAGAGCAAATGAAATATGGGAAAGATTAGAAGAACATATGAGGGCACCAAAGCGGTCAAGGGTGCCAAGCTATACATTCTCAAGGACAAGCTCGCCATGTTCAAGATGCAAGATGATGAAAGCATACCGGAGATGTTTCACCGGTTGCAAGTCATTATCAACGACTTGAAGGCCTTGGGAGAGAAGGTAGAGGACAAGGACTTTTTCACAAGTTCTTGTGATGCTTGCCACCAAGGTTTGATACTTTAGTGACTATCCTAGTGAGGAAAGGATTGGATACGGTAACCCCAAACCAAGTACTAGGTGATGTGGTCACACAAGACACATACCGTGTGGAAAGGGATGGGGGAGCCCAAGAAGAAGAGAAGAAGAAGAAGACCATAGCATTCAAGGCATCATCCTCCAAGGGCAAGAGCAAGGGCAAAGCAAAGAAGGAGGAAAGTGATGATGAAGCAAGCTCAAGTGGTTGTGAGATAGATGATGAAGAAATGGCTCTATTTGTCAAGAGATTTGGCAAGTTCATGAAGAAGAAAGGCTATGGAGCAAGAAAGAGAAGAGATGGAATCAAAAGCACAACTAAAAGGTGCTACAGATGCAAGAGCAAGGATCACTTCATTGCGGATTGTCCATATTCTAGTGATGAAGATGATGATCATAAGAAGAGCAAGAAGAAAGACAAGAAGGAAAAGAAGGAAAAGAAAGAGAAGAAGAAGGAAAAGAAGAAGGGTGGTTCCTATGTAGTGACATGGGATAGTGATGCTTCCTCAAGCGATGATGATGATTCTAGTGATGATGAGAGGAAGACCACCAAGAAGAAGGCTATGGCTAGTCTTGCTATATCAAGCAAGCCTTCTATCTTCAACACTCCATCGACATGCTTCATGGCTAAGGCCACTAAGGTATCATCCGATGAGAGTGATAGTGAGAGTGATAGTGATGATGATGAGAAATACTCAAAGGAGGACTTCATAAGCATGCTACAAGATGCTCACTCTTACATTGAGACTAAGAGGAAGGAGTGCAAAGAATTGTGCAAGGCCAACAAGGCTCTTGAGCAATCCTTTGATAAGCTCAAGTCTACTCATGAGAGGCTAGAGGAAGCCATGAGAAGCTTGATCAAGCTCACACTAGGCTTAAGGAAGCCCACTCCTCCCTCCTTGATCAAAATAAGATTGAGGATGTTGTAGAGACTTGCAATGTAGGAGTAACATGTGATATACTTGATGAATCTTTTTATGCTCCTATTATTGTTGCTCCCACCAATGCATCATCATCATCTAGCTCAACTAAAATGCCTACTTCTACTACATGTGATTCATCATTAGTGGTAGAAAATGAGAACCTTAAGAACAAGGTGTATGAGCTCACTCATGCTTTAGGCAATGCCTATGGTGGAGATGCCCGCTTGCTGTAAGTGCTTGGGTAGCCAAAGATGTCCACTCAAAAGGAAGGACTTGCTATACCCCCCAAGAAGAGGCAAGGCCGCTTTTGCTCCTCACAAGACTAGTTTTATGAAGAGCAAGGGTCGGTATTGCCATAATTTCAAGCAATTCGGGCACATAGAGCAAAATTGCTTTAACAAGAACAAGAACAAGAACAAGAACAATGCTCATGTTTCATCCATTAGACTTGATTCTTGTTATTATGCTTACAAAGGGCACTAATGGTGTGAAGGCTAAGTATATTGGTGCACCCATGGTTGGCCCAAAGAAGAAGGCAATTGGGTGCCCAAGAGCTTAGTGACTAACCTTGGAGGACCCAAAAAGGTTGGGTAACCTAAAAAGAATTGATCTCTTTTGTAGGTAAAACTATAAAGCGGGAGAAGGCATTGAGTGCTTGATAGTGGGTGCACTCAACACATGACCGGGGATGAAGAAATGTTCAAATCAATCAACACTAGTGGCCAATGATCATGCGGATGCTATCACATTTGGTGACAACAAGAAAGGCAAGGTTAAAGGTTTGGGCAAGATTGCAATATCCAATGACTTTAGCATCTCCAATGTGCTATTAGTGGAATCTCTCAACTTCACCTATTGTCCGTGGCACAATTGTGTGACTTGGGTTTCAAATGCATATTTGGTGTTGATGATGTGGAGATAGTAAGTGTTGATGGAAGTGATTTGGTCTTCAAAGGATTTAGATATGAGAACCTCTATTTGGTGGACTTTGATGCTAGTGAAGCTCAATTGACAAACATGCTTATTCACCAAATCAAGTATGTGGTTTGGCTATGGCATAGGCGCTTGGGACATGTTGGAATGAAGCAACTAAAAAGGCTAGTGAAGCATGACATGGTTAGAGGACAAAAAGATGTTCACTTTGAAAAGGACAAGCTTTGTAGTGTATGCCAAATGGGGAAAGCAAGTTGGAAACACCATCCTAACAAAGGAATGATGAGCACTACACATGCACTTGAATGTTACACATGGACTTGTTTTGGACCCAAACTACATATACAAGTATTGGGGAGGAACAAGTATGGCTTTTGTTATAGTGGGATGACTATACAAGATACACCTGGGTCTTCTTTCCTTGTTGAACAAAAGTGAAGTGTTTGGAGTATTCAAAACCTTTGTCAAGAGAAATCAAAGTGAATTTGATAGAATAAATAAAGAAGTGAGAAGTGACAATGGAAGTGAGTTTAGAAACACAAGAGTTGATGAGCTATGTGATGAACTTGAATCAACATCAATTCTCGGCTAAGTATACACCTCAATCCAATGGGATAGTTGAAAGAAAGAATAGGACACTCATTGATATGTCAAGATCCATGCTTAGTGAATACAATGTGAGTGATTCTTTTTGGGCCGAAGCAATCAACACGGCTTGCTATTATAGCAACCGGCTCTATTGTCACCCTCTATTGAAGAAGACACTGTGGCGGAACCGTCCTGATTATAAGAGTTCAAGTACTGTCTTAGTCAAATCCGTCTGACTTCGACTCATACTTGATCCCATATAACCCCGGTAGTCCGGAAATCTCAAAGGATTTCTATCACCGTACATCATACAGGATCGCATCGTTCAATGATTACATTCGTAAAGATACATCTCAGCGAAACGAAACCGAATTTAACACCAGAGTGCGGAATTTAAAACGGAGTTATTACAATACTGAATTTTAAAAGTGCAGAAGCTGAAGTAGTTTAAAACATGACCACCACACGTGTGGTCCAAATAAACATTGTTTGATAAAACCCACTCAACACGACTCACTCCTCCTTTTTAAGATAATGTGCCACCAACAGTCTCAGACCAGCAAAAGAAAAAGGGAAGCTTCTGGACGACCCTGCCCTGGGACTACTCCTCATCACCTTCCACTAGGTAGAGGCAGTGCTTACAATAGCCGAAGTAGACCTGGCCTGCAACAACGGGATAAACCCTGAGTACGGGAATGTACTCAGCTAGACTTACCCGTCCAACTGAAAATAAAGACTCCAAGGGTATGCAAGGTCTTTTGGGTGGAGCTGGGATCTTTTAGTTGCGAAAAGCTCAATTTTAGATAAGAGGTAATTGATGATAATGATGAGCGGCCATTTTTAGACTTATTCCTTAATTCTAGGTTTTTCACCTGTACTAGAGCACTCACTTGAATCTATCAATCAATAATATAACCATATCCAGTTGACTTATCCATATTTTAGTTGAACCTTAAATCATCACATGGAGTTGTATCGTGGTGAAGCTCGCCATAGTTTCCCACTAACCGGGGGAGACGGCGACTCGAATCGAATTCCAAACCAGCTGGTGAAAGACCTTTAATACCAGCCCACACTTTCCCCGTCGGGTCCATGCATTGGGCAACCGCTCGATGCTTGTTCGTGGTGGTAATCGTCGCGGCTCACAGCACGGACCGCCCAATTGGAACCTGGCGATGGCCTCACGCGGCAGATCGCAATTTCCATACTAGAGGGCATGACACGGGTTGAGACCCGGCCCGAACAGCTTCTAACCGGCTTTGGGGTCGATGATTACGGCACCGACATATCCCTAAGTAAAGGGCGCGTTCAAAAATGAACGAGGACCAACATCGATACAACCTACACGATCCAACGGACGGACTGCCCCAAGTTTCCAAACTTGTGCCTTGCCTTCCAGTTGACCGTATTTCACTACAACTCAGGTTCTTTTTCACGATAGCAAATATAGTCAACCGTGATTCGGTAACTACCCATCAGGGTATTACGGAAACATTCTTAACTACCACTTTTATTAAGCAACTAAGCAATTCTACATTATAAATAAGTAACAGGATAACAAGGTAGATATTAATCAATAACCAAGGAATGGTAATGCAGCAAGTAGGATTCATTCCAACTCCTAACCTAATGCATCACAATATAAAAGGACTCAAGTAATTTAATTTGCAAAAGATAGGAGGCTTAATATGCTCCAGGGCTTGCCTTGGGTGAAGACCGAGGCCTCGTGGGAGGGGCACTCGGGCAAGTTAGTGTCGCAGGCGGGGTCGGCTTCCTCGGCTTGCTGGAGCTCCGGGATCTTCTGCTCGGCGTTTGTCTCTGGCTCCTGGTCGGGCTCCGGAGGGGTCGATCCTATTGCATGCGATGATTAATAAATAATTACAATGCGGGTGCAAGATGTGTGGTATGAAAAGAGCATTTCTTGCAAACCAAAAAAACCCAACTTGTTGAACCACTTTTGACATTGAGGTAAATACTTATTTAATTCATAAAACAAAATCCATTTATTCACCTTTTTCTTATTTCATAAATCAAAAGAAACTTAGGTTTGAACTGCAAGTGTACCTTTCTGGACTCAGAAAAATCCACGAAAATTCCAGAAGGCAAACAACAGTTGCTGGACTCCACTGAACAAATTTCAGCCAAAAACAAAATACAGAACTGCAGATATAAAAATGACAAGCAACTGCCCAAAAAGGTGCTTTGAACTAGCTCCTCATTCAAAATGTGTCAAACAGAAGATTTCATAATTTTTCTGGCTTCTTCTACTCATACACATCCTACTGTAGGAATATTGCTGGCAGAGCATACACATACAAGCCTACACAAAATAAACAAATTTATTTCAATTTAAACCATTTGAACTAGAACCCTAATGGGACAGGGTGCTAAACCGAATTTCATATTTTTCCCAGATTCTACTCCATAATTTATGTTTATCAAGAAAGTTTCATAAACAGAAACATTATATTATTTCTTGCATGAATTTCCAAAAGAAAACACAGAAAAGTATATTTGTAAAACAACTTCAGATTTCTCCATACAACAGCTCATGCTTGTATTTTTCTTAGCTTGGACATGGCACTCAGAGACTACACCATTTTTCCCATATTTTATTTCAGCAGATAAAACACCTTAATATTTATTCTAAGAAATCAGCCAAAAAGGACTTTTAACCATAACTGAAACTTTTTCTACATAAATAGTGCATCATATATTTTTCACAGGTGTAAAACATGATGATACATTTACAAAAAAAAATTCCAGGAATTATCTCAACCATAAAACACTTATTTCCATTTATCACAACAAAAGCATATAAACTAAAATAAAATAAAAACAGTAAAATAAACTTCTACCAAAAATACTTTCATATTTTCCATGATAGATCTACTCATAAGCAAGCTAGCAAAATTGAAAGTACTTCATTTGGATTTGTAAAACGTGCTACACAAAAATAACAAGCATTTACTGGAAAAAGGAAAAACATTAAAAGAAAAATCCTTTTGAAAACACCCGGCGCTCGGCTTCGGTGGACGCGGTCCAAGGACCAAGGAGAGGCTGACACGCGGGGTCCACGGGTCAACGGGACCCACCCAACAGAGAGAGAAGAAACAGGGGAGAGGGTTGACCGGCGGCTGCTCGCCGGCGGTGAGGTTTCCGGCAGCGAGGCTAGGCTAGATAGATTCGCCTCGTCGATGCGCATCCAGCGGTGGTGATGGTTTGGCCAGCGCATGGCCGGAGCATGCCGGCGGCGAGCGGCGGCGAACGGTGGCGGCGGCAACGCGCGGCTAAGCCGCTTCCGGCGATGGCCGGAGAAATTGGGGCAGACAAAAGCTCCTACGAACCCTAGGGAAGCTACCAAGGGAGTTGGTTTGGCTCGGATGGCTCCAGAGGAGCTTGGCCACGTGAGAGGTCCGCGGCGGCGCCCATGGCGCTCGGCCGGGGAGGAGAGGGAGATGGGAGGCGGTAGCGTTGAGACTGGGTGATGTTCTCACCTTGCCTTGGCTCGGTGAGGCTTGAGGAGGAAGAAGGGGCTTGGCGGAGGCTTGGTCAATGAAGAACGGGAACTTGCCCTCCTTCGGCGGCGACGGTGACCGAAAGGGGGAGGTGATGGTGACGGCGATGTAGAGCTCGGCCGGCGGTTCCTTCGCGCGCACCGCGTGTGCACGGCGTAGGCGGAGCGGCGTGCGGAAGGAATTGGATGGCGATGGAGGGTGGTGGTCGGAACGGAGAAGGGTGGTTGCGGCGGTGGTCGCGGCGAGCGGGGAGCGCTCGGTTCGCGTTCGTGTGCGGGTGAGAGTGCGAGTGAGAGTGGGAGAGCGAGTGCGAGTGAGAGACAGGGCGAAGGGGGCTCTGGGTTTTGCTCGTCTTGGCCGGGGCCTTGGCCGGCGGGCGAGCGTGGTCGTGGCGGGGCCGACGACGGGACGTCGCGGCAGCGGCGCGGTCGGCGAGGTGCGCGGCAGGCGAGGCGAAGCGGGAGTGGGCGAGCGGGATCGTGGCGTGATCGCGGAGGAGAAGATCGCGCGGCGATAGGCGAGCGCGGATTTGCGGCAGGAGCAAGCCGCCACGCGGCGCTCCGGCCGGCGTACGGTGCGGCCGTGTCGGCTGACGCGGCGCGGCGCGTGGGCGGGGCGAGCGGCGCGCGCGTGGGCCGGCGCGGCGGTGCGGGGTTGGGCCGGTGCTGCGCAGCGCGGAGTGGGCTGGCGCTGCGCGGGCGAAGCTGGGCCGGCGCTGCGCGGGCGAGCGGCGCGCGCGGCCGAGCGGGAGCGGGCTGGTGCGGGCGCTAGCTGGGCCGAAAGGCCAAACGGGCCGAAAGTGGGGCGCGGAAGAAATTCGTTTTTCTTTTTCTTTTTCCAAAAACTTTTCAAACTTTGACGACTCAAAAACAGTTTCAAAAACTCCAAACTAGGTTTTGACCCAAATACAAAAGTTGCTCCAAATATTTTTCTCTACAACTTTCATATAGGACACTTTTTCTGAAAACCATTTTTAAATCCTCCACATAAACAAAGCCAATTTTGAAATATAAACCATTTTGTTTGACCTATTTTTATTTAACAAACTATTTTGAACTAGGTCAAAACTCCAACATGAAAAGCACTCTACTCAATGTTCTCTATTTTATAAAACTCTTTGCCAAAACAGAAATCCACTTAGATCATCAAGTCCAATAGAAATCCAAATTCAAATAAATAAACAAAAGACAAAAGCACTCTCATGCACATGAAATGATGCAATGCATTGCTTATGCTTTCTTAGTATCTAATTGTAGTGCCTAATGCAGTGCTTGACACTAGGGTGTCACAAGGCACTGCGGATACATGGGTGTATGCCGAGTCTCTGTGTGATGAGTGATTGTCAATGGAGATGATGCGCATGTTCTTTGGCTTGTGTTGTGCAGGTGTCGAGCACGGAGACAGTGATCGATGGCGGGTGAAGGTCAAGTTGCGACGTGCCGTGCCGACGGACCGGGCGCGATGAAGGATGGGCGTGCCGTGCGGCGGACGTGCCATGCCGATGTATCGGACGGTGAAGGGCGGACGTGGACTTGGACTGATGGACTGGAGGCCGGAGGATCAGCTGTGGTGGCTGGCAGCCTGCGACAGCGACAGGCGGAGAAGTGCGATCATGTCGGTGGAAGGGGTGCACAGGCGGTGCATCCCCTCTACGACGCCGGTTTGTTGGTAGAGCCCGGGAAAAACCAACGGTGGACGGTTTCCAGGTTTGGGCCTCAAAACCTGGGTGCTGGGTTTCCAGGTTGAGCCTCAAAACCTGGGAGTGGGCCGGTTTCCGAGTTTGGGCCTCAAAACTCGGGCGCTGAGGGTTTCCGAGTTTGGGCCACAAAACTCGGGCTGGAGGCTGGTTTCCCGGTTTGGGCCTCAAAACCGGGGGCTGATGGAAAAGGCTGGTTTCCCGGTTTGGGCCGCAAAACCGGGGGTGCAGAGTGGTGGCGGCACGTGGCGGCGATCTGAAGGTTGCGTGGAGGCGACGCGGAAGACCGTGCGGGCGTGGCCGTCGGATCTACCTACCACCAGCGGGTGGACTAGAATAGCCTTAGGGTTAGGCTGGTCCGCTCTGTAAATTAGAGTAGAGAGGGGTAGAGTAGGAAATAGACTTAGGCTAGGTTAGTATAAGTAGTCTAGGGGAGACACCCTCCTCCCTATCTCAATCTCAGTTAGAGCTTTCATTTCCTAGGGTTTCCACTCTCCCACACCCCTGCTTTAGCTAGTTGAGATCCGCAGAGAGACTCCACTCTGTGTACTGTTGATTCGAGGAAGTGAGGCCGTATCCTCACCTTGGATCCCATCTCTTGGTGTCAATTCGCGTTTTGATTTCATGTTCATCATGTTCTTCGCGGATTGCTTTGTGCCTTGAGTTTTCCCGTCGCTTGATCTTTGTGCTCGGTCCATCTTTCACGATTCCATTTGAACTGAGTTGCTCTAGATCGTGAGGCATTTCTTTCCACCGAAAGAAATCATCTCTAACCTCACGGTCTAGGAGATCGATCAAGTTTTAGTTTCGGGTCTCTTTTTCTTCTTTCCCCCGAATTCCTTCGATTCACCGATTTGGAGTTAGGTTCGAGCCATGATCTCTTAGAGATAGCTCACTAACCTCCTTGTGACTCCTCAGATCGAATCCCAAGCCTAGAGCACTTGATTCGGAGGAGATCGGGTTGAATCGCCGGAGTTTCAGTGCAGTCGCGGGGTGACCGGACGCTCTGTCGAGCTGACCGGACGCACGCTTTCAGAGTCCGGTCGTTGAGCACGGCGCCAAGCTTTTCTGCGTACTGACCGGACGCTCTCGACCGGACGCTCTGTTTGCATTTCGACCGGACGCTACGCTTGCACTGTTCCCGTGTCATTGTCTCATCTGACCGGACGCTAAGTGAACGACCGGACGCTTGAGCTCCGTGCGTCCGGTCGCGAACAGAGAGCTCCCAGAGCTGTTTTCTGACGACCGGACGCGTCCGGTCCCTGCTGACCGGACGCAGGCCAGAGTCCGGTCGCTGCAGTTTCGCGCGTCTTCGTTCGCGGTTCGTTCGTTCTTGATCGGATTTGAGTTCCGTCTTTTGGGTTGGCTTTCTAGGGTTGTCTAGTGTCCCGCTGTGCTTCTAGGAAGCATCCACCCTACATCTAGGGTCGTGGACATTAGCAAGCTCTAGGTTTCGCTTTTGGGGTTGATCTTGGGACAGTGGCATCTAGTTTCCGAAAGGAAATTTTTGAAGCTCCCATTCACCCCCCCTCTGGTCGCTTTCGGGTAGCTTCTCGGTCCTTCAATTGGTATCGGAGCGGGTTAAGGATCTTCCACCTTAGCCGGTTCCAGATCCACCGAAGGCGACATGGATCGCGGCGTGGGCAAACCGCCGTTTTTCGATGGGATGAACTATGCGTATTGGAAGATACGTATGTCGGCCTATTTGCAGAGCTTGGGCGCTTCGATCTGGGATATTTGCAACTCCCCTGATTACGTGGTCTTGGCTGCTCGTGTGACTCAACAGCAGGTCGATGAGCACGATGCCAATAGCCGAGCCCGTAATGCTCTTTTCTCTTGTTTGAGCATGGGTGAGTTTGATCGTGTTTCTCACCTCGCTACGGCTCGGGAGATCTGGGACACTCTCATGCGTTTTCATGAGGGCACCTCTCAAGTCAAAACCCGACTCTACGAGTCGTTCAAGCGAGAGTATGAGAACTTTAGACATCAACCTGGCGAGAGCATAGAAAGTTTATTCGCTCGCTTTCAGGTGATTGTCAACAGGATGAGGGCTAACAGAGAGCAGTTGCCATTTGACGATCATGAGCGTGCTTTGAAGCTTTTGCACACTCTTGACCGTTCGATGTGGGACTCCAAGGTTCAGGCAATCATCGAATCGCCGAACTATGAGACTCTCACCTGCGACGAGCTCTTCAGTAAGCTCAAGTCCAGTGAGATTGATGCTATGGCGAGGGCTTCTTTTGAAAATCCTTCTCGCCCGTCCATGGCTTTGGTTTCCGGCTCTTCCTCTAACCCCTCAGCTGGCTTTGCGCTTTCTTCTCTCTTTTCTGTGACAG
The DNA here is from genome assembly GCA_009763385.1 of Coix lacryma-jobi var. lacryma-jobi. NCBI lineage: Eukaryota > Viridiplantae > Streptophyta > Magnoliopsida > Poales > Poaceae > Coix > Coix lacryma-jobi. Next base: position 50,705,113 of record CM019828.1, read on the forward strand.
AGGACCAGCTGGAGTCTTTGGGAGACGACGAGTTGGCTTTGCTTGCCAACCGGTTCTCGCGGTTCCACAACAACCGCATGAACCGTCGTCGCGGAGGAGGACGCACCGGATGCTACGAGTGCGGCGACCCCGACCACTTCATCGCCGACTGCCCCAAGAAGAAGAACAAGCATCTTGGGAAGGGCGATCACGGCCACAGGCGCGACTCCAAGTACAAGGAGAAGCACGTTCCCCCAAGGCACAAGAAGCGGGGCGGCTTCAACAAAGAGTACATCAAGAAGAAGTACTTGGAGAAGCAGCAGGCTGAGCAGCGAGCGTTCTTCGCCACGCTCAGCGATGTCGACGGCTCGGATGACGACTCCGCTCGATCGAGTGATGACGAGTCCGAGAAGAAGAAGCTGGAGGACACGTTCAACGGCTTGTGCTTCTTCGCCGGCGACGAAGGCCTGTGTACCATGGCGCTCGGAGATGAGGTCGACGGCGAGCCGGAGCGTACCCCTCGGAACGACGACGACGACGACACCTCCCAGGTATCTCTCACCTACGACGAGCTTTCCTCCGAGGTTGAGAAGTTGACTGCTGCCCTCCTTAGTCAAGACAAGTTGCTTAGGCGTGCCGCTAGAGAGCGCAAGGAGTTTAGGCAGAAGTGGGAGGACACGGTGAAGGAGCTTGAGTTCGCTCGGTCCACCGTGGTTGTGTCGGAGGAGTTGGAGTGCGAGAGTTGCGCCGCGCACATGACGGATCTTCTCACTCTGAGGAGTAAGTATGCTGCGCTGGTAGATGAGGTGGATGAGCTCCGAGCTAGACCGCAGCTGTTGGGTGCGTGCAAGACTTGTCCTGTCTTGCAATCCGAGTTGGCAGAGAAGAATGCCAAGCTTGAGTCTTTTGAGAAGGCCGGCTCGGATAGCACTTGTGTCAAGAGGTGTGCTTTGTGTGAGGGCCTGGAGCAGGAGATGGCCAATGTGAGGCATGACAAGGTGCGTACCGAGGAGGAAAACACATACCTTCGGACCGTCTTGTCATGGGTGTCTTGTGGTGAGCCTCAGCTCGGGATGATGATCTCCCAATTCAAGCGAGCTGCTGGGGCTCCTGGTGTAGGTCTTGGCCAGAGTGTTGATCTTTCAGCTTTTGGTAAGATTGGAGAGTCTAGTGGTCTGAACCCCTGTGAGAAGCCCAACTCCACCACTACTCCCAAACTAACCAAGCTTCCACCCAAAGAGCCTGCCAAGCCTGTCACCAAGGATGGAGTTGTAGTTGAACCCCCCAAGGCTCCACCCAAGAATCCACAATGGCAACCCAAGCCCAATCACCTAAAGAACAAGCTTGACACAATGCCACCCATCCGAGAGGAGTTGCCACAGAAGGGCAAGGGCAAGGTGAACCATACCCACATCCCTGCAAACCAACAACCCCCTTTGCGCGCGGTGAGGTTTCAGTGTGACTTTTGTGGGCGGGATGGTCACCTGAGTGAGTTCTGCTTTAGGCGCAGGAGAGAGGCGCGCCGAGCTAGGGAGATGCAGAACCCGGACATGTTTCACCCAGCTCGTGGTGGACATGCTCCGAAGCCTCAGGGGAGAGCTGCTAGGTCTGGAGGGAAGCATACCCAGCCTAGGCAGCAGGAGAGAGCCCCTAGGAGGGAGACTAGGCCTAGAGGTAGAGCACCTCAGTTTGTGAGGCCTAGGCAGGAGAGAGCTCCGAGGAGAGACGCTAGAGTTGAGCAGCAGGCTCCTAGGCGTAGACCTCGTAGAGAGCGTGCCCGACGAGGTCCTGTTTTTGCAGGTAACGGACCCCGTGGCGGAGGCTTTGTTGAGCGCCTTGTCCCACCGCAGGTAGAGTTTCGCGGTGAGCGCTTCTTCCCCAGCGGACCACGTTTTCCTGTGCGTGGTGATCGCTATCCCCCTAGACAGGATGGTTTTTACACTGACCGTTCTTTTGAGCAGCCGGCCCAACACTGGTTTCCTTCTTATCTTACTAACCCCAGTGTTGGACCGTATGTTCACCCTATGTCTTTTTATTGATGTAGGAGGAGCGGTTGGAGGACATTTGGCTTGTGGATTCCGGTTGCTCGAGGCACATGACCGGAAATGCCAAATGGTTCTCCAGCCATAGTCCGGTCGCCGGAAAAGAGTACATAACCTTCGGCGACAAAGGTAAGGGCAAGGTATTGTCCGTTGGTGCAGTGCGGGTTAATGAGCACTTTGTGTTGCGCGAGGTTGCTCTTGTTTCTAACCTGCATTTCAACTTGCTTTCTGTTTCGCAACTTTTTCGTGAAGGCTATGAGATTCGTTTCAAACCGAACCTTAGCCGGATCTTAGATCCTCAGGGTGATCTTGTATGTCTGATTTCACCCTTTGGGAATGTCTTTCGCGCGAATTTCTCAAAGTCGTTTGGATCTTCTCGCTGTCTTTTGGCTAGTCCTTCTTCTTCTGATCTTTGGAAGTGGCATAGGAGGCTCGGTCACCTGAGTTTTGACTTGCTTGCAAGACTTAGCTCACTTGGCTTAATCCGAGGATTGCCCAAGCTTTCGTTGGAGAAGGATCTAGTTTGCCATGCTTGCCGGCATGGAAAGATGGTTGCTGCTCCCCACCATCCTTTGACCAAGGTTATGACCTCGCACCCCGGAGAGCTTTTGCATATGGACCTTGTTGGTCCGGCTCGGGTGAGCTCGGTTGGTGGGAAGTGGTATGTGCTTGTTATTGTTGACGACTTTTCGAGGTATTCGTGGGTCTTCTTTTTAGTTGAGAAGTCCGAGACATTCTCCTTCGCTCGCGATCTGATTTTGCGTCTTCAGAACGAGTTCCCTTTGAACTCGATGCGAGCGATTAGAAGTGATAATGGTTCCGAGTTTAAAAATTCGGATTTTGAGAAGTTTTGTAAATGCCTTGGTTTGGAGCATCAGTTTTCTTCTCCCTATACACCACCCCAAAATGGTGTTGTAGAGAGGAAGAATCGGACCCTTGTTGAGATGGCCAGGACGATGCTTGATGAGCATAGGACTCCTAGGCGCTATTGGGCCGAAGCTATGAACACTGCATGCTATATTTCGAATCGCATTTTTCTGAGAGTGTTTTTGAAGAAGACCTCTTATGAGTTGCGTTTTGGTCGCCAGCCCAAGGTGAGTTATTTTAGAGTCTTTGGTTGCCACTGTTTTATATTGAAAAAAGGCAACCTAGACAAGTTTGAGTCTCGTTCTTCTGACGGTGTGTTTTTGGGTTATGGCACTCACACTCGAGCTTATCGTGTACTTAACCTTGACACTAACCGAGTCATGGAGACATCAGATGTCACCTTCGACGAGACTCTTGTTTCTCCTTCTTCTCGTTTTGAGCGTGCAGGTGATCACGAGGTTGGAGAGCCTCTTTTCGATGACGAGGAAGAGGGTGCTGAAGGTATAGATGATCCAGCACCCCCTCCGCCTGCCGCGCCGCCGGGAGCGGCTTCGACGACGACCCGTGGCCCCGAGACGTCTTCTTCCTGGGGGCCGTGGAATCCACCTCGCGCGGTACCTTTTGTACCCGGGGTGGAACCAGCTACTGTTGAGGGGGAGGTTACTTCTTCCCGGGAGGCGCCACGACACATCCAGCGCCAGCACCCCCCTGAACAGATGATCGGAGACATCGACGAGCGAGTTACTCGCTCCAGGTCACAGCACATCTCGCACTTTGCTCATTCTGCTTTTGTTGCGTCTTTTGAGCCCCGAGATGTTGGACACGCATTGACGGATCCGGATTGGGTCAATGCCATGCATGAGGAGCTAGAGAACTTTGAGCGAAATCGGGTTTGGGTTCTAGTGCCACCACCTCCTGACTGTAAACCTATTGGGACAAAATGGGTATTTAAAAACAAGCAAGGAGAGGAGGGCCACATTGTGAGAAACAAGGCCCGGCTTGTAGCGAAGGGTTATAGTCAGAAGGAGGGGATAGATTATGAGGAGACCTTCGCTCCTGTAGCTCGTTTGGAGGCTATTAGGATACTCTTGGCTTATGCTGCATCCATGTGTTTCAAACTTTTTCAAATGGATGTCAAGAGTGCCTTCTTAAACGGCTATATTGAGGAGGAGGTCTATGTCCAGCAACCCCCCGGTTTTGAAAATCCCAAGTTTCCAAACCATGTCTTTAAACTCCACAAAGCTTTGTATGGTTTGAAACAAGCCCCTAGAGCCTGGTATGAGAGATTAAAAACCTTTTTGCTAGCTAAGGGTTTTAAAATGGGATGTGTAGATAAAACGCTTTTTCTCCTCAAGCAAGGCAAAGATACTCTCTTGGTCCAAATTTACGTGGATGATATCATTTTCGGTGGTTCTTCTCACGTTTTGGTTGCCAAGTTTGCAGATGCTATGAGCAGGGAGTTCGAGATGAGCATGATGGGCGAGCTGACTTTCTTTCTCGGGTTGCAAATTAAGCAATCCCGAGAGGGGACGTTTGTGCACCAGGGCAAGTACACAAGGGACTTGCTGAAGCGGTTCGACATGGGTGAGGCTAAGCCTCTTCCGACGCCCATGTCGACGACGACTGCCCTGGATGCCGACACGGATGGAGAAGCAGTGGACCAGAAGGAGTACCGCAGCATGATTGGATCGCTGCTCTACCTGACGGCGACACGGCCGGACATTCAGTTCGCCGTGTGCTTGTGCGCGCGCTTTCAGGCTTCGCCACGCATTTCTCACCGTCAGGCGGTGAAGCGCATCTTCAGGTACCTTCGTTTCACGCCCGAGCTCGGGATTTGGTATTCTGCTTCCTCCACCCTCTCGCTTTGTGGTTTTTCTGATGCTGATTTTGCTGGTTGTCGCATTGAGCGCAAGTCCACTTCTGGGACTTGCCAGTTTATTGGATCTTCTCTGGTGTCGTGGTCTTCTCGCAAGCAGTCTAGTGTCGCTCAGTCTACCACGGAGGCTGAATATGTTGCTGCGGCTAGCTGCTGTTCCCAGTTACTCTGGATGATGGCCACTTTGCGTGATTTTGGTTTGAGCTTTACTCGAGTTCCTTTGCTTTGTGACAGCACGAGTGCCATTAGCGTTGCTAAGAACCCTGTGCTTCACTCGAAAACCAAACACATTGATGTGCGCTTTCATTTCTTGCGAGACCACCAGGAGAAGGGTGATATCGACCTTCGCCATGTCGATACTCATCACCAATTGGCTGATATTTTCACCAAGCCTTTAGACGAATCAACCTTTAATAGGTTGAGGGGTGAGCTTGGTGTGTGTTTCCCCTTTTAGATGGGGGAAGCATTTTGAGATGTACAGACTGACTCTTTTATTGTGAGGCTCTTTTCTTTTGAGTTTCTTGAGTCTCTCCTTTTGGTATCTTCTTTCCTTCAGTTTTGTGTCGGGCATACGCATTTACATTCTGAGCTTCATGTCTATATTCACTAGAATGTAATTATGCTCTTGTTAGTATTGCTCCGATACTTATGATGATGCTTGTAGCTGATGCTCTTTCTGATCACTGTTACATGTTATGAGCGAGCTATTTTTTGGAATGGTGAATTATGCCTAATGTATATAAATCTGAAAATGTTCACCATTGAGATATGCAACTAGCATGTGTAGGGTGTGTTGAGTCCATTCCTGCTTTTCATATATGCTAGGTTGCTATGTCTCTAGTTCTGAGTCATTCACTTGCTTGGTTGTTCATAACTTGCTTAAAATCTGAACCAAGTATTGTTGAATTGAAAAGATCGAGATGGGATTGCTTGTCAACACCTCATGGTATTGAGACTGTTTCTCATTGCACTTTGAGTTAAACTTGAGCCATGTAGTGTATGACCGAAACTGTTGCTTTAAGCTTCTGATTGCTTCGGCATAGGCTTCGCACGGTTGAAAAGTTAGGCGATGACAAGCTTTCAACCTCTCGCAATCACATGCTAAAAATGAACTTGTGAATTCTTTTACCGCTGCAACTCCGATATGAATTTGAAATCACAAGTATATGCTTCATTCCTATGCATGATGATTGAACTTTGCTAGGGGTAGTTCACCTTGTATATATGCTTAGCACTTGTTTGGATTCCTTCTATACATGTCTAGTGCTATGTTGATGGTGACTATCCTTTTGGCTTAAAACTGCTCACATGCTCATATGCTTCATATTTCGTATAAGTGATCAGTTTGAGCCTTTGCTATTTGAGTGCTTAATTGAGATGTTGGAGCTATACTGATTAGAGCATCTTTGCACTCTTTTGACTATATACTTGAAGCTCCTCACTTGCATTTTGACTTCATATGCATTGTGGAAGGAGATCTTGTGTTCAGAGGGAGTTTATGTGAAGAGAGTTGCTTCTCCGATACCTTTTGGCCTTGATAAGTGCATTTTCAACTAGGGGGAGAAATTTACGCAAATCATATGCCCTGAAAATCTTTTGTCCTAGTTGCTTGCATTTGTCGAGGGGGAGTTTGCTAGTTGTGTTGAGCCGTTGCCTCTGTCTTGAGGGACTAGCAAACGTTCCTAGCTTCTCATGAGCTTTCATAAGTTTTTTCATTTGGCTTTCAATTGGTATCGTCTGGTGTGCTTTCCCATTTGGTTTGGGTTGATTTTCAATTGGTTCGGAGTGATTTTCTTGCTAGTTGTGTTGAGCCTCTGTGCCTCTATCTTGAGGGACTAGCATTTTGCCTCTGTTGTCCTCCGATCTTCAATTGCTATCTGCTAGCGGTGTTGAGCCTGTTCTACCTCTTCTTGAGGGCTAGCCTTGCTTTGCTTGGTTGCGTCAAGCCGTTGCCCATGTCTTTGGGGACCAAGTTTTTGCTTCATCCACTTGACCTTCTTCGGCTTTTGTTAAGGCTTCTGGGTCATTTGGTTGGGTTTTCTCTTCCCACTCCTTCCTACCTCCTTCTTCTTATTCATGATTTGTTGTGGAGTTGACAATGCACTCATCAAGGGGGAGATTGCGGATACATGGGTGTATGCCGAGTCTCTGTGTGATGAGTGATTGTCAATGGAGATGATGCGCATGTTCTTTGGCTTGTGTTGTGCAGGTGTCGAGCACGGAGACAGTGATCGATGGCGGGTGAAGGTCAAGTTGCGACGTGCCGTGCCGACGGACCGGGCGCGATGAAGGATGGGCGTGCCGTGCGGCGGACGTGCCATGCCGATGTATCGGACGGTGAAGGGCGGACGTGGACTTGGACTGATGGACTGGAGGCCGGAGGATCAGCTGTGGTGGCTGGCAGCCTGCGACAGCGACAGGCGGAGAAGTGCGATCATGTCGGTGGAAGGGGTGCACAGGCGGTGCATCCCCTCTACGACGCCGGTTTGTTGGTAGAGCCCGGGAAAAACCAACGGTGGACGGTTTCCAGGTTTGGGCCTCAAAACCTGGGTGCTGGGTTTCCAGGTTGAGCCTCAAAACCTGGGAGTGGGCCGGTTTCCGAGTTTGGGCCTCAAAACTCGGGCGCTGAGGGTTTCCGAGTTTGGGCCACAAAACTCGGGCTGGAGGCTGGTTTCCCGGTTTGGGCCTCAAAACCGGGGGCTGATGGAAAAGGCTGGTTTCCCGGTTTGGGCCGCAAAACCGGGGGTGCAGAGTGGTGGCGGCACGTGGCGGCGATCTGAAGGTTGCGTGGAGGCGACGCGGAAGACCGTGCGGGCGTGGCCGTCGGATCTACCTACCACCAGCGGGTGGACTAGAATAGCCTTAGGGTTAGGCTGGTCCGCTCTGTAAATTAGAGTAGAGAGGGGTAGAGTAGGAAATAGACTTAGGCTAGGTTAGTATAAGTAGTCTAGGGGAGACACCCTCCTCCCTATCTCAATCTCAGTTAGAGCTTTCATTTCCTAGGGTTTCCACTCTCCCACACCCCTGCTTTAGCTAGTTGAGATCCGCAGAGAGACTCCACTCTGTGTACTGTTGATTCGAGGAAGTGAGGCCGTATCCTCACCTTGGATCCCATCTCTTGGTGTCAATTCGCGTTTTGATTTCATGTTCATCATGTTCTTCGCGGATTGCTTTGTGCCTTGAGTTTTCCCGTCGCTTGATCTTTGTGCTCGGTCCATCTTTCACGATTCCATTTGAACTGAGTTGCTCTAGATCGTGAGGCATTTCTTTCCACCGAAAGAAATCATCTCTAACCTCACGGTCTAGGAGATCGATCAAGTTTTAGTTTCGGGTCTCTTTTTCTTCTTTCCCCCGAATTCCTTCGATTCACCGATTTGGAGTTAGGTTCGAGCCATGATCTCTTAGAGATAGCTCACTAACCTCCTTGTGACTCCTCAGATCGAATCCCAAGCCTAGAGCACTTGATTCGGAGGAGATCGGGTTGAATCGCCGGAGTTTCAGTGCAGTCGCGGGGTGACCGGACGCTCTGTCGAGCTGACCGGACGCACGCTTTCAGAGTCCGGTCGTTGAGCACGGCGCCAAGCTTTTCTGCGTACTGACCGGACGCTCTCGACCGGACGCTCTGTTTGCATTTCGACCGGACGCTACGCTTGCACTGTTCCCGTGTCATTGTCTCATCTGACCGGACGCTAAGTGAACGACCGGACGCTTGAGCTCCGTGCGTCCGGTCGCGAACAGAGAGCTCCCAGAGCTGTTTTCTGACGACCGGACGCGTCCGGTCCCTGCTGACCGGACGCAGGCCAGAGTCCGGTCGCTGCAGTTTCGCGCGTCTTCGTTCGCGGTTCGTTCGTTCTTGATCGGATTTGAGTTCCGTCTTTTGGGTTGGCTTTCTAGGGTTGTCTAGTGTCCCGCTGTGCTTCTAGGAAGCATCCACCCTACATCTAGGGTCGTGGACATTAGCAAGCTCTAGGTTTCGCTTTTGGGGTTGATCTTGGGACAGTGGCATCTAGTTTCCGAAAGGAAATTTTTGAAGCTCCCATTCACCCCCCCTCTGGTCGCTTTCGGGTAGCTTCTCGGTCCTTCAGGCACCCCTCCTCTGCCTACATCCTTGCAGTCATTTGTTCCTGAGCTCTCTCTCTCTAGCCCTCTGCTTAGGTTCTAATCATTCCTCGCTGCAAGCGATCCGCAGAGACGGAAATCATACCTCTGTGTATTTGGACCTTTTGAGGAAACGAGACCGTATTCTCGTTGTCTCCTCGTGTGGAGGAATTTCGGCTGAAATCAAATCGTGTCTTGTGTTCTTCACGTTTTGGTTTTTCATCTCCCGGAGATTTGCCTCGTTCTCCCTCTCCACGAGATGGTTTTCGATTCCACTTGAATCAATTTGTTCTTGGTCGTGAGCCCCTTCTTTCTACCGAAGGGATTCTCTCCTAATCTCACGAATCCATAGATCGGGTTGATTTCGCGTTCGTTCTTCGTTCTTCCCCTTTTTTGGTGGTCCACGAATCTCTCTTGATTGACTTGGTTTGGTGCGATGATTTCTTAGGTTTAGCACCCCATTACATAGAGGATCACCTGGGAGAAGTTTGATCGAAGCCCCTTTTGATTTGGTTGAAGTTTGATCGAATTGGCTTTTGACCCGAGCAGTTTTTCTGCTCTCTGTTCATCCGCGGACAGTCCGCGCCCCCAGCGGCGGACAGTCCGGGGATCGGGGTTTGGTCAGGTCAGTCAGGCGCAGTCCCCTGATTGTTCACTATCAAGTGAACGGCGGACAGTCCGCGGTACAAACCCGCGGACAGTCCGGGACCTGTCCAGCAAACTTGTAGCACTGTTGAGTTTCTGCGTTTTTGCCGACGGACAGTCCGACTCCCAGTTGTGGACAGTCCGGGACTTGACGGCAGACAGTCCGGGACTCTGACCGCGGACAGTCCGCGAATCTGCTGATTGTGCTGATTTGCTCCGTGGCTTTGGCAGTTGGTTTTGGGATTTCTCCGGAGGTTCTGCTGTACCACTAGGACATCTCCTAGGGTATCCACCTACTCGTAGGTCATGAACTCTCCGGTCATTTTGAGTCTTCGCTTTTGGGTGATTTTCTGGGACAAGGGCTATACAATTCACGAGTTGAATTTGAAGCTCCCATTCACCCCCCCCCCCCCCCCTCTAGTCGCTCATCCGGTCCTTCAATTGGTATCGGAGCCGGTTAAGGATCTCTCCTACCTTAATCGGTTTTGGATCCTAAGGGCGACATGGAACGAGGGAATAGCAAGGCTCCTTGGTTCGATGGGACGAACTATCCCTATTGGAAGATTTGGATGCGTGCTTATCTCAACAGCATCAGATCTTCTGTCTAGGAGATATGTGAGAACGCTGAGTACGTAGTCCTTGCGGCTCGTGTGGGTCAGATCCAGATTGACCAACACGAGGCCAACTCCAAGGCTCGTAATGCTCTTCTGGCAGCCTCTCCCTTCCTGAGTTCGAACGTATCTCAGAGCTTGAGACAGCACGAGAGATCTGGGTGAAGCTTCAAAGCTATCACGAGGGAACCGCTCAGGTCAAGACCAGACTCTTCGAGACCTACAAGCGAGAGTACGAGAACTTTGTTCAGTTGGAGGGAGAGACGATTGACGCTATGTTCACTCGTTTCCAGACGATCGTGAACAAGATGCGTGCCAATCGGGCCAACCTACCCTATGACGATCATGAGAGGGCTCTCAAGTTGCTATACGCCCTGGATCGGAGGGTATGGGAGGTGAAGGTGTCGATCATCATTGAGTCTCCTGCTTACGACACCCTCACCGTGGACGAGCTGTTCAGTAAGCTCAAGTCCACCGAGATCGATCACCTGACTCAGGCCAAGCTGAAGAACCCATCTTCACACACCATGGCTTTGGTCTCAGGTACAGGTGGATCGACTTCCTCTGCTGACGCTTCACCTCCTCTTGTTGCTTTGTCTTCTTTGCATACAGTTACGGAGGAGCAGTTGGAGGCGCTCGGAGACGACGAGCTCGCCCTCGCCATCACCTGGTTCTCGCGGTTTCACAACAACCGCCTGAATCATCGGCGTGGTGGCGCACGCGAGGACTGCTACAAGTGTGGTGATCTAGACCACTTCATGGCGAACTGCCCCAGGAACGACAAGAACTTCCCCGGCAAGAACCATAACTTCAGGCGCAAGGGCAAGCCTGAGAACAAGACCGGGAAGAAGAAGGATGGCTTCTACCGCCGAGAGGACTTAGAGAAGGCTTTCGACGCCCGCAAGCGTGCATTCCTCGCCACCTTCAGCGATGGCGAGAAGTCCTCCGACGGCGACTCCAGCGACGATGGGTCCGAGCACAAGACTGAAGATCGCTTCAACGGACTCTGTTTCTTCGGGAACTCCTCCAAGGGCTTTTGCACCATGGCCTTGGATGAAGAGGACTGCAAGCACCAGGCAGAAGACGCCGATGACGCCCACAGCGACGACAACGACGACGACAGCGCCTCTCAGGTATCAAACTCTTCAGTTGTCGATCGTCTCACTGATCAACGGGATAAGTTTGCGGGCTTAGCCGATCTTTTGGAGAAGAGGCTCACTCAGGTTTACCAAGAGCGCTGTGAGTTTAAGGCTAAGATGAGTGAAGCGCTTAAGGAGCTTGAGTTCGCTAAGTCCGAGGTGAAGGTGACCGATGAGGAGGAGTGTGAGGAGTGCACGATGCATATGACAAACTTTGCCACCCTGCAAACCAAGTATGCCTCTTTGATTGAGGTGTATGATGAGCTGAAGAGTAGGCTAGACTTGGTGGGTGATTGCAAAGAGTGTCCCTCCCTGAAGAAGGAGCTGGAGGAAGTGAAGGCAAGGCCTTCTTTGCTAGGTGCATGCAAGTTTTGTCCTAGCTTGCGAACTGAGTTGGCAGAAGTCAATGCCAAGTTTGCTGAAGCCATGAAGGCCAGCTCAGTTAGCACCTTGTCCGCTCCATGTGAGCGATGCGTGGGGATGGAGCTTGAGATTGCCAACTGTCGGCATGACAGGGTGCAAAACGAGGAGGAAAACACATACCTTCGGTCCATCCTGAGTTGGGTGTCATGCAGTGAGCCGCAGTTGGGCATGATGATCAGTCAGTTCAAGAGAGGGACTGATTGCTCGGGAGTAGGCTTTGCTTCAGGTGGGAAGGGCGCTAGTATCTTTGGCAAGATCGGTGAGTTTAGTGGAGTGAACTCTAGTGAGAAACCACCCGCTATCCCTAAGCTTACCAAGATCACCCCACCTGAGCCTCCCAAGCCTATCACCAAGGATGGTATCCTTGATGAACCTCCCAAGGCTCCACCTCGCAAGCAAGTGTGGGTTCCCAAACCTAACCATCTTAGGAACACACTTGACACCCTTCCTGACGTCTCTAGTGAACCCCTTCCGAAGGGCAAGCAGCCAGCCAGAGTGAACAACCCTCGCAACCATAGGAATCAACAACCCAAGAGAGTGGTGAGGTTCGAGTGCGAGTACTGTCATCGTGAGGGTCACCTAGCTGAGTTTTGCTTTCGGAGGAAGAGAGATGCTAGGAAGGAGTTGGAGCTGAACAACCAGGCCAGGCACCACCCTCTCCATGGTGTGCAAGGTCGGGGAGTTCAGAGGCAGGGCGCTAGACCTGGAGGTGCACCCCCTCAGGTAGCTAGGCCTCAGGCAGCTAGACCACGGAGTGGTGGTCGTGCCCATCGTGGTTCCGGTCCTCCTCTATACGATCGTGAGCCGAGTGTAAGAGACTTTGCTGCTCAGTCCCATAGCGGACCACCTTTTCAGTATGGTGGTGATCGCTTTGCTCAGATGGGACAGGTAGGTCAGTTTGGAGGTTTTCCGTTTCATAGCGGACCACCTTTTCAGGTTGGTGGTGATCGCTATCCACCCATGGGACGAGGACAGCTTGGTGTTGCTGCTAACACTTTTTCTGGGCCTATGACACAGCACTGATATCCTTCTCAGTATACTAACCCCAGTGTTGTGCAATATGCTCACTTCCTGCCTTTCTATTGATGCAGGAACTTCGGTTGGAGAACATGTGGCTCATGGATTCTGGGTGTTCGCGCCACATGACCGGAAAGAAGGAATGGTTCTCCAGCCTTAGCCCTGTGATGCACAAGGAGTACATCACTTTCGGGGATAATAGTAGAGGTAAGGTTGTTTCTCAAGGAGCTATTCGGCTCAATGAGAACTTTGTCCTTAAGAATGTTGCTTTGGTTTCCAACTTGCATTTCAATTTGCTTTCTATTTCGCAACTTCTTGAGGATGATTGTGAAGTGCGCTTTAAAAAGGGTTTGAGTCGCGTTTTAGACCCTCGGGGAGATCTTGTTTATCGGATCGTCCCTTTTGGCCATGTTTTTAGAGCCGACTTTTCTCAGTCTTTCGGCTCTGCTAGGTGTTTGATGGTTGGTCCTTCTTCTGATTTGTGGAAGTGGCATAGGAGGCTCGGTCACCTGAGTTTTGACTTGCTCGCAAGGCTTAGCTCACTTGGCCTAATCCAAGGATTGCCCAAGCTTAAGTTTCAGAAGGACCTCGTTTGCCATCCTTGTCGTCACGGGAAGATGGTTGCTGCTTCTCACCCACCTGTTAATCAGGTGATGACAAAGCGACCCGGCGAGCTGTTACACATGGAAACAGTTGGTCCAGCTCGGGTTTGCTCAGCGGGTGGGAAGTGGTACGTTCTAGTGATCGTTGATGATTTTTCGAGGTACTCTTGGGTATTCTTTATGGAGGGTAAGGATGAAGTTTTTCCTTTTGCTCGTGATCTGATTTTGAAGTTGAAAACTGAGTTTCCCCCTGATACCATTAGAGCTATTCGTAGCGATAATGGTACTGAGTTTGATAACTCTCAGTTTGCTTCTTTCTGTTCTTCTAACGGAATCGAGCATCAGTTCTCTTCTCCTTATGTCCCCCAGCAGAACGGTGTTGTTGAGCGCAAGAACCGGACCCTTGTTGAGATGGCCAGGACGATGCTCGATGAGCATAGGACTCCTAGGCATTTTTGGGCCGAAGCAATCAACACCGCCTGCCATGTTTCAAATCGCATCTTTCTTCGGGCTTTCATGAAGAAAACTTCTTATGAGTTGCGTTTTGGACGGGTTCCCAAGGTGTCTCATTTTCGGGTGTTTGGGTGTAAATGCTTTATCCTGAAGCAAGGCAATTTGGACAAATTTGAATCTCGCTCTGCTAATGGCGTGTTTCTTGGTTATGCTTCGCATTCGCGCGCTTATCGAGTTCTTAACCTTGAGACTAACCGGATAGTGGAGACCTGCGAGGTCACATTCGAAGAGACTATGCCTTGTGTTTCTTCTGCTTTTGATGTTGCAGGAGAACAGGAGATGGGAGAGACCATTTTTGTGGAGGAGGAGCAGGAGAATGCCGATTGGGGTGATCCCGAGCCAACTCCACTGGTTGCCCCCGTTGACCCAGCGACGACTACTTCAGCTCGAGGACCCGATCCCACGACTTCTTCCTCCTGGGGTCCTCTTGAGCCACCTCTCCAGCAAGCACCAGCCGCACCTGAGGGAGCGACCGCATCTGGCGAGGGGGAGGCGACTTCGGCGAGGCAAGCGCCCCGGAGTGTTCAGCAAGTTCACCCTCCGCGTCAGATGATCGGCGGCATCAACCAGCGAGTCACGCGGTCGCGAGCGTATGAAATCTTCTCGCACTTTGCTCATTCTGCATTCGTTGCTTCTTTTGAGCCCAAAGATGTTGGACACGCACTCTCTGATTCTAACTGGGTCAATGCCATGCATGAGGAGCTAGAAAACTTTGAACGAAACCAAGTCTGGACCCTAGTTCCACCTCCACCACAATGCCACCCGATAGGTACCAAATGGGTTTTCAAAAACAAAGAGGGTGAGGATGGGATGGTAGTGAGGAACAAGGCTAGGCTAGTAGCCCAGGGTTTCTGCAAGAAAGAGGGGGGAAACCTTTGCCCCTGTAGCCCGTTTAGAAGCCATTAGGATCCTTCTAGCCTTTGCTGCTTCGAAGGGTTTTAAGCTTTACCAGATGGATGTCAAGAGTGCTTTCTTGAATGGGTATATAGAGGAAGAGGTTTATGTTAGGCAACCCCCGGGTTTCGAGCATCCCAAGTTTCCAAACCATGTTTATAAACTTTCAAAAGCCTTGTATGGTTTGAAACAAGCCCCGAGAGCGTGGTATGATCGTTTGAAAACCTTTCTACTCTCCAAGGGTTTTAAAATGGGACGGGTCGATAGAACTTTGTTTCTCCTCAAGCAAGGCAATGACACCCTGTTAGTCCAGATTTACGTGGATGATATCATCTTTGGTGGCTCCTCTCACGCTCTTGTTGCGAAGTTTGCAGATACTATGAGCAGGGAGTTCGAGATGAGTATGATGGGCGAGTTGACTTTCTTCCTCGGGTTGCAAATTAAGCAAACCCGAGACGGGACATTTGTGCATCAAGGAAAATACACGAAGGATATCCTGAAGAAATTCGACATGGGCAAGGCCAAGCCTCTTACGACGCCCATGCCGACGATTGCGGCGATGGATGCGGACTAGGACGGAGAGCCGGTTGACCAGAAGGAGTACAGAAGCACAATTGGTTCACTTCTGTACCTGACGGCAACGAGGCCAGATATACAGTTTTCTATGTGTCTGTGCGCTCGTTTTCAGGCGTCCCCTCGGACTTCCCACAAGCAAGCAGTCAAGCGCATCATGAGGTACCTCCGATACACTCCTGAGTTCGGACTTTGGTACTCCTCCTCTTCGACTCTTTCGCTTTGTGGTTATTCCGATGCGGATTTTGCCGGCTGTCGGCTTGAGCGCAAGTCTACTTCTGGGACTTGTCAGTTTCTTAGCTCTTCTTTGGTTTCGTGGTCTTCTCGCAAGCAGTCGAACGTAGCCCAGTCTACTACTGAAGCCGAGTATGTTGATGCTGCTTCTTGTGCTTCGCAGCTTTTATGGATGGTTGCTACATTGCGTGATTTTGGTCTAGATTTCAGTCAGGTCCCTTTGCTTTGTGATAGCACTTCTGCCATTAGTGTAGCAAAGAACCCTGTTCTTCACTCCAAGACCAAGCACATCGATGTTCGCTTTCACTTTCTTCGTGATCACTATGAGAAAGGCGACATTGATCTTAGGCATGTAGACACCCATAACTAGGTTGCGGATATTCTCACCAAGCCTTTGGAGCTATCAACTTTCGCTATGTTGAGAGGTGAGCTTGGTGTGTGTTTCCCCTTTTAGATGGGGGAAACATTTTGCTTGTTGTAAAATTAACTGACTTTCTGATCCTTTTTGTTTTTGGGTCTTGAGTCTTTCTATTTTTGCTTTGGCTCCGATTCTGATTTCATCATGCATACATCTTTTTATTTCAAGCTTCATGTCTATATTCCTTAGAATGAATTTATGCTCTGATTAGTGTATGCTTCGATGATATCTGATGATGCTTGTATCTTAGGCTCTCTTTGATCACTGTTACTTTTTGTGAGCTATGCTATTTCTTTCAGAACGCTGAACATGTCTAATGAACTTAAAACTTGATACATGTTCACCATTGAGATTGACAACTAGCATGTGTAGTATGTGCTGAGGTCACTTGAGCTATTTCATATATGCTAGGTTGCTATGTCTCTAGTTCTGAGTCATTCACTTGCTTGGGCTGTTTATAATCTTCTTAAAATGAACCAAGTTTTAGTGAATTGAAAAGATCGAGATGGGATTGCTTTGTCATCACATCACGGTATTGAGACTGTTTCTCATAGCACGTTGAGTTAAACTTGAGCCGTGTAGTGTAAGACCGAAACCGATGCTTTAAGCTCTTGATTGCATTTGCATAGGCTTAGCACGGTTGAAAAGTAAGGCAATGACAAGCTCTCAACCTCTCGCAATCACATGCTAAATTTGAACTTGTGTAAAAACCGCTGCAAATTCTCCGATAAAATCTGAAAACACAAGTCTATGTTTCATTCTATAGCATGATGATTGAACTGTGCTAGGGGTAGTTCACCTTGTATACATGTTTAGCACTTGTTTGGCTTCCTGTCTATACATGCTGAGTGCTAATTTGATGGTGAAACTCCTTTCAGAATGGCTTAAAACTGCTCACGTGGCTTTTGCTTTCATATCTTGTATTCGGTGATCAGTTTGAGCCTTCGCTAGCATTTTTACATGTTGCTTATAGTCGGATCAGCACTCTTTAGAGCATTCATTCACTCTTTCGAATATATACCTGAAGCTGCTAACATGCATTTTTCACTCATATGCATGTGTTTGACTCCGATAGGCATGACCTAGCTCCGTTTGACCTTCTTGAGCTCTTTTCCCTCTCCTTTTTTGATTGCAAATTGCCCCCAAGGGGGAGAATTGGAGGAGTTTGTCTTGTTTGTGGTGACAATTTGCAATGCGTCACTTGTTGAGAGGGAGTTCTTTAAGTGAGGGGGAGTGTTTCTGCCTGTTCCGAGATGGTTTTGGTTGATATCGATCTTTTCAGCTAGTTGCGTCGAGCCTCTGTGCCTCTATCTTGAGGGACTAGCAGTAGCTGCTTCTTACGCAGTTTTCATTTGGTGTTCGAGCTTTCAGCTAGTGGTGTTGAGCCCCTTCTGTCTCTTCTTGAGGACTAGCTTGCTTCTAACTTGGTTGCGTCGAGCCGTTGCCCATGTCTTTGGGAACCAAGTCTTGTGCTCTGATTTTGATCGAGTCTTGCCTCTTGATGAGTTGTTGCTCCAATCTTTTGCTTGGTTGTGTCGAACCGTTGCCCATGTCTTTGGGGACCAAGCTTCGCTTATCTCAAATTGTTCTTCTTCGGCCTTTTCTATGGCTTTAGGACATCTCGAGTGAGTTTTTCTCCTTCTATCTAATTCTGCTTTCTTCTATTCTGGTTACGGATACTATGAGTTGACGATGCACTCATCAAGGGGGAGATTGAGAACACAAGGTTGATATGTGCCCTTGTGGTTCCCTTCCTGAGTGATGAGTGATCGATCAACGGGCAACATGTCTCTTGGCTGTGTTGATGTGCAGGTGCGGAGCTCGGGCAGTGGTCGAAGGTGAGGTGAAGGTCAAGTAGGGACATGTCGTGCCGACGGACCGGGAGCGGTGAAGGGCGGACGTGGAGCTTTGACCGACAGACCAGGAGACCTGAGGATCAGCTGTGGTAGCTGGCACGTGGCGTTGACAAGCAAGAGTATATGGGGATGTGCGGTGCATCGGCCGAGTCGGGAGGATGCCCGGTGTGGAGGCTGGACATGCTCCGGCATCGGTGCTGGAACTCGGGGTGTGCGAACCACATCCCGTCTTCGGCACGGGTTCGGTAGCTGAGCCTCGAAAAGCTACCCTCGACGGTTTCCGAGTTTGGGCCTCAAAACTCGGGGTGGCCGGTTTCCGAGTTTGGGCCTCAAAACTCGGCGTGGACGGTTTCCAGGTTTGGGCCTCAAAACCTGGGCGCACGGGTTTCTGAGTTTGGGCCACAAAACTCAGCCTGAGGACAGGTTTCCCGGTTTCAGCCTCAAAACCGGGGGAAGGCCCAGGTTTCCCGGTTTTGGCCTCAAAACCGGGGGGGAGGTCCGCAAAAAGGACGGTCGACGCGTGGCGGCGTGGAGAGGCTGGCGCGGAGGCGAAGCTATCTACGAGGTTGGCGCGGTGGTCGACTGGGCGGCACGTGGCGGCATCCTGAGGCTTGCGTCGAAGCGAAGCTAAGGATGAGAAAGGTGCGTGGCCGTCAGATCAACTATCAGCAGAGTTGGATCAGGATACCCCTAGGGTTGGCCGCTTCGCTCGTGTATCTAGGGGTAGTAAGGGGATTATTGTTTTAGGCTATAAATAAGAGAGGCACCCCTCCTCTCCCTACATCCTTGCAGTCATTTGTTCCTGAGCTCTCTCTCTCTAGCCCTCTGCTTAGGTTCTAATCATTCCTCGCTGCAAGCGATCCGCAGAGACGAAAATCATACCTCTGTGTATTTGGACCTTTTGAGGAAACGAGACCGTATTCTCGTTGTCTCCTCGTGTGGAGGAATTTCGGCTGAAATCAAATCGTGTCTTGTGTTCTTCATGTTTTGGTTTTTCATCTCCCGGAGATTTGCCTCGTTCTCCCTCTCCGCGAGATGGTTTTCGATTCCACTTGAATCAATTTGTTCTTGGTCGTGAGCCCCTTCTTTCTACCGAAGGGATTCTCTCCTAATCTCACGAATCCATAGATCGGGTTGATTTCGCGTTCGTTCTTCGTTCTTCCCCTTTTTTGGTGGTCCACGAATCTCTCTTGATTGACTTGGTTTGGTGCGATGATTTCTTAGGATTAGCACCCCATTACATAGAGGATCACCTGGGAGAAGTTTGATCGAAGCCCCTTTTGATTTGGTTGAAGTTTGATCGAATTTTGACCCGAGCCATTTTTCTGCTCTCTGTTCATCCGCGGACAGTCCGCGCCCCCAGCGGCGGACAGTCCGGGGATCGGGGTTTGGTCAGGTCAGTCAGGCGCAGTCCCCTGATTGTTCACTGTCAAGTGAACGGCGGACAGTCCGCGGTACAAACCCGCGGATAGTCCGGGACCTGTCCAGCAAACTTGCAGCACTGTTGAGTTTCTGCGTTTTTGCCGACGGACAGTCCGGCTCCCAGTTGCCGACAGTCCGGGACTTGATGGCGGACAGTCCGGGACTCTGACCGCGGACAGTCCGCGAATCTGCTGATTGTGCTGATTTGCTCCGTGGCTTTGGCAGTTGGTTTTGGGATTTCTCCGGAGGTTCCGCTGTACCACTAGGACATCTCCTAGGGTATCCACCGACTCGTAGGTCGTGAACTCTCTGGTCGTTTCGAGTCTTCGTTTTTGGGTGATTTTCTGGGACAAGGGCTATACAATTCACGAGTTGAATTTGAAGCTCCCATTCACCCCCCCCCCCCCCCTCTGGTCGCTAATCCGGTCCTTCAAAACATCTGTTGTGGACCTTCACCATCACAAACCGGTTGAGCTTAGCCATCAACAAGTCAATCTTGGATTGCCTCACTTTGTCAACTCTCTCGTGAGCAATGTGCAAAGTGTCCCAAATTTCTTTAGCAACCTCAACTCCCATAACTTTGTTGTACTCATCACCATCCAAGGCACTAAGTAGCACACTAGTGGCTTGGGCATTGAGATGAATGTTGCGGAATTCATCTTGAGTGGGGTTCTTCGGATCAATCGGTGCTTCAAGTCCATTGTGCACTATCTCCCAAATACCTGGATGGAGACCAATAAGATAGGTCTTCATAATGTGCTTCCACTTGGCAAAGTTAGTCCCATCGAAATGAGGTAACTTGCCCGCGGGCACATTTATGAGAGGCATAGAATCATGGTTAGTCAGATTAGAGTAGTTAAAGGATACGGCTCCATATGACTTCTTGGTATCCTCCTTCTTCTTGTTGCCCTTAGGGAGATAGGAGATGTCATCATGTAGTATGAAGTATGGAGCCAAATATGTAGTATGAAGTAGATCGGGCCAAACCCTAGAATCTATCACAAGCTCACAAGTATGATGAATGAAAGCAAGTAAGCACAAGAGACAAGTGATTTATCCCGTGGTTCAGCTCGCCACCAAGGCTTGCCTACCTCCATGTTGTTGAGGTTGACCACTTAGATCATGAGGTTTGCAACTCTTCCTCGTTCTCAAGTCAAGGAACCAAATCCTTGAGGTGAGGGGTAATAAAACTAGCTGCACAAGTGATTACAAACCTCCCAAGGCCGCTGTTGGTATTTCTTAACGTCGCTACCAAGAATAGAGTTTTAATCTTTCCCCGGCAACGGCGCTAGAAATGCTTGTTGACACTCCTTAATGGAATCATTCTAAGAAGAGAGCCACATAAAATAATAAACTGGTGGAAGCACTAAAGAGTGTACGGGACACTGTTAACTCCACTTAACGTCAAGTTGTCATCCCCAACATGAAGCTAGCAATGCAAATATATCAGGGCACTGGATTTAAAGATAGATATTTACCCGCAAGCGCACAGATAAACATACCCGTTGTAGAAGCATTTCACCCAAGCTAGTCTCAGGTATCGTTATTTATATTTAGCCTAGAGACTAATCAATTCAAGATATGATGGCATTGTAAGGACTTAACAGCATTTAATATGGCACACTTATAATAAGACTGATAACACACTAATTACTTCAAACAGGAATCAGGTTACAGAGTAAATGATATGATAAATAATAAATAAAGGATAACAGAGATCAGATGTAACGTAACGGCCCTAATCCCATGGCCCACTGACCACCGTCAACCACTGACAGTCGATCCGTACAGCCAAGAGATTAAGACCTGTTCCGCTACTGGGCTACATCAGTGCCCGATGTCCGCAGGATCATCTCACAATTCAGTTACAATCTCTTTAACATTTTGACAAATAACATCGGAGTAAATAGCGGAAGACTTAGATAACAATAGTTTTGCAAACCAGGGTTTAACATAAACTTAAAGTGAAGTTATTACAGACCATAGTTCAAATAGATAGAGTTGGCAGAGTAGCATATGACAACAACTTAAAGATACATCACCCAGCCCGAGGGTGAATAATCACTCATCGGCCTCATCGGCCTCCTCCTGAACAACAGTCACACAGCAGGGTCCAAGGCATACTGATGAATCTGCCATACCTGCAACATGGGTAATAAAACCCTGAGTACAAAGGTACTCAACAAGACTTACCCGACTAAAGAAAAAGGGAGAAGACTCAGGAATGAAGGCTTAGGGTAGTCAAGGTAAGGCTTAAGCAAGATCAAGTATTTTGCAGAAAAGCATTTTTTGTAAACCTCATTTTATTTTAGAAAGATTCAGTATCCCTCAATTCTTCATCATTCATGATTCATTTTACATTTCAAAACATTCCTAGTTGAGAACCACTCTCCGTTGAGAGTCAATGGAACAAGTCTCCATAACGAGGAGCAACGTTAATCCGGATAAATAATACTCAGCTGAGGATCCCTACCCACACTGCATATGTAGCACCCAAGCTTGCATATGCCAACTCGTCTTCCACGATTCCTCCATTATTGGGCCCGGTCCTACGCCACCCGGAAGTACAGTACACCACTCCAATCCGGGACTTTAACCCACGTGGGTACATGCTACTTCCGCCATCTCTCCACTCCCAGTGCGCGGTTGTCGGTCCAATAATGGATTTCTCGGAGCCAGAGCTTTCCGTAGTATGTGAATAGTTGCAAGTCCTGCCCAGCAGGCCCCCATACGGATGGTCCCTACATTTTTCCGCCAGCAACAAGCACCTCGGGACTCTAACCCAAGAGTACAGGTCCTGTCGGTTTTTCAACCCTGTCCCGGTCGGTGTCAACTGTTGAGTCCCGGACTACAACATGACGGCACCGTACGCGCGGACAACCTCTCCTCGCTATTGATTAGGTACGGATCAGATACCTAGCCAACAGCCGGGGAGTAAAGCCAAATTCCCATAAAGATTCTTAAGTGATCACACTTTTGAAATTGGCATTTTATTGCAAAGTCTAATTCAATAAGCATTGCTAAGCATTTTTCAAATATTTTTGAAAAGCAGGTACCGGGTGTATCAGTGGTCAAGGTAGATAGTGCATCAATTAGGATAGCACACAACTCCTATAAACCTAATGCAGTAATTTAACTCAAAAACATTTAAGGAAATCATTTTATAAAATTCAAGGGAAGGGTTAAATGCACCGGGGCTTGCCTTGAATGGCAAAAAGGACGGACTCGGGGTTGGAGTAGGTGTCGGAGCTCGGGGTCGCCTCGGGGACAGATCCTTCGGTGGCTACCTCGACTTCAGGTCCTTCTTCCTCGGTCACTATACGTATGCAATGATGCATGCACATGAGTAGGCTAGTATGAACAAAGTGCATAGGATAAAACTAGAGTATAGCTTTGCAAAGTATAAGTGGTTTGTTAAAGTGGACAATAGATTACTTATCCCTTTCTAGCAATATTAGCTAACTTTATTAAGCAACTTTTATATTACTTAAGCATAATCATCACAAGGCATCACAAACATCATAGACCAGAGGGGTAGGGTCTATGAACATCAATCAATCCAAAGATCACATCATCAAACACTTATTACCAACCCTAATCCACCTTTTCTATTTTCTTAATTTATTTAAAAGGTCATTTTATGAAGTTGCTCCAAAAATTACCAAATTAATCACATAAGTTCATTATGGTGTAGATAGATGGCAAAACAAATTTCATAATTTTTGGAGGTCATTAAGGTGCTCAAATAATTCCAGTCATTAATTAAGAAAAGGCGCTATTCAACTATTTAAAATAAATGTTCAAAAATCAACTTGTTCCAAAAGACTTCAAAATTTTACCAGAGGTTCAGCATGTCATAAAAAGGTCACAAAAATTTATCTCAAGATTTTTGGAGTTATAGATCACTCTCCAAAAATACCAAAACCTTCATTTTTCAATAAAAAGGGGAATTTTACATTTTCAAATTTTTGCACAAAACTCAAGTTTCATATTTTTATAAACTACTCCAGAGCATAAAGAGTCTACCACAAAAATTTCAGAATTTTTGGATGCACACAGAAAATCATACAAAAAAGAGAAAACAGAACACTATTCACATCTCTCAGAAAAAGAGAAGGGCACTGTGCTCCTTCTAGGCCGGGCTTGGCGAATCGCGAGGGCTCGGGCGAATCGCGCGGGGCTCGGTCGAGACGGGCTCGGTCGAGACGGGAGCGACAGCTCCGTCCGAGGCCTGGCCCGGAGGCTCGGGCGAGACGGAGAAGTAAGCCTCCGTCCGAGGCCTGACTCGGGCGAAGCGGAGAGCATGCGTCGCCGAGGCTTGGGCTCGGGCGAAGCGGAGGGCATGCGCTCGCCGAGGCTTGGGCTCGGGCGAAGCGGAGTGGAAGCAGAGGCCGGAGGCTCGGATGCTTACCACGGGTCGGAGGCAGGGCTCGAGGGTGAGGCTCGACTCGTTCTCGAGGGTGAGGCTCGACTCGTTCTCGAGGGTGAGGCTCGACACGCTCGAGGGAGGAGACGACCGCGGCGGCGCTCCGGCGATCCGGCGGTCCTGCGCAACACACGAGACCGCAAGGGCCGGGTTAGAGTCGCGCGGGGCCAAGGAATACGACACGGGGTCGGTGAGGGATGATCATGGCCGGAGGCGGCGAATTTCACGAACCCGAGATCGCCGGTGTTCCGTCGGAGTTTGGGAAGATGAGGTTACGCCGGGCGATTGGAGGTGGGGAAGGTGAAATTGAAGGGTGGGAAAGCTTCACGAACTCAAGGCGGAGCTTTCGGGCTAGATGGTGGAGCGGCGGAGTGTCTGGAGTGGGCTGGCCACGGTGGCGGAGGTGAGTGCGGAGCTCGGGGCTCCGGCGGGCTTAAATAGGCACGGCCAGGGGCCGGTAGAGACCTCGGGGATACGCAGGTAAGGTTTGCGGGGGCGTGCGCACTCGATTGCGCTCTGGCGGATAGGCTGGCGTGCAGCCGGGGCTCGGGCGCAAGCTCGGCCGGCAATGGCCACGCGGCGGCGGCGCGCTGGACACTGTAGGGGCCGAGAGCGAGGGTCAGCGCTCGCGTGCGGGCGCGGAGGGAACAGGGAGACAGCGGCGGCAGGATAAGGGCGCGTGGGGAGCAGTCGTATGCGCTGCAGGCGCAGCGCCGGCGCCATGGCCGGGCCCCCCCTCCCTCTGGCTCTACGGGAAGAAGAACAGTGTAGGGGCTAGGGTTTGACTTTTGGCTGGCTTCGGTATTTTGCAAATTACTCTCAAAAATTGAACTGTGAGACAAAAACTCAAAACACCAAAGTTGTTCAGAAAAAAGAGATCTACAACTTTGTCAATATGAACATTTTCAAATTCCAAATAGTTTTTGAACTACATTCAAAAACAGAAAAGGGAACACTTTTCAAATTTGATTCAAATCAAAATTACTTTGGATTTCAAACTGAAACTTGAAAATCTTTATATATGAAAGTTGTTCCATTTGACAAAACCTATAACTTTGCTAATATACACTTTTTCTGAAACTCAATAGTTTTTGAATTAATTTTGAAAACTCAAAAAGGGACAAAAACTGGAGTTTGAATGAATTTGAAATTACTGCAAATTTTATATAGAAACTTTGAAATTTGTAAATACCAAAGTTGTTCCTCTTGATCAGATTCACAACTTTGCTTTTTTTGAACCAACTCAAAACTTTGAATTATGAAAAAGTTATCAGAAAGGGAATAAATCCAGGATTTGGGAATTTAGGGTTTTGCAAAAGGAAAATCAAATCAAATCTGATTTTTGAACTTTGATCAAAGTAACAAACATCAGGGCACTGAATTTGAACAAGAATTACATAGAACTAGGCACAGAGGTGAAATTACCATTTTGCCCCTATAGGAAGAAGTGGGCTAATAAGGGTTTTTGCAATAGAGGTACATCACATAAAATGATACACTAAGCAAATGCATACACATGAAATCATGATCAAGATGATTAATGATGCTAATGATGATATGTCAAGTTAATTACATGCTTAAACACCAGAGGTGTTACATCAGATCAATCAAGGATAAACTTAGAACAGTACTACCTAGCAAGTGATGATTAGAACAGATATTAATGAGAAACATTCCTAAGTTATTCTAATTACAAGCCATAGCATACATTGATTAGTGCAATTATATTGGGCAATCATTGGCTAGGTCACATCATACTTATAATCAAGAGGCAACTCCATAGTAAAAGTGTCAAACAAAGTAACCCTTAAACCATGAGTTAACTGAGTCATACTGAACACTATATTCGGGAGGTGGAATACAGAGGACTCAACAGGTCTGTCACACCCGCGATCTACCACTCTATTCGGAACATAGGACGCATTCGCAGATAAATAATGTATAGGCACCACGCCTACACAGCATCTATCACCCACCCGTTGTACTTTAAGATGAGCGCTATACGAACATGAGTATAAACATAAAGATGAACTATCTATGCCAAATATATAATCAAAGCAGACTATAAGCATTATAATTAAGAATATAATCATTGATGTCTTAATCATATCAATTGTATTGCTATCTAGAACACGATGATGAACAATAAGGTGAATTAGATCATCGAGAAGAACTAAAGTATGAACTAGAACATGAACTAGAACAAGATTATGAACTAGATGATGAACTAGACGATGAACATGAACTAGACGATGAACTAGAACATAAGCAATAAAGAACAATGATGAACTAGAGGAGCAATTATGAAATAGATCCATAATGTTAATACAAGAGAGAAGATCTTGGGTTTACCGAGCCTTCTCGTGACTAGATCAGGAATCCAAGCGAAGCTTGCCTCCTCTAATCCTATTCTATCTACTAATCTAG
The DNA here is from genome assembly GCA_009763385.1 of Coix lacryma-jobi var. lacryma-jobi. Taxonomy (NCBI): domain Eukaryota; kingdom Viridiplantae; phylum Streptophyta; class Magnoliopsida; order Poales; family Poaceae; genus Coix; species Coix lacryma-jobi. The sequence goes on from CM019828.1 coordinate 50,731,175, forward strand.
GTAGATGACGTTCTAGGGCTTCCGATTGATCTCCTTCTGAAGCTCTGATTGATGATGTCTAATGATCAAACCCTGATTTTATTCTCTGAAGAGGGGGGTCAGGGGCTGTTTATATAGCCCTGGGCGATGAACCGTGGCCCTTGGATCAAACCGACTCAAGGTACGGCCGAGATGCATCCTAAAGGTCGGTGGAGATAGCTTGCAGAGGACGAAACCCGGTGGGCCCATAGGGCGACCGGTCGGTCTCCTAGTGGGACCGGTCGGTCCCACCAGTCGGCCTCTCGCGGTGGTCGACCTCCTGGTGTCTTCTTGCGTCCCATGGAGTCCTCTAGAATAATCCTTATGTGGTGGTTGCGTTATCTCCCGTCGGTTTCTTTCTATGAGAAGCTTTCGGTGCTGATTTCCTGGTTTAGTCCCTGTAGAATCATAACTCACCAAAACTCGTGAAATATTGTCAGTTGAAACCCTAAACCTTTGTTGGTGATCAAATTCTTGCCCTTTTCATATTTATTTATTCCTTAATTATGATAAATAACCAATGTCAACAGCCGCCACACAAGTTGGCTAGCTCAAGGGCGACGCCTAGCCGGCTAGGGTTCCAAGAACCCAAGAGTAATAGAAGTAAATCCACCGGCTATGGCTCAAATCAAGTGCTCTAGGGAGTAGATCTCAACTAGGGCTTCTCTTTGATGAAGGTTTGAGGCTCTAACTCACTTGGAATCAATGGGAATCGAAGATTAGGTGAGAGAGAGCTTGGGAGCCTTCAATGGGGAGAGGGAGCCTTGTTTGGAGGTAGGAGATGAGTAAATGGTCGTGGATGACCGTTGGGGTGGTAGGAAGGTAGAGTAAATACCCACTGCCATCCAACGGCTGAAACAAGTCGCGGCAGTGCCGTGGCCCGGCACTGCCGCGCCCTGAGCGGCACTGTCGCGCCTGCCAGTCAGACAGAGAAAGATCAGAATTTTGTGCAGCTGTCTTTGGATAGAAATAAGGATGGCTTGGGTTGGTTTGAGCACATATCATTCAGCCATAGCGATGCATTTGCATTCCCCTTGATAGTACGGCAATCCTATAACTCAAATACATATGAAAAAGCTCTTTGTAGCACTTTGAGTCCGGAACCGATTAAATGTAGTATGAGGGGTCCACCAACACATATGCATCATCCTTTCTCATTATCAACCTGCATGTCATCTTGGTAAATCTCATTAGTTATTCAATCATGTGGTCATTATCACCAAAACCCACAATTAGGGCTTGATTGCACTTACAGCTATCCTACCAAGTTTAGGTACTCTAAGTCATGGTGAAGATGAAGTAATAGACAAGACAAACTTAGATTACCAACGGGTCAACCAAATAAGCAAGTATGATGATCATAGGTTGATAGGTTGGGTGAGAATTTCAAATTGACTTGCTCAACCACCGCGAAAGCACATTCTAGCATTATAAATCCTATATGCACTTACATAGCATGTATGTAAACACATACCTTGGCATTGAGCTCACATATGTTCCACTAAGAGTAACCATGGCATGATCATCTTCGTGTTGACTTGACTTGTCAAGTGATCATGCCTTTGTCAAAGTGATCTCCTTTTCATTCATAGAACTATCACATCACTTAGAGGAAATTGTTAGATTACAGTGGTTCAAGGTAGAAACTAAGCTCCCCCTTACTAAGTGCTCAAGTCATTTTGAATTACTTGTGAAAGCACTTTACTTTTCTTTTAAGAAAATGGGAATGCTTTTCTACTTTGACCTAGACACATAACTTTGCCAAGAATTGAATTAAGTCCAAGCAAAGCTTACAAACACTCAATGTTGATCAATGTGCAGGTCTTTAGTTAGAGCACAATATTAGTCCACGAGGATTTAGCAAAACTTTTGAAATTAGGAAGCTATTCTTTCTCTGGTCGGTGACTTGGTCCAGATCTGCATACTGAGTCACTGGTCTTCACAGAGTGAATTACCCATACCGGACATGTCTGGTATGATACCGGACAAGTCCGGTATTTGCAAATTGGAACCAGAAAAGAGGCACTTCTAAGATTTCCTTTAGGCTCTAGTTTATTTCACTTCCCTGCACTTCATTAAAGATAATGCTCTGCTAGAGAGCCATTAAGAGCATCGATGGCAGATATCATGAGGATAAATTAAATTCATTTAATTACTAAGCTTTAGGCACTTATTATCAATGATGTAGATGAGTAAAAGTGAAATCAATATCACATAATCTTCGGGTCAACCCTATAAGATAATATTAGCATCATAGGTTGATAGTTTGAGTTGAGATGTCATTTTGTTTGCTCAAACACCCCGAAGCCTTCATCTCATCACCAAGCACCTATAATCACAATCTAAGCCCTTCTAGGTACCCAATCTTCGTTGGGTCCACCAATGTTAGTCAACAAGTGCTTAGGCACCCAAGTGGCCTTAGTGCTAGTATGCGGTGAACACAACACCTTACTAGTGCTAAGTCCCTTTGTAGCCTTCCTAAGCACATTATCATTTGCAAATGTGTTCGGCTTAGGAAACATACCATTTGGGCAATCATAGCTTAGATGCCCCTTTCTCCTACAAGCATAGCAAATGCGCCCATTGTTTGCTTTATGCTTGTCTTGCTTGTTGGGACATGCATCAACAATGTGTCCCGGCTCGTTGTATGCATAGCATCTTCTTGTTGCAACTTGAGCCATCTTTCTTGCCTCTTTGTATGTGGGGCAACTCTTGGTGAGATGACCCAACTTGTTGCATTTGAGGCATGGACTTGACCCATCATTCTTCACTTGCTTGGCCAATTTGATTGATGCCTTTTGTTTGGCCGCTTCACATTTATCGGCCAAAGTCTTGAGTGGACACCTAGCCCACTCATGTCCATACAATCCGCAACCATAGCATAATCTCTTCTTTTGTTTCTTGCTCTTGGTTGCTTTCTCATGACTTGAGGTGTGACTAGATTGTTGGACTTTGGAAGAAGCAAGGTTTGAACCCTTCTCAAGCTTCTTCACCATGATATCACGGTTATCTTGAGAAGGTTGTGCTTTCTCCTCATCCTTCAATCTAATCACATCCTTCTTTAGATTTTCCACTTCTTCGATGATCCTAACATTTTCTTTAAGAGTTTGCTCAATCGAAGATTGGCTTGCTTGAGAAGCATACTCATTAGCACAAATAGTATTTACTTGAGATGGTGCACTAGTGAGTGTAGTAGTGTGAGGTTGAGAAGATTTTACCATAGCAATAACAACCTCATGTGCTATCTCAAGCATGGCATTTGATTCTACTAGCTTCTCATGTGAGCACTTGAGATGGATGAAGTCCTCTTGTAGAAACTTGTGCTCAAATGAGAGATCACTCATTTTTGCCTTAAGCATGTAATTCTCCTTCTCTAGCCTTTCCACATTAGATAGAGAGTTAGTAGCTAAGGCATGCTCAATTGACAATTTTTCATACCTTTCACTTAATGCCTTTAGCTCTTCTAATTTGGAGATGAGGAACTTTTCTTGATTTTGAAGGGATTGCTCTTGTTCCTCCACCTCCTTCTCTAGCTCATCATTTTTCTTCAACAAGTTGACGAACAAGAGCTTGTCTTCATACTTGAGATAATCAAGACAGTCATCATCTTCATCATCTTCATCGCTCTCTACTTGATTATCTCTTGACACCTTCTCCTTGATCTCACCAAGAATCTTCTCTTGATCTTTATTAGTTGATTTCTTCTTGTTCTTCTTGTCCATGAAACACAAGTGATGAGTATCATGAGCTACTGAGGTTGACTCATCACTTGGTCGCCACCGAGCATGAGAGCTGCTATCGTCTGCCTCCAGATCCCTGTCTGCTGGGCTCATACCGGACATGTCCGGTATCCATACCGGACATGTGGACAGACAGGGTCTAGAGCAGCAGCAGCCAGCGCCTCTCGATCCGGCTTGTCTTCCTTGAGGCTTCTTGAGACTTCTTCACATGATGATGACTCAATGGACTTCATTTCCAATGAATCATAATCATGTGCTTCATCACATTTGGACTTTCCATATAAATTGGCAAGTCTAGTCCAAATGACATGAACACTCTCCGGTGGAGATTTTCCATTGTAGATAGCCTCCTCAAGAACCTCTGCACTCAATGAGTTTAACAAGATTAAACATGCATGAGCATTGAGTTGCACACATATCTCTTCCTCTTTTGTCAAGTTTTTATAGTTGCTCCAATCAACTATAGAAAGAGATATGCTTGCATCCACAATATGCTCAATAATGGGGCTAATGGCCCGAAATGCATTGAGTGCATAAGATGACCAAATTAGAAAGTTTGAACCATCATTTTGGAGAAGCACCACATTCGTCTCAATAGGCGAATCCATCGATTCTCACAAGCGATGAAGCTCAAACGTGAGTCCAAGCTCTGATACCAATTGAAAGGACCTAAGGTGTCGCCTAGAGGGGGGGAATAGGCGTTTCTGAAAATTTACAACTTATAATGCGAAAGCAATTAGTATGCGAGTTTCCAATTACTTGAAAACTCCCAATCGGAGTGAAACAACCCCTCAAGAGACAAACACAAAGTATATGACAAGTATTTAATACACCTAGAAGCTAACACCCTGCACCACAAAGATTAGCTCAAGGAATAAGCAAGTTGGGCGCAGTCAGTAAATACCGGACTTGTCCGGTATGCACGTGTTGTGCGGGACTGCTCCTTTTCCTCCCCAATTTCTCACACAACTTGCAAGCAATGTGTATGATGTATATATGAAGCTGATTGCCTGCAAAACAACCTTCACAACGGAGAATAACAAATAACCGAAAGTAAAACACAATGAGATGACACGGTATTTGTTTCACCGAAGTTCGGCACCCCCTCGGGTCCTAGTCTCCGTTGAGCCGGCTGCGAGCTACCACAAAGGTGGGCTCTAGAGGACACCACAGGTCAGTCTAGTCGTGGTCTATTTCACCTGCAATGCTCCTTCCACTAGTTGATCTCTTTTGAGGAGAGATCGAACCTTCACAAACTTTCCGACGCACTCCACAAATCTCTTGGGTGCTCAACGGTGACTCCTAGCCGTCTAGGACCGTAGAGTCCAAGAGTAACGAATGCGCACAACAAGATCGACGATTTGCACAAGTGCTCAAGAGGTGGCTTGCTCTCTAATTTTGAATCTCTCTCAACCCACAAATGGATTTGGCGATTAGAGGTCAATCACTCACTAAGAGAGGGTTGGAAAGTGTTTTGAAAGCTTTAGAATGAGTGTGGGAACCAGTAGAATCAGCAGCCTCAAAATGAGGAGGCTTGGGGGTATTTATAGCCCCACTTTCAAAACTAGCCATTTTCTAGTCGTTGGCTGAGTCAGCTCTATGCATACCAGACATGTCCGGTATGCATACCGGACATGTTCGGTATGACTTCACTGCGTGAGAAACTTACTTAACCAACCATCTTTCAAACCCCGGATAGGAGCCCGGTAGTACCGACCTTTAGGTCGGTAGTACTGGTAGTTAAAAGGGGGGTTTCGCACCCTCTCTGGATGAGGCCAATTTTGGCCTACCGGTAGTACCGCTATAAAGACGGCAGTACCGACCCCGGTAGTACCGGCCCCAAGGGACGGTAGAACCGGCCATCCACAGACTATTAGCCAGAAATCCGCAAATACCGGACATGTCCGGTATGGACTCCCTGCGCTAGGACTAACTACAGGACCGTAGGAAAGCTGCACCACTATAGGTTCATACCAGACATGTCCGGTATGGACTCCCTGCACCAGGTCTACCAGCAAGCCAGTAGGGAGGCTGCACCGCTGTGGGCTCATACCGCATACCGGACATGTCTGGTATGGACAGACAGTGCAGCAACATGTTGAAAGTTAGTTCTAGCTCTCTCATGTCTCACTTAGGTTGGTTTGAGCACTTATGAAAAATCATCTACTATATGTTGCATCCCTCTTAATAGTACGGCTTTCCTATTTACTCAAGATGAATTGAAAAACAAGATTTAAACCTCTTGAGTTGATCTCCATTTGAACCAAAGCCGCTTCTCTTCATTTTCTAAATTGGGAGGAATGGTTGTCATGTTTAGAAGTAGATATGCCTCGAGCATAGCCATGTTGAGCATGTGACTTGACTCCATGCAAGTGATATAATGGAGTTCCAAATGTGTCAAGTCACCTCAATCAATATTGTTGCTAGAAATGTTGATTCTCCACTAGATGCGATCTTCAAGCTTGATTGATCCTTCGACTAAATGCAAGTACTTTCTTCTTCACTCTAGCTAGGTTCTTCGGTCGCCAAGTCGTCGCTTGCCCTTCACCCTTGCTTAGTACCTCAAAGACTCCTTCCTTGCTATCTTCACCATCTCAAGCCATTCAATCATACTGAAGGACCGAGAATGCAATATCAAGGCGACCAGAGGGGGGGTGAATGGGAGCTCAAAAATTTCTCTCGAAACTTTGGCCTTTGTCCCACAAATCAACCCCCAAAAGCTTCTATTGAAACCATGATGCTCACGACCCTTGGAAGAGGGTGGATGATCCCTAGGGTCACAGCGGAGCACCACAAAGCGATATAGCAAACCAAAGACCAAAAAACACCGGCACAAGTTCGATCCCTAGAAACCGAGTCCCAAACGTAGATTGAAGGCTACGTCGGAAAATCCCCAAATACCGATGCTAACGAGTAGCAAAGATACCTAGAGAGGTTCCTTGGTCAACTCTAGGGTCAAACGAGAACTCCGAAAACCAACCGAGAAAGCCGGGAGAGCAAACGCACTAAACCGGAGGCTTCAGCCGATTGACAGACTGTCCGGGGTTCAGTCCGCGGACTGTCTGCCCAACGGCGGACTGTCCGGGCTCTGGTGGCGGACTGTCCGCCGGTCAAAAGTGCAAAAACGCACTGCTGCTGAAGTCCCCTGGACAGCTCCCGGACTGTCCGCGAGTCCCAACGGCGGACTGTCTGCGGTTCAAAAAAGGACTTGTCCAACAACGCGGAGTCAGGCCACTGATCTGACCGACCCCGACGCGCGGACTGTCCGTGGTTCACCTGGTGGACTGTCCGCGGATGAACAGAGAGGGCGATTTTGGTCGCCCCTCTCATGAATCTTCCCAAATCCGATTCAAAACTCAATCCCACATTCCCAAACTTGGAGAAGATGATCACAAGGTAGTTAGGAGACTATCCCCAAAAAATCATCCGCTCAAATCAACTCAAACACCGGGAAATCGAAAGGGGAGGAGTATGAACGAAAAAGCGCCACGAAAACGAAATCAACCCGATCTACTTGTTCGTGAGGAGTTAGATGAATTCCTTCGGTGGAAATGATCTCCTCACTATAAAGAACAAGTTGATTCAAACGGATTTCGCAAAGACGCAGTAGAGAGGGAGATCGAGTGACGGGAAAATCGTGGAGAAACGAAGAACGCGAAGAACACGAATAAAACGTGAATCAAGTCATCGATCTGCAACTGTGTGGCTACCACACGCTACAACAGTGAGATTACGGTCTCACTTCCTCAAAATCTCCAGTACATAGAGGTATGGTTCTCTGCGGATCTCAGTTGCTACAGTAGGGGATTGGGAGAGCAAGAAAACCTAGAAGGCAAAGAGTAAATGACTGAGATAAAATGGGAGGAGGGTGTCTCCCTCTACTTATCCTAATTCTAATTCCTACTCTACCCCTCACTAATTACAGAGCGAACCAGCTAAACCCTAGGGTTATTCTGGACCAACTCGATGCTGGTGATCCGATGGCCACGCCCGCACAACTGGTAGCGTTGCCTCGACGCAACCTCACCGATTGCCGCCACGTGCCGCCACCGCTCCGCTTGTCCTTTTCCTGGACTTCGCCCCCAGTTTTGTGGCCCAAACCAGGAAACCAGCCTTCACAACCAACCCCCGGTTTTGAGGCCCAAACCGGGAAACCAGCCGTCCATCGCCTGAGTTTTGTGGCCCAAACTCAGAAACCCGCAACGCCCAGGTTTTGAGGCCCAAACCTGGAAACCGTCCTCAGCCCGAGTTTTGTGGCCCAAACTCGGAAACCATCAGCGTCCAGGTTTTGAGGCCTAAACCTGGAAATCGTCCACTCGGTGGTTTTTCTGTGGCTCAACCACCAAACCGAGCCGTAGAGGGGATGCACCGCCCGTGCACCCCGTCCACCGACACGTGTCCCCAGGTCCTCGACCCAAGCAACACCGTGCCCGCAAGTCTTCGCTCGTCGCTGTCCCAGGCTGTCAGCCACCACAGCTGATCCTCGAGCCACCGGTCCCTCAGTCCAAGCCTCATGTCCGCCCTTCGCCACTCTCGGTCCATCGGCATGGCACGTCTCTACTTGACCTTCACCTTGCCTCGGATCACTGTATCCGTGCTCGACACCTGCACAACACAAGCCAAAGAACATGCGCATTATCTCAGTTGACAATCACTCATCACTCAGAGACTCGGCATACACCCATGTATCCGCACATACTTCGTTTTGAATCCTTTCTTAGCAATCATATATGAACCATGATTATCCCACAATACGATAGCCCTTTACATCAATATCATTCTCATTGTTGTCATGTGCTTGTGATGTGATTTTCATACAACAATTCATCATTTGGGCTTTGCATTTCATTTCAAGTACACTGTGCATATGATAGCTTTTTCATCAATATCAATCTCATTGTTGTCTTGTGCTTGTGACGGGATTTTCATATAACAATCTATCATTTTGGTTTTGCATTTCATTTCAAGTACATAATGAGATAACCCTTTCCCTGTGTCACACTTAGCAAACATATTAGATCTTTAATCAACATTGTCATCAAGTCATCCAAAACATACTTAAGTGCAACATGCACTTTCAAATTGCATTTGAGAGACTGTTGAGGAAAGTCTCATTGTGAGCAATCAGCGTGGCAGACATTGCGTTGCTAATTGTTTCTTGCATGGCATTGTGTTGTATCTGGATCATGGGATCGACATGACCTTCTAGAACCACCCTTGGAACATGAGACTTCTGGATGATCTTTTTATCTCTGGTTTTGCTGAAACTCAGTAAACACATATTTCGATATTGGTCAACAGTTTGTTCTATCAAGCGTTGGAGTTCTTCTGAGAGTTCGTCCATAGTCACGTTCAAAACTTCATCATTGTCGATCGTCATGATCAAACGACTGTGGTCCCACTGGACGTGCCAAAAGAATGTGTTGATGCGAAAATTTGACCGAAGGGCCAACACACTCGACCACGGTCCTTAGAGACCGTGCAGAGCAAGGTCTTGACCTCCTGGACCTTCAAGAGATGACGGTGCCGAATCTTGGTGAGAACGACTCCGGACGTGCGAGTCAATTTGACCTGTAATTGACAAGAAAAAGAAAATGCGACAAATTATGGAATCTGTCGGTTTGATGCCAGACAGTTCCAAATTATACGGCTCCGATATAGCCATTGTTACAGGACATTGACTACAAAGTCAACTCCTAAGAGGAGATTAAAGCATTGACAATATTTGAAGCGAAACGACAATTGTATATGTAAAGAAAGAATTTAGAATAAAGAACAGCCGATAAGCTTAAACATGTAAATAGAACAGAGATCTATGTATACATTTAAACGGCATGAAATCAACAGATTGACTAATTGCATAAGCAGTTCTATTTGTTAACAGTGGAGTGTTTTCATGCAGCCATAATAACAAATAGATCGATAAAGTAACTTAAACATCAACAGTGGGGTGTCTCCATACAGCCATAATGATGACCAAGCTAGATTACGTCTGATACACCGAGCAGATCCATTGATTTCGTGTCGCTTAAAAGCATACATTATGAAGGAAGCGTAACTGGATCGGCTATTTTAGCCGATATAGGGTCCATGAAGCACGAACAAGATCTATACGTTAAAACCACGATTTGGTTCAAGATCAAGCAAATCCAATCTATTATGCGTGTCAGTGGCGTTCGGAAATACAGCCGTAATAAACATGCCAGATCAAATCTACATTTTTCTTAGATCAAACCACAATTTTATCGAATATCTCGAACGCACAGCATGTAACAATCAAGATTGACAAAATAGTCGATGAAAAGGTTAGATCGGCTATTTTCCTTGGTGTAAGCGTATAAAGCCTTTGGACAGCCGAAACTAAACAACATTTAAGTTTAAGCTAGTTTGTCAATCTTGATTGGGCAAGATATTGTTTAGATCTAAAGAAAACATTAAAAAGCATAAACAACATCGATAACTTAATGAATCTATTAGCCAAAACTAATAGAGCCGATAACTAGTCAAGATCGACTGAAGCAAGAGATTGATCAGAGTCAAGACAGTCTTACAAAAGACGAACTTAAACCGATAACTAACTCATGTCATAGCTAAACAAGAGTTTAGTCGATGCCAAATACAGTCTTATTGAACAATAACACGAGCCCGACACGTCTTCAGAGCCCATTAAGCTTGATCCTCATGATTTCTAGTCGTGTCCGGACTCAAACCTCTTATTTTTTCTGGCCGGTCTTTTTTAATAAATCAGCCGTTTGTGTTTACAAAATAACAAATCTTTTTCGGTCAAAAATCTGGTGTAAACAGTTATTTAACAAACTTTATCCAAATATAAACTAACTAGACTCAAAAGATTCGTCTCGACATGTACATACTAAAGTATAATTAGTTTTTTTTACCTATATTTAATGCTTCATGCATGTATCTAAAGATTTAGTATAATTAGTTTTTTTACCTATATTTAATGCTCTATGCATGTATCTAAAAATTGATGTGATAGAGAATCTGAAAAAAAAAATAGGAAAATTTAGGGAAACTAAAGATGACCTAAATTCTCGTATCAGGTTGCCAAATTTGGAGGCACGATGTCAATTGCGATACGAGATATTTGCGATACGATCAGAGATCCCACATATACCGAAGCCACGAAACCAAAAAAAAAACACTTCCAAGCCGCCTCGTGCAATGGCATTGCGGTCACATAGGCTTGCTACAAACGATTCTTTAACCAAAATAAACTTTGTTGAACACCGATCGTGCACGCACATAGATCTTGCAAACAAAGTAACCTAGTTGCAAACTAAACTAAGCCCGCAACAAGATGCCCTCTCATTCTCATCAACCGGATATGGTCGGGTGAAAGCATCGACACAAGACTAGGATGTGCAAAATTTCTTCTGTAGTTCCAAGGGTATTATTGATCAGCGTTTGCGCTGCTACACCTTCAATTACAGGGGCTACCTAATAAGTTAACCAAAGCAGCTTCAGGTCCGCCCAAAACATAAGCTTAGAAGATGGTCCAAAACCTGCGAGGCGAAACTGGAGCCTGCTCCATGGCAAAACTGATATGTTATCCTTGACTGAAATGGACATTGTCCATGAAAAAGCCTGTAGAGTCATGACTGCTGGGCACTCTGATCTTCCAAGTTACACCTAGCCCTGCCCGTCCAAAGGTCAGAGTAATTAACCAGGCCTACCTTGGGAAACCAGGGGCAGTGTTGTTTTTACATGTGAAAGGACTTTCATCTTATCCACAAAACTGGGTCATGAGGTGTGCCTTTGATGAAGAGCATATTTGACAACCTCGTAGAAGGAAATGACAATACCAACTGATGGACCAGCACGTGCAACACGTGGGCCAACACCAGTGAACAGCCCTTTCATGCCTCCAGACCTGCCAGAGAACAATATAAGCAAAAGCAGCAAATCAATCACAAGTATATTGTAGATGCCACTTACAGTACCAAACAATTACTAAACTAGAAATATGGGAGAAATAAGGAAGCAGGGAGCTCCACGTCTTATGTTTTGTCATTAACATTTGAACGTTCTAATCTAATTGACACAAATGTAGTCAGGCAAAACTAATCAGATCAAAGATCTGCAACCTGCTACAATTTCTCACGAATATCGAAACTAAACATGCAAGTGGCTAAAACATTCTTCCTTAATACTATTCCAAAAATTAATGATAATATAGGTCTATAATAATAATAAAGTACATGAAAGATGGCAGCTTATTTTCTGCAGCAACGTGCACGTTCCAACATACTAGTTCTTTCAGAAATATTGGTGAAAGTTCAAAGGGAAAAAAATGCAAGCTCAGCATCAGCAAATTTCACCCAGCACGATACACAAGGGGGAAATGAATGCAACATGTAGACAATACATGGTTCTGTACCGATGCAATGAGTAGGTCATGAATCAAACAGGAAAATGCACAGACAACTTGGGTCCGACTGCAAGTAATTCAGCAACTGCGGCTAAAAGACCATGAGCCTCATTTATGGCACCTATTCAATCTGCCAACAATTTTCCAGCCTTTGAAAGTGCGGCATTGATTTGTGTCAATGCTCAGTTTGGCACAAACGTGGTAGGTCCAGTGTTAAAAAACACACAATTAAACGCTCGCCTTAGGCGTGCTAAGCATGGAGTGGAACCCTGATGCCTCACCTAGGCCATAGGTGTCCAATTAAACACCGACTGACGAGTGAGTGGAATCAGAAGAAATCAGGAGGAAGGCAAGCTAGCAGCATGTGTAGAGGCGAGCAGCAAGAGCATGCGTGAGCGCCGTGGGCCGCAGCACACGGAGAAACAAGATCTTGCACTGTGGCCACAGCCACCACCTCAGCATCTTGCGTTGGTGCCAGCAGCAAGGAGAATCTCTAGCACTAACTCCTCAAGTAGCCGCCAGTGCAGCGCATACCTGCAACCCCACACGCACCTTCCCTGGTGATCCCAGACCTTGCGGTTTGTGAAGTGTGGCTGGCTGCTTGGGCAGAGACCTTGCGGTTTGTGAAGTTCGACTAGCTGTGCGGACCTGTGCCCCTAATATCTTCTGGGCCAAGGGAAATACTACTGCTGACCTGCTGGGCCTGTTGTTGTAACAAGTCTATGTGATGCAGTGATGCACTTAAAACACATTCCAGCAACAAAACAAAGAAGAAAAAACACAAATGCTTAATCCCATTTAATGTCCACTTAGGCATCCTAGGTTGGCCTTGTGCCTTTTGAAACCATGGGCAGATCCCTGTTCTCACATAAAAAAATGACAAACAAATTGTTCAACTCGCGAAAAACTAAATCCACTAACCTAAATGATGTCAAGAATTGTTTCTTGAATCTTTTATGTCCAGCAGGGTTCAACTACTGGATTTCTTATGACCCAGCTCCAAATGTTTAGGTGTGTGACAGAAGGGTGGCCCTGACATTACAAGTCTTTAATAAACAGTTTCACCTTCCATGTGCATTGTCGTCAATCTCATTGGGTTCCAATATATGCATATAAAACATTTGATCAGAATATTTTCCCAACCCTAGTGGTGTTTTTTTTGGCAAAAAGTTGCTCTATATATAGTGAAACATACTGTGACCTCCCCTCCCCCTCCCCAAAAAAACAAAACCATGGACCCCAACCACAGAACGAAATGCTGGTTTCTGGATTATTATGAAATGACCATCCAAGGCATATCAAATTACCTCGACAAGCCACCCAAACTCTGATCAACTTCATTAATGCTCATGTGAAACCAAAATCAAATATCATGTATCATATATTCTATTTGCTTTAGAATATTATGTATTTTGCTATTTTTTTAGTTTGCTATGTTTCACGCATAAATGTTCAGAAGATGCAACTCTCAAGAGAAATTTCAAGCAAAACCTACAAAGGAGTCAATCAGTAAGTAAACTCATCTATCCTAATTAGTTTAATTGAAGTACATCAATTTAGAAAAATATTATTTGTGTTTTATGTGTAATAATTGCTACAACATTGTACTTAAGTTTAACAGATACAATCAGAATGGCCGAGGGATTAACTTAGCTTGATCTAGTTTTCTAAGGTCTTGCTCTCGCTAACTTTTGAGACAAACTCCTACCTCAGCCTATAGATTCAAACTAACACAAAGAAACAACAAGTAAAAGCAAACAATCTAAAACCAGACAGCAAGTCCTGATTTTTGATGTATTTAGGATAGTAATCAACTGGAGTTAAAATTCAGGACAACCTCCAAAAGGTTGAGTTTCTTGCAGTGATGATTAAAACAGTCAGTGGTCAAATAGATTGTATGATTGAAGTGTTGGTCACAGTCTGTCAGGTGCATTGGCTCAATGGCTCGCCATAGACCCCGTTTACATTCATGGAATATTTTACATGCAAATTTGCTAATCAGATTTCTTATAATTAATTACTGAATGGAACCTGCAAATGAGAATGTCATACAGTCAGGGATGACTTTTAAAAGAATTCTAGTCTCAGGTCGACCTATATGTCATATACCTGGGGTTTGCAAACCGGAATGTATAAAGAATAAAGAACTAATTTAGGATGGCGTATACCTAGGGTTTGCAAACTGGGCTGTAAAAAGAAATCAATTATGTGAACATAACTTGCTACCTAATAGAGGCAATGGTTGGCAGCAACTCTATTAGGGTACGGTGTGACAACATGGTAAAAGCATAGTTCATATGCCAAATTGACTGCGCCATATGTAGGGTTCAAAACTCAAAACCAACACAAGCACAATAGCAAATGTACAGCCCTTCAAACATGCTACTATATATTTGGGGAATAAGGTATTTCCTTACCTCCATATCTCAGTTAATGTTTGCCTTGTTGTCATTCTCATTGCCTTCTCAGTATCCTTCTGCAATTCAGAAAGAAAGGAATAAGAAGAAAAATATAAACAGGAACAAGAAATGGCAATATGCAGCAATGAACTCACACAAGTATGCCCGCATAAGAAACAGATAGCAGGTGAAAAATAATGGAATGCGAAGTTTAAAGAGTACCAAATAATACACAAACCTCTATCTGTCTCCTTGTTTTTGCAACATCCAGAGGGCATGTAGCACCAGCAGCAAGACTGCCTGCTACAAAACCAGCAGCAAAATTTGCTCCCAATACACTAGCTGCGTTGCCTTCTTCTCCAACAAGACCAAGCAGTTTTCTTCGCATCTGAACATGGTGTCAGCAAAGTGAGATTCATGTCATGAAAGTGAGGCATGAATTTAACAAATAGGAGTTTCCATGACCAAGAGCAGAAACTCACGGGCTCAAGAGTTGACCAGCATATAGCAGAGAAAGGAACATCTCGAGCAAGTTGTGCACCCACCCCAGTCCACAGAACACGGTAGTTTTGTACTGTTTCGGCAATCAAAACAAGCTGTTAGAATCAAGACAAAAATACAAGAAGTTGACAAGTGCCAAAATCGTAAAGATGATACCGGCATATCATCCAATCAAAAAGAATATGCAGAATTAACTAGTTACAGAAACAGTTAAAACCAACATACCATTCTGACTTGAACTTGCAAGTGGTGAGAGAACACCAACCAAGGTTTTCCACATTCCAGGAGGCTTCACGCCAGGACGAAACTCTTTATATGCCTGTTACCACAGACTAGTGACTACTTGATATTTTGATTTTGAATGGAGGGAAAAAGAGTTACATAATACTAACTTATGTGCAGAAACGATGATCTGAGATGAATGCATTATAAGACAACTAAACTATAAACTTGGCATAAGCAAATATATAAAAAACTTCACATGAAGGTGTACCTGCATACGTGTCCTTGCCAACTCAATTGGAGAACAAGCAATACATGCTAACGAACGTGCAACAGATCCTGCTACTAGAGGGGCATATGGTGTCAAGCCAGGAGCATTACTTCTTGTGAAATCCTCAATCCAGTTGCGGAACATATCATAACAAGGCAAGTATATCCCAACCTGTTTGTGATCAAAAAATTAGTAACAGGTGCAATTGTGATCAAAGAAATTAGTAACAGGTCCAACTGATTTGAAAATACAAAGTAATACGGATTCAGAATAGTACGTCGTACAAAGGGGAAAAATAGAGATGGAGATAGCAAGTTTTACAGGATTGCTGGGTGATACGGATAAAAACACACGAATTATAATACTACATGCATCAGTTAGACAAGTGCAAATTAGTCCAAGAGGTAAACCCCATAAAGCTTTCTTCAAAATGAAATATACATATATTTCATCATCCAAAGGACAAAATAAACTGAATTTGTTTTCAAAGCTAAGTGAAAATTATATGAATACTTCGATTGAAACTACTAAACAGATGTTCAGCAGGCAACAGAGCAGCATAGAACATTTAAAAACAAGGTAAATGGAATGTAGCAGAGAACTTACAGTAGGTACAGCTAATGCTAAGCCTGCATTCGTTCCTCTCCATAGTCTAATGAACCCCTCCTAAAACAACCAATTAAGCACTGTCATGAGTTTATCTATCCATCATATATTTCCACTTGCTTAAAAGAGAGAAACTATAAAAAAAAGAATGAACACTCAGTTACCTGTCTAACCACTTTCAAGAATACATCAAGTGTTCCCTTGTACTGGAAGCAATCAGGAGGACAAACTGGCTCACTTCCTAATACGAGACCACGTGTGCATGAAGGAGAGCATCTGAATTCAGACAGGATCTGGAAACACTAAAAACACATCAGCAGCAATCCTCAAATCTAATACACTAGTTTAAGGATCAAAGCCATGAGAATGGAATTGGACTGCTGACAACTGACACATTACCACCAACAGCATTTTTAGAAATGAAATTTTGTTATAACATAAAAAGCATTGCAGTTTTCCAATAAAAGTGTGATCATCAAAGGCAATAGCTTTAACTAACCAACACAATCAGCACCATCTACATCAACTAAAAAAATGGGTTGTCTACACAGTACACACACAAGTCCTAAAACTGGTTGCATCAAAAAAACAGGTGCTCACTTGGCCAGAATAATCAAAGACCTCATCCTACCAATCAGCACTACAGTTTAGTACCCCCGGTGGTCTTATAGCAAGATAAATAACATAATCAGTACATCTACCAAAAAGTAACAAAATGCAGGCAAATCCCACATTGTGCAATAACTGAACACCCTGACAAACTACCCAAGTATCCACACCTGCTTGTTGAACAAGCAGCTGAAGGAAATTAACTCAGAAGAGTCTATGCAATGCACCAGGTTCAGGTTGGTAGAGCACCCGGCTGATCACGATTCACGAGCACAAACACAAACCAATCTATGTAATTCCTTACCTGCCTTCCTGGCCAAGCATGAAAATCACAAAAAAAAAACATGTCCTGAAATTTGCAAGCCTTGGCCCAAACAAGCAAAACAGCAATTGCTGAGAGATGAACATAGCTACAAACATTTGGATCACACCACTGACTTGGCCAATCCCACAGGGACCATGCCAGCAGCCCAGCACTACGCATAGACATCTATAAACACATGCTTCGTTTTGGATTCCTCCTATGCACTCGAGGCAGAGATCAGCCACTGAGTTAGCCACTGCCAAATTCAAACCACACGCAGCGCAGAACAGAATAAATTGGATTCCTCACCGCATCCGGGCCAAGCGCCGCCATCTGGGCAGGCTGGTGGTACAGCACCCCTGCCGCCTGGGCCTGCAACCTCGTCTGCATCGAGACACAGGAAACACATTAGACGCCGAAGCGGACGCACACAACAATCACAGGGAGGAGAGACCTGCGTGAGTGAGGGGAGTGCCCCGGGGAACCGACCTTGGCGACATCTAGAGGGTTGACGATGATAGCTGAGACGAAGGCGGCGCCGGCGGCGGAGAGCGCGCGCTCGAACATCCCGAGCTCCTGGTCCGCCCCTGCAGCCGGAGCGGGACCCGAGGAGGAGGGGGACGGAGAGGACGAGCCCTGGTGCGAAGGCGTTACGCCGCCCGAGAGGTCGACCCGCGCGGCGGCGGCGGTCATCCAGGTGGGGAGGGAGCCCCTGGAGCAACCCACCATAGCGCCGGACTGGCTCGAAAACCCTAGGCTACGTCGGCTCCGCTCTCGATCGGGGATTCAGGCGGCGTGGGCGGCGGTGCGGCAGCGGCCCTGGCTCCTGGAATAGAGGAGGCGGAGGGAGGAGGGAGGAGGCGCCAGGAGGGTTGGTGTCGCTTTCTAGAGAAGTCCTGTGACTCTGTGAGGGCGTTAGGTTTTCTTTTTCTCGTGTGGAGAGATCGTGTAGCCGTGTCCCGATTTCCATCTTTGGTTTCGACAAAAACGCTTTGAATTCCTGCGAATGTTTTTTTTTCAAAAAATTTGTAGGCGGGTCAAAGTGTGATGTAAGCACTTACGAAGCCAATGGTATTTATTGCAAGATATATTTCGTTTGATATTATTATTTCATTCATATTGTGCCATTTTGATATCAAAAACCCATTAATAAGCAATAACTTTTATCTAAAAAATACTATATTGCCAAAACTATCACAATAGAAATTCTTTTATGACTACATATTTCATTGCTTCATGGCATATCTAGGCCCCGTTTAGTACAGCTCAGTTTCACTAGTGAAGCTGTTTTTTTAGAAAATAGCTTCATAAGCAACTCACTAGATGAAGCTGAGCCGTTTTAAAAAAGTGTTTGGCAAAACAGTTTCACTAACAACTTCATGCATGGTTGGAAGAGAGAAATAGGGTGTAAGCTATAAAAAAAAACTATTTTTTTAGCTTCATATCAGCTTATGGTTTTGTAAGAGGGAGATTAAAACAACTAATGGGTGAAGCTGTTTTGGAAAAAAGGTGTTTGACAAAAAAAAACAGCTCACGTGAGCTGTACCAAACAGACCCCTATTTTCACGAGTCAAAACCAAAACATGATATACTTCATGAATATTACCCAAAGTGAGTTCAAGCCTTTCAGACAATGTTCTCTCTTGAAAATTTGAAATTATGTGAAATAGCTACGAAGAAGCCAAATACTTCATGAATATTACCCAAAGTGAGTTTAAGCCTTTCAGACAATGTTCCATTTTAATTTTTCACACCCTGTGCAAATGCAAAAAAAAAAAAATACTTCATAACCATGCGCTCTTTTATATATTTCATTTTTTTCAGATAAGCATAGAAGTTCATTATTTTTCATGCACGTGAAGTATGATGGAAGCATGCGATACCAAACATTTTAGGAGGAGCTATTTTCTAGTGAATAGTAAAGAAGCTAAAGCCGTTTGGAACTATAATTATGCCTCCTTAAAAGCATTTGAGGAGACATTCCAAACAAGCCCTAGACCTTCTCATGATCTGAATTCACTCATGTACAACGGTAATAATTTCTGGAACCATGTTTTTTAAGCTCTACTCTATATTTTTCACTATGGATATTTTTTTAGAATTGCTTTATAGTGTAGTCTGTAAAGCAGAGTTGATCAAGAGACTCATAATCTTTCTATTTGCGTCACTATTTTCTTTATCGGGTATTCGGGTTGAATCGGCAGTTATAACTTATAACCAATTCCCTCGAGCTGCGACTGCATCGATTTGCTCATTCAGGAAACCAGAGAAAAAATTGGCTGATGGGGACCAAAATGAAAGACCAGAAAGCTTTCTTGCCTAAAAAATAGAGCGTTTGACTTGTGCTGTGCTGTGCTTGTGCATCACTCGTCTGCTCACAGCGTGACGCCATTGCAACATCAAACGCAGGAAAACTGGGGCCAACCAAAAACCACTAAAACTTCTTTTGAATTTTCAGATCATCGTCACATGTTAGGTTCAAAATTTTATAGGATTCTGGAAAACTCTACAAGAATTAGAGCATCTCCAAGAGTTTTTCTAAATCTCACTCCATCATTTAGAAAATCATTTGCATAAAAATCGTTTTCTATATTTTTGCAGTCTCCAACAGCTTTTCTATATCTCGCATACAGTCTAGAGAGTCATTCTCGTCTTCTATTTTTGGCTAGCGAAAAATCCGGAATAAAAGATATTTAGACAACCATTTAGATAAGTTGTTGGAGTGTAATTTTTCGTCAAAATCTTTATTTGTAGTATTTAGAAAAAATATGAAAAGTCTGCTGGAGTTGCTCTTAGTTTTAATTCCACACGTTTGGGCGGTAACTCCTGGTTTGAGCAGGACCTTTAAACTATTTCACTTCTTGTTCAATGGAAGTTTTATATGAGTTTCATTTGCATTAAATAGATTGCCACATAGACATATTTAATGACATAGCAATGTATTAAAGAAGTGAGAGAAGAAATGCTAGATAAAACTCTGTTGACACGATTATCAACTCTCCATGAGTCATAAAATTAAATGCATATGAAACTATCATGAAATTAATTGCATATGAAACGTTTCATTCAAGTTTTATTTTATTTTATGTATGACATGACAATCTTGGAAACAACGCAATGAAACTCACCACAGAGATTGGCCTCAAAACAAGTCAATGATGAGAATTTTTTGTCACCATGCATTTAAGATAAAGTAAGACTTCCATGCGATACCTACAGTAATGATCTGCATAGAGTATAGGACTTTTTTCTGTACGTTCAAAACAAGCAGAGAATGTACATCGCAGATTCTTGACTTCAAAAGGGTATCATCATTATGTGTCAAAAAATCACAACCATGGCAACAGGTCTGAAGACACGCATTACGCATACATGTATTCTGGAGCAAAATAATTTCCTGGATTGCTATTGATTTCTGTCACTCCAATAATGGGTGTCTGTCAGAAAAAGAATGGTAAGGGTGGGGCATCTACAAATGGCACGCGGAACAGAGACAATCTGCAGACGGCTTTTCGTTAGAACTCATGATTCTAGTGTAGCGCCCTTGCAAAGAAAATATGCAAGACCTTTCCTTTTGGAAAAGAAAAACAGATATCTGATTCAGTATCAACTGGCTCGCACAAGCTTCCTCCAAAGGACGCTACACAAGATGGCAGAAGAAAACAAAATTTTTCTCGATACCGATTCGACCTCATTATCTGCATATTGTATGTATTATCCACCAGGCACGGTGTTTGCAAAACTCTTCCTCAGCACAAGCATTGCTGCTCGTTACAGCGCTGAACACATCGCACCTGCAAATATCTTAGTGGTTAGACCTACAAAATATCTGGGAATTTGTGGTGAAAATGACCACCAATCCAACAACTCATTACATGAATAATACACAAACAAAAATGCGTTCATTTCTCCAATCTCAGAAGTTCAATATTCACTGCCTTTGGTTTTTTATGTCATTTATCCACCAATCTTTCAGATTTAATAGAGGTGGTAAGCCATATATAATAGATTAAGCGAAAGATTAAGAACCTAAACAGGACCCTTGATCCAGGGACCCTATGTAGGATGTGCCAAATCTTGCAGCTCATTCAGCCAAATCAGCCGGGCAGGGGCATCAAATTGAACCAATTAGTAACAGAAGTGGGCCAACCCAAAAAACATGGCAGAGGCTCCTCGGTCAATGGACAAAATTTGGCCTGGTCAGCAGGGATATCCACCCAAACAGCCCCTCAATTGCACATGCAGCCCCATTAATTTAACCAACTATTTTTTTGTGCAAGACAAGCTAATTTGCATCCATTATATTTTCTGCTAAACCATGAAACCATTGCCTTCTGTCCAAAACCTAAGCAAACGACAACTTGGGAAACCTGCTATGATTTGTAGTCAAAGGTCCAAGGAAAATTGAAACTAAATTTTTGGTTAACTTATTACGAACGAGACAATAAATATCCGCTGATCATAAACTGCTAACTCTAACAGGTTCATCATTGAAATTCGTAATCCAGAATACATGCTGAAGAATATGCTTTAGCTTTAGTATTCATAGGACATTTGCAGTTGTAACAACTGCAAGGTAAGTTGAACATAGCTAGTTTTCAATGGATGTACTCCCTAGTTCTATCCCCCATTTTACTTCTACACTGAAAAAAGAAATTATGCATTTTTTTTGTTCATGTGTATCTGTTAATTCTCTCGTCCTCGAAGTTTCAGTATTCACAAACATAATGGTTGTCCAAATACAGGATCTAAAAATCAGGAGAATCAAGAATCTGACGAAGTATGCAAACAAAAGGACTTAATTGCATGGAAGCAATCATCAAGAGTCAGATTTGGCCAGCAAGAAAAATTATATCATTAGAGCAACGTAAACATATATCGAACAGAAAGGAATCAAGGTCAAGGTCAAAGTCAAAAGGATGCCAACCAACCTGAGGGCCATGATGAACAACATAGTTTTGCTTCATTTACATGCTTCACAGCAAGGCCAATCATCCACGATCCTACACTAACATCATCATGGGCATATGTCCGGAGAACGGACCTATCACAAAAATATATCCATAAATGTAATTAATGAAATTACTTATTAAAAAAAAATTCATTTCTTTTCAGATCCTTGTGGGAGAAGGATATAGAATTTGTGCACAAGATTGCATACTTGTTTATAGAAATGAACTGAGCTACAGCCCTTGATATGACAAACATTTCACCAGAGGCATGTCGGAAGTACCTATTCATTGACAAAAGAAGTAGATGAGCCACAACAGCAATTGATTTGAATATTAAATCTAATACAATACGATTTCCCATCACACTGATAATAATAATGTAATAGAAGCTAAAATTGCTAAGGCAAGCACACTTACGATTTCCCATCACCAAATTTCCACCAGTCTGGTTCATACCACTTATGGGTTCTGTTTTCAATGGAGCTCTAGTTTAGTTTGTCAAACGAAGCACTCAAACAGGGAAAAGAAAACTTCAAGTTCCTAAAATGAATTGTTGTAAACACTCACAAGTCAGAAAAAACCTCGCCCGATTTCATGCAGCCTATATAGACACGGGGCTTGTCCCAGTGAGTTTCGAGCATTGCACTCAAAGTATCTGCAGAAAAAACAATATGTTGTTCCATGTGAAGTACAGTCCCTGTTAATATTTTGAAAACACATCTACAGAAGACAGTAATTGTTGCCAGAGGCAATCCAGTATTCCAGAACATGCAGAATGAGCATTTTAACAAGTCAGCGGACTTCAAGAGATTACCTATGTAGAGGTATCATAGGTAATTAAAGTTGTTGCAAGCAGAGACAGAAAATGACAA
Source organism: Coix lacryma-jobi var. lacryma-jobi (assembly GCA_009763385.1). Classification (NCBI taxonomy): domain Eukaryota; kingdom Viridiplantae; phylum Streptophyta; class Magnoliopsida; order Poales; family Poaceae; genus Coix; species Coix lacryma-jobi. Next base: position 50,754,058 of record CM019828.1, read on the forward strand.
GAGCCTTTTGTAAATCTCATCTCAGCGCACAAGGAGAATTTGAATTTCACAACCTCCTGACTTAAAAAGGTAGGAACTTATATTTCCAAAAGTGATAAATGATTGTCCAGAATTAATCTGGTTCAGTTTTCATATAATGTTTTAAAAATCAATCTAAATTATTGGATGCTTTTCAAACTGTGGCAGCTACTACTGAAAATTAGTTTAAATGATTTCAGTAGCATATCTGGTAAACATTAACAACCAGAGTCAAACTTTAGGAATCATACCCAGATACCAAAAGTATCTGGAACATGAGGAAGTAGCAAAGATCCTACAAATTTACACTCTATGTAATAAAACGCAAACCACTAATAGAGCCCCTCAAAGTTAATAGATGGCACATACCAACGTTTATGTATATATCATCATTGACCTTAGCATAAAATGCAGCATCAAATGTATCTGCTGCATTAGCAAAGAAACTTTTTGTCTTCTTAGGAAGCTCTTCATCTGACTCTATATGATCATCCTGCAATGCCACTTAATAGTCAATGTCCAAAAATAAATCAACAGCGTGAGCTAAAATACGAGTAAGAGTTCTTATTAATGGCAACATTCATCTTAACACCTTTTTGTTAGTTATATCAAACTTTGATGCTAAAAAATCTGAAGAACCGTACTATAAAATTACTAATGCACATATAAAGATAAACAAAAGCAAGAACCACCAAAGTATATGAATCTTCAATCAAAATTAAGCAAAGAGCACAGCAAGTACATAAAACAAGGTTCGTTGAAACCATCAACTAGAGTAGTACTACAGAATCAATTGTTCAATCAGGCTTACCAAGATCAAGAAATCCTTAGTGCTCCTATTTTCATCATCAATCTCCCTATCAAAAGTATCTCCTCGATTTGCACTACATATGAGAGAACAATCAGATATCTAAACTTCATATGTTTATTCCAGCAGGGTAATGGATACCAGGTACCTTCTTCCAACAACAAAACGTACTACAATGCCTTTTTCTTCTTCTAGTTTCTTCAGCATTGAACCTGTGCAGAGAAGTACAATTAAACTACACAGCTAAGTAGGATATTATACACAACACTACAACAACAACAACAACAACAACCAAGTCTCTTAGTCCCAAACAAGTTGGGGTAGGCTAGAGTTGAAACCCAACAAGAGACCCTAGTCACGGTTTAGGCACGTCAATGGCTGCTCTCCATGCATTTCTATCCAAACATAGATCTCTAGGTATATCCCAACTTTTTAGATCTCTCTTTATTGCCTCCCCCCACGTCAATTTCAGTCTACCTCTACCTCTCCTCACATGAAAATCTTGGGCTAAAACTCCACAATGCACTGGTGCCTCCGGAGGTCTCCTTTGGACATGACCAAACCACCTCAACTGATGTTGGACCAACTTTTCTTCAATTGGTGCTACCCCTAGCCGGTCACGAATATCGTCATTTCGGACTCGGTCCATCCTTGTGTGGCCACAAATCCAGCGCAACATACGCATTTCTGCAACACTCATTTGTTGGACATGTCTTCTTTTAGTAGGCCAAAATTCTGCTCCATACAACATAGCCGGTCTAATCGCCGTCCTATAAAACTTGCCTTTGAGCTTTTGTGGTACCCTCTTGTCACAGAGAATACCAGATGCTTGGCGCCACTTCATCCACCTTGCTTTGATCCTATGGCTAACATCTGCATCAATATCTCCATCCTTCTGTAACATCGATCCAAGATACCGGAATACATCTTTCTTAGGCACCACTTGGTCTTCCAAGCTCACCTCTCCCTCTTCCTGTGCAGCATTGCCGAAATCACATCTCATGTACTCAGTCTTAGTCCTGCTTATTCTAAACCCTTTGGACTCAAGGGTCTGCCGCCACAACTCTAGTTTCCTATTTACTCCTGTCTGACTCTCATCAACTAACACTACATCGTCTACAAAAAGCATACACCAAGGGATATCTCCTTGTATGTCCCTCGTAACCTCATCCATAACCAAGGCAAAGAGATATGGGCTCAAGGCTGACCCTTGATGAAGACCTATTTTAATCGGAAAGAAATCAGTGTCACCATCATTTGTCCGCACACTAGTCTCGACGTTGTTGTACATGTCCTTGATGAGGGTAACATATTTTGTTGGGACTTTATGTTTGTCCAAAGCCCACCACAAAACATTCCTTGGTATTATACACAACACTAGGGTTAAGAAAATGATAAAATAAGAATTGTATTTTTTAAAAATTTATCAACAGAAAGCAACTTTAAAACATTAAGTTGAAGATAAGAACACCATATCCATAGTACTTCAATGGGAGAATAATCAAAACTGGGTCATTTGTTTCAAAACAAAATCAACTACCTACAAGATGACAAATGACTAGGACCAAATGGTATCTACCACAATTTAGTACAAGTGCTGGGGCCTGGGGGTATCATTTTCCAGCAGATACACTAAAAAACAAATACATTGGTAAACTTTCTTAAAATTGGCAGAAATACAAGTTTTGTCCAGCTGTAATCTATCTGATGGTAGAAGCGACCATACTTATTTCAGAGTACTATAAGCACTTTGTAACATAATTATTAGAACTGAAAAAGTACTTTCTAACATAATAACTAGATAACTATGAGAACTGAATTTCCAAATTTTAGTATTAATATTCCTTTTCATGGAATTATTAATATTGCTGTCTGTCATAATACCAAAAAAAACTAGATGTAAGAAAAATGCAAGCATGATGTGTACCTGTCGGAAGCCATGATTTCCTGACAGCATCACGGTAGTTTTTCCTCCCAAAGCTAGTCATTATTCCAATAACAATCAGTGGTTTTTTCCCAGAACGAGTTCCATTTGTCTCAGGAGTATATTTGCCAACAAAACCTTCATGCTTTGCTGCAGCCAACTCCATCTCAAGCGATGCCAACCGCTTCCCTTGCTGCCTAAAAAATGGAGGATGTTTACACAAGCAATTATTATAGCTCCAAACTCTCATACTACAACAAATTCTGCATGTTTGGAGTACTAGTTCCAATTGGACAGCAAATATGAAAATTCATACTTTCAAGCGCATTAAGGTAATTATCAGATTGTGCATTGAAAGGCTATTTCAGCATAACCTGAAAGGTTAGAAACTTAGAATTACCTGCATGCAACAACCTTCAAGGTATCATCCACAGATATTGCTGATTGCCCCTGAATCACATGCACAAGACAGTTAATGGGGCTCTTAACTCTTAAGTCAGCAGCACAGGTGGACAGTTAGTTGCACTTGAGAACAAAAGAGCCAGATCTCTGGTGCCTACCTGGCCTGTTCGTCTGTCGAGCTCCTTAATGAGGTAAACTCGGTTCTGAGCATCCTGCCACAATCTGAAATTCCAGAAGTCAACAAACACAGCAAGAAGCCAAAACACAAACCATTTCTACAGAGGAACAGTTTTCAGTTACTATGACAACACAGATCAAGCTAAGAGGTAAGGTGCCTGGGAACTAAGATTGGTCTTCATCAATACAAGCACAAAAAGGAATACTCCACGCGTAAACTGTGACAGTGCAAAATCCGAGAGCTGCAGAAACAAGCACTACTAACATCGCAACAAAATGTGAGCCTCGCACTGATTCCGTTTAAGAGATGCGCGACTTCACCCGCTGTTCCCAAATGACCCACCGGCTGGATCAAAACTTCCCTAGCGAGATCACCATGAGCAGCTCCCGCCAGAGAAATACAGGGATCTAGAATCCCTCCATGGGTGATCGGTAGCACACGCATATCAAACAATCAAACAGAAGAACCCAAGCAGGCGAGCATTCTCACGAAGAAACTAATGACGGAAACCGGTGGGCGGGCGGGCGGACTCACCGTCCGGCGACGTAGAAGGAGGCCATGGTAGCGAACATGGCGAGCATCATGGCGGACATCGGCGACCGCAGCGCCCCCGCGGCGGACGGCGCCTGCCGCCGCGCTGGGCCCTCCCGGATCTGCATCGGGATCTCGAGCTCGGAGACCTTCACCTGCTCCCGCCGGCGCACTCAGCACGGGCCCGCCATGGCCACCGACGACGAGATCTCCGAAGCCGCTTTCAGAAAACTCGGCGCCCAGGGGTTGTCTGGTTCCGGAAGCTTCAAGAAGCCGCCACGGGGGAGTGGTGGCGGTGGCGGTGGCGCAGCGCAGGCAAAGGGTGAGAGACTGTGAGGAGAGGTGCCGGGCTGCCGGCCGGTTGGTGCTGGTGCGTTACGAACAGTTTTGGTGGTTTCTCTGGCAACGATTTGGAATTTGGAGAACCCTATGAAGGCAAGGAAGGAGACGACTGTTGATTGTGTGTATTTGTCTTCCAGGCAAAGATAGGAACAAATAATGGTAGTAATATACTGCTACAAATAACGTAATGATGACTCTGATCTAAAATGATTAGAGGTTTAGTATAGAAATAGAAAGTAATAAAGCAAGAATCCACTCACTTATTTACTACTAAAATTTGTCGTAGTAATAACTAATAATAACACTGCATACGAGTTAGTATTGACACGTGTCAAGAGCTTATTTATACATACCCAAATATTAGATAGTATGTGGTGTTAAATAGTGTTTTTCTTTTGTGATGTATATTTATCACAAAAAATATACGTTATTATTAGCTAAGGAAAAAATATAATTATTTCTAACTTATATTACTTCGTCTGTTCGTTTGAACTTATTTGTCCATCTTATTAGTCATAGTACAATATTTTACTCTCACAACAAAACAACATCAATCGACTTATCAATTACAGAAACTATCAGCTGAATAGGACGATTGTGTATTTTCAGTTGCTTAAAAAAGATAAGAGACTAACAATCTAGGTAATGATAATTGATTTTACCTTTTATGAAGACAGTGTCTGAGCATCTCTAATAGTTTTTTGTTATTTATTTCTCAAACTATGATATTTAAGTATGAGGGGGAACATAAAACATCTTTAAGAGTTTCCTATATTTAATTTTCTAAATATGAAAATATGGACTTGTTTTTTTTCTCGTGAATTTTCTCGACGTGCCTTCTTCTCCCGTTGCAGGTCGCCGCCGCCGCCGCCGCCTGTTCTTCGTATGGGAGTTCGAGTAGACGCAACTTCCAAGTCCAAGCAGCCGGCCTTCACCATTTCCTGCCGGCCAACACCCCCTTCCATGCGGCTCTGGCCACCAGTGTCGCGACCAGCAGCCCCACCCAGATGGCCTCAAGGAGCTTGCGCAGCCTTCCTTGATTTAGCCAGGGGTAAACCCTAAACCCTATATTAGTTGTGTTCAAAAGGGTGTCAGTAAGGAATTGATGGGGATTTCTAGATAAAGTACTCAAAAGAATCACCACAATACGCCTCGACAATTAGAATTAAGAAAAAATTATTGGTATTGTCGCAAGCATACCACTTATAATGAAATAAAGAAATAGGAGCATCGTGTGTTCGATTCAGGGTTTGCTAGGGCGATCAGCCGAGACAGCCCACGACTAGGCGCAGCCAGCCAGGGCGGCGCGAAGGAGATCAACGTGGCGTGGGAAACAATCGTGACCTGCCCACGAAGGAGAAGTCACCCGCAAAAATACTGATGCTGAACGTCCAGTAGTGCGTATTTTTGCGCACACAAGTGGACAATTTGCCAATTCTTAGAAGACGGGAAACATATATGGGGAACTATCGGAGAGAAGTTTTTTTCTTTTTTCTAAAAAAGGACGAGGAAGAAATATGGGGAATTGTTGGAGATGCTCTTACAAAAGTCACTCCCAATTAATGCCTGGGTATGAGGTAATGAATTATTCAAATAAATTTACTTCCCATGTATGTACATTCGGTGTTGTATCTGTACACAACAATCATTATGGCCTAACTAGGTGTTGTATCTGTACATACATGTTCCTTTAAGTTGAGAGAAAAAATAGTTCCTCATAGATGTGCAAACATCCTAACTTTAAAATTAAAGAAGATTTTCTATTTGACACCGGAAATAATGCAACTTTCCTATTTGACATTGAAACTGAAATTATTATCTATATGTCATTCATTCGAGTTTTTCTTTCCTATTTGACATTTCCGTCGGTTTAGACTGCTAACAGCGTGAAGTCCTAGGGGAAAGTCTATTTTACTTCTAGAGCATTTTTTACCGGCCATGACATTCCATGGTTGTTATTGCATCTTTTTTGAATGTGTTTTATCTCAAATTGCTATGTTTTATTTTTCCTTATGTAAAATAAATAAATAAATAAACATCATTTATATAATTATATAATGTCATGGTTGATAGAAAAATGCTCTAGGGGTAAAATAGACTTTTCTCTAGAACTTAACATTGTTAGCCGTCCAAACTAACAGAAATATGACTTTTCTCTAGACTTTTCATATATACTCCACTTTAGTTTTTCTTTACTATTTGATATTTCTGTTAGTTTGGACTGCTAACAGTGTTAAGTTCTAGAGAAAAGTCTATTTTACCTCTAGAGCATGGTCATATTTCGGTATCAAATAGGAGAGTTGTATTATTTCCGGTGTCAAATATGAAATTTTATCTTAAAATTAAGTAGACTAATCTTTGTTTATGACTTCAAGGTTAATCTGTGAGCATTTTTAGCTATATTACTCCTGAGGTGAAAAAAACATGTCACTTCTAGTTTTATTGTAAGTTAAATTGTTCTAAATTTGATCAAGTTTATAAAGAAGATTATCAAATTATGTCATCAAGAAGGTATATTTGAAAATATACCCATGATGAATCCTATATAATATTTATATGAAAATATAATGTCTACATTTTTATAAACTCAGTTAAATTTAAGATAGCTTGGTCTGTAACAAAATTATAATGTTAATTTTCTCAAAAGAGGTTACCCTCGGTGGAGGTGCCAAGTGGGGCTCGAAGGTGCCATGCCCTCCCCCTAATATATCACACCAAATTATTTTTGCTATTATTATTATTATTTGATATTACATATAGTTTTTTATTACGTATAATTTTTTTGTTATTATATTCTAAAATTTAACAAAGAATATATTATATTTTGGTTCACTGAAAAATTTGGTTCACCAAAATTCTCCACCTCCATGGTAGCAACTACAAAAGAGTGTTGAACAAAAGTTAACCATGACTTTATCTTTCCTTGCTTGAAGTATTCACTTTTTGAAAAGAAAAACAAAAGAAAATTGGTTTCTATAGAGCACCAAGAAACTTGAAAAAAAAAGATAAAATGCGAGTACAAAATTCATATCATGACCAGCCTGTGATTTAATCCATGTAGTTTTAAACTAAAGATGTTGCAAAAAAATCATTACAATGTACCCCTAGCAAATAGTTTGAATACTAAAAGAATATACATCAATAACAAATGGAGGGTGAAGATTAGATAGTCTGCTGAAGTGCTTACTTATATGAACAGGGAACATTTAGAGTGGATAGTTAAATAGAGACATGAAATGTGGAATTTGAAGTGTATCCTAGAGATAAGTGTGTATGAAGTTATCATGTATCTTTAAACAGAGCGATGATATCTATTCCATATCTATATCTATATCTCTTATAAAGCTAGTTCTCGCTACAAGTTCATCTTATATATGCAAGTTATCCGCATCATATTCTTCACGAGATATCAACATCATTTTCTACTAATAGTCATGTCACCCCACTAACTTCTAACCTCTTACGGGGCTTGTGCGTTTGGGAAGTGGGAAATAAAGGGTGGGAATCGGGTACAAGAAGACATTTAAACTGCAACACATGATTATATAGTGGCTTAATAGGTAAGAGGTATACTATAGCATTGGGGAAGGAAAATTAGAAGATTATCTTATCCCGACGAGGAGAGTGAGTTATGCTCAAAACATGCCTGCGGCAAAGCGGCGAGACTGAGAAGCACGATAGGGATGAAGCAAAAAACAGTGAAGATGGAGAAGTGCGAGAGTGAAGGGGATGAACGTGGAGAAGTAAATGGAGCTAATTTCCTATGCATGATGGTGCGGACGACACGCTGGAGCGGTGGCAGCTATATGAGATCCCTGCGAGCAAGGACTAGGAGACCATGGCGACCTCCATCGTTGCCTCCTCCGGATGCGGCGGTAGGGTATCTTTCCCTCATGCTTTCGTCTCACAAAACTCGAGCAACAGTAGTTCGCAACACAAGTACACAACGTAGGATGAGGGTGGAGACCTGGATGATCCTCGCACGGAGAAAGGTGGTGACATGGCATGACAACAATGAGGAGCGAAACAATGGTGTCGTGGAGATATGCGATGATGGCATGGAATGGCGTGGTGATGGTGATGGATGTTGCGCCTTACGCGACGGCTTAGAGAGCGCCGCCATCTCTCTCACAAGGATAAGCAACGGGGAATGGTACACATTAATATGTTTTTTATGACGCCCATGTAGTCTAGTAAACCCAAACTTAAACCTAAAAAACAAACAAAGGATAAGGATAAACAAACATTTGGTTCTCTAATCACTTATCTACCGAACATAGTCTAACTCATAACCCATTTCCATTCTAAAATGGTATCCGAATGCCATTTAAATACAAAGTATCTATGTTATTTCCAGTTAATTTCATTTGAAATTATTCATAAACCCATACAACACGCAAGGTGTCTCCTAGTTACCAGGTAATGGCATATAGTACTGAAAAAATCAAGGTGCATTATATTAATAATCTTATTAAAGAGACTTGTGCAATGTTACTGTTGTAGCAGCAGTTACGGCTGCAAAGCCCCTCACAGAACACTGTACCACCAGCAGTTAGTGGCTGCAACAGCTATTACTTTAGCACAACCGAACATACTCGGTATCATTTTGTTTTATTCATAATAAGTAGAAACAATATATTTACTATGTTCCTTTTTAATTCGTCTAAATTTCGTCTATGTCAACTTTTCTTAAATTTAATTAGATTTATATAATGGAAGTAGCTAACGCACGGCCGGCCGTACTATAGATTTTCCGCACGGCCTTACCATTTATAGTAAAGTAAGAGTTTTTTTCCATTTTCGGCAAGGATACTAATTAGCCAGTTCAGTTGGACGCTGGAGAAAAATTTTCCCGCCTACTCGCAGCTTCCGCAGCCCAGGCCTAAAATACCGACCATTATTTATGGGGAAAAAGCAAATCAGGCGTAGACACGTGCTTTTATGTAGTAAATGTGTACATGTGTATATTTAAATAACAGGCAATGTAACGAGAAAAAGAACACCTAAAAAGAACGTATTTGCATCTATAATTTCTACAACACAACACTATTTTTGCATCTAGTCCCTAGGAAAAGAACACATTTCCTTCTTTGTACATGGCCTCTTCCTACATGTTAAAAAACATAGCACGTGTCACAATTTTGTTGTCAGATGAAAATAAAAATGATGAAGGGGATTAATTTAGATAATTTTGATTTAGTAATCTATTATCATTAGTTAAGAAATTTAATACCATTACTTAAGCAATTTAATATTATTAGTCAGACAAGTTATTACGAAACTGGTAGCAATTATGTGTGTCCAAAACAAAAAAAATATGCCTATAGCTTCTGTTAAACTAAAGCAGAGCTCAAAAATGCATTAGGACTCGAAATTTAGTTGTAGCCCAAGCAGCAGCCTGGTTTCCGAAATCTAGAGGGCTCCAGGGCTCCCAGACACACCTCTTTTTACTCAAAATAATAGATTGCAAAATGATATAAAAATGATGTGCACATCTCCTCGAGTTTAACCCAACCAGAAGGACAAGGAGAGGGGAGGGAGTCCTCACCGAATCCCATGCGAAGATGACCAAATTGTTGGAGAGTGGGCACGAACTGAACCTACCTGCGGTTATGTTGCCACCGCTAGGACGAGCTGGAGCACCGCGATCTCAGTCACCTGAACATTGAGAGCAGAAAAACACCCACCGTCCCAGCTGTAGAGCACAATATTGATTTATTTATAAGAATTAGAAAATAAATGGTCATTTGCCTGAATACCTCATATACATATAGAAGTACTCGGTCTGACAGTTCAGGTGACAATGATCATAATGCAGAGCACAATATTGTGGTAGATTGTATTTTTAGGCAATTTAAATATAATTCGTTAGGCAACAATATATTTCTAAATAGACAATTTATGTATTCTGAAAAAGCAAGCATAGTGTCTTTTCATTTGCAACCCATGACCCACCCCCGGCTTCAAAGAAAATCAAACTGAGTTAACATGGAGAATATGACTGAACTTGATAGAGTAAATCAGCAGCAGTAGCAGTAGGAGACACACAACAATCTTCTCTAATATTTATGTATTTTTAAAAGGAAGTCAAACTGAGTTAACATGGAGAATACGACTGTACTTGACAGAGTAAATCAGCAGCAGTAGCAGACACACAACAATCTTCTCTGATTCAATGTAGTTGAGGTTGCAATATAGTAGATGATAGATGAGAACCCATAAAAAACACAAAATGAAGCATGAGTTTCTAAAAAGATGTATTCTATTGTAAGCAAATGGTTAATAATCAGAACATTAGAAAAAAAATTAAAACCTAGAATATAAAAAATATTTAGCTAATATGAATAATTTGCTTGCTGATGTAGTATAAGTTGCCTACATAGAAAAGAAGCATGAAATGTGCTAGCAGGTCAGCGGTGGTAGCAGTGAGTGGCAGGTTAGATCAGTTTCATTGGTTAGCCACTAAAACCTGCTATTGTCTGACTAGGACACGCAGAAGTCAACCTATTGACTAGGACAGAAATAATTGCTACCAGATTACAAATAAGTTGCTTGACTAATGATACTAAATTACTTAACTAATGATTTTTAAATTGTTAAAAAAGAATTATCTAGTTTATTCCTCATTTGAAACACAGTCATGATCACCTAGTACACCAGCATGCAAGCAAAGGCTCCCCCAGACCAACATGTTAAATCCAACTGGTACAACATGCTAAAATTCAATGCAGTAAGGTGTGCAAATGTCGTATTGATTTAAACTAACCACATAGAGTATTCGCTATTCACTATACTCCTATTGTCACAACACACTAAAAAAGAATTAATAGTAGTCATAACAATAGAATTACAGTAGGTCTGCATGATACTTCAATGTTATGACACCGTATTTTAGTTCGGTACAGCTGAATGTTACGTTGATTCCACTTTATTGTCAAAAACATGAAACACATATGGAATAGCATACCATGATTTAATCTAGGATAATGCAGCATGCTCTATATTCTTATTTTGGAACAAAAAATAGTTAAAAAAAGCACTTTAGTTGAAATATGGTGTGCTAATCATATTGGTGCAGATTTGCAGCTCCAGCATATGCACACACGCTCGGCCTCCCGCATGTGCCTGCTAGCCTCGCCTTGTCTTCGTGCGGTGTTGTCGCGTGGATTTGGATCGGATCTGCAGGGACTACGGTGTGGGGAATGAGTAGAGCAGTGGAGGCTTAGGGGCAGGGGTGAGTTGAGACGGGACTACGGGAGGGGATAGCGGCGGCAGTGACTAGCCGAGGGAGCGGCGGCGGCGGCTGGACGGGCGGCGTGGAGGAAGCCCCTGTGCCGATGGCGGCGTGGCTTGCGGAAGCGAGAGAGAAAGAGAGAGGAAAAATGGATCGGAACAAAAGGTAGGAGAGGAATAAAAAATGGTGGACCCCATCACAGAGCAGTGGGTTTTACACCTTTCGATCCTGCGCAGATGTTACATCGATGAGTGCGTGCGGTTGGACAAACACACGCACAGTCGGAAGAAAGTCTTTACCTTATATATTTATATAAAATATTAGTAATATTTGTATTTCTAGATGAGTGTGTTGAAAATATATTTAATAATGAATCTAACAATCTTTATTTTTTATTATAGACTATACTGAAGTACCAGTCCAACCGGATCCAAACGGGCGCACGCAAGTCTCTCACACTCTCACTCCCTTCCGGCCTTCAGGTTCAGGCGCACTTCTCTCTTCCGCCGCCGCCCTCGTTGCCTCCCTGCGTCGGAGCGAGATCCATACATCCCCAGGATTGGCTCACTTCTACTGGTAAAGAATCCTAGCCTAGCTGTCTAAGTCTCGCTTGGATGCATGTGCGTCCTCTAATCAGGATCTTCCTTTGTGCGATTGGGATAGTCTCGCTCCAACATCCGAACCCTGTGTTCCTTTTTGGGATTGGGATAGCTGATTCAACATCCGAACCCATCCAGTTTATCTGGGATTCATGTGCCGTGGGGGGTTTGTTGCAACTGAAGCCCCATCGCCACCGCTGCAGTGTTGCTACGAGCTATGTAGTGAGTGGGCTGTGCCCCTGTAGGAGGTGGGATAGTGGTGACGACTGACGACCGATTCGTTAGCACCAGGTCCAGGTGACCTCCGTATGACATCTTTCTTGCTTCCTGCAAGTCGTTTCTGTACCTTTCAGTTAGGCTAGATGTGGTCCGTCTCACACACCAAGTGGGATTTCCTGACCGGACTGTCCCTGAACGTGTATTTATGCTCCCTTCACTCGTATTCAAGGACACCTCACTGAGTGTACTATTTAATTGAACAAAGGCGCAAAACATTGTTTCCACTGTACCATTAAATTTAGATTTCAACCAAACATAATTTCAGTTGCAACATGAAGTTTTTTCGAGAGACAAATTGACTCGACATTGGGGGGAAAAGAAAATACGAGGTATAAAACCATGGTTGGAAGCAAAAATTCCTTGTCAGATCATTGATGCATTGAAAGTAATTTGACTTGCTACTTACTTGCTCATCATTGTTAAGGATAATGAAAACTATCTTCAGATGCACCGCATTTTCATTTCTTTTTCCTTGTTTAGGCTAAGTATGGTTGTAACAGTTTGGAATGTTATTTGCATCGTGTAAATCTGTTGCTACCATTAGTAATTTTTATTATCAGCAAGAGGCCTTAGTATGACCCTTCTCTAGTGTTTTTTAACTGATGTCTTTTGCTCATATATCAACCATGTTATTTTTTGAACCTGTCGGCAGGGGAGCCCCCTACCTATTTTTTTGTATTAAGTATAGAGAAGTTTATGTACAGTATACAGAGCTTGCAAAGCTCAAAAAGAAAAAGAGGTACAGCTTATGTGTAATTCTCGTGCCACAACTCTAATTCTACCTTCCTAGCATGCTTTGCTTTGATGCAAACCAAACCAAGCTCCTCCTTGAGGATCTTCCATCTGCTGAGGCTACGAATTTCTCCATAAAAAATGACGCCATTTCATGTTTTCCAAATGATCCAACACGCTGTGATCATGATCTCTCTGAAGATGGGTTTGCCAAAGGCGGTTCTTGCTGAAATCACTATGTCCAGGTGTTGTAAAGCAAGGTTCCAATGAATTGAGATGGAGTTCCAGCATGCAGCACTGAAGGGGCATTCAGCAAAGAGGTGGAAACTTGTTTCCTCACAATTGTTATTACACAGCACACAATTGTAGTCATCTAGGAATCTGTTTTTCCTTCTCAACAAATTTCTGGTGTTCAATCTATCTCTGAGAAGAAGCCAGAAGAAAAACTTGTGTTTTCCAAGGTTATAGGAGGACCATAGCCATGAGAACAGAGGTGAGGCAATTTGGGTTCCTTGCTCATATATCAACCATGTTATTGTGATGCATTCTTCCAACTCCCACTTCATCCACTTGAAGTGCATTCTTCCAATTCCCACTTCATCCACTTGAAGTTGTCGATATTTTGTGCTTATTCGCCAACCTTTCAATCCTCAATATTGTGAATGCTTGCTCAGCCTTCATGTTAATTAGTTAGGTTGGCCTGACCCTGCATTCATTCATTTTGGAAAACTATCCATTTCAGTTCTCAGTATTTTTTTGTCCCTAAAACCCTAAACCCTAAACCCTAAACCCTAATATACTGATGATCCTTGGTGTAATACACGATATTTGAATTCCCTAAACAAGGGTCACATATACCTTCGTACTAATGTATCATTAATAACATCATCCATCACCTTAGCTATGATGTCACCTACCTTGCGATGGTTCTTGCTAACATGACCAACTTAGGGGGTTATAGTCTGTTTCATTGTGCATTAGTCTGTTTGACTGTTTTCCTTGCTATGCTGCATAGTATGTTATATCTGTGATTCAGTGGACTTTATGGAAATATCATTTCATTGTGTTGTATGCTGATGTTGACATGTTTTGTTATTCTTCACCAAGGATGTTGCATCAGCTCTCTTCATTACTGAGTCCATACCTAATTTTTAATCTCTCTGCAATTAAACCTTTTGGCCTTGTTCTTAATGATCTTTTTTCAGTACAACACATTTTTTGCGTGGCTGCAAAGTTCTTAATTCTAGAGGAGGAAGATGGAGGTTATTGTCATCATCTCAGTTGTCATTCTTTTGGCACTAGGAGCTCTCTTTGTGATCCCGAAGTCACAAAATAAAGGTACAAGTTGCATAATTTATTGTAGTAGCTTGACCGAGTTGTATCTGAGCAACTCTTGAATTCCAGGTAATTCCAAGGGAACAGTTTCAGGAGCTGGAATGGTAAACTCTTCAATTTTAGTTGGCTAGTTTTCTTGAGCCTACAAATGCATGCTACAGGATTTTTTTTCTCAGATTTGCACCATAGTATTTAAATATTTTAGACAGCTTGAAGAGATACATACCTTTTTTTTTTGTCTTTCTACATTCAGACATCTAGGAGCTTTACGAAGGAAGAGATCTTTAAACATAACACCAGGAAGGATTGTTGGATCATCATCAAGGACAAGGTTGTAAAAATGCAGTGGCCACCTCAGTTTGTCCCTATTCAATGCCCTAGACTTAAAAATAGGAAAATTCAAATATTTTGGTTTTCTAAATATATCTTTGGTGGTTGAACCAGGTCTATGATGTCACTCCTTATGTGGAGGAACATCCAGGCGGAGATGCCATTCTAAATAATGCTGGTGGTGATTCCACGGAAGGTTTTTTTGGGTTTGTAACTTCTTATATTGCTTCTTGTACCTCATTCTGTCATTGGTTCAGCACTTCAGTGCCTTTGATGGAATTGTTTCTTCAGAAATTAGGAATTAGTACTTCAGGGTGACATTGATTTTAACTATTCATCATCTTAAAGTTATGGTTATCTAATGGACCAAATTAGTGAAGATTTAGCATTTAGCAATATTATTTTAGTTTTGTTCCTACTACAAACAATATTCCATGAAGACTTAGTACCATTTTAGATATTCTGTAAAAAAACATTCGAAAGGAAATGAAAAAAAGACAATGACAGTATTACTGTAATGATAGGCAAAAATGGTCAGTTATTTTTTATTTCTCATGCTGCCTATCCAGGTATTGCTATTGCCAGAAATGCTATACACAATCAATAATTCCATAAGGCCCTGTTTGGTTCCCAGGAATTGAGAAGATTTGAAAAATAATCTAATAATGAAATGAGAAGCACTTTCTAGATATTGATTTCAATTCATGGGATAAAGTTGTTAGATGCTATTGCAAAGCTTGTCTTATTATTGCTAGTTTTGTTTGCTGTAGAGTAGAATTCATGTTAAATTACACTAGACTGATAAATCAGCTCAAACCTGATTCCATTTTGAGCCGAGATCCCAGTGTTATGTCCAAATTAAATTGTGTTGCATTGGCTTCTGCAAATGAGATCCTTATTTAGCTCACTTTGTTATCTGCACGCCTAGCACCACTAATCCCCCATGTCTTTCCAGTGTTGCTTTCATGCTTCTGAATGAATGGACTCAATCTCTGGTTAGTTCCTGTTTTCCTTCCTCACTCAGCTCCTACATTCTTCTATCTGGATGCACAGGCCACAGCACGGCACTAGGGTCTTTGATATCATTGAGGATTTCTGCATCGGTCAGTTGAAGGCTTCATGATTGTGACATAGGGTAGCTTGTATTGAATTCATGGATTTTTTTTGGACATCAATTTATGAGAAGCTACATATTATTCATGTTTGAGCATTGCAACCGTCAAGCATCTGCGATGTCAGTGTAATTGTTCTGCAATTGTTATCAGGGCTGCTCTGAGCTGTGATGTAGCAGTTCGTTTTTATTCTGCTGGGGCAAAGTGAACATCAGTTCGACCACTGCTTGTTGTGTTTGTACATTTCTGTTGTTGTGAACATCAGTGCGACCATCATGCTTGTAATTGTTTTGGTTAAATCAGAACCCGCTTCCTCATGATTGAGGTTGAGGATGTTGCAGGTTTGATTTTTAACTTGGTTGTTGAATCATTGAATGTGTTTTAAAGATTTGTCGTGCTCTGCTTCTAAGGTATTGGAGAAGAAAATTTCTGAGATTGAGCTGATCGCTCCGTAAGTAAGTTTTAACTTTTCTCTTTGCTGTCTGAAATCAACAAAACCCAACCCAGCAAGTTGAGAACTGACCCCCAAAAATAAGGGAAAAAAAGAAGAAAAACAAAAGGTAATGAAACAAGAAATGCTATTCATTAAAGATATCCTAAAAGCTTAGCTGCCTTCTGCTACTGCACAGTCGTGGCTTTTGCTACTGCACAGTTCTGCAGGCTCTGCTCCTCGCCCCCTGTCTTTGAGAAGTGGACAGGGCTGGCGATTGGTTGCTCTTCTCCTCAATCGTCATGGATAGTAGAGGCTTGGCATTGCGGTGTCAATGTCGAAGGTCTGGTCGAATGCAAAGCACTCGAGAGACATGAATTCGTCGTCGAGCACCGGCAGGGGCGCAACCGACGAGACGGCGGCGAACGCCG
The DNA here is from genome assembly GCA_009763385.1 of Coix lacryma-jobi var. lacryma-jobi. Lineage (NCBI taxonomy): Eukaryota > Viridiplantae > Streptophyta > Magnoliopsida > Poales > Poaceae > Coix > Coix lacryma-jobi. The sequence continues at coordinate 50,770,743 of CM019828.1, forward strand.
ATGACACCACCTCCTGGAGGTCGCCGTCCGAGGCCCAGTCCCTGTAGCCGCCGGGCACTGGGCACGGCGAGACGCCCTGGTGCAGGCAGCCGTTGGAGTCGGAGCCGACGGGCGACGCGAGCGACCACGGGGACGAGGCGCCCCCGCGCACGGGCAGCTCTCGGGCGTCATGGGCGGGAGCGCGGCGGCGGCGGCGGCGGCGTCCGTGGTGGTGGCCACCGTGAGGCGCGCGGCGAGGCCCTGCAGCGCGGCCTGCGCGTGCGGGTTGTGCTGCTGCGCCCTCTTGGCGCCGGAGCCGCCGGAGCTGGCGGGCCTGCAGGTGTGCTCGCCGTGGTAGACGACGTCGAAGAGCGCGGGGTGGTCGTCGGTGCGCTGCACCTGCTTGGTGGCCGGGCAGTTCTGCGAGTTGCGGTGCGTGCAGCGGTAGTAGGCCCGCGGGTGCTTGGCGCCGAGGATGTCCTTCTGGCCGTACTTGCGCCAGCTGTGGCCGTCGTCGGCGGGGCCCTCGGCGCCGCCGCCCGCGGCGCTGACGCGCACCTGCTGGCTGGTCCAGCGCGCCGTGGCCTTGCGCTTCTTGGGGCTGGGGCTGGCGGCGGCGGGGCGGAAGGGGTGGTGGTGGTCGGAGGCGGCGTCGCTGCTGATGGGGCTCCCGGTGGCGGCCGACAGCGGCGAGGGGGCGAGGTCCGGGGACGAGTGGAGCATGCCGATGGAGCGGTCGGTGAGCGCGACGATCTGGTGGACGAGGCGGCGGCAGAGGTCGACGGAGGCGGCGTCCGCTGCGGGCGCGCGCAGCTGCAGCTCGAGCTGGCGCACCAGGTCCTGCACGCGGCCCAGCTCCGAGACCAGGAGCGCCCGCCCGCCGCTCTCCACGGCATCAGCCATCGCTCTGCTTGGAGGACCGAAATCGAAATTGCTGCTTGCGATCGAGGCTCGGTGCCGTGCCGTGCCGGAGGCCGGAGCAGGGGAGGCCGTTCGTTGCTGCAGCTCGAGGCTTGTGCTGTGCGTGAGGTGGCGAGCGATCGGCGACCAGGAGTGGCTTGGCTTGGCTTGACGTGGAGGAGGAGTGGTGCTGTCTGTGGTGGTGGTGACTGGTGGGAGCGAGGAGTGGAGGTTTTATAGCATAGCATTAGCAAGCGAAGGCGAGGGAGGCCGGAGAGGGAAGCGCGTCCGTCCGCGTCGGGGAATTTCAAGTGAAGTGAGGCGACCAGAGGAAGCCGGTCATTTGTTTGACCGCCCCAGATCGGGGAGACCGCGCTGCGATTGGCTGCGCCTACCTTGCCGGGTCGGGTCTCGGCTTCTCATCGCCTCCTCCTATGCTCTGTTTTGCTCTCCGCATTTGATGAGCCTCACCCGCTCGCTCGTATATGGGTTTATAGCACTGACACATGGCCGAGCTCGAGCAAGCACAAGTATTCCCCTCAATCCTAAAGTAACTGTTGTTTTCGCTTTTAGAGAAATAACTTTAACTAAATATATTTTAATTTTTTTAAATATTTATAGCACATAATTAGTACACCGAAAAGATCTTTTAATCTAGTTTTTTAACAAATTTATTTGGAGATACAAAGATTGTATATATTTCTAAAAATTGAATCAAACTTACGGCACAAAAACCAAAAGCAACAGTTAATTTGAGACGAAGGAAGATTTTTTTTAGTGGATGGGACGGAGAAAGCATATCTGATTAAATGTAGTGTTGGATGAAGTTCGAGTTGGGCCAGAAAAAAAAACTCAAGCACTTGTCAGCTTAGGTCAGGTTATCTTTTGAGTTTTTTTTACTTTGGGTTAGGTTTTTTTTGGGTTAGATTAGACCATGGGTCAAAAATTATAGCTCAAACATGACTTGACGCCGAAGCTATGAAGTCTAATTAATCTGTCATTAGCACATGTTTACGGTAGCACTATACTGTCAAATCATGGACTAATTAGGCTTAATACATTCGTCTCGTGAAGTAGGTTCCGGCCGATAAATTAATTTTATAATTGGTCTATATTTAATATTTCATGCATATGTCCTAATATTTAATTTGATAGGTGATTTTTTTTGGAATAGCATCTACACAGGCCCTTGAGTTGCACCCTTGGTCACTCGGAGTTTTGTAGGAGCAGAACAATCAGGCCTTTTGTCAGTCCATGTGGAGAAGGTGTGCTCACCTCCATATCAACGATTTGTAGTACTCTTCTAGATAATGGGTACTACTAGATGGAAGCAGTCCTTTCGTTGATGGCGAAAACGAGTTGTCATGCGCTGAGATGATCGGAGCTCTGTGTGTTTTTTTTTTTGCTTTGTTGATGAAACAATAACAACAACAACAAAAACCATTCTGATTCCAGAGGTCTTTTTGGTCGCTATATAATCATGGGCAATGGCGGATCCAGAATCAGCTCACGAGGGACTAAATATATAGAGAGCCGAGTTTGAACCGAAATTCTCCGTGTATTTTTTGTCCATAAGAGATTTTTGATAGATTTTTTAGATGATTTAGACTGAATTTTTTATTATTTTCTAGCCCGCAAATTTTTTTGAAATATTTTAAAGATAAATTAAACAAATTTGAGCTAAAATCTTATGTGTATTTTGGGGGCGGGGGGAGCCCCCTGGATCCGCGAATGATCATGGGTCCAATCCTTTTCCTTCACTTTGGCGGTTTGACTCGAGTTGGGCTCCGTTGTTTGACCGTTGAACCAACCTCCACCGCGTCCCGGGTCGGGGCCGGGATCCGCTACCGCTAAGAACCGTGGGACGGAATCTTGGACCGGTTCCACGGTCTTTGCTAATCCATCTCCCCCTTTTCTTTCTGTTCTGTGTCTCCCAACCAGGCCAAGCAAGGCCATGAGGCTGAGGCATGGCAGACACACAACACACAACCACAGGGAGGACGGAGGAGAGGAGGCTGCAGCTGCAATCCAAGCGAAGGTTCAAAGTCAAAATCCTGACCGGTTCAAACCTCCCCAACTTGCCATAAATGCCCTTTTCCTTCTCTTGCATCTCCCCCTCTGTCAGAAACCACCAGCATAGTACGATCTTGACTTGGATTTCTCTCACTTTTTTTTTGCTGCTGCTGCAACACTGTGGCACGTCAGGGTACAATCATGGCCGCAGCTGCAGCAGCCTCCGAGCTTGGTTGGTGACCGAGACCGAGAGACTGAGGGCAGCAGCTACTACTACCACTACCACCTCGGACCTCACCTACCAGCGGCCGGTTTGTTTGTGACCTGACCTCCGTTGATCAGCTGGAGATTCAATTTGTCACTTTTTTTTGAGTCCAAGGTCAGTCTTAGTGAAGTTTTATAGAAGGTTGTATATACATTAAATATGGTGTCATATCAGCTTTTTGTACGAAACTAGAAGGAGAGAGAGAAGAGAAACGTTTTATCCGTACGAAATTTTTGAGCGCAATTTCCAAAACGGTGAAACGTTGGTGAAACCCTGTTAAGAGCGTCATTGTGTTTCATCTCATACAACACGCGCGGTTCGAGAGAGGAAAAAAAGAGAGAAAGAGGGATGTCGGTGTTTCGTACCCGGGGGTATCACACCAACGAGTGATATGATCGCGTGCTTCTCTTCCTAGATGGTGATGCAAGAGGACACAAGGATTTATCCTGGTTCGGGCAAAGAAGGCCCTACGTCCAGCGGGGGATGTTCTTGTATTACTTGCACCTAAGTGCTTGTACAGGGGAGAATACAAGCTCAGTGAGCGTGGATTGGAGTCCGGACTCGTGCCTGTATGTGGACTCGTGTGTTGTGTCCGTCCCCCTGAATGAGGGCCCTAGTGTCCCCTTTTATAGAGCAAGGGGAGGCCAGGGTTACATAAAGGTATTACAGGTGTCGGGGCGTATGGTGCCCCATACGGAGAAGGGTAGGAACCCTGTCTTGTCGGGGCCACTGGAGCCGATGTGATCGTCGCTGTTGAGGCGTCCTTGGGTCGTGGCTTCCATCCTGGGCGCGGACGTGGTGGCGCGACAAGGCGGGAGCCGTACAGCACCCATCCCGGAATGTACAGTACGCGGCGGGGTCCCTCCGGGTCTTGGGGTACCTGTCCTCCAATAGCATGAAAGTAGTTAGGGCTCGAAGGGCGCGGAGCCGGCTTCGAGGTGGTGCCACGGGGGCTCGAGGGGCGCGGAGCCGGCCTCGAGGTGTTACAGTGCAGGGCTCGAGGGGCGTGTAGCCGGCCTCGAGGGGTTACAGTGCAGGGCTCGAGGGGCGCGTAGCCGGCCTCGAGGGGTTACAGTGCAGGGCTCGAGGGGCGCGTCCGGCCTCGAGGAGTTGCAGTGCCTGGCTTGGCCGAACAGTGCTGTACTGGTGCCCTTTGCCCATGCTTGTGGTGAAAACGAGACTTGACCTTTACACCGAGTTACTGTGGTACATGCTGTGCACTAGTGGACATGACCGGAGTAGGTGAAGGCATTAAATGCGTGGTATGGGCTGGTACGGCTGTCTGTACAGCTCGAGGTCCGTGCGTTAAGGCTCGAGGTGTGGGGCGCGCTCGCCCGAGGCCTGGAGGGCTCGGGCGAGACGGAGAGCGATCGTGCTCGCCCGAGGCCTCGCTCGGAGGGCTCGGGCGAGGCGGAGATAGAGCGCTCGCCCGAGGCCTGGCTGGGAGGGCTCGGGCGAGACGGAGATAGAGCGTTCGCCCGAGGCCTGGCTGGGAGGGCTCGGGCGAGACGGAGATAGAGCGTTCGCCCGAGGCCTGGCTGGGAGGGCTCGGGCGAGACGGAGATAGAGCGTTCGCCCGAGGCCTGGCTGGGAGGGCTCGGGCGAGACGGAGATAGAGCGCTCGCCCGAGGCCTGGCTGGGAGGACTCGGGCGAGACGGAGATAGAGCATTCGGTGTTTGCGTTGATTGGGGGTACCCTTTTTTGTACCACCGACGGTAGCCCCCGAGCCCTTGTTTGAGTGCTTGTATTCGAGCAGGGGCTCCAGATTGGGATCTCGATGGATAGCCTTCTGGCCTCGAGGGTTTTGTCGATTTGATTCTGTGGGTGTCGTGCGAGCGACGCCCGCGGGTGTAGCCCCCGAGACCATGGGGGAGTGGTTAGAACTCCCTCGTGGGCTTTCCGAAGAATCTTCTGTCGTTTGGGAACCTTCTGCCCAGTGGGCGCGCCTTTTTAGGCGGGAATCGTCAGGGAGCGGAGATCGCGGCGCCGTGCGTACCTGTCAACAGGCTCGAAATGTGGTTCGGTAGTAATATTAAATATTCGCGGTAACCTTTCCTTTGCCGTGGGAGACTCCGTCCGAGGCTTGGCTCGGAGGGCTCGGACGAGACGGAGAACGAGCGTTTGTCCTGGGCCTGGTCTCGAGGGCTCAGGCGAGATGGGGGTCGAGCTTTCACCCGAGGCCTGAAAATCTCATGCTTACACAAAGAAAAGATTAGTCGTAACTGTCTGAGTTTTTAGACCCTCTTTCGTCGAGGGGTGCCAGGCTGAACCGACTGGTCGGCTCCTCGAGCTGTCCGACATGCCGATTGCCCTGGCTTGTTATCCCGCGAGTCCTTTCGATCGGATGCGAGGGGGATGCCTCGTACTACCCCGAGTGGGCGAGTATCGAGGTTCCCGGTGAGCTGGTAACGGGGAATCCAAGTGAGAGCTCGTGCCCCGTTCGTTAGGGGTCGACTGTGGCCCGGAGGCGGTCTCATAAAGCATGGGGGCTCAGTCTGCAGGAGTGCCGGGTCCATTCGATAGGACCCGGTGGCTCGATGCCTCCCTCCGAGGGGATCTCACTGCACGTCGAGCTCCCCGCCTTGGATACACGTGAGGGGCCTCGAGGGCTCGTGTAACGTAACGACCCTAATCCCATGGCCCACTGACCACCGTCAACCACTGACAGTCGATCCGTACAGCCAAGAGATTAAGACCGGTTCCGCTACTGGGCTACATCAGTGCCCGTTGTCCGCAGGATCATCTCACAATTCAGTTACAATCTCTTAAACATTTTGACAAATAACATCGGAGTAAATAGCGGAAGACTTAGATAACAATAGTTTTACAACCAGGGTTCAATATAAAATTAAAGTGAAGTTATTACAGACCATAGTTCAAATAGATAGAGTTGACAGAGTAGCATATGACAACAACTAAAGGGTAAAGATACTTCACCCAGCCCGAGGGTGAATAATCACTCATCGGCCTCATCGGCCTCTTCCTGAACAACAGTCACACAGCAGGGTCCAAGGCATACTGAGGGATCTGCCATACCTGCAACATGGGTAATAAAACCCTGAGTACAAAGGTACAAAACAAGACTTACCCGACTAAAGAAAAGGGAGAAGACTCAGGAATGAAGGCTTAGGGTAGTCAAGGTAAGGCTTAAGCAAGATCAAGTATTTTGCAGAAAAGCATTTTTTTTGTAAACCTCATTTTATTTTGGAAAGATTCAGTATCCCTCAATTCTTCATCATTCATGATTCATTTTACATTTCAAAACATTCCTAGTTGAGAACCACTCTCCATTGACAGTCAGTGGACCAAGTCTCCATAACCGAGGAGCAACGTTAATCCGGATAAATAATACTCAGCTGAGGATCCCTATCCACACTGCATATGTAGCACCCAAGCTTGCATATGCCAACTCGTCTTCCACGATTCCTCCATTATTGGGCCCGGTCCTACGCCACCCGGAAGTACAGTACACCACTCCAATCCGGGACTCTAACCCACGTGGGTACATGCTACTTCCGCCATCTCTCCACTCCCAGTGCGCGGTTGTCGGTCCAATAATGGATTTCTCGGAGCCAGAGCTTTCCGTAGTATGTGAATAGTTACAAGTCTTGACCAGCAGGCCCCCATACGGATGGTCCCTACATTTTTCCGCCAGCGACAAGCACCTCGGGACTCTAACCCAAGAGTACAGGTCCTGTCGGTTTTTCAACCCTGCCCCGGTCGGTGTCAACTGTTGAGTCCCGGACTACAACATGACGGCACCGTACGCAAGGACAACCTCTCCTTCCCATTGACTAAGTACGGATCAGATACTTAGCCAATAGTGGGAGTAAAGCCAAATTCCCATAAACGTTCTTTAAGTGATCACACTTTTGAAATTGGCATTTTATTGCAAAGTCTAATTCAATAAGTATTGCTAAGCATTTTTCAAATACTTTTGAAAAGCAGGTATCGGGTGTTTCAGTGGTCAAGGTGGATAATGCATCAAATAGGATAACACTCAACTCCTATAAACCTAATGCAATAATTTAACTCAAAAGCATTTAAGGAAATCATTTTATAAATTCAAGGAAAGGGTTAAATGCACCGGGGCTTGCCTTGGATGGCAAAAAAGAACGGACTCGGGGTTGGAGTAGGTGTCGGAGCTCGGGGTCGCCTCGGGGACAGATCCTTCGGTGGCTACCTCGACTTCAGGTCCTTCTTCGTCAACTATACGGATGCAATGATGAATGCTCATGAGAATGATGATATGAACTTATGGTGCAAGACAATTCCACTGATTCTAGATTACTTTTAAACAAGGCATGATTGAAATCTAGGTTGAGCATAAAAGGTAACCATTTCTTCCTTAAGCAATATGATTAAACTAGCCCTTATTATAATTATCCTAAGCATCAACCAAACATAGCATCACAAACATCATAGACCAAAGGGTAGGGGTCTATGAACATCAATCAATCCAAAGATCACATCATCAAACACTTATTACCAACCCTAATCCATCTTTTCTATTTCTTAATTTATTTAAAAGGTCATTTTATGAAGTTGCTCCAAAAATTACCAAATTAATCACATAAGTTCATTATGGTATAGATAGATGGCAAAACAAATTTCATAATTTTTGGAGGTCATTAGGTGCTCAATTAAATCTAGACATTAATTAACAAAAGGTACTATTTAGGAATTAAAATAAAAGCTCAAAAATCAACTTGTTCCAAAAGGCTTCAAAATTTTATCAGAGACTAAACATGGCATAAGAAGCTCACAAAAATTTGTCTCATGATTTTTGGAGTTATAAATCACTCTCCAAAAATACCAAAACCTCATTTTTCAATTAAAAGGGGAATTTTACATTTTCAAATTTTTGCACAAAACTCAAGTTCATATTTTTTATAAATACTCCAGAGCATAAAGAGTCTACCACAAAAATTTCAGAATTTTTTGGATGCACACAGAAAATACCACAATAAAGAGAAATCAGAGCACTATTCACATGTTTGAAGAAAAAGAAAACGACACTGTTCTTCTCCTCCGTTCGCCGGCGACCACCGACTACGGCGGCGCTGCTGCGCCGGCCACTGTGGGCACTCCGCGGCGAAACCGAGGCACGGGAGGCAACAGGGAGCTCACCGGCGTCGATTGCGGGGCTCGGCGAGGTGAGGGGATGAACGGAGGGGTGAGTTCGACGGTGACCGGCGGACGGCGGACGGCGGCGATCGTCGTCTCGCGGCGATCCTGCGCGACACAAGCGACCGCAAGAGGGTCAGTCAGAGACGCAAAGGAGTAAGGAAGGTGATGTGGGGGTCAGTGGAGGATGAATCAAAGGCCGTAGAGGGAGTATTTCACGATCCCGACCTCGACGGGATTCTCGCCGGAGATGACAACGACGAGCTACGCCCGGGCGAATGGAGGCGGTAGCGACCAAATTGAAAGGTGGTGAAGCTGCGCAAGGACTTGGCGGAGCTTCTGGGCTAGCTGGGAGAGAAGCGGAGGCTCGGGCTTGCTCTGGCCACGGTGGCGGAGCTGGGTTCCACTCCGGCCGGCTCGGCGGGGTCTTATAGCCGCGGCCAGGGGCTGGCGAGACGCGCGCTGGGGCGGATAAGGTGGCTCAGTGCGTGCGCAAATCGAGTGCAAGGCCAAGGGTCAGCGGTTTGGCACGCAGGGACCGGGCGTTGTGCTCGCCGGTGGCGAACACGCGGCGGCGACGAACTGCGGACGGTAGGGGACGGGGAAGATGTCAACTGGGGCTCAGGCGCGTGCGCAATGATGCGCTGAGCATCGGCGTGGAGTTGGTTCGGGCGAAGGAGCTCGGACACGCGTCGCCCTCGAACTCCGGCGAAGGCGCGCGGCCGGGCCCCCCCTAGCTCGCCCGGGAAGATGAACAGTCTAGGGTGTGTAGGGTTTGACTTTTGGCTAGTTTCTGTATTTTGCAAATTACTCTCAAAAATTGAACTGTGCGACAAAAACTCAAAACACCAAAGTTGCTCAGAAAAAAGAGATCTACAACTTTGTCAATATGAACATTTTCAAATTCCAAATAGTTTTTGAACTATATTCAAAAACAGAAAAGGGGACACTTTTTCAAACTTGATTCAAATCAAAATTACTCTGGATTTCAAACTGAAACTTGAAAATCTTCCAATATGAAAGTTGTTACATTTGACAAAACCTATAACTTTGCTAATATACACTTTTTCTGAAACTCAATAGTTTTTGAATAACTTTTTAAAACTGAAAAGGGGACAAAAACTGGAATTTGAACGAATTTGAAATTACTTCAAATTTTATATAGAAACATGGAAATCTGTAAATACCAAAGTTGTTCCTCTAGGTCAGATTCACAACTTTGCTTTTTGAACCAACTCAAAATTTTGAATTTTGAAAAAGTTATTAAAAAGGGAATAAATCCAGGATTTGGGATTTTAGGGTTTTGCAAAAGGAAATTCAAATCAAATCTGATTTTGAACTTTGATCAAAGCACAAACATCAGGGCACTAAATTTGAACAAGAATTATAGAACTAGGCACAGAGGTGAAATTACCATTTTGCCCCTATAGGAAGAAGTGGGCTAATAAGGGTTTTTGCAATAGAGGTACATCACATAAAATGATACACTAAGCAAATGCATACACATGAAATCATGATCAAGATGATTAATGATGCTAATGATGATATGTCAAGTTAATTACATGCTTAAACACCAGAGGTGTTACAGCCTTCCCCCTTAAAGAAATCTCGCCCCGAGATTCTGCGTCTTAAGAAAGGACAAAGAAGGAATAAAGGCAAAACTTTACATAGACAGGGATTCGAGAAAGTCGGGATAGTTCTTTGCCAAGAAGTCTTCAGATTCCCACGTAGCTTCTTCTTCAGAGTGCTGGTTCCACTGGATTTTGTACCACCTTGTGGTAGTTCTTCGAGAGTAACTCGATCTTTGTGATCCAACACGCGAACTGGATATTCCGAGTAGGATAGATCAGGCTCTAGCTCGACACCTTCAACTTCCACGACAAGTTCTGGTACTCGGAGGCACTTCTTGAGTTGGGAGACATGGAAAACATTGTGGACAACAGAGAGATGATCGGGCAACTTCAGCTTGTAAGCTACCTTGCCACAACATTCCAAAATCTCAAACGGACCAATGTAGCGGGGTGCTAACTTTCCCTTACTCCAAAACGAGTGACTCCTTTGGTTGGTGAGACCTTGAGATATACGTAATCTCCAACTTGAAACTTCAGAGGTCGACGTCTCTTGTCAGCATAACTCTTTTGTCGGGATTGGGCAATCTTCATGTTCTCTTGTATCTGCTTGACTTTCTCTTCCATATCTTTGACCAGGTCAACTCCAAAGAATTCCCTTTCTCGGGCTCAGACCAACTGAGGGGTGTACGACAACGACGACCGTACAGTGCTTCAAAGGGTGCCATTTTGATGCTTTCTTGATAACTGTTATTATAGAGAATTCTGCCAAGGGCAAACAGTCATCCCAAGTATCTGCGAAGGTGAGGGCACAGGCTCTCAACATATCTTCCAACACTTGGTTGACTCGCTCAGTTTGTCCATCTGTTTGGGATGATACGCTGTGCTGTATAAGAGTTGGTTCCAAGTGAGGTATGGAACGCTTTCCAGAACTTCGCGACAAACTGAGTACCACGATCTGAGATGATGGTCTTGGGGATTCCATGAAGCTTCACTATGTTGTTCTTGTACAAGGCGGCATACGTGGGGACGGCATAGCTGGTCTTGACTGGCAGAAAGTGAGCTGTTTGGTGAGTAGTCGTCACGATTACCCAAATGGAATCAAAACCTTCTTAGTCTTGGGCCCATTGATAAAATCCATGCTGATATCTTCCCACTTCCAGGAGGTACAGATAAAGGATGCAATTCTCCTCCAGGCTTCATGTGCACGGCTTTGACTTTCTGACAAGTATCACAGCGAGCGACATAACGAGCGATTTCAATCTTCATCTTTGTCCACCAGAATCTCTGCCTCAGATCCTGGTACATCTTGTTGCTGCCGGGGTGGATGGAAAACTAGACAGGTGTGCCTCATCAAGGATCAACTGTCTCAACTCAGGCACCTTGGGAACTACTAGACGGTTCTTGAACCAAACAACTCCTACATCATCGATCCTGAAACAATCGGCCTTACCGGTCTGGACCTTTTCGATGATGTGCTTGATTCCAGGGTTATCTTTCTGTGCAGCGATGACTGTTCCTTGACCGATGTTTCTATCCTGACATTGTTCAGGCTTCCTTGCGGAACTATCTCAATACCCATCCTTTCAAGAGCATGGCACAAGGAAAGATCATAGGGCTTCGTCGTCAGACAGTTGCAGTATGACTTGCGACTGAGGGCATCGGCAACTACATTTGCCTTACCAGGATGGTAATGCACTTCGATATCATAGTCTTGATTAACTCAAGCCATCTTCGCTGCCTCATGTTCAGCTCTTCTTGGGTGAAGATATACTTCAGGCTCTTATGATCGGTGTACACATTGCAAGCACTGCCCAACAGATAATGACGCCATATCTTCAAAGCATGTACCACTGCGGCTAACTCAAGGTCATGGGTTGGATAATTCTCCTCATGTCGCTTAAGCTGCCGTGAGGCATAAGCGATCACTCGACCTTCTTGCATCAAAAACACAACCCAAACCAATACCAGATGCATCACAGTATACATCAAAGGGTTTCTCGATATCTGGTTGAGCTAGGACTGGTGATGTAGTTAACAGTTTCTTCAAGGCTTGAAAAGCTTGCTCACAGGCTGTTGACCAAACAAAATCCACGGAATTCTTCAACAACTCTGTGATAGGCTTGGCAACTCTGGAAAAGTCTGGGATGAAACGACGATAGTATCCAGCCATTCCCATGAAGCTGCGAACTTCGCGGATAGTGGTAGGTGGCTTCCAATCAAGATATCTGCCACTTTCCAGGGTCAACTGACACACCTTCAGCGGACAGGACATGACCGAGGAATTGAATTCGATCTAGCCAGAATTCCACATTTACTGAACTTGGCATACAGCTGGTGATCTCTGAGACGAGATAAGAGAACGACACGAAGATGCTTGGCATGATCTTCAGGAGTTCTTGAATAACAAGGATGTCGTCAATGAACACGAACTTACAAATTTATCGAGCTCTGGCATGAACACAGAGTTCATGAGATACATGAAATGAGCGGGGGCATTGGTCAAGCCAAAAGACATGACAAGTTACTCATATAGGCCGTATCTGGTGGTGAAAGCTGTTTTGGGAATATCTTCGGGACGAATTTTATTTTGGTGATAGCCAGATCTGAGGTCGATCTTGGAAAACACTCTGGCTCCAGATAACTGGTCAAACAGAAGATCAATGCGAGGCAAAGGATATTTATTTTTTGATGGTGACCTCGTTGAGCGGGCGATAGTCAACGCACAGACGAGGCTTTTGTCCTTCTTCTTCACAAAGATAGCAGGACAGCCCCAAGGAGATGAACTTGGGCGAATGAGACCCGTATCCAATAGCTCTTGCAATTGGATCTTCAGCTCTGCCAATTCTCTGGGAGGATTCGATAAGCTCTACGGGATATAGGAGCAGTCCCGGGCTTTAGCTCTATAGCAAACTCAACATACGGTGGGTCGGGAGGAGGTAGACCAGGTAATCTTCAGGAAAGACATCCGGAACTCGCAGACCACGGGGATATCCTGGATCCCTTGATCATAGGTAGCATTTAGCTGTGTGTAGCTGGTTTTGAAGGCATAGGAAGTTGGAGAAGGAGTTTGGACGTGTACTGTTAGGAATATCCACTCTCACAACTCTATTCAAGATGTCTATCATGGCTTTATACTGACACATCCAATTCATGCCTTAAGATGACATCTATCTCTTGATCGCGCAGTACTATCATGGTGGTAGGAAAGACATGTTTCCCCAACATTACTGGTATACTGCGGACCACTTCCTTAGTATTTATCCGCCCTCCAGGCGAAAGTATGCAGAAACTTTCTTTAACTCCCCCATGGGCAACTCATGCTTGATGACAAAAGTGCGACTGATGAAGGAATGCGATGCACCAGAATCAAACAAGACGACTGCAGGATGATTGGCAACAGGGAACCTACCGAGCATGACGGGCTCTCCTTCTGGGATGTTACTGACGGTGGTGAAGTAGACTTGCCCGTGCTTCCTGACAAGCTTGCCCTTCTGGACGTGCTGCTGCGGTGCACGGTGCTGCTGCTGTGATCCTCCAGGGCCTTTCTGTGCATGCTGGGCATTCTTCTTGGGTTTTGGGCACTCGCGAGACCAGTGACCAACTTGGCCACAGTTGTAGCATGGATGGTTGTAAGCTGTTTGTGGGGTGGTGACACGAACACCAGGGGCGTTCGGCTGAGTGGCACTTTGCTGGTTGGCATTGTGGGTGGTGGCCGCGGTACGAACGACCACTTGCTGATGGGGGTATGGGGCACGGTTTTGGTGGTGGCTGGGGTGGTAGATGATTCTTGGGCGCTTATGGTTGCTGGAGAAACTGCTAGACCCAGCCTTCTTCTTCTTCTTCTCTTCCTGATACTGGCGGTTGCTTTCCTCAAAGCAACAGCACGGTCAACGACATCATGGTAGGATCCGTTTAGGTTGTTGACAGACCTCTGCGAATCTTAGGGTGCAGACCCCTGAAAACAATCTCTCTTCTTTTCCTCTGTGTTGACATAGTCGGAGGCATACTGGCTGAGGTGGTTGAATTGTCCCACGTACTGCATGACGGTGGAATCTTTCTGTTGCAGGGCCAAGAACTGATCCAACTTCATTTTCATCAATCCCGAAGGGATGTGATGTGCTCTGAAAGCGGTGCGGAACTCTTCCCAGGTCAGCTGGTGACCTTCCGGCTGGGCCGCCAACAGGTTGGCGTACCAGGCACTTGCAGGACCACGGAGCTGCTGAGAAGCGAACCGAGGCTTCTGGATCTCCGTGCAGTGCAGTAGACTGAACTTCTGTTCCATGGTGCGTAACCAGTCGTCAGCCTCGAGAGGTTCATCGGCCTTTGTGAAGACCGGTGGGCGTGTTTCAGTGAATTCCACATAGGTTGTCTCTTGGTTGTTGCGGCGACCACGGTTGCCGTTGTTCTGCTGCCCTTGATTCTGAGCCATCAGATTGGCAGCGGCGGCCAAGGCTGCAATGGCATCTGCTAGGGTAGCTGGTACAGGTGGAGGGTTTGGGAGACGGCATCTCCAGCACCTCCGGCTCCGGTACGGGTGTTCACAGGCATCTGTATAAGCAACTCGGAACTCAGCATATATGGACAAAGGTTCTGAAACAACTTGATTGACAACTTCACTGATACAAAGATAGCTGGTTTGATAAAGATGACAACAGACTGATAGGGAAAAGGTACGAAAGGAAAGATACATGCCAGACTTGGCAACAGACAGACTAACGCTCCCAAACCTAGACTAAGGTTTTAGGTAAGCAGATGGTACAGACACAAGGAGTCTAGTCATCATCGATGAAGATCAACTCTTCGTCATCATCATCATCCTCGATGATAAGCTCAGGCTCTTCCTCCTCATCTTCATCTTCAACGTGGACATCTTCAGCAGGTTCCACTTCCTCATTCTGATCGGGCTCGTTTTCCACTTCAGGTTCCTCCACGACTCCGTCTTCGGGGTCTTCCATAACCGGGGGACCAAGGGATGGAGTTGATCATGCAGCTGATGCACTTCCTCATGAAGCATATCATTGAACTGCTCGATCTGGGCGGTGTATTGCTGCAGTCCATGGAGCTGGGCTCTGGTGACATCCTCGCGGGTCCAAGCATCATTGCGCTGCTCGATAGCGCGAATCGTGTTCCGGTTGGCCTGCTCCAGGAAGCTCGTGCCTCATAAAACTCCATGCGGGAAAGGTAGAAGTCATGCTCCATGTTCTCCATTTCAGCCTTCAGATTCTTGATTTCCTCCTTCAGCTGCTTGCGGGTGCGGCGGGGAAAGCGACGACCATTGGAGGATTCTCCAGTCTCTTCTCCGGTGCGTGGCGCCAGCTGGTGACGCGGCACACCGTTCGGTCCAGTCGACTTGCGGGCAGTCCGCTTGATGATGGCCATATCTGGTAAGAGGTTATAGATGAGAAAGGCTAGCAAGAAAAGGTATAGGCACACTATCCCAACGAACTCTTTTATAAACTTAAGTGAATGTGACATGATGCATGAATCGTTCCTACGGAACAAGGCAATGCAACTACTAAGGTAAGGTACATAGGGCTTATACAAGTTGTCTTGCTACTAGTTGCCAAAGACAAGATAGATGAGAGAAGCAATTTGGACTCAAAATAGTCAAGTTTAGTTTTTTTTAAAAACATTTTGAAGTTTTCGCAAAAAGATTGCAACGTCATAGTGAGATGCTCCGATACCACTCTGTAACGTAACGGCCCTAATCCCATGGCCCACTGATCACCGTCAACCACTGACAGTCGATCCGTACAGCCAAGAGATTAAGACCGGTTCCGCTACTGGGCTACATCAGTGCCCGTTGTCCGCAGGATCATCTCACAATTCAGTTACAATCTCTTGAACATTTTGACAAATAACATCGGAGTAAATAGCGGAAGACTTAGATAACAATAGTTTTACAAACCAGGGTTCAACATAAAATTAAAGTGAAGTTATTACAGACCATAGTTCAAATAGATAGAGTTGGCAGAGTAGCATATGACAACAACTAAGGGTAAGATACTTCACCCAGCCCGAGGGTGAATAATCACTCATCGGCCTCATCGGCCTCTTCCTGAACAACAGTCACACAGCAGGGTCCAAGGCATACTGAGGAATCTGCCATACCTGCAACATGGGTAATAAACCCTGAGTACAAAGGTACTCAACAAGACTTACCCGACTAAAGAAAAAGGGAGAAGACTCAGGAATGAAGGCTTAGGGTAGTCAAGGTAAGGCTTAAGCAAGATCAAGTATTTTGCAGAAAAGCATTTTTTTGTAAATCTTATTTTATTTTGAAAGATTCAGTATTCCTCAATTCTTCATCATTCATGATTCATTTTACATTTCAAAACATTCCTAGTTGAGAACCACTCTCCGTTGACAGTCAGTGGACCAAGTCTCCATAACCGAGGAGCAACGTTAATCCGGATAAATAATACTCAGCTGAGGATCCCTATCCACACTGCATATGTAGCACCCAAGCTTGCATATGCCAACTCGTTCCACGATTCCTCCAAGATTGGGCCCGGTCCTACGCCACCCGGAAGTACAGTACACCACTCCAATCCGGGACTCTAACCCACGTGGGTACATGCTACTTCCGCCATCTCTCCACTCCCAGTGCGCGGTTGTCGGTCCAATAATGGATTTCTCGGAGCCAGAGCTTTCCGTAGTATGTGAATAGTTACAAGTCTTGACCAGCAGGCCCCCATACGGATGGTCCCTACATTTTTCCGCCAGCGACAAGCACCTCGGGACTCTAACCCAAGAGTACAGGTCCTGTCGGTTTTTCAAACCTGTCCCGGTCGGTGTCAACTGTTGAGTCCCGGACTACAACATGACGGCACCGTACGCAAGGACAACCTCTCCTTCCCATTGACTAAGTACGGATCAGATACTTAGCCATAGTGGGAGTAAAGCCAAATTCCCATAAAGTTCTTTAAGTGATCACACTTTTGAAATTGGCATTTTATTGCAAAGTCTATTCAATAAGCATTGCTAAGCATTTTTCAAATACTTTTGAAAAGCAGGTATCGGGTGTATCGTGGTCAAGGTGGATAATGCATCAATTAGGATAGCACACTCCTATAAACCTAATGCAATAATTTAACTCAAAGCATTTAAGGAAACATTTTATAAATTCAAGGAAAGGGTTAAATGCACCGGGGCTTGCCTTGGATGGCAAAAAGAGCAGACTCGGGGTTGGTGTAGGTGCCGGAGCTCGGGGTCGCCTCGGGGACAGATCCTTCGGTGGCTACCTCGACTTCAGGTCCTTCTTCGTCAACTATACGGATGCAATGATGAATGCCATGAGAATGATGATATGAACTTATGGTGCAAGACAATTCCACTGATTCTAGATTACTTTTAAACAAGGCATGATTGAAATCTAGGTTGAGCATAAAAGGTAATCATTTCTTCCTTAAGCAATATTGATTAAACTAGCCCTTATTATAATTATCCTAAGCATCAACCAACATAGCATCACAAACATCATAGACCAAAGGGTCAGGGGTCTATGAACATCAATCAATCCAAGACACATCATCAAGAAACACTTATTACCAACCCTAATCCATCTTTTCTATTTTCTTAATTTATTTAAAGGTCATTTTATGAAGTTGCTCCAAAAATTACCAAATTAATCACATAAGTTCATTATGGTATAGATAGATGGCAAAACAAATTTCATAATTTTTGGAGGTCATTAAGGTGCTCAATTAAATCTAGACATTAATTAACAAAAGGTACTATTTAGGAATTAAAATAAAAGCTCAAAAATCAACTTGTTCCAAAAGGCTTCAAATTTTATCAGAGACTAAACATGGCATAAGAAGCTCACAAAAATTTGTCTCATGATTTTTGGAGTTATAAATCACTCTCCAAAAATACCAAAACCTTCATTTTCAATTAAAAGGGGAATTTACATTTTCAAATTTTGCACAAAACTCAAGTTTCATATTTTTATAAAATACTCCAGAGCATAAAGAGTCTACCACAAAATTTCAGAATTTTTGGATGCACACAGAAAAACCACAATAAAGAGAAATCAGAGCACTATTCACATGTTTGAAGAAAAAAGAAAACGACACTGTTCTTCTCCTCCGTTCGCCGGCGACCACGACTACGGCGGCGCTGCTGCGCCGGCCACTGTGGGCACTCCGCGGCGAAACCGAGGGCACGGGAGGCAACAGGGAGCTCACCGGCGTCGATTGCGGGGCTCGGCGAGGTGAGGGGATGAACGGAGGGGTGAGTTCGACGGTGACCGGCGGACGGCGGACGGCGGCGATCGTCGTCTCGGCGATCCTGCGCGACACAAGCGACCGCAAGGGGTCAGTCAGAGACGCAAAGGAGTAAGGAAGGATGATGTGGGGGTCAGTGGAGGATGATCAAGGCCGTAGAGGGAGTATTTCACGATCCCGACCTCGACGGGATTCTCGCCGGAGATGACAACGACGAGCTACGCCGGGCGAATGGAGGCGGTAGCGACCAAATTGAAAGGTGGTGAAGCTGCGCAAGGACTTGGCGGAGCTTCTGGGCTAGCTGGGAGAGAAGCGGAGGCTCGGGCTTGCTCTGGCCACGGTGGCGGAGCTGGGTTCCACTCCGGCCGGCTCGGCGGGGTTCTTATAGCCGCGGCCAGGGCTGGCGAGACGCGCGCGGGGGCGGATAAGGTGGCTCAGTGCGTGCGCAATCGAGTGCGAGGCCAAGGGTCAGCGGTTGGCACGCAGGGACCGGGCGTTGTGCTCGCCGGTGGCGAACACGCGGCGGCGACGAACTGCGGACGGTAGGGGACGGGGGAAGATGTCAACTGGGGCTCAGGCGCGTGCGCAATGATGCGCTGAGCATCGGCGTGGAGTTGGTTCGGGCGAAGGAGCTTCGGACACGCGTCGCCCGCGAACTCCGGCGAAGGCGCGCGGCCGGGCCCCCCCCCTAGCTCGCCCGGGAAGATGAACAGTCTAGGGTGTAGGGTTTGACTTTTGGCTAGTTTCTGTATTTGCAAATTACTCTCAAAAATGAACTGTGCGACAAAAACTCAAAACACCAAAGTTGCTCAGAAAAAAGAGATCTACAACTTTGTCAATATGAACATTTTCAAATTCCAAATAGTTTTTGAACTATATTCAAAAACAGAAAAGGGGACACTTTTCAAACTTGATTCAAATCAAAATTACTCTGGATTTCAAACTGAAACTTGAAAATCTTCCAATATGAAGTTGTTACATTTGACAAAACCTATAACTTTGCTAATATACACTTTTTCTGAAACTCAATAGTTTTTGAATAACTTTTTAAAACTGAAAAGGGGACAAAACTGGAATTTGAACGAATTTGAAATTACTTCAAATTTTATATAGAAACATGGAAATCTGTAAATACCAAAGTTGTTCCTCTAGGTCAGATTCACAACTTTGCTTTTTGAACCAACTCAAAATTTGAATTTTGAAAAAGTTATTAAAAAGGGAATAAATCCAGGATTTGGGATTTTAGGGTTTTGCAAAAGGAAATTCAAATCAAATCTGATTTTGAACTTTGATCAAAGCACAAACATCAGGGCACTAAATTTGAACAAGAATTACATAGAACTAGGCACAGAGGTGAAATTACCATTTTGCCCCTATAGGAAGAAGTGGGCTAATAAGGGTTTTTGCAATAGAGGTACATCACATAAAATGATACACTAAGCAAATGCATACACATGAAATCATGATCAAGATGATTAATGATGCTAATGATGATATGTCAAGTTAATTACATGCTTAAACACCAGAGGTGTTACAGCTCGGCCCTCGAGTAATGCCGCGAGTGGCGCCTCTTGGTGTCCCTGACTCAGGTGCTCGAAGCCGGCTGTCGAACCCTTTTCGAGGGCCAGCCTTCGCTGCTTCGAGACTTAGGGCCGGGGCCCGTTTTTACCTTTATGAAGAAGCCTCCGTCGTCTGGGAATCCCTCTGCCCGTTGGGCACGCCTTGGGTCTCTGGCCGCGCGCCGGGCTGGTTTCCCCTGGGGACCCTGAACCGGCTACGGGGGCGTAGGTGTTTGCCGCGGGCACCGCCTGCGCCCGGCGAACGGGACGACGGCGCCGCTCGCGATGTGGCGACGTGTGGTGGTGCGGGCGACGCGTCACGCCCCGCGCGGGGTGGTGTGACACGCACTCCGCTCGGGCCCTCCGTGGAGAGCAGAGTCAGCTCGTTGCCGTTGCCTGCGGCCAGGAACTCGAGGCTCCCGAACCAGACGACGGCACCAGCCGAGAACGGAAGAGGGGATGAAGCCATCCAGGAATCAACGAGAAATCGGCTTGGACACGCGAACCTCCCCTACCTGGCGCGCCAACTGTCGGTGTTTCGTACCCGGGGGTATCACACCAACGAGTGATATGATCGTGTGCTTCTTCCTGGATGGTGATGATGTGATGCAAGAGGACACAAGGATTTATCCTGGTTCGGGCAAAGAAGGCCCTACGTCCAGGGGGGGGGGGGGATGTTCTTGTATTACTTGCACCTAAGTGCTTGTACAGGGGAGAATACAAGCTCAGTGAGCGTGGACTGGAGTCCGGACTCGTGCCTGTGTGTGGACTCGTGTGTTGTGTCCGTCCCCCTGAATGAGGGCCCTAGTGTCCCCTTTATAGAGGAAGGGGAGGCCAGGGTTACATAAAGGTATTACAGGTGTCGGGGCGTATGGTGCCCCATACGGAGAAGGGTAGGAACCCTGTCTTGTCGGGGCCACTAGAGAGCGATGTGATCGTCGCTGTTGAGGCGTCCTTGGGTCGTGGCTTCCATCCTGGGCGCAGACGTGGTGGCGCGACAAGGCGGGAGCCGTACAGCACCCATCCCGGAATGTACAGTACGCGGCGGGGTCCCTCCGGGTCTTGGGGTACCTGTCCTCCAATAGCATAAAAGTAGTTAGGGCTCGAAGGGCGTGGAGCCGGCTTCGAGGTGGTGCCACGGGGGCTCGAGGGGCGCGGAGCCGGCTCGAGGTGTTACAGTGCAGGGCTCGAGGGGCGCGTAGCCGGCCTCGAGGGGTTACAGTGCAGGGCTCGAGGGGCGCGTAGCCGGCCTTGAGGGGTTACAGTGCAGGGCTCGAGGGGCGCGTAGCCGGCCTCGAGGAGTTGCAGTGCCTGGCTTGGCCGAACAGTGCTGTACTGGTGCCCTTTGCCCATGCGTGGTGGTGAAAACGTGACTTGACCTTTACACCGAGTTACTGTGGTACATGCTGTGCACTAGTGGACATGACCGGAGTAGGTGAAGGCATTAAATGTGTGGTATGGGCTGGTACGGCTGTCTGTACAGCTCGAGGTCCGTGCGTTAAGGCTCGAGGTGTGGGGGCGCGCTCGCCCGAGGCCTGGAGGGCTCGGGCGAGACGGAGAGCGATCGTGCTCGCCCGAGGCCTCGCTCGGAGGGCTCGGGCGAGGCGGAGGAGATAGAGCGCTCTCCGAGGCCTGGCTGGGAGGGCTCGGGCGAGACGGAGATAGAGCGTTCGCCCGAGGCCTGGCTGGGAGGGCTCGGGCGAGACGGAGATAGAGCGTTCGCCCGAGGCCCTGGCTGGGAGGGCTCGGGCGAGACGGAGATAGAGCGTTCGCCGAGGCCTGGCTGGGAGGGCTCGGGCGAGACGGAGATAGAGCGCTCGCCCGAGGCCTGGCTGGGAGGACTCGGGCGAGACGGAGATAAAGCGTTCGGGTGTTTGCGTTGATTGGGGGTACCCTTTTTTCGTACCACCGACAAGGGATCACAGGACCACAAGCATATGCAACTACTTTAGTTCCAAGTCAGTCCAAATAGGACATGAAACAAATGCTAATTAAGCATAGATCATCTATTGAGGTTCCTCAGAGCAAGGCTAATATAATTCATCATGTTGTCGGCTGTAAGAAAGTCTTGCAGCTATCTCTCAGTCTATTCATGTAGTGGTTGAGTTTTCACTATTAATATATAATTCACTATTAATATATTTCACCTTAGTATTCAGTCTGTGTGGCAGAACCTCTTGAATAAAGTGGCCCACATGCACCCATCATTGTCTTAAAGACTTCTGATCAGCGTGCACGAGTTCCAAATGACTCAAGAGATCTGTCGGGTGTCTCGGGAGACCCGAATCATCCACGTTATATTCTTTTCAGGAATTCCCTCATTAAGCATCACAGTATTACAACAGTTTTATAGATAAGATAAATCAGAAGTAAAAGCGGAAAGGGTATATAACATAGATTCAAACTTAAGTTTAAAGTTTTACAACCCATAAGTACTTTATTACATAAAAGGTTCGGAACTTTATATTACATATTACACACAACTTTTGTGACTTGCCCAAGGTCAAAACATCAGAGTCATTATCACTCTCCTGTCCATAAGAGTGATGAAACATTGACCACCAAAAGGATGATCAATGAACTCACCTGCAACAAAGGTTAACAAACCCTGAGTACAAAAGTACTCAACAAGACTTAACCGTCTAGAAAAGAGAAGAAGACTCAGGTATGAAGGATATAGGGATTCAAGGTAAGGCTTTAGCAGGATCAAAACATTTCTTTTGCATAAAAGCTTACTAATAGTAAAACCCTACTTTCAAGTTTTAACTCAAGATTAAATTTCATAACTATCCAAAAATTCTCAAACCTTCATAAACATACCACATCTTTAATTCTCATTTCATAAAGATCCCATTCATTACTACGGTGCGGGTCAGTGGATTGAGGCTCCATATCCGAGGAAAACACGACGATTCGAATCGTTTAAACCCAGCTGGGGATTCAGTACCACACGACATATGTAGAACTTAATCTTGCATATGTCAACCCTATCTATAGATCCTCCCATACAAGAATGGGTCCAGCGTCACCCGAGAGTACAGTACACCTCGAACCCGACTATCTCATAGCCCCGAGGGTACACGCTACTCCCGCCATCTCTCTACTCCCAGTACGCGGTTATCCGTTCTCAAGTATCGGAATAGCTATAGATGAGGCTTACCACCGCATGTGGGCTGTACTCAAAGGTCTCAATCACAGCAGGCCAACAACGATAAGGTCCTATGTTGAGTAACCTTACAACAAGACTCCATTCTTGATGTAAGATACTATTGTTATCATGTTGTCTCAAGATTCATGATTTCCAAAATATAGCAACCATTTTTAAAAGCACCTACTATATTGAAGTAGTAAAGCATGGCTAAGCATACTAAGTATTTTCATAAAACGGGTATCAAGGTTAAGTGTTGAAATTATCAAGATTGGTCATGCATCAACTAGGATTCACTCAACTCCTATTCACTTAATGCATCATATTAACTCAAGTGATATAAATAACTTTATAAAAATACAAGGATAGGGTTAATGTCCAGGGCTTGCCTTGGTGATCAGCGAAGTCCGGAGATTCTGAAAAACTAGAAGGATCCACACACTCAGGAGAAACCCACTGAGGATCCGGTCCTTCCGAAACGAGCTCTACACGTAGAAGTGCATATGCATGATCAATGGAATGCTTATGACATGACCATGGTAAAGATAGAAATTTTCTAAGCTGTAGACATTTATTTGTACAATCTTTCATCACGGTATAGTTGCAAACCAACAAAACCAACTTAGCTATTAAACTATATATAAAAACTAAGCAAACTTTATTATCTCTATTAAGCAAGATTATGCAACCAATAAGCAAACAAAGATCATCTGTATAAAGAAATCCATAACCAGGGAGAAATTATGCTACTGATCCCCTGATTGTCAAACAAAACCAAAAGTCACACAAATCTAAAAGAGATTAACAAATTCTTTTTATTTTATAAGTCATTTTAATTAGCCCTTTATTTATACACAAATCATACTTATTCAAACAGAGCTGAAATTAATCATGAAGATAGATATCAGTGACATAAACTCACATGTCAATTTTCATGATTTTTGGAGAAACACAGAAAATCACATAATTCATCAAAATTGCATTTATTAATTAAAGTGCAGATTTAATTGTCAAAGTAAAATTATTCAAAACACAAGTTTTATAATTTTTATATTAGCATAGACATGTTATTATCTTACATGTCAAATTTCACAATTAACAGAGCTATAGAAAAATTATAGTAAAAATAACAAAACTAGCTACTGTGCAGAAAACTAGAAAAAGAAAAACTCAAATCTAGCCCAAACTGGGCTTTCGGCCCACTCCAGAGCGGCCCGGCGCACGCGAAAGCCGGCCCGACCTGGTTCCCGCCCGCGCGCCTCGGCGCTTTTGCAGAAAAGCCCTTCGGCTTAAACGAAACTAACCCGCAGTCCATAGCGCTATTCACATGAGTCACGGACTTTGCAACCAACACCCTGGACTTTCTTATCTTTACAAACGCGAAGTCCTCGACCTTGGCCAGAGCGGACGGCGGCGCACCGAGTGCCGGCGAGCCTTACGCCGGCCAACTCCGGCCCGTAGAGACCTAACGGACGCGAGCATCATCACCGACAGGTCACCCGCGACCGATAGAGCCTCTAACCCTAAACGCTACTGCCCCGGTGAGGTCTGGCCACGCACGGCGGCGGACCGGATCGCGGCGAAACTATTCCGACGAACCTAAGCTAGCAACAGAAGAACGGCGGGGCTAGGAAGTTCCAGTAGCTCACCCTGATGCTGGCTATGTAGCTGGTTCAAGCGGAGGATGAACGGGAAGGCAAGGTCCACGGAGCAGTGGCTCGCGGCGGCGAGCTCCGGCGAAGAAGATGATGTTCCGGCGAGACTTGAGCATCAAACAGAGAACCATCGAGCCGATGAGTACTCTGGGGTCAAGATGAAACGGAAACATGAGACAGGGAGAGTAGAGAAGTGCCCGGTTGGGCTGACCACGGCGAGGTCAAGCTCGGCGGCGATTTCGCCCGGCGGGAAGAAAAACGGCGAGCTCGAGCTCTCTGAGGCAGTAGAGGTCGAATGGATGGGTTCTGGAGATGCGCAAGGAGGTAGGGAGGTTATAACCGCGGGCAATAAGGATGAGGATGCTTGGGTGCGGTGAATTTGGGATTGAGTTAGGATTGTTCCCGTCGGCGCCTTGGTGGTGAAACGTCGATGGCGGGCGCAGGAGGAGACGCCACGAAGCGAGGGAGAGCGCCAGCAGCTGCTTCACTTCGCCACGGACTCAGTTGCGCGCTCATACGGGAGAGATCGACGGCCTTTGCGCTGGCGTCGGTCATTCCAGGTTCGGCCGTCCACCACCATGAACAGGGAAGAAAGCTTATCTCCCCCTTCTCCTTTATACCCCTTTGGAAAAATTTGAAATTACTTCAGATTTTTGAATACAAGTTGAAAATATGTTAAAATATCAAATGCTCAGAATTCAATACTGAACATCTTTTATTTTTGCAACATAAGCAAAATATGCTTAGATTTTGAATTAGGGTTTGCAAATCAAAAGGGGACAAAAAGGGCAAAAGGGTATTTTCACAATTACTTTTGATTTTTTATAAGAACTTGAAAAACTTTATACATCAAAGTTGATCCTTATCAAAAATGGAGCAACTTTGCTTTTTAGAGTTTACCCAAATTCTTTTTAGATTTTGATTGCTATAAAAGGGGATAAAATAGGATTTTTGAATTAATAACATTACTTAATTGAATTCCAACCAAATTTGACTTATACCTCAATGGTGACTTGAAACATGTTCCAAATACACCTTTGAGACATAATACCAAGATGTGATCCAGAATTCAATTACTATATAAGAAATTACCAAAATACCCTTATATAGCATAAAAGCATATTTACCACATAAGAAAACATAAACTAGTGTTTCAAACTTAAGCACTTCTTATCATTAAGCACAAGCATGATGAATTAAACTTGTTTTTAGTGAATGCATACTTAGGTTATCAACTCAAGTGAAATGCTAGTGCATATGATGACATGTCAGGTTTTAGTTTGCTTAACACCAGAGTGTTACAGTCTGCTTATAGCCTCTTATTATACTTGCTCTTATAGTGAAACCTACTAACCTGACTTCAAGTCTTGACTTATGCGAGTGCATGCTATTGTGAATTGGAAAATAAAAACAATGACTGAAACAACTCGTGAAACGATAGGCTCAATAGCAGCGTAGAATCATTGCAGGCAGCTTCACTTGTTCCATTTGGCACTACAGTACCATGGATTTACGTGGATTCTATCTTATTTTGCAGTAAAGCACACGGGATGAAGAAAGTCTAACAAAAACTGATCTTCGTTCACCATTGTGATTCTTATATAAATCGAGATATATAATTAAGTATATTAGGTCCTGAGAGAGATTGATTGATGGTGAGAGTGAGATGTTTTATTGTTAATCCAGTGAAGTGGCGAAGGGACGGGTGGAAGTGATGGTCAGAGTTTGGGAGTGGAGAAATCAGACAGGCTTGACCGGCGACCGGCCGACGTGTACACGAGGAATCTTCAACCCACTTTGCGCGTCGCTGGAATAAACAAAACCGCAAGTGCCTCCTCATGACGTCAGATACGAAAGATCAGCACTAAGCCTGCTGACGTCAGAGAGAGAGAGAGAGAGAGAGCCGAGAGGTGCTCATCACTTTGTTTCCTTTCCAATTAACTAACATCCAAAAGTGCCTTTTGCTACCTTAAGCATTACACTCCGTATGTCCAAACAAAAGTTGTTTCACATGTGCAGCAGCATGTAATTTTGTTTACCTCTTTTGCCCCTTCACTTTTCAATGTTTATTAAAGTATTTAGCTTTTTTCCTTTTTGTTTTTTTTGCTTAACTCCTCTTGTATATTATTAAATTATTAATACAAATTTATTAAACCTCATACAGTTTTACATTTTTTTTAAAAAAATAGCGAGCTTGTATATTCCTAGCTATTATTTGAGCTGTTAGCCATCTGTATCTTTTCTATTTGTTTTTCTTATGGCGATCGGGGGCCACTTTAGTTTCTTAATTGTTTTTTCTAGTTTGTTTTCCCAAGGCGGGGCTAGGCCATCCGCAATGGTTGCCAAATAGCTAGCTAGGAGAAATTCTATTGGCTCTCAATAGCACTTTACAAATAGCTAGCGAGATGATATATAAAAATAATATAAAAGTAGCACTCTTATTGGCTATCGAGGAGAGAGATCAAATAGCTAGCGACTTCCTAATAGCTAGCTATTTGATCTCTCTCCTCTATAGCCAATAAGAGTGTTACTTTTGTAAGTTGTCTCATCAAAATAGTATTTACTTATATCTCTCATCTAGCTAGCTATTTGTAAGTTGTCATTGAGAGCCAATAGCAATATTCCTAGAGACCAAATAGCTAGCGATTTGAACACCATTGCGGACGCCCTTAGAGAGAAGTGGCTAGGATGTTTAGTACTCTCTCCGTCCAACAAAACATGCAATTCTCACTTATCGAGGAGTCAACCAATTCAAACTTTAACCAAAATTATATAAAAAATCCTAACATTTTTTATTCCAAAAAAGTACCATTAAATTAGTAATAAATATATTTTCATAATAATTTTATTTAACAACATAAATACTAATATTTTTTATTACAATCTTAATCAAACTTGAACTAATTTGACCGGCACAGATCTCATAATTACATGTTTTTATGGACGGAGGGAGTACTAGTAGTTTGGAGCCTGCACAACGCTAAGTCATTTGGTCTTTTTGCTTAACTTACCTTCAAATATAGTTGCATCAAATCTCTTGCTGTCTTTTTGGGGGAAAATCAGTTAATTTCAAAGCACGTGTGACATTGCATTATAATTATTTTTTTCTTGGAGCTATGTGGTATCATTCTGTTCTTCATAGGCACGCATCCCTTCTGTGTACTGCTGCATCGGCCTTGGATTAGCTATTGCCGTTGGAACGTCGATCGATGCATGTAATGGCAACGGGCTTACAATCAATAGGCGGCATGCACCTCTGTAGCACTTTCTATCTACATGAGTGACAGTACAATACTGTGGGTGTTCGGCAGCTATAGCTGATGCAGCCAGAAGCCGCTGCTTCTACGGTGACCAGAGAGTTTGAGAAAAACAAAAGCTGGCGGCCGCGGTTTATTAGCACCATGTTCACTTAAACTTATCAGTCATACTTTACTCTCAGTGACAGAATACTATTGATGAAACAACTAAGATTAACCGTAAATAAATTCAAACAAACTGATCGAGCCAATGATACTTTGATAAATGTATGTACTCAAGCAACCTGTTTATCAAGCAAGTGGCGTGGCAGGTCGTTACGTCTCTATCTAGATGAAGGATCTCAGTGCGTGGCTGTGACTTCAAGTTGCAAAAGGTTAGCAATTGGTCAGATGGTTGTTCCTTATTAATTATTATTATTATTATTAGCAATTGACTACTCGTAGATGATTATCGTTTACTTATTCTTGCACCCACCATTTCTTTTTACGAGGCGTATTAGTTGTTTGTGTGTGTGTGTGTGGTGGTGGTGGTGGGGTGTGTGTGTGTGTGTGGGGGGGGGGGGGGGGTCTATAGGACTGAAATTAGCTTTGCCCGCAAATTTCTCTTAAGCCATCGCCAGATCGAAGTTGGTCCAAAATAAAAGTAATAGTGATTTCTTTTTTCCACGATTGGGGTTGTTGCAGTGAAATACGTACAGATTCTCCTGTACAAGCGTTTGGTTCAGAACGCAGAGTCGATACGAAATCCTCCCGCCACAGATTTCATTAGTAAAAGCGTGGTGGATGATTTTAATTTGCTGCCGCGCCGCCACCCGTGGCGCGCCGAAGCCATGAGATTTTCATTGTGGGGCGCGCGCAATATCTGATGGTACGAGGTGTACCTCTGCAAGTGGAGAAGGACACGGCCAGTGGAGTTCCATTCTCCTCCCTCTCCTTAGGGGCCTAGGGGGAGACACCACCAACGCCAATGCAAATGCAAGTTGGTGTTCGTTCGTTCATCCGGTGGGCGCGTGCATGTGCATGCATGCAAATATGCAATGCACAACACACGTGCGCATGCATGCTGACCTGTCTGCAGGCGGTTTTGTTTGATTTTTTTTACTCAAATATAGGAGAGATGTACAGAAATCGTCATAGGATGATGATGATATCAGAAGCTTCTCTTGAACGATCTGAATCCGATTCCGATCCGCGCCGCGCCGCCGCTCGTGTGGAAGTGGAACAGAGGAAGTATCCTGGTTTACGTCCGTACCATGGGACGGGACAGCTGCTTTCGTCACACTTAACACTGCTAGTTGGGCAAGTTGATCGCTCCAAAACTCCACGGCTCGATTTAGGCCATTGTTTAGTTTTCCCAACTTCCCCCGAATATTTCTAGATTCCCCGTCACATCAATCTTTAGCTATATGCATGGAGCATTAAATGTAGTTTAAAAAAAATAATTGATTGTACTTTTAGTATCTACATGTCGAGACGAATCTTTTGAGCCTAGTTAGTCCATGTTTGGACAAAGTTTGTCAAATAACAACGAAAGTGCTACAGTGCAGAATCCAAATATTTCCCGGAACTAAACAAGCCCTTAATTAGGTTTCAAAGTTGAGGCAAAAGTTTAATTTCTCCATAAGACTATCGGGCTGTCAGAGCATTCAAGTTCATTTAGCATGTGATGTTCTACACTTAAGAAAAAACTTGACCCGCAGGAGGCAAGACAACCTCTAGACATTATGTATTAAGAAGAAGACCTTTTCACGTAGGTCGTTGAGGGGCTCTAGCCAATTGGGCTAGAGGCTCGTTGGCAAAATCCGAATCAGTAATTGAATTCCAATCTATGCATGGTACTACATGTAAATTGAACGTTGTTGTTCGTAGGAGAGGAGGTGAAACCCTTCCAAGATTTGACCTAATTATGTTAATCAAGCGTTCTTTATTTTCGTATCCATGGGATTAAGGATATGTTTGGAACTGCTCCGCTTGACGTTTTTTTAGTTAATTGGTTTTAGCTCCACACACTCCATTCGAGGAAAAAATGTGGAGTTGCAAGAGCACCTAAAAAGGTGTTCCACAAACTCCAGGTTTTTATAGATCTGCTCTACGATAGAGTTTGTGGAGCAGAGTTCCTGAAGCAGTCCCAAAAATATCCTAAGTATGCTAGTAGCCTATAATTTGTCCTCTTGCGGGGTGCTACTCATCTCGATACGTTGACAAATTGAACCTTAGAAAAATGTGAAGCACAGCAGCAGCTGCTGGAAACCTATAGCTGGAAGATAAGGTTGGAGATGCGTGTGAGCAAACATTATTAGTTTAGACGAAATCAAAAGGTCAACCGTTGCATGCATGCAAGCATGCGAAACGGCGTCCGGTACGGACGTGTCAATTGTCAAAGCCTTTTGTCTTTTGGGTTTGGGGGCACAGCAACGGACACGGTATGACGATGTCCATGTACGTGTTTGACATCGTGTGGGGGCTGTTTCCATGGTTTTCAAAGGCATCACGGCTTGGTGTGGCATTCTATAATGGAATGCTTCAGTACAAACAGTACGCCCATGCCCATTTGATTCTGATCCGGGGAAATTAGTCAGAATTTGACTGCAAATTGGACCGTAACGCATGCGTCATTTCCTAGTCCAAACATACTACACCTGTCTGTGGACGTAAAACGTAATGCCCGTCCAATTGTATATATAGATGATAAGTACATGGAGAGAACTTGCAATTTACTTGTGGAACCTTTTAAATTTTTTTAAGTTATTTCTTGGATTGGTTAATATTTGGAAATTTCTGAAGTCACATAAAGATTATAATCAAGTTTTTTTAAAAGAAAAAGAATCACAAGGTGGATCTTCTATACATACGCAGTATACGCATCACACGAAAGAGGGGGACGCAAGTAGAAATGCATGCAGTGTAAAATAATACGATTGAACAACGCCCAAGTCGCATCTCCTAGAAATAACGACTTGTTTAGATGTGCATGTATCTACCTCAAACCATATGTATTGAAACGGATTAGAATAGAATTTAGTTTAAATACACTCTAATTTAGTTTAAATACACTCTAACATGAATTGAGTTAAATACATACACATCCAAACAAGCCATAATGGGTAATGCCATATTAACTTGCAGCAACCTAACATTGACCACAGGCATCTACCATGCAACATATCAATCTTAAGCTAACGTATGTACATGCCACAACGACCTTAAGCAAGCGCACGAGAATGTCTCAGTTTTCATAGGCATTCTGGATTACGTTTCCAGGACAACAACAAACATCATTCGATAATTCGATCCGAAAACTAACAGAATAGCGTACGTTTAAGTTTCAATGAAACAACAATAAAATACAGCAACACCACTAAAACTCAACGCTAACATCTGTCAGACCATTTTATAGGGTAGCATTACAAGTTCACACAATCACGACTAGTCTCGAAACGAAAAGGTTCGATACTAGGGAAGCACTTCCTAGTCTGCCTTGTGGTTCCCATTGCTGGTGGGTGATCTGGACCGATCTCTGCGCCTTCTGTCATGGGGTGAACTGCCCCTGCGGTCCCTCGAGCGTGAGCGCTCCCTTCTGCGATCCCTTGAACGGGAACGCTCCCTCCGGCGGTCCCTTGAGCGAGACCGCTCCCTCCGGCGTTCCCTTGAGCGAGACCGTTCCCTTCGATCCCTTGAACGTGACCGCTCCCTTCTGCGTTCCCTTGAGCGGGACCGCTCCCTTCTGCGAGGGTGGTAAGGTGATGGGCTCCTTTGAGATCCTCCTGCATTTTTAAGAAAAACATTAAAGATATAGCTGTAATGCAAAATAGGGTGGTAAGGTGATGGGCTCCTTTGAGATCCTCCTGCATTTTTAAGAAAAACATTAAAGATATAGCTGTAATGCAAAATGCAAAAGGAACGGTCGCAAACCCATGTTTTTCCTTCCTAATGCTTTAAAGCGCACACGTGGATCACAAGCCTATAAAAGATATATGCATCCAAATTTGCACATAATCACTGTCACACAAGTTTCCCATGGCTGCACTTGTGATTTTCACTACTTCAAAAGTGTGATTTGAATCGAGGAAAACAATGACCTAGACAATACATGTGTACTCAAAGCTTTGATAGGGTGGAATTAATTAAGCCAGCTAAAAGTATAGAGCACCACCTAGACCATAGATGTGTACACAGAGCTTCGATAGTGTGGATTGCCAGCTAGAAATAGAGAACACCATAAAAGCTACAGTTTAATCACAGGTTGTAGGAAACATAACACCCCATTGAGGTCGGTCATTAGAATATTTATTAAAAAACACTTGATAAAGCAAAATAAGCAAACAAATATCATATGAGTGACGCAGAACACTTAGACTAAGTTCATGTTTATGTATTAATAAAACAGCATAGCATATCTGACAACTGCAAACAAATAAAGTGATATCCATTCGACTACAATGTATGCAAGCTGAACAAACACTTACAGAAGCAAGTCAAATGATGCCTAAAACAGAAAGCATTGTGGTCATATCATGTGGAGGTGCAAAATGGGCCAACTTTGGTTCATACCTCTTCGACCACAGTATTTTCCAGGAGTAGGGGTCCTTTCACGAGTTCTTTTAGCCTGAAATGAAATCATAAACAAATGTATTAGTAGGTATGCAATGAAACAAGCAATGAACTTCATGTATGACAAATAAAGGACGAACCCAATTCGATCTTAAATTTGAACAGAGTGGTTAATAGAATTGATAAAGAAACTAAGCCAAAAATAGTCATGGATCATTAGGCTTGTCAACTCTTGATCAAAATTCTTGTGATACAAGTAGATTAATAACTTTACGTTGCATGCCAGCTCAACCAAAGATGACTTCTGTGCACTTGTTCCGTGGTCGGTGTAGCCATGGTCCAAGGAAGCGCCAGATTGTGCCTCTTGTGATGTCCCTCAAATCAAGATACTGGTCGATGAAGTTCGCATCACTCGGTGGTTGGTGTCGTGACATGGCAGCAGCATGCACCATGTAAGCTTAGTCGAAGCAGACAAATCGTAGAGCCTGTTGGATCATGAGCGTGATGTTGACGATGGCGGTTGTGGTAGAGGTGGTGGTGGCGGTGACGCAATGCACAACAAGACTCCATGATCGCTCTATGGCGACAGCCCTCGTGTTGATGTAGCATGTATGCATTGTCGGTGAGGGAGGTGTAGACGACAAGTGGTGATGAGCTCTGAGGGTGTGGTGATAAGCACCATCACGTTCAGCTGCACATCCTTTGGAGACAACCATGGTTGAAGACTGCACAGCCTGGACCAACCAGGTTGACGTAGAGGCAGCCCAGCACCATGTTAAACTGGAAGGTCAGGAAGTCAGCACGAGACGAGAGTTAAGACCCCAGTTGAAGAGCCACAGAAGAGGTTTTCCCCATTCATCACACTAGGATTGCATCAGAACACATCACAAATGATTTCCCTTCAATGTACTCTGGCTCATATCACCTGAGTGGAATTTCCAGGCTTGGCTGTTCCAGAATATACTCTTCCATCACAGGGAAAGAGCATATTTGTAATCTTCTACCCATAACATACCTCATCTCAAGGACCCTTTACCAAAGTTTTAAACTGAACAGAGCATAGCATCATTGAAGTTTTAATGTAACCAAATATACTTTCCATGGTGCACAAGATTAATGTATTTATGTTACTAAGACATCAGTGATTTTCAAGACTAAAGTGGGAGAGGGGAGGGACAGACACAAGACAAAACAACATGCTTGACAGTATAGCAGTTTTATATTTTTAACTGTACTATCGCTAGTATTAGACTACTTGAAATTACTATACAAAGATAACATGGCAAAACTAGCACTATTCAACAAAAAAGCAATAGAAAAATGCATAATGGAATGAATCAGTAGAGTTAGTATCTAACCTTCTCTACAGTGACCAGGCGACCTTCAAGTACAGTACGGTGCAGGTACTTGATGCAGCGTCTTGCACCTTCAAGAGTATCCATAGTCACGAAGGCAAAGCCACGGGATTCTTTTGTCCTAGGATCAAGAACAACATGACAGTTTTTAACCTGCATTGAAAGATGGAACTGATTAATTGGATACAAGAAGGTTAGACAAGATTAATAGACAAACAGATAGAGATAACATAGAGACCATAATAATTTTCTTGAACAACGCAGGAGAACAGCATGTCATTTCATCAAGAGAAATAATACATAGGAGAGACAAGAGTCTACTCCTAGTACAAGGGAGAGAGAGACTCCCAAACTCAACACTCATAGCACAATACACTAACCCAGCACTCGTAACTCTGTGCTTAGCTGAAGAAACATCTGCTTAAGAGCGAGGCACTAGACGTGCACCAAAGAACACCCCAAGGCCCAAGAGACCATCATAATAAGAATGCATGAACTAATGATTTGAGATTCTACCTTTCCTTCTTTACTAAAGAACTTCTGAAGGTCATCTTCAGTTACACGAGTAGACAATCCAGTCACATAAAGGTTATTCCCTGGATTTCTATCATCTGGGCTCCTGTGCATGATAAAGAACTGAACATCAGTACTGCCCCAGTCCCATATTTGTGTAGAATTGCAAAATGAAGCTAAAAACATATCATTGCCTCACTGGAACCAATAATATTTGATAAACTATCAATTACAAGTGATATACTTGCCTGGACCGACTTCTATCCCTTGACCTTGATCTACCATGTCTCCTAGGAGGAGACCTTGAGGTGCTGCGTCTCCTTGGACGCGGGGACCGCGAAGAACTCTTTCGTGGAGGTGACCTTGAAGGGCTGCGTCTCTTTGGAGGAGGCGAGCTTGAAGTGCCATTTCTATCAGCAGGAGGTGTAATAGACCGTGCAGTGTACCTAAAAGCAATATTTAAAAACCCAGAACACACCAGATTATGAGAATTTGGTCTGATTGAGATATAAGAGAATTATAACAGTCCAGCATGCAGAGATACTAACCTCACTTCCCTGGCTTGTGACATCTAATAAGAAAACACGACAGAGTGTGGTGTCAGATAAACAGCCAATAAATTACAGACTGTAATACTTATCATAGGAAGAAAACAAACATCACAATTAATCCTAAAACTTGAAATGTGAATAAACAGATGTGACAAGCCAGGGAAATAGAGAATGAAGCAAGATGGAATCTTTTGCCTTTTAACTGCTATACACACTTAAACAATGTGACATGAAAAGATACACTATTGTAATAAAAGGTAACAGAAATTGGCAGCTCAAAGACCAAAAAAGCATGATAAGGATCCATCTTCAGCTCGTAATTATTCTACCTTGATAACCTGAAACTAAGTGTAGTTGTCCAATAGGTCTACACTTCTTAGTTTCCAAATACTTATTTTTCATGTTTAGTTTTACCAAGCTATTCATATTATTATAGCAAAAACAGTTGGGTGGTTTCATGAAACTTCAATCACATATGACGAACTGCAGTGATGGCACACATCATGAAGTTGACAAAATGTAACTGTAGAACACATAGCAGAAATAAAAGCAGAACTAGTGTATATAGCAAATTCCATTCTAATTACTCACATACACCAAACCACAAATTATTTAAAAAATAATTTAATTATACACCATGCTGCTAAAGTATCCACTAACTAATAAATTGCAAAATGAAACTAAATAATAAAATGATGATATACCAGAACATGCATGAATTGCATGATCCAGTGACCTCACCTCAAGTGTTTAACAAAGCAAAACATCAACCAAGTAATGATTGAATTCAAGAAGAACCTAGATTTTGAAGCCTAAATCAACAAGTAAACATGGTGTTTCATAGAATGTGGGGTTTCTTGGGATTGTTAGGCATCTCCCCACTCCCTAGTAGGTTAGATTTTCAAACAGGAAATTTCCTAGCCTAGACCCATATATGACAGAAGAGTCCATATAACATAATACTTGGCAATGATGTGATCTTCTGAGTACCTTAAAAATGAAGCTGCAAACTGAAGCACCGGGTGAAGACTCGAGGAACCAACTAAAGGTGGTCTACCTGGAAGAAGGGAAGAGTAAATAAGCACAAATCAGTAAACAACCATCAGGAATCAGTTTAGGTTTGTGGACTGTTCTAGTCACCCCTATTAGGTTTAGGTGTTGTTTAGTTTTTTTAGTTGCCCATGACGACTGTAGTTGCAGATTTGTTGATTTACTAGTTTAATTAATTGTAAGAGAACCAAGAAAAATATTTATTATAATATAATATCCCAAAACAAGCTGGCGATAATAACAAATGAAGATTTCCAAATCTGTCTCCACTTTCTATATATATGCTGATGGGTCCTGAGACTATTCTTGAACCGAAGAAATATATAAAAAAGAACAAGCAAACAAATAGGAATCAAGCAATAAGTCATCCACGGTAGCAGCGCGAACAGATCTGGCTCGAGGCCGGCAACAAGAGTCAGCCACGATTCCCTTTCTCGGCACCCCCGCAACCAGCGGACGAAACATCCAAAACACGCAGCCACATGAACCCTATAAGAACTCGAATAGAACAGAATTTTGCTCAGCTCGTGCGCGGCGTTTTCCTATCCAGATCTGGCGCCGCAAGCCCACAGCGGCAGCGCGCAGCCCCCGCGGCCTAGCTCGGCAGCTGCTTCGGACAGCGACTAGCCAAACCAGATCTACCACCCGATCTGAGCCGTGGATTCGCAGGGGAAATGCCAGATCCACATGAACGCGAAGAGCTACAGGAACGCGAAGAGCTGCGAGCTACGAGGAAGAGGAGCGGGGAACGGAGGAGGAAGAAACCAGCACCTGAGGGTGCGGGGAAGCAGCCACCGTCGCCGGTCGACGATGGCGAGAGGGCGAGGAGGCCGCTCGCTCTGGCGCCGTCTGCGAAGAGCCAAGAGCGCCGCACGGGTCGGGGTCAGGTCAGGGACAGGGTTACCGGCTGCAACAAAAATCAGCTCGCACGTGACGGCTGGCTTGTCGCCCCGTTGAACGGGCCCATATGGGCCTGAATTCGTCTAAGGGGTGTTTGGATCCCTGATAATTTCTGATAATTTTTTTTCATGTCACATCGGACGTTACATCACTCGTTTGTCTATTAAAAATAAACTAATTATAAAACTAATTACAGAGCCATATCCTATATCTAAGACGAATCTATTAAGGTAAATTAATCCATCATTAGTGAATGTTTACTGTAGCACCACATTGTCAAATCATGAACTAATTAAGTTTAATAAATTCGTCTTGTGAATTAGTCTCCGACTGACAAATTAGTTTTTTAATTACTATATTTTTAAAAGGCAAAACTAGAGCCGCAACGACCGATGTGACAGGCAAATTTTTTTTTGCCAGGATCCAAACACGCCCTAAGGCCGGCCTCATCGAAGTTTCTTGCACGCCAAGGGCGGAGGGGCCTCATCGAAGTTTCTTGCACGCCAAGGGCGGAGGGGCTTTCGGGGCGTCGACGAACGAGGACGCGCGACAAGTCGGCAGTACGCTCCCTGGCCGCGAGCGACGCCTACAGCTCGCGCTCTGGCGGTGGCGGCTGTGTACTGGGGAGTGGCTGGAGGCTGGCCGGCTGGGGGATTCGAGAAGTGAGGGATTAGGGTTATAGAGTTGTATATATACTCCAGTCACTGATGGGCCGTGTTGGGCCAAATTGATATGGACTTTAAGCCTGCCTGCGACTGAAAGTTGTTGGTGGATCGGAGACGGATCCCATCCCCGTCCCCGCCAGATCCGACGGGGACTAATTTTTTACCAATTAAATCCCGAATAAATTGATCTCATCCCTGTCCCCTATAGGAGAATTCCCCGTGGGGAATCAGGGATCGGGTCCTCGCAGCCATCTTTACGTGAATTCGCCTAAGGCCGGCCTCATCGAAGTACTATATATATATATAATAATAATAATAAAGAGGCAAAATTTCCGCATCTTTTTTGGTACTATTTTTTTTTGTATGACCTCCTATAACTAACTCTATGAATGTAAAGGTAACTAGAAGTCCTAATCTGTTTATACTATATACAACATTGAAGAGGCAAAATTTCTGCCATCAAATTTTTTTTGTCCAACCACCGTATGCTGCTGTTTTTCCGTATTCCAATCGGTTTTCCGTATTCCAATCAGATAGAAACTTCTGGCCGTGTCCTTTCCTAATTCTTTTTTATATTTTTTTATTTCTATTTTCCTTCATCCTGTTAGTTCGGTCACTTATTTTTCTTCTCTCCGTTAGTTCGGTAACTTTTTGTTTCTCACATGTTCATCTATATCTATAAATAGAATAAATAATTAATAAATATTGTATTATGGGTAGTTCGGTCACTTATTTCCCTTATCTCCGTTAGCTCCGTCACTTTTCTATCTCTTTTTTTCTCATGTTTCTT
This sequence comes from Coix lacryma-jobi var. lacryma-jobi, assembly GCA_009763385.1. Classification (NCBI taxonomy): domain Eukaryota; kingdom Viridiplantae; phylum Streptophyta; class Magnoliopsida; order Poales; family Poaceae; genus Coix; species Coix lacryma-jobi. Next base: position 50,808,821 of record CM019828.1, read on the forward strand.
CTACGAATAAATAATTAATAAATATTGTATTATAGGTACGTCTCAAATGAATAAATATTTCAATCGCTAAGTTTATAATTTTGGTTATGAAAAAACATAATACTATTAGAACATGACCAACGGTAGTCTAACCAATCAAATCATTCTCCTTCCGTTCATTCTAAAAACTTATCTTGGGTCCATCTCCATGTCAATAAAAACTCTACTCTGTTTTTACACCTTCTATATCACATATGTGAACTGGACTCATGAGCTGTGTTAGAGGGACACCCTCAACGTGACTTGTCATCGACTTCGACCAGACCCTCGATGGTTTTTGACCTCACCTCTAAATGTGGGTGTGCTTTGTTGCAGAGCATAGTATGGACCCTCAACTATGGATACCAACTAAGCTGCCTTGCAGACGTCCTTAGGGAAGGTAACTTTGATATGCATCGCTCGCGAGGCCATTTAGACCAAATAAAATCCTCGTGAAGTTAGCTTCACCACAGTGAGACAAAAGAGGCGCTCATGCCGAAGCCAATAGGGTAAAAGACAACGAAGAAGATTGTAGTATATGTACGTGGACTTCGCGTGGACAAGGCAGTGTCCAATTACAAGACAACAGAAGACAACCAACAGAGGACGAATCAAGTAAAATACAAAAAAGAAAGGAAAGAAAAAAATTATCCAACCTCCAAATCAACTTGCTTTTTCTCCGATTTTCTACCATCCCTTTTTAATCGAGTCACTACAATCCCGTCACTACAATTGTATTTTCTTCTTACTACTCTTGTATTATTCACTTGGGAGTCAAGTGCAAAGAGTCACGTCTGTAAGTCGGTGCTGGTAGGTTTCCAATAAACCTAACCGAGAAAGATTACAAAACCCAATACAATAAAACTCTATCGCTTAAACCAAAAGACAAATCGATCTAGGATAGCAAATTTACTTTCATGTATTTTGATAGGTTAAATCATAGATGCATGGTCGGTGAGCTCAACGGCAGCAACGCTCGAAGGCAGCCACGATGACAAAGACGAGGATGCTTGATGTTAGACACTCACATGAATGACATGAATGAGGAGCTCAACATTCTCTTGCCCTTTACTATCATCGACTTACTCAATGCTTGAGCTTGGTTTGCTCGCTACGCTCCGAGACAATGGTCCTACTACCCATAACACAAGGTCATGCTAAGACCATGTAAATAGTATAAAAATTAAAGTTACAATATATTTACGTCTCTATATTTGAGTTTTTTTTCTTCCATTGCAACGTACGGGCATATTGTGCTAGTATATATATAAGCAAAACGTCTTTTGACTTGGGTCAATCTCGACATGGTAGGATGTATATGCCCATGCGTACGTGTATTTTGTAACGTGTAAGGCTTGTTTAGTTTTGGAAAAAGTTCCGTAGCACTTTCGTTGTTATTAGACAAACTTTGTCCAAATAAAGACTAACTACGCTCAAAAAAATCGTCTCGACATGTATACATACTAAAATACAGTTAGTTATTTTTTACCTACATTTATTGTTTCATGCATACATCTAAAGATTGATGTGATAGAGAATCTAGAAAAATTTTGGGTCTTTTGGGAGAACTAAACTCCGCCTTACAACGTAACTTTTGTCGTGCATGCTTTCCTGCGATTTTTTTTTAAATAATATTTTTTTATTTGAAATTACAAAAGTAGCATGTGTGCTTTGTTTATTGTGGGTTTGAGCACCAGTCGCCCTCCTGGGAGCCGATAGGCCCCTTATCGGCAGCTCGTGGGCTGACGGGCCAGGTCGGCAGCCCGCGAGCCGACTGTCGGTGGGCGGGTGCTCTATCGGCCGCTGGCTGGCCGACTGGCCTCTGTCGGCTACCGAGAGGCCAACTGGCCCCACTGAAAAAGGGCACGACCAACTTTCCCTCTCTCTCTCCTCTCTCATTCGCCCGCCCGCTCCCCATTGCTTGCTACCGCGCCGCCGGCGCCGTCGCCTCCCTACCGCGCCTCCGCTCGGGCCGGAGCTCCGGCGGCGGCCCGCGTCCCCGAGGCGGCTCCCCGCCGGCCGCCGGCCGACCGCCGGGCTGAGGCCGGTCCGTGGCGGCGCCGACGCCTCTCTCGGTCGCTTGAAGAAGCTTGAACATGTATTTTTTTTGTTTTTTATTAGTTTATAAATTCAATTGTTTTTGTTAGTTTGAATCTTTTAGTTATTGTAGTTAGTTTAGAATTAGTTAGATGACTTAGTTTTTTAGTTAGTTAGTGTAAATCTTTCATATACAACTTAATAGGTTTATTTAGGTAGAGCTTTTTAGTTAGATGACTTAGTTATTTTTATAATAAGTTATAATAAAGCTAGATTACTTAGAATAAGTTAAAAAAACTTATATTTGTTTATTTTAGTGTAGTTAGTCATTTTAGATTAGGTTTAGGGTTAGTTTTCATTATGTTATTTTAGTGTAGTTAGTTATTTTTTTTATTTATAATCTGTAGCTTACTTATTTTTGTAGTTTTTAGATGAAAAAATAGTTTTGTACACTAGAATATGTAGCTTACTTATTTTATAACATGTATACTGATTTTAGAATATGTAGCTTACTTATTTTTGTATGTAGAATATGTAGCTTACTATTTAGAGTTTTGGTTATTTGTATGGACAGATTATGGTAATTTAGGATTATTTAGTGTATTTTGTACACTACTTTTTTGTAGCTATAGTACGTTTGTATATAAAATGAAATCTCTGACGCGTTATGTTGCGTAATTATACTAGGAATGTCGACCGATTTAGTCCCTTTCCGAATTTACCATGACAAGAATGAAATCAGATATGGGGACATTGGGGTAGACCTTAGTGATTTTGAGATGTTTGACACATAATTGAATTCACCATTAAATTATAGCCGCAACCAAGTATTAGCGTGGTTGCATGAATACTTTGGTGTCCCGTCCTCCCAGCACCGGTTTAGGATAAGCATGTTGGTGCCTAAAAAGCAGGAGACTGGATGGAGGTGGGTGTTGTATGAGGCTAGTAACACAAAGAAGTGGCATTTTCTCGGGTAGAAGGCATTGGAGCATCGTTATGCCAACATTATGCTGGTTGAGTTCGTCGACGGTGGCATGCACGGTGAAAGTAGCAACACAGGAGCAACATACTTTGTGGATTGTGAAGTGCAGTGTGAGAGGAGCAACCTAGGTGTTGGAGAGGACAACTTCGATGAGCCAAATGCTACGCAGACCAATGTTTATGATCCTCTGCCTGTATCCAACACGGAAGAGGATTGTGAAACAGAAGACTGTGGTATGTGTATAGAAGCTGACCAGGGTGAGGCAGACGAAACAATTGTGCACCAGATGGAGGATGACGATGCAGAGCATGTCGCATTCGTGGATGAATTTGCAGGGAGGAGGTTCGATGACGAGACCGATATCCCTGAGGATTGGGCTCACATAGCACTAGATGCCATGATGGTAGATGATGCCCATCATTCGTCATGGGAGTACTAAAAAATTCAGGTGAGTCAAGGGCAGATGTTTTACGACAAGGTTCATCTGCAACACGCAGTTCGACGGTGGACTTTTTCTGAAAAGAAGCAGTTTAAGGTGGTTATTTCTAACCCCACTACCTGGGATGTGAAGTGTGTGAACCCAGATTGTTCTTGGCGCGTTCATGCTCATATGCCACGTACGGAGAGCAACTTCATAGCCACTATTGTCGAACCACATAACTGCCTATTGCATACAACGTTGAAGAAGCATAGGAACATGACTGCAGAATTCGTGGCAAACATACTATACGGTGAGATAGTTGAGAAAGTTGGCATGTCTCCATTTTGGATAATGCTTGCTATTCAGAACAAATATGGCTATGAGATTAGTTATGACCTGGCTTGGCGAGCAAAACAACTGGCTTTGGAGGAGAGGTTTGGTAATTACAAGGACTCATATCACCACCTACCGACTCTTCTAGCAACCATTCAAGGGAGAAACCATGTTACTATAATTGATATTGATGACTACATGAATGCAGAGGGAGACCGTATTCTGAAGCGGGCTTTTTGGTGTTTCGGTTGCATGGTACAAGCATTCAAGCATTTCCGGCCTCTGCTTTGTGTTGACGGTACTTTCTTAGCTGGCCAGTATAGGGGTATGTTGCTAACAACCATAGATAGGTATTGGCAGCAACAATCAAGTCGTGCCTATAGCTTTTGGTCTTGTCGAATCAGAGAACAACGAAAGCTGGTTGTGATTCTTGAAGCTGTTGAAACGTGCCCTTGTAGAACAAAGAGAGAATGTTTGTGTGACGCATGATCGCAATGCAGGTTTATTAAATGAAGTGGAGAAGTTGAAGAGTGGTAGAGATGCAGAGGTCTAGTGGCCTGATATACAAAGTCGGTGGTGCATGAGGCATTTGGCTAGTAATTTCTACAAACAGTTCAGGTGCAAGCGTCTGATGGACCTGTTTAAGATGCTCTGCAAGCAGAACTAGAAAAAAAATGATTTCATTTGGCAACAGTTAGATGAGCTCACCACAAGCCACATGAAAGAGTTGTAGTGGCAGCCAGTTGTGGCACGAGAAGAGGAGCCGCAAGGCCTTCCTCCCGATCCTACTGAGGCAAAAAGCAAAACTCGACGTCATGGGGGGGGGGGGGTCTTTAAAGCGTTTCTCATAGTGGATTAAAGAGGAGAGCCTGGAAAAATGGTCATTGTTGCATGACACATATGGTGCACGCTATGACATAATGACAATGAATCTTGCTGAGGTTTACAACTGGGTGCTTAAAGGAACACGGTCCCTTTCTTTGGTTGCCATTGTGGAGGGTATCTTAGGGGGCACAATGTTGTATTTGCGAGAGCGTTGTGAAGTGGCAATGACAGTTGTTCAAAATCCACAAATGATATATTCATGGAAGATTTCTGCATACATTGACGAGAAGAGTGTGAAAGGATCCCTGCATAGGGTGTTCTCTGTTGGGAACCAGGATCTTGTATACAAAGTCATGGTCCGTGACAATAGTGGACTTGGCACTAGTCCTAGCGAAATAACTATGGAGTGTCAGTTATGGCCAGAGGCTAACAAGTGCGAGTGTACATGCAACAAGCCAAAGTACTACCATTATCCGTGTTCTCATGTGCTTGCTGCGTGTGGGAAAGCCAACATTCCAATGACTTTTGTGTCTGATTATTTCAAGAAGGAGGCAGTATTCAACACATGGTGTGGTGAGCTTAGAGGCTGGAGGGCTATTGAAGATTTCACTAAGGCAGTTCAAGAATGCGATCGTTATTGGTATCCGGATCCAGAAAAAGAGTTGAGTCAAAGGGTTGTCGTAAGAGTCGTCGTATTAGGAATGACATGGATGCTTCAGAGGCTTCAGATAAGCGTCTGTTCTACCTCGCTTATGGTGGAAACCATCTGAGAAAGAATTGTGATATGTACCCCACTAGTAGGCTCTAGATGGATCGGAAGTTAGGCGTATTCCACAATGCAACTCTACGAAAGCACATCCAAACGGGCGTAGTGCGTAGCATTGTATGGTGTATTATTTTTCTGTAGACGGGCGTGTGATGTAATATTTTTTTGTAGACCACGGTGCAACTTTGTACTTTGGTACGGTGTTGTAGTATTTAAGTTTCATACCGTGACCAAATACTTTACTTGTATGTTGTAGTATTTAAGTTTCATTTAGTTATTATTGAATATATGTTGTAGTATTTAAGTTTCATTTAGTTATTATTGAATATATGTTGTATGTTGAAGAATGACTTGATATCGTAGGATGGCAGGCATGGAGCTCATCAATCATGTTGTTGACCAGAGGCATCGCTCGAACTTGCAGGATGGGCAGCTTCCCCCAGCTCCCCGTCTTCATACGCACGACAAGTTGTGGACACTTGACCATCGCTGGGTTCCACGGTATGTGTACATTTTATGGTGTACTTTGTCTTTTCAAGATTAGTGCTTAATATTTCACCTTACCACAGGTTACGTGCTGCTGGTCTTCTCCCATAGGCGTGTTTGGTTGAGCTGCACCGACACAGGAGTTCGCGTTTTCCTGTTGATCGTGCACTCCTCTCTGCTTGGGTTGACCGTTGGAGACCGGAGACCCACACCTTTCACCTAACCGTAGGTGAGGTGACCGTCACTCTGCAGGACGTCGCCATGCTGCTGGGCCTACCTCTCAGCGGTATTCCTATGGGCCCAGTACAGTGCCGCAAGACTGGGACGAGCAGCTCCTGCACCGCTTTCAGGGTGTTTTCCACCCGGGGGTGGGAGAGGAGGACCGGGAGCAGGTGAAAGCCCTAGTTTGGTTTTGGTTAATTGATGAAACCTATTTGGTCTAATCCTATTGCTAAGCATGTGTGTAGCTTATAAGAAAGGATTGAGACCAAGCCAAGTGGTGGAGCTAGCAAAGTGGCAAACATGGAGGATGGTGATGGCCATATGCAACTCAAGTGATCAAGTGATCTACCATTGGTGAAATAAGGAAGAGAAGAGATGGAGCAAAGAGGCCCGAAGGCAAAGGTATAACCTATAGGGCTCTTTGTTTTGGTGATCAAGACACTTAGCGAGTGTGATCACATTTAGGATAGATAGTCATACTATTAAGAGGAGATAATTCACGGCTTATGCGGTGTTCAAGTGCCACTAGGTGTTCTCTAACATATCGATGCTTTAGACCTAGTGAGTGACTAACAAAACCCTTGGAAAATGCTTTGCAAAATGCTAACACACGTGCACAAGTGATGGAACACTTTGGTGTTGGCACATGGAAGCAAGGGTATAAGTTAGAAAGTGAAAAATGCTAAGTTAGGGGCATCGGACGCTGCTGGCGGCAGCATCGGACGCTGGGCCGAGCGTCCGATGGTAAACCCTAACTGCTGACAGAAGTTGAAGGAGCATCGGACGCTGAAGAAACACTGTTGTAGAGTCCGATGTAGGTGACATGGCGCGAGTGTGCTTTCCAGCGAGCATCGAACACTGGCTTGCGTCCGATGCCTATCTGGCGGACGCGTCCTATGTATTTTGGAGCGTTTTGGAACCTTTCTGTTGTGTCATCGGATGCAAGGGTTTAGCGTCCGATGCAGGAGTCTTGGAGCGTCCAATGTGGCGCAAATGAGTGCTGAAAAGAGCAGTGGCATCGGAGCGTCCGATGCCTGGCATCGGCGCGTCCAATGTCACATTAACAGTGGCGCGAAGAGTTTTTGACCGTTGGGATCTGACGGACTGAATTCATAGCAGAAGGACACGTGGTGCTCATTGGAGCATCAGACGACACCGGCGCGTCCGATGCTCGAGTTTTCAGCCCAACGGCTAGGCCGACTTGTGTGGCCTATTTAAGGGGCTTAGCCGGCTCACTTGGTGTCACTCTTACACATTTTGATTCCTAAGCATTCTAGTGAGCTTTGGCAAGCCTCCCAACTCATCTCCCAAGTTGATTTGATCAAACCAAGTGAGATTGAGTGATCTAGTGCGTGATTTGAAAGAGTTCAAACTAGTGGCACTAGTTCTTCGCATCGGCATTGAGTTTCTTGTTACTCTTGGCATTTGCCGGTGCCTCGACGGCTTGGAGGCATTGAGGTGGTTGATTGGCAAGAGAAGGAGATTGTTCTTGGCCACCACCAATCGTGATTGTGAGAGGTTTTGGAGCCTCACCTCGCCGGAGCGGCAAGAGGCATCCTTAGTGGATTACTTGTGTCATTGAGCTACCTCACTAGCGGTAGATTCTTGTGGCGCTCTTTGTGAGCTTGGCTTTGTGCCGATTAGCCACGGGGTCACCTAGTGTTGGTCGACACAACGGGGAGTAGCGTGCCAGCAAGCACGTGAACCTCGGGATAAATCTTGGTGTCCTGTGTGCATATTGTGATTGGTCTTCATTTTCACATTCGTGGTGATTGGCATCACAGGTGGATTTCACCGGTGATTGGCTCTCTACTAGATGATCCCGAAGGCTCGGTGAAACCACTTCTATCTAGCTCGTTTACTTTGTTTATTTACTTTGAGCTATTTCATTTGTGTAGATACTATTACTTGTTGTATATCTTTTATCATATACCTTGTGTAGTGAGTTTGTGATTAGCTTCCCTAGTTTATCTTTTGCACACACTTGTTTATCTTAGATCAACTTGATCATAGTTGTGCTAGAGCTAGCTCTTTTATTCCGCATAAGTTTCTAGCTCTACTCCATTGTGTGACTTTGAAATATTAGGTAGAATTGTTGGATAGGTGGCTTGCAACACACTATTAGGCTAGCGCAAAAAGCTTCGCCCTTTGTTATACTAATAGTGTTTTGCCTAAGTGTTTTGTAGATTTTTAATTAGGCTATTCACCCCCCTCTAGCCAATTTGGACCTTTCAAGTGGTATCGGAGCTGAGGTCACCGTTTGTTTGAGGCTTAACATCCTCCGGTGTTACAATGGCTCAAATCAACTATATGGGAAGCCACCACATTTTGACGGCACCAACTTTGATTGTTAGAAGAGGAAGATGTGTGCATTCACAAGAGGAATGAATAGAAAGATATGACATGTGATTGAGCATGACTTTACGGTAATTGATCCCGCAAGTCCCACTCCTAGGGAAGAAGAGAAGCTTCAATGGAATGATGTGGCTATCAATTTGTTCTATGAAGCATTTGAAACAAAGGTCTTTGAGAAAATCAAGGACCTTGAAAGAGCAAGTGAAATTTGGGAAAGATTGGAAGAAACCTATGAGGGCACAAAGGCCGTGAAGGGAGCCAAGCTATATATTCTCAAGGACAAGCTTGCCACCTTCAAGATGCAAGATGATGAAAGCATACCAGAGATGTTTCACCGGTTGCAAGTTATTATCAATGACTTGAAGGCTTTGGGAGAAAAGGTGGAAGACAAGGACTTTTCTCACAAGTTCTTGAGATTCTTACCACCAAGGTTTGATACTTTGGTGACTATCCTTGTGAGGGAAGGATTGGATACGGTAACCCCAAGCCAAGTACTAGGTGATGTGGTCACACAAGACACATATCGTGTGGAATGGGATGGGGGAGCCCAAGAGGAAGAGAAGAAGAAGAAGAAGACTGTGGCATTCAAGGCTTCATCCTCCAAGAGCAAGAGCAAGGGCAAATCAAAGAAGGAAGAAAGTGATGATGAAGCTTGCACAAGCTTCAGTGAAATGGATGATGAAGAAATGGCTCTCTTTGTAAAGAAGTTTGGCAAATTCATGAAGAAGAAGGGCTATTGTTGACACTGGTTATCTATCAAAATTAAAGGATAAATAAATATGAAAAGGGCATGAAGTCAATCACCAATAAAGGTTTAGGGTTTTAATTGACAATATTCCAGGAGTTTTGGTGAATTGTGATTCTGCAGGGACTAAACAGGAAAACTAGCACTGATTACTTCTCCTAGAAGGAAACCGACAGAAGATTACAGAACCGGCACGTCAGGAATACTCCAGAAGGGCCTAGAGGACACCAGAGGACATCACGAGGCGGGACACCTCGAGAGGCTTCCAGGTGGGACCGACCGGTCCCACCCCATGACCAGTCGGTTGGGTCCCGGGCCCCCACGCCTCCTCCTTCTGGAACCTTCCTCTACCGCCTCTGAGGATCCATCTTAGCCCTACGTGAAGTCGGTTTGATCTAACGGCCGCGGTTGATCCCTCAGGGCTATATATACAGCCCCCAGGCCCAGGGAAGAACAAGTCTCTCTTCAGAAAAGTCTACACCTCATTTAGAAACCCTAGAAGAAGACTTCAAGAGCCAGCTTTCAAGTAGAAGACTAGATACCCCTCTAGTTTAGGTTTAGAACCTAGTCTTATACTAGAACTAGAAGATAGAGAGAGAGATAGGAAGAGATAAGAAGGAGCTCCGGCCTGTTGGATCAACTTCTTCATCTTGTACCTGCGGATTCAAGTTCATCTTCAACTTGCTTCAACAATTATTTCGGTAAGCAACGTCTATATTTAAGTTTGAGCTATTGTTCTTATTATTCTTAAGGTTTATGACTCTCTTTTGAGTACTTTAATTCTAGTTGCGCTAGAGTTAGAGTAGTTGGATAGTGTAAGCGTGGTGCTTAGACTTGATAGCTCATAATTGCCTCCTATAACGCCGGTAGTAGTGGTTGTTCGCAAGGGTGACTCTTATAGCCTTGTTGATTCTTCTATAGTCCACTTACCCGTGTGTAGGCTCGGTAGGATTATACATTTGCATAAAATACTCATACTCTATTTATGGCCTTTTATGACAACTTCCCCACTAAGAATAATATAAACATATCACTCTTGAATTGGAATTAGACAGCCTTAGTGATCCCCTCTATACTTCTAGATTCTCCATCCTTGTTACACTATCCGTTCCTTTGGGTTCGATATTAAAACTGGGTTACTCTGGTGAAGTGCTACATCGGTAGATTTTATCTGTGCGCTTGCAGATAAAGTAGAGTGTGCGTTAATTTATACCAACAAGCATTTCTGGCGCCATTGTCGGGGAACGATAGATCATCTTAAGTCTTAGTTTAACCTTGTAATCATACTTTTATCTTTTTGTTATTTGTCCCAGTCTTTTCATCATCATTTTTGTGTTCATTTATATGAATGTTGTCTTTGAATTCCACTCTTATCTATCACTACCCCATGAGCGCAAGCTATAACCAGTAGAATCCTTATACCCCATCATAATACCTGGTTATTAGCTATGCCTACCATTCTGCTGCACTGAGCATAGAAATATAATTGTGAAAATATTCCTTCGGGTATTTTGTCACTAACCTTCCCAGGTCTGGAGCAGAAAAGAACGAAGGAACAACAAACACAAGGTATGTCCCACCAATCATCATGCAACATTGAATTACATTCATCCAATCTTGATTTGTGCAAAATCCAAGCTTGGGGAATAGACTCTCTAAGAATATCTCTTGCCATGTTGCTATGTTGGTTGTCCCTACCTTTAAGATATGCTCATATACTAATCATGCTCTTTCATCACCATCTGAATAAATCTCTACAATGTTTTCATGTTACCTTTACCAGCTATAGTATATGTATGAGTTTGAAGTACGGTCATACATCTCTTTAAATTAGGCATGATGTTTAGTTTAAACCAAGAGGTGTGTTGATTTCGCTTCAGAAGGATTTTAAATTAAGCATGACGCTTAGGTTAGAATACCTTCCTAAGTCAAATTAGACGTGGTGTCTAGGTTGATTTCTGAACTGATAGTATGCTATAGTAGATATTGGATATTTTGTTGGACTAACCCCTGTAGGAAAACTTTCATTATTAATTTGGGATAGTCCGGAGATGAACTCACACTGGAGATGAAGAGACACATGAACCTCAACAACTCTTGCACAATGAAGACTCAGCTCATTCATCATGGATGAAAGAACTGTGAGTATCAAAGTTTATTTTGTTTTGTCTTCTACTACAAGTTATCTTTTGCCTTGAATCATGTTAAAGTGCAGCCAACACATACTAGTCTATGCTAAAATAATCCTAAAAACATCTCCTTATTAGCATAGATGCAAAATACATATGTTGTGGACAACAACCCATGCTTCAAATTCTTGCAATCCTTCGGGTATATATCCACTAATGTTATGCAGGAGAGAGATTTTGTTCATCCATGGTTTGGTCTGAACATTGAAGATCCAAAACCCAAACCATAGACACACAAACCTACTCTCAATCACAAATGGTGCTAGCCTAGCTTTGAGTCTTGCTTGGGCGCTGATGACAAACGGGATGCAACTTACCTTGTATGAGACAACCTATGCCTGCAATCATCATTGTCCATGACATCAAGACAAGAAGTGGGGAGTTATCTTCTTTTCTAATCAAGAGTTAGCTTGGGAGACAAGATGGTACCACTACAACAATAGCAAGATCTACAAGTCAAACACATGAACATGTTGTTTGGGAGTCCATCTACCTCACAAGCCAGCCTGGGAGAGAATTCCGTTGTCTAGATGTGTTTCACAATCAAGGGGAGGAAGGAGAAAACCAGCTTCCAGACATATTGATCTTCTAATCACCACTTTGATCAATACAAACCACTAGATGCTATCCCAGTCGAGAAGAGGAATATGATCCACCACTCATTCTTAGAAGATCGTTCCTGAACACCATCAATGTTATCATCTTTGCCGGACCTGGAGAAGACAACTTTTTGGATCTTTCGCTGCATCTTCAACATCTACATCACTTATGAGCAGCCAAAGAGAACCAAGAGAAGACGTCGAAGGGAGAACCAACTACCAAGAATTGAGGAGGGCATCATGAAGGATGAAGCCACTGCACCACAAGAGTTAGAAGATGGAGAGATAGTACCTGAGCTAGCAAATCAAGAAGAACAACCGATAAGATCTCCATCATCTAGACACTGTTGAGAGGACAAGTCTCAGTTGTGTCATTACAAGATAAAAGACTCTCATGGAGGCACTCGAGTAGCAGCTCTAAATTCAAGTCTCTTGCCAACCCAATGATTAAAGGAAAACAAGAAAGGTTGATAAGAAAAGAATGTGGAACTGTCCCTACATCCTCATAGTATAGAATTAATATAAGAAAGAGAGGGGATCCTAGTCAGCATACTCGAGGAATAATGCGCCTTCACTGATAAGTCGACACAAGAGAAGGAAGGTCAATACCTCTAAAGATGATTCCACTATGATCTTCCTCCTCTCAATCACACTGTGAGACAAGCTAGCTAGACAAGAGAAGCTTCCACAAGGTGGTTCCACACATCACTCTTCAATGACAAAGTAACATTTCAAGGTAAGTAACCATCACTGTAAAAGCTTCTTCTTGATTCTAATATGAACATAAATAAAGAACTAAACATGTTTAAGTTGCACCTCACTTGATCCAACCTAATCAACTCAACATATTCAGTTCTTTGATCCTTGTTCGTAGCTTTACTCTCTTGAATCTCACTGTCTTAACTAAATGAGATAAAATGTTGTGCATCTAACCTTTGGAAGATGATATATCTCAATTATGAAAAGATCGACACTTTATGCATAGATTATCCTTGCTTGGGTTAAGTAATTTGATCTGTTAAATATTTTAAGATGCTACTTTTATGCTCATCCTCTGATCCTATCACTCATGTTAAGATTGAATAGAACACATAAACAACAAGTTTGTCTTGTGCAATGTGCCTAAGGTTAGAGGGGAATAAACAAAACTTTTGGTTCTGTTGGTGTTTTTCCACCAACAGAGCCCATGCACTTGGTCTCTACCTTGACTTTATGAGCAGGACACACTCTTGAGCAAACATGGAGAAGTTTATCACTCCCAAATTCTACAGAGTGAAGGTCCTAGATCTATAAGAACATGCACACTGAGCAAGATGCTGCCAGCTTCTATAATTAACGCTTCATTTCAAACTGCTGGGCGAACGAAGAACAAGAGTGACACCATATCAAGAGGCATAAACAAGAAGGAATGATGGAAGACGTCGTAGTCATAATTCGAGGTCATAAAGTCCCCACAGACTTGTTGATCCTAGACATGAGAGAAGATGATGATGTCCACCTCATCCTAGAAAGACCATTCCTCTACGCTACAAGTGCAATCATCTACAAGAGGAAATCCATTTTTACTTTCCTAGAGAAAAAAGTACGATGCTACTTCATCAACTACATACCCAATGAAGCACCCAAGAAGAATAGAAGTGAAAGACACCGCTCTCAAAGCCAAAGAAGACAAGCTATCAAGAATAGAGAGGCCAATCACGAAGAAGAAGCTATCGGCACTGGTCCCAGAAAAGAAAGGAGAGAAACCTCAAGACAGTGAACCACATGAAGTGAAGACTCAGACCAAGAAAGTATGGAAGAAAATGTCTGCACCTAAGAGGTATAATCAATAACAACTTTCCAAACGTCGGACATACCTTGGGAGGTCTGAACCAAGGGAAGGTCCAGTTCGTCGAACCTAAATATCCGAACCTTCATCAAAAGGTAAAAATCGGTAGTTATCCTCATATTTACTTTCCTGCATATTTCTCATATTTAATCCATAATCATTTCTTATATAATAATATTTAATTCACAAACATTTTAATTAGAAAACAAAATAAAAAAATATTTCACTGCATCATAAAGCCCCATGTGAATAAATCTTTGGTGTGTAAAAACCCACAGGAATGTTCACCGTGGTGGCATAAAAAAATATAATAATAAAAATAAATATGCATACATTCATCCTGTTGTATTTTTTCTCTTGCATCATAAAAATATTAAAATACAAAAATATTGAGGAAGAGATCTTACTCAAATTCTAGACAACTAAGGCTTGAGTGGCCAACCACTAACGCTTAATCTGTTTGACAAGTTTTGTTGTCTATTTGAGTTTCACAGGATTTAAAAAGTCAAGAAAAACTGATGAGCAAGTGAATGTTCATCCACTGTTGGAGCACTGTTTCAACAACTATCAACATCAACCAAAGCTTTAATAGAGGAAGGACATATCCACTGTCAGTCTGCTACACAGTAAGATCGAACGACTATGTCAACATTCAGCTTGGGGGAAGGCACCCCCATGTATCCACGTAACTATCTTTATCCTCTTAAGTTTTTCATAAACAAATTCAAATTAAAAAAAAGTGAGCACATGAAGGCTCACCCTTAAAAAAGAAAAGAACAAAAATATGTGGGCACATGAAGGCTCACCATTAATTAAAAAAAGAGAGACAAAAATATATGGGCACATGAAGGCTCAACGCTATTAAGGGAATTATCTTGGGGGATATACACCCAGGTTATCTTCGCGATTTAGGTATGTCTTTATTATTATTATTATTATTACTACTACTACTATTATTAGCTTTTATATTATATCTTAAAGTGTGTTAGATTAAATAAATCAAACAGTGTGTCTAGTTTGTTTTAAAGAAGTTGATGACTAAAGAAGAACTCTCTCTCTAATCTTTTGCATGGAAATGATGAATAGTTGCTCTATCTAATTTCTTTCAAGTACCTAGCCTTCAAAGCATGAGTTCTCCTCATTGATAATGATGCCCTAAAATAAAATTAAATGTATGGTTGGCAAATATTTGATCTAAGGTCTAGGTAATTAGAATATGACATGTGATGATCTGAGCTGCTATTATCTTGTTCTAAACAACACTAAAGTTCCAGAGATTTCTCAATATGAATATGACTAATAATTGCATTGAGTTAAATTAATCTTTGTTGACCCTATGAGTAGTTTTTCATGCCATTGAATTGAGATCACTTACACATTTCATCCATCTTTCGCATAAATGCTCATAATTATCTGTTGCTACCCTCTCAGAAGTTTGTTGGAAGCATGTGACTATTATTTAAAAAAAGAGAAAAAAGAGAGAAAGATACGAGAAAATAAAAAGGGACAAGTGTCCGAAACCTCAAAAGATAGATCCCGAGGAAATAAAAGGGACAAGTGTTCGGAACCTCGAATATATATATATATATATCAGAAAAAATAGGCACATGCCCGCTAGTAGAATTAGCCTGATAGCCATATGTCTCTGTGCGGATACATGGGTGTATGCCGAGTCTCTGAGTGATGAGTGATTGTCAACTGGGATAATGCGCATGTTCTTTGGCTTGTGTTGTGCAGGTGTTGAGCGCGGATGCAGTGATCAAAGGCAAGGTGAAGGTCAAGTAGAGACGTGCCGTGCCGATGGACCGAGAGTGGCGAAGGGCGGACGTGAGGCTTGGACTGAGGGACCGGTGGCCCGAGGATCAGCTGTGGTGGCTGATAGCCTAGGACAACGACGAGCGAAGACTTGCGGGCACGGTGTTGCCTAGGTCGAGGACCTGGGGACACGTGTCGGTGGACGGGGTGCACAGGCGGTGCATCCCCTCTACGGCTCGGTTTGGTGGTTGAGCCACAGAAAAACCACCGAGTGGACGGTTTCCAAGTTTGGGCCTCAAAACCTGGGCGCTGATGGTTTCTGAGTTTGGGCAACAAAACTCGGGCTGAGGACGGTTTCCAGGTTTGGGCCTCAAAACCTGGGTGCTGCGGGTTTCTGAGTTTGGGCCACAAAACTCAGGCTATGGACGGCGCTGCGGGTTTCTGAGTTTGGGCCACAAAACTCAGGCTATGGACGGCTGGTTTCCCGGTTTGGGCCTCAAAACCGGGGGTTGGTCGTGAAGGCTGGTTTCCCAGTTTGGGCCTCAAAACCGAGGGCGAAGTCCGGGAAAAGGATGAGCAGAGCGGTGGCGGCACGTGGCGGCAATCGGTGAGGTTGCGTCGAGGCAACGCTACCAGTTGTGCGGGCGTGGCCGTCGGATCACCAGCATCTTGGAGTTGGTCCAGAATAACCCTAGGGTTTAGCTGACTCGCTCTGTAATTAGTGAGGGGTAGAGTAGGAATTAGAATTAGGATAAGTAGATGGAGACACCCTCCTCCCATTCTATCCCAGTCATTTGCTGTTTTGCCTTCTAGATTTTCCTGCTCTCCCACTCCCCTGCTGTAGCGAACTGAGATCCACAGAGACGAGAACAATACCTCTGTGTCCGTGAGATTTTGAGGAAGTGAGACCGTAATCTCACTGTTGTAGCGTGTGGTAGCCACACAGTTGCAAATTCGTGGCTGTGATTCACGTTTTGTTTGTGTTCTTCGCGGATTGTTTTTCTCCATGATTTTCCCGTCGACCGATCTCTTTGTTCGTTGCGTCTTTTGCAATTCCGCTTGAACAAAGATGTTCTAGATCGTGAGACACTCCTTTCCACTGAAGGAATTCTTCTCTAACCTCACGAGCTAGTAGATCGATCGATTTTTGTTTCGGGTCAAGTTCTTCTCCTTTCCCTGAATTTCTTCGATTCATCGATTTGGAGATAGGTTCGAGCCATGATCTCCTAGAGATAGCTCACTACCCTCCTTGTGGCTCATCTCACCAAGTTTGATCCCTAGAGGATTCGTTTTGGGTGAGATCAAGTTGAATCGGTGGACGAACAGCGGGTTACGGGGTGACCGGACGCTGTCGTCGGGGACCAGACGCTAGGAGTCAGAGTCCGGTCGTTGAATGTGTTCGCTGTGATTTTGCACTGACTTGACCGGACGCTGCTCCTACTCTTTGACCGGACTCGCCTCCTCTACTGTTCACAGTCTTTGTCTTGACTGACCGGACGCTGGAGGTGTGACCGGACGCTCAGTGACCGTGAGTCCGGTCACAAACAGAGAGCTCCCAAAACCGTTTTGGCTTGACCGGACGCGTCCGGTGCCTACTGACCGGACACACTAGTGAGTCCAGTCAGAGCTGTTTCGCGCTGTTTCATTCGTGGTTCGTTCGTTCGTTGACGGATTTGGTTTCCGTCTTTTGCGTTGGGTTTCTAGGGTTGTGTAGTGTCCCACTGTGCTTCTCGGAAGCATCCACCCTACATCTAGGGCCGTGGACACTTGCAAGCTCTAGGGTTTGCTTTTGGGGTTGATTCTCGGGACAGTGGTGACAAGTTTCTGAAAAGAAATTTGAAGCTCCCATTCACCCCCCTCTGGTCGCTTTCTGGTTGCACTTTCGGTCCTTCAATTGGTATCGGAGCAGGTTAAGGATCTTCCACCTTAACCGGTTCTAGATCCACAGAAGGCGACATGGATCGTGGCGTGGGCAAACCGCCGTTCTTTGATGGGACGAACTATGCGTATTGGAAGATACGCATGTCGGCCTATCTTCAGAGTTTGGGCGCTTCCATCTGGGATATTTGCAACTCTGCCGATTACGTGGTCTTGGCTGCTCGTGCTACTCAGCATCAGATTGATGAGCACGATGCCAATAGCCGAGCCCGTAATGCTCTTTTCTCATGTCTGAGCATGAGTGAGTTTGATCGCGTTTCTCACCTCGCTACGGCTCGGGAGATTTGGGCTACCCTCATGCATTTTCATGAGGGAACCACTCAAGTCAAAACCCGTCTCTACGAGTCATTCAAGCGAGAGTATGAGAACTTTCGACATATGCCTGGCGAGAGCATAGAAAGTTTATTCGCTCGCTTTCAGGTGATTGTCAACAGGATGAGGGCAAACAAGGAGCTGTTGCCTTTCGACGATCATGAGAGGGCTTTGAAGCTTTTGCATACCCTTGATCGGTCGGTGTGGGATTCCAAGGTTCAGGCGATCATCGAATCGCCTAACTATGAGACCCTCACGTGTGACGAGCTCTTTAGTAATCTCAAGTCCAGTGAGATCGATGCCATGGCGAGGGCTTCTTATGAAAATCCTTCTGGCCCGTCAATGGCTTTGCTTTCTGGCTCTTCTGCTAACACCTCTGGAGGCTTTGCACTTTCCTCTCTTCTTTCTGTCATAGAGGAGCAGCTAGAGTTCATGGGGGATGACAAGCTGGCGTTGCTCGCCAATCGGTTCTCGCGGTTCCACAACAACCGCATGAACCGTCGTCGCGGAGGAGGACGCTCAGGATGCTTTGAGTGCGGCGACCCGAACCACTTCATCGCCAATTGCCCGAAGAAGAACAAGCAAGTCTTCGGCAAGGCGGATCATGGGCACAAGTATGACTCCGGCAAGCGCAAGGAGAAGTACGTCCCCGCGAAGCACAAGCGGAAGGGCGGCTTCAACAAGGAGTACATCAAGACGAAGTACTTGGAGAAGGCCCAGGCTGAGCAGCGTGCGTTCTTCGCCACGCTCAGTGATGCCGATGACTCGGATGACGACTCCGCTTCCTCAAGCGACGACGAGTCCGAGAAGAAGAAGAGGATCGAGGACAAGCTGAACGGCCTCTGCTTCTTCGCCGACGACGAGGGCTTCTGCACCATGGCCCTCGGCAAGGAGGTCGGCGGCGAGCTGGAGGACATCCCTCGGGACGATGACGACGACGACACCTCCCAGGTATCTCAGACCCCCGATGAGCTTTCTGTTGAGGTCGAGAAACTTACTGCCGCTCTCCTTAGTCAAGATAAACTGCTTAGGCATTCTGCTAGAGAGCGTAAGGAGTTTAGGCAGAAGTGAGAGGATACGGTGAAGGAGCTTGAGTTTGCCAAGTCCACCGTGGTCGTTTCTGAGGAGGGCGAGTGTGAGATGTGCACCACACAAATGACTGACCTTCTCACTTTGAGAGGTAAGTATGTGGCGTTGGTTGGAGAGGTGTATGAGCTGAAGGCTAGATCCTTGCTGTTGGGTGCGTGCAAGTCATGTGCTGGCTTGCAAACCGAGTTGGCAAAGAAGAATGCCCAGATTGTGTCTCTTGAGAAGGCCAGCTCGGGTAGCACTTGTGTGACTAGGTGCGTTCTGTGTGAGGGCTTGGAGATGGAGATAGCCAACGTGAAGCATGACAAGATGCAAACCGAGAAGGAAAACACATACCTTCGGACCATCTTGTCATGGGTGTCTAGTGGTGAGCCGCAGCTTGGGATGATGATCTCCTAATTCAAGCGTGCTGCTGGAGGTCCAGGTGTAGGCTTTGCTCAGGGTGTTGATGTTTCATCTTTTGGGAAGATTGGAGAGTCGAGTGACCTTAACCCATGTGAGAAGCCAACTCCACCACTACTCCCAAGCTTACCAAGATTCCACCCAAAGAGCATCTAAAGCCCAACACCAAGGATGGTGTATTCGTTGAACCTCCGAGAGCTCCACCCAAGAAACAGACATGGCATCCCAAGCCCAACCACCTGAAAAACAAGTTTGACACGATGCCACCTATCCAGGAGGAGCTGATGCCACAGAAGGGCAAAGTGATCCACACCCACTACCGTGAGTACCAACAACCCCCTATGAGAGCGGTGAGGTACCATTGTGAGCACTATGGGAGAGATGGACACTTGAGTGAGTTTTGCTTTCGGCGCAAGAGAGGCGCGCCGTGCAAAGGAGATGAACAACACAGACATGTACCATCCTTTCCATGATGTACATGTGCCGAATGTTCAGAGGCGTGCTGCTAGGCCTAGATGTCCAAAACCTCAAGTTCCTAGGCCTAGGTCGCGAAGAGATCATGCCCGGCGGAAGCCTGCAGTTGTAGGCTATGGACCCCGTGGCGGTGGCTTTGTAGTTGAGCGTTTTCCCCCACCGCGTTTTGAGTATCGCGATGGACGCTCCTTCCTTAGCGGACCACGTTTTCCTCTACGTGGTGATCGCTCTTCCCGTAGGCGTGCTAGGAATGGTTTTTCTACTAACCGTTCTTTTGAGCAGCCGGCCCAACACTGGTATTCTCCCTACTTCACTAACCCCAGTGTTGGACCGTATGCTCACCCTATGTCTTTTTATTGATGTAGGTAAAACGATTGGAGAACGTTTGGTTGGTGGATTCTGGTTGCTCGAGGCACATGACCGGAAACACCAAGTGGTTCTCCAGTCTTAGTCCAGTCGCCGGAAAGGAGTTTATCACCTTCGGCGACAATAGCAAAGGTAAAGTGTTGTCTCGTGGGTCGGTGCGAGTTAATGAGAACTTTGTGTTGCGCGATGTTGCTCTTGTTTCTAACTTGCATTTTAACCTTCTTTCTGTTTCGCAACTCTTTGGTGATGACTATGAGATTCGTTTTAAACTGAATCTCAGTCGTATTTTGGATCCTCAGGGCAATCTTGTGTGTTTGATTTCGCCCTTTGGAAAAGTCTTTCGTGCGAATTTCTCGGAGTCTTTTGGCACTTCTCGTTGTCTGGTGGCTGGACCTTCCTCCTCTGATCTTTGGAAGTGGCATAGGAGACTTGGACATTTAAGCTTCGACCTGCTTGCAAGGCTTAGCTCACTTGGCCTAATCTGAGGATTGCCCAAGTTGTCGATGGAGAAGGAACTTGTTTGCCACTCTTGTAGACATGGGAAGATGGTTGCCGCTCCCCACCATCCAGTGACTCAGGTCATGACTAAGTGCCCTGGAGAGCTTTTACACATGGACCTTGTTGGTCCGGCTCGGGTGAGCTCGGTTGGAGGGAAGTGGTATGTGCTTGTTATTGTTGACGACTTTTCGAGATATTCGTGGGTCTTCTTTTTAGCTGAGAAGACCGAGACTTTCTCTTTTGCTCGCAATCTGATTTTGCGTCTTCAGAAAGAGTTCCCTTTGAACTCGATGTGAGCTATTAGGAGTGATAATGGTTCCGAATTCAAAAATTCGGATTTTGAGAAGTTTTGTAACTCTTTGGGCTTAGAGCATCAGTTTTCTTCCCCCTACACACCGCCACAGAATGGTGTTGTAGAAAGGAAAAATCGGACCCTTGTAGAGATGGCCAGGACGATGCTCGATGAGCATAGGACTCCTAGGCGATATTAGGCCGAAGCTATGAGCACTGCATGCTACATTTCCAATTGCATTTTTCTCTGAGCTTTCTTGAAAAAGACTTCTTATGAGTTGCGTTTCGGAAAACTGCCCAAGGTGAGTTATTTTAGAGTCTTTGGTTGCCACTGTTTCATTCTTAAGAAAGGCAACCTGGACAAATTTGAGTCTCGTTCTTCTAATGGTGTATTTTTGGGTTATGGCATTCATACTCGCGCATATCGTGTACTTAACCTTGATACTAACCGAGTCATGGAGACATCAGATGTCACCTTCGACGAGACCATGGTTTGTCCTTCTTCTCGTTTTGAGCATGCAGGTGATCATGAGGTTGGCGAACCTCTTTTTGATGATGAGGAAGAGGGTGCTGAAGGGATGGATGACCCAGCACCACCTCCACCTGCTGTGCCGCAAAGAGCGGCTTCTACTACGACTCACAGCCCCGATCCCTCTTCTTCAACTTGGGGGCCGTGGGATCCGCCACCTCGAGCGGCACCCTTTGTACCCGAGGAGGCGCCGGCTGCTGTTGAGGGGGAGGCTACATCAGTTCGGGAGGCGCCACGACACATCCAGCGCCAACACCCACCTCAACAGATGATCGGCAGCATCGGCGAACGTGTCACTCGGTCAAGGTCACAACAAATCTCTCACTTTGCTCATTCTGCATTTGTTGCTGATTTTGAACCCCGAGATGTTGGACACGCTTTATCTAATCCAGATTGGGTCAATGCCATGCATGAGGAGTTAGAAAACTTTGAGAGAAATCAGGTTTGGGTTTTGGTTCCTCTTCCTCCTGAGTGTCACCCTATTGGGACAAAATGGGTTTTCAAAAATAAACAAGGAGAGGATGGCCATGTTGTGAGAAACAAGGCCAGACTAGTAGCCCAGGGGTATAGTCAGAAAGAGGGGATATACTATGAGGAGACTTTTGCTCCTGTAGCTCGTTTGGAGGCAATTAGGATACTCTTGGCTTTTGCTGCATCCAAAGGGTTTAAACTTTTTCAAATGGATGTCAAGAGTGCCTTCCTAAACGGCTACATAGAAGAGGAAGTGTATGTGAGACAACCCCCCGGTTTCGAAAATCCCAAGTTTCCAAACCATGTCTTTAAACTTCACAAAGCTTTATATGGTTTGAAACAAGCCCCTAGAGCCTGATATGATAGGTTGAAAACCTTTTTGCTTGCTAAGGGTTTTAAAATGGGATGTGTGGATAAAACGCTTTTTCTCCTCAAGCAAGGCAATGACACTCTCTTGGTCCAGATTTATGTGGATGATATCATTTTCGGTTGTTCTTCTCACGCTTTGGTTACAAAGTTTGCAGATACTATGAGCAGGGAGTTTGAGATGAGCATGATGGGCGAGTTGACGTTTTTCCTCGGGTTGCAAATCAAGCAATCCCGAGAGGGGACGTTCGTACACCAGGGCAAGTACACCAAAGACATCCTGAAGAAGTTCGACATGGGTGAGGCCAAGCCTCTTCCAACACCCATGCCGACCACGGCGGCCCTGGATGCGGATGTGGATGGAGAAGCAGTGGACCAGACGGAGTACCGGAGTATGATCGGGTCGCTGCTGTACCTGACGGCGACATGCCCGGACATCCAGTTCGCGGTGTGTCTGTGCGCGCGATTTCAGTCGTCGCCGCGCATTTCTCACTGTCAGGCAGTCAAGCGCATTATGAGGTACTTATGCTTCACTCCAGAGTTTGGGATTTGGTATTTTGCTTCCTCCACTCTCTCCCTCTGTGGTTATTCCGATGCCGATTTTGCTGGTTGCCGGATTGAGCGCAAGTCCACTTCTGGGACTTGCTAGTTTATTGGTTCTTCTCTTGTATCGTGGTCTTCTCGCAAGCAGTCTAGTGTCGCCCAGTCTACCTTGGAGGTTGAGTATGTTGCTGCGGCTAGCTGCTGTTCCCAGTTGCTTTGGATGATGACCACTTTGCGTGATTTTGGTCTGAGCTTTTCTCGCGTTCCCTTGCTTTGTGACAGCACGAGTGCTATTAGCGTTGCTAAGAACCCCGTGCTGCACTCTAAGACCAAACACATTGATGTGCGCTTTCATTTTCTGCGAGACCACTATGAGAAGGGTGATATCGACCTTCGCCATGTCGATACTCATCATAAGTTGGCTGATATTTTCACCAAGCCTTTGGACCAATCAACTTTTGCTAGGTTGAGAGGTGAGCTTGGTGTGTGTTTCCCCTTTTAGATGAGGGAAACATTTTGACTCTTGTATCACAAACTGACTTTCTATTTTTCAATTGGTTTCTTCATGCATCTTTGCATTTCATCTTGCATATTTACATTCAGAGCTTCATGTATATAATCCTCAGAATGTGACTATGCATTGCTTAGTGTATACTCTGATGCTTTATGATGATGCTTGTAGCTTATGCTCTTTCTGATCACTGATACATGTTGTGAGCTGAGCTATTTTATGAATGGTGAACTTGCTTAATGAACCTAAAATCTGAAAATGTTCACCATTGAGATATGCAACTAGCATATGTAGAATGTGTTGAAATCACTTGTGCTTTTCATATATGCTAGGTTGCTATGTCTCTAGTTCTGAGTCATTCACTTGCTTGGTATGTTCATATTCTGCTTTAATTCTGAACCAAGTCAAGTAAATTGGAAAGATCGAGATGTGATTGCTTGTCAGCACATCACAATTTCAAGACTGTTTCTCATTGCACTCTGAGTTAAACTTGAGCTGTGTAGTGTATGACCGAAACTGTTGCTTTAAGCTTCTGATTGCTTCTGCATAGGCTTCGCACAGTTGAAAAGTTAGGCAATGACAAGCTTTCAACCTCTCGCAATCACATGCTGAAATTTAAACTTGTGTAATTCAACCGCTGCAACTCCGATAAAATTTGGATACACAAGTCTATGTTTCATTCTCTAGCATGATGATTGAACTTTGCTAGGGGTAGTTCACCTTGTCTATATGTTTATCACTTGTTCGACTTCCTGTCTATACATGTTTAAGTGCTATTTTGATAGTGAATACCTTTTTGGGCTAAGAACTGCTCACTTTGCTCACATGTTCATATTTCGCATTTGGTGTTCAGTTTGAGCCTTTGCTAGCATTCTGTACATTTTATGAGTCATCAGATCAGCACTCTGTCGGGCATCTTCTCATTCTATCGACTATATTCCTGAAGCTGCTAACTTGCATTTTGACTCATATGCATTTTGGAAGGGGGAGTTCTTCTGTCAAGGGGGAGAGACTTGCTTGATGGTGCATTTCAACTAAGGGGGAGAAAATATTGACAAATCATGAGTGCCTTCTGTGTTCAACTAAGGGGGAGAAAATTTTGATAAATCATGTACTTTCCGAGTTGAACTAAGGGGGAGTTTTCCTGGTTGTGTGTACCATTCGAGGGGGAGTTTTGCTCACTTGCTGCATTTTTGAGCTGGTAACAGTTGGTTCGGAGCATTTTCTGGTAGCTAGTTATGTTGAGCCTTTGCCTCTTTCTTGAGGGACTAGCACCTTTGCTTTTATGCTCTTCAGCTGATATCTAGCTTTCTTCAGTTGGTTCGGAGCATTTTCTGGTAGCTAGTTGTGTTGAGCCTTTGCCTCTTTCTTGAGGGACTAGCACCTTTGCTTTTATGCTCTTCAGCTGATATCTAGCTTTCTTCAGTTGGTATCGAGCTTCCTCGCTAGCGGTGTTGAGCCCGTTCTGCCTCTTCTTAAGGGCTAGCCTTGTTTTGCTTGAATTTCAGTTGATTTTTCAATTGGTATCGAGCTTTCACGCTAGCGGTGTTGAGCCTGTTCTACCTCTTCTTGAGGGCTAGCTTTGCTTTGCTTGGTTGCGTCGAGCCGTTGCCCATGTCTTTGGGAACCAAGTTGTTTTGCTCTTTCCACTTGACCTTCTTCGGCTTTGATATGCTTTTGAGTCATTTGGTCGAGTTCTTTCTCCTTCTTCCTTCCTTCCTCTATTCTACTATGATTTGTGTTGGTAGTTGACAATGCACTCATCAAGGGGGAGATTGCGGATACATGGGTGTATGCCAAGTCTCTGAGTGATGAGTGATTGTCAACTGGGATAATGCGCATGTTCTTTGGCTTGTGTTGTGCAGGTGTTGAGCGCGGATATAATGATCAAATGCAAGGTGAAGGTCAAGTAGAGACGTGCTGTGCCGATGGACCGAGAGTGGCGAAGGGTGGACGTGAGGCTTGGACTGAGGGACCGGTGGCCCGAGGATCAGCTGTGGTGGCTGACAGCCTGGGACAACGATGAGCGAAGACTTGCGGGCACGGTGTTGCCTAGGTTGAGGACCTGGGGACACGTGTCGGTGGACGGGGTGCACAGGTGGTGCGTCCCCTCTATGGCTCGGTTTGGTGGTTGAGCCATAGAAAAACCACCGAGTGGACGGTTTCTAGGTTTGGGCCTCAAAACCTAGGCGCTGATGGTTTCCGAGTTTGGGCCACAAAACTCGGGCTGAGGACGGTTTCCAGGTTTGGGCCTCAAAACCTGGGTGCTGCGAGTTTCTGAGTTTGGGCCACAAAACTCAGGCTATGGACGGCTGGTTTCCTGGTTTGGGCCTCAAAACCGGGGGTTGGTCGTGAAGGCTGGTTTCCCGGTTTGGGCCTCCAAACCGGGGGCGAAGTCTGGGAAAAGGACGAGCGGAGCGATGGCGGCACGTGGCGGTAATCGGTGAGGTTGCGTCGATGCAACACTACCAGTTGTGCGGGCGTGGCCGTGCGGGCGTGGCCGTTGGATCACCAGCATCTTCGAGTTGGTCCAGAATAACCCTAGGGTTTAGCTGGCTTGCTCTATAATTAGTGAGGGGTAGAGTAGGAATTAGAATTAGGATAAGTAGAGGGAGACACCCTCCTCCCATTCTATCTCAGTCATTTGCTATTTTGCCTTCTAGGTTTTCCTGCTCTCCCACTCCCCTGCTATAGCGAACTGAGATCCACAGAGAAGAGAACAATACCTCTATGTCCGTGAGATTTTGAGGAAGTGAGACCATAATCTCACTATTGTAGCGTGTGGTAGCCACACAGTTGCAAATTCGTGGCTGTGATTCGCGTTTTGTTTGTGTTCTTCGCGGATTGTTTTTCTCCATGATTTTCCCGTCGACCGATCTCTTTGTTCGTTGCGTCTTTTGCAATTCCGTTTGAACAAAGATATTCTAGATCGTGAGACACTCCTTTCCACTGAAGGAATTCTTCTCTAACCTCACGAGCTAGTAGATCGATCGATTTTCATTTCGGGTCAAGTTCTTCTCCTTTCCCCGAATTTCTTCGATTCATCGATTTAGAGATAGGTTCGAGCCATGATCTCCTAGAGATAGCTCACTACCCTCCTTGTGGCTCATCTCACCAAGTTTGATCCCTATAGGATTCGTTTTGGGTGAGATCAAGTCGAATCGGTGGACGAACAGCGGGTTACGGGGTGACCGGACGCTGTCGTCGGGGTGACCGGACGCTAGGAGTCAGAGTCCGGTCGTTGAATGTGTTCGCTGTGATTTTGCACTGACTTGACCGGACGCTGCTCCTACTCTTTGACCGGACTCGCCTCCTCTACTGTTCATAGTCTTTGTCTTGACTGACCGGACGCTGGAGGTGTGACCGAACGCTCAGTGACCGTGAGTCCGGTCACAAACAGAGAGCTCCCAAAACCGTTTTGGCTTGACCGGACGCGTCCGGTGCCTACTGACCGGACACACCAGTGAGTCCAGTCAGAGCTGTTTCGCGCTGTTTCATTCGTGGTTCGTTCGTTCGTTGACGGATTTGGTTTCCGTCTTTTGCGTTGGGTTTCTAGGGTTGTGTAGTGTCCCGCTGTGCTTCTCGGAAGCATCCACCCTACATCTAGGGCTGTGGACACTTGCAAGCTCTAGGGTTTGCTTTTGGGGTTGATTCTCGGGACAGTGGTGACAAGTTTCTGAAAAGAAATTTCAAGCTCCCATTCACCCCCCCTCTGGTCGCTTTCTGGTTGCACTTTCGGTCCTTCACTCTGATAAACAGAAGAGAGTGACATATTCAAAAGAGCATCCGACTCCAATTTTCCATACACATGCACTTCTTGATTCAATGGTTGGTTGACTTTCTCTTTGGATCCATTGTTTAATTTGACAACATATGTAATAAAACTTTTAAAAATTAATTAATACTCTGGGATAAAGGTGAAGTGAAAGAACTAGAAACATAGTGCTTGATTTGATCATTCAATCTTTCAATTACTCGAGATCTAAGGTAAAAGTAATAAGCCCCATGAAGAATAACATGATATATTTTGGAGAATTTTTGTTTAACAGCAGGTACGCTTGTTGGAAGTGAAGATATTGTAGCAACACTTGATCCATTGTTAATTTTTGGTTTTGCTAAGGGACTAGCAAAGGGTAAGCTTGGGGGCAGTGGTTGACACTGGTTATCTATCAAAATTAAAGGATAAATAAATATGAAAAGGGCATGAATTCAATCACCAATAAAGGTTTAGGATTTTAATTGACAATATTCCACGAGTTTTGGTGAATTGTGATTCTGCAGGGACTAAACAGGAAAACTAGCACTGATTACTTCTCCTAGAAGGAAATTGACGGAAGATTACGGAACTGGCACATCAAGAATACTCCAGAAGGACCTAGAGGACACCAGAGGACATCACGAGGCGGGACACCCCAAGAGGCTTCCAAGTGAGACCGACCGGTCCCACCCCATGACCGGTCGGTTGGGTCCCAGGCCCCCATGCCTCCTCCTTCTGGAACCTTCCTCTACCGCCTTTGAGGATCCATCTCAGCCCTACGTGAAGTCGGTTTGATCTAACGACCGCGGTTGATCCCTCAGGGCTATATATACAGCCCCCAAGCCCCAGGGAAGAACAAGTCTCTCTTTAGAAAAGTCTACACCTCATTTAGAAACCCTAGCAGAAGACTTCAAGAGCTAGTTTTCAAGTAGAAGACTAGATACCCCTCTAGTTTTGGTTTAGAACCTAGTCTTATACTAGAACTAGAAGAGAGAGAGAGAGAGAGAGGAAGAGATCAAGAAGGAGCTCCGGCCTATCAGATCAACTTCTTCATCTTGTACCTGCAGATTCAAGTTCATCTTCAACTTGCTTCAGCGATTGTTTCGGTAATCAACGTCTATATTTAAGTTTGAGCCATTGTTCTTATTATTCTTAAGGTTTATGACTCTCTTTTGAGTACTTTAATTCTAGTTGCGCTAGAGTTAGAGTAGTTGGATAGTGTAAGCGTGGTGCTTAGACTTGATAGCTCATAATTGCCTCCTATAACGCCGGTAGTAGTGGTTGTTCGCAAGGGTGACTCATATAGCCTTGTTGATTCTTCTATAGTCCACTTACCCGTGTGTAGGCTCGGTAGGATTATACATTTGCATAAAATACTCTTACTCTGTTTGTGACCTTTTATGGCAACTTCCCCACTAAGAATAATATAAACATATCACTCTTGAATTGGAATTAGACAACCTTAGTGATCCCCTCTATACTTCTAGATTCTCCGTCCTTGTTAGCTACTCAGGGGATAGACTTTAAGACTTAACACTATCCGTTCCTTTGGGTTCGATATTAAAACTGGGTTACTCCGGTGAAGTGCTACATCAGTAGATTTTATCTGTGCGCTTGCGAATAAAGTGAAATTTTTCCCAATTAAGGACTAAGTGCTTTTCTTCACATCTTTGCAAAACCTTGTCTAAATTTTCAAGACAATTATCAAAAGTTTTTCCATAAACAGAAAAGTCATCCATGAAAACTTCCATGATTTCTTCAATCATATCAGAAAATATAGACATCATACATCTTTCAAAAGAAGCAGGTGCATTACATAATCCAAAAGACATTCGGCGATAAGCATAAGTTCCGTATGGACATGTAAAAGTGGTTTTGCTTTGATCATCTGGGTGGATTGGGATTTGGTGATATCCAGAATATCCATCAAGAAAACAAAAGAAAGAGTGATTGGCTAACCGTTCTAACATTTCATCTATGAAAGGTAGCGGAAAGTGATCTTTCTTAGTTTCCTTGTTTAGTTTTCTGTAATCAATACACATTCTCCAACCAGTAACAGTTCTTTGTGGAATTAATTCGTTCTTCTCATTCTTTACCACTGTCATACCTCCCTTTTTAGGCACAACTTGGACAGGGCTTACCCACTCACTGTGTGGCACATGATAAATGATCCCGGCGTGCAAGAGTTTCAAAACCTCTTTCTTTACTACTTCCCTCATCGCGTTGTTAAGCCTACGTTGTGGTTCTCTAGATGGTGATATGTTAGGATCAGTAGGAATGCGATGGGTGCAAAAAGCGGGGTTGATTCCCTTTAAGTCATGGAGTGAATAGCCAAAGGCTGATTTATGCTTTTCTAAGACAGTGATCAACCTAGAAGTTTGTTCCTGAGTAAGATTATTATTTATGATTGCTGGAGATTCAGGATCATTATTCAAGAAAGCATATCGAAGCCCATAAGGTAAGGGTTTTAACTCTATGGGAGGTTTAGGAGGTTCTTCTAAGGAATCTAGAGGATCTGGATCAGGTGTGTTATCTTCTTCCTCAGTAAAGAACTGAGCATCTTCTTCATATTCAGGTTCATTTATTATTTCAAGAGATGTTTCCTTAATTTCTTCCATAGGATCTGGCTCGGGACAAGATTCATTCTCAGCATTTAGAGAGTGAGTGATAGGTATGGTTCCTTTAAGATTTTTCCCAAGATGAAAGTTTAAGATCCCTAATTGTCCTTCATGAATGAGTTGCTTAAGTGGTTGGCCTATCAGCAGATTAAACTCTTTAATATCAAAAATATAGAAGCTTAAGTGAAGTGGAGTGTTATCTACTGTGACAGGCAGGACATACATGATTCCTGAACTAGGAATAACATGTCCTGAAGGGGGTTTCAATAATTTAGCTGTTGGGGTAAGTGACATTTGTTTTAATAAATCTTGAGCAAAGGTTTCAGACATAATGTTGATTCCCACAACAGGATTATAGAGAGCTTCGAAGGGTTGTTGATGGATTTGACATTGAATGTGTGTAGATGGTGAATTTAAGTGGATTGTATCAGTAGAAAGCTCTGATTCTTCTAACCATTCATGGCTTATTATAGAGATTAGTTTCTTCGTAGTCTCTTTTAGGAAAACCTTATCAGTAAGTTCTTCTAAAGATGATTTTTGATTTTGTGGTTTCCTAATTGTGTGATATTTCGAGGTATTACCAAATTCAGTAAAGTATTATCCTCGAAATCAAAGGTGTCTCCTAAGATTGAGGTTTCCCTCTCACTAGGAATTAAAGCTGAGGTTTGTTTATGATTAAGAATAGATATAGGATCAGCTTCAAGATTTACTTCTAGTGGTTCTTGTGGTTTAGCTTCAGGAGTAGGAGTGATTTGAGATAAGTTTTGCAATATTTCCCTTGCCATGGAGGCTGGGGTATGTAGGAATGATCCATTTGAAGCTAAGTTAAGGTAATTAGAAGTTTTTCTATTCAGACCATTATAAAAGTGTTGAAGCAAGACAGGGTCTGGAATAGATAGGGTTGGACCAGAGCGGACAAGATTATCGAATCTTTCCCAGGCTGCAATTAGAGACTCATTATCCTCTTGGATGAAGGACAAAATCTCTAAGCGAAGACAAATAATTTTGGAGACAGGGAAGTATTCTAAGCAAAAGCTAGAGCAGAGTTCTTTCCAATCCCCATTTTTACTTGGTGCAGTTTGAAGGTACCATGTTTTGGCTCTTCCCTCAAAGGAAAATGGAAAAAGTTTCCATCTAAGGGTTTCGTCAGACATGCCTGCGATATGTAGGCACGCACAGGTTTGTTCAAACTCATTTAGATGAATATGTGGGTTTTTGTCTTCTAAGCCAGAAAAAGTTTGATTCTTAACCATCTCTATCAAACATGGGCGTAGCTCGTAGTTGTCTGAAAGGATAGGCTTAGCAGATTTAGGCAACTCTAAGTCTATGACAGTGTGATAGATATACTGGTTCAGTGGAATGGAATTCGTGGAGCTAGTGGTTGGCTCTGAGAAATCCATTGTGAAAAGAATAAAAAGATATAAACGATAAAAGCAAAGGCAAAATATAAAGTAAAGAATAAAGGTAAAAGATAAAGGTGTAAAAGATAAAGGTATAAAAGTATAATACAAGGTTATACTCAAGACGTAAAATGATCTACCGTTCCCCGGCAACGGCGCCAGAAATGCTTGTTGGTATAAATTAATGCACACTCTACTTTATCTGCAAGCGCACAGATAAAATCTACCGATGTAGCACTTCACCGGAGTAACCCAGTTTTAATATCGAACCCAAAGGAACGGATAGCGACGAGTCTCAAGTGTATAACCCCTGAGTAACTAACAAGGACGGAGAAGCTAAAAGTGTAGAGGGGATCACTAAGGTTATCTAAATCCAACTTAATAGTGATATGTTTATTATTCTTAATGGGGAAGTTGCCATAAAAGGTCACAATAGAGTATGAATCTTTTATGCAAATGTATAATCCTACCGAGCCTACACACGGGTAAGTGGACTATAGAAGAATCAACAAGGCTATAAGAGTCACCCTTGCGAACAACCACTACTACCGGCGTTATAGGAGGTAAATATGAGCTATCAAGTCTAAGCACCACGCTTATACTATCCAACTACTCTAACTCTGAGCGACTAGAATTAAAGTACTCAAAAGAGAGTCATAAACCTTAAGAACAATAAGAACAATAGCTCAAACTTAAATATAGATGTCGATTACCGAAACAATCGTTGAAACAAGTCGATGAAGAACTTGAATCCACAGGTACAAGATGAAGAAGTTGATCCGATAGGCCAGAGCTTCCTCTTGATCTCTTCCTCTCTCTCTCTCTCTCTTCTAGTTCTAAATAAGACTAGGTTCTAATCCTACTAGAGGGGTATCTAGTCTTCTACTTGAAAGCTAACTCCTGAAGTCTCTTCTAGGGTTTCTAGTTGAAGCGTAGTCTTCTAAAGAGGGACCTTCTGTCTGACCTGGGGCTCAGGGGCCTGTTTATATAGCCCTGAGGGATCAACTGTGGCCCTTGGATCAAACCAACTTGAGGTATGGTCGAGATGCATCCTGGAGGTCGGTGGAAGTAGCTTGCAGAAGACGAAAGCGTGGGGCCTCCGTGGCCGACCGACCGGTGGGCCCTGTAGGACCGGTCGGTCCCACAGGTAAGCCTCCTGTGGTGCCCTTCGTTGTGGTGCTTTATTACGTCCTCTGGAGTCTTCTAGAAGTATCCTGACTTGGCGAATGCGTTATCTCCCGTCGGTTTCCTTCTAGGGGAAGGAATCGAGGGCTGTTTCCTGGTTTAGTCCCTGCGGATTCACAATTCACCAAAACTCGTGGAATTCATTAGTTTTAATCCCTATACTAAGGTGGAGTATATATATTCATCCATTTTCATGCTTAATTGACCTTTAATAATAAGAGTTAATTAGTGTCAACAAGCTCCCCCACACTTAGACTTTTACTCGTCCTCGATAAAAGGTTGGATCATAAGATAACAAACATTAAGCTTTTCTGTGTTTTACCATAAAACCTTTAGAAGTTGGAGAATAGAACAGTTGAAACAGATCACCCTTTCCTTTTAGCGTAAGACATTGGAGTTTTCGGAGTTTTGAAACAAGTCATAGCTTTCCTTCTCCTTTTGTAGCACTTCAATTTCTTACCAAAGCTTTTTATTTATGTGAAACAGTTTTATGTTACTAAGTCAATGGAGAAAAACACTATACTCTTAGATCAAGACATTTAATCTTTTTAAACTTTGTCACTCTTACTGCATATTGCAATTAGAGGGACCATGGGCTATCTTCTTTTTCTCTTTATCATATTTTTATCATAATACTTTTCCTTTTTCTATTTTTCTTTTGAGGTATGTCGGACACTTGTCCATTTTTCATTCCTCATACTTTTTGCATAGCCCATGCCTCTAATACAATATTACTTCGGAAGAGTGAATCTTTCTTCATTTGTAAGGATCGCGATCTTCAGAGCATAATAAATTTCTCAACAAAGAACTCAGTATTAAAGTAAACAATAATTGATTGATGTCTTTAGCAGGTAACTTATTTACCACAAAGGAGAAGTGTTGCTAATCTCTTTTTTTTAACTTTGCAAGTAAAATTCTCCAATGCTCACACTTTAAGAATTGAGTTCTCATTATTCTCTATCGTATTCCACAACAACTCTAGATAATATGGGTTTCTTTAAATAGAACAGGCTTTTCAGAAAAGGTGTTGTGAGATTCTATGAGTATGAGTCTATCCAAACTTCTTCCTCTTTTTTGTAATTAAAGTTCATGAACTGCAAGAATATGATTTTAATTTGAACAGAAGCTTAAACATCAGAAAATAGAGTGTAGTAGTTGCGTACCGATCCGTGGACGAAGAAGAAGGCAAGAGGGGTCAACCCCTGACCGACCGGTGGGGTCCACCAACCGGTCGGTTGGGCTTAGGGCCCAACCGTGGCCTACTTCGTGGTACGTGATCTTGGTAACGTTGTCTTCTGTTCCATGCAGTTTTCACGATCGTTTTTTCGGTAATTCTGTCGTCATCTTCTCCCCCACACTTATTTTTTGTTTTCTGCTAATCACAACATGTGGAGACAAGATATATATCCAAAATAACAATATAAAAGATAACTAAAACTTTATTGATATATAAGGCACTTTTATTACACACCGAATTTAACTAAACAAAAACTCTTAACCACGAGACTCTGCAAACACGAGTGCCTTACCAAACTATCGACGAACTATTCTTGCTTCTCTCCCTCGAGTAGATTTCCTAGCGTAGAGGCTACACTGACGACCTTATCCTTCAAGCTAATGTGTTTAGTTACATATTTGTGCATCGTATCGGCCATCTTTTTCGTAGTCTTGGCTAGCGAGGCGTATCTCTGCTTGAGCTCTAAGTTGTCTCTCTCAAGATCTTCAATTCTATCCCCGAGACGATCTAACTGGGTGGTCCTCTTGCGTTTGGCTGCGATATTAGGAGTGGTGGGTGCCTTGGTCACTGGTGGAGTGACCTTGATCTGTTCTGGGTGACCACGAACTCCCTCAAAGCGCGGGCGCGGATTTTCAGATGTGTATCTTACGACAGTGGGTTCTCCAAGCTTGTTCGTCTTCAGCCCGACGAGTGTCTTATTGGGCCTAGGAGGAAGGAGCGGGACCTCTTTGGTGACGGAGAAAGTCGGAAGTCCTCTCGCCGGCACCGCTTGAGCATAGAAAGCTTGCTGACGATGCGACGAGGTTCCTTTAGGCGGGATCGTATCAACGGGTGTAGGCGAATCGACAAGAGCGATCTCCTTGGATGGTGTTACGGCGAGGTCCTTAGATGCGGTGACGACAAGAGCCATCGAGTCGTCAGCGGGTTCGTTGAGGTCAATCCTTGGATAGGAGGCCATTAGTGCTGGTGGGAGGAGAGCTCTGTTGCTGCTGGTTTTCTGGGAGAGGTTGCAATGAATCTAGAGGCAGGCCTGGGGCTGGTTTTATAGCTGAGGAAGCTTGAATGATAGGCATGATAGGCTCATTACGAGGTTTATCGATTCTACGAATCAGGTTACCAGAATGGGTACGAGAAAGAGTCGGGACACGTAACGAAAGAAGGAAGAGGGCGAGGGGCCTCCAGGGCAGACCGGTCGGTCTCCCTAGGAGACCGATCGGTCCCTGCCTGTGGGATCTCGCGGGTCCGTCGCTCGTGGTGTCTTTAAACTTGATCCTAAGCCCAGAAAATATATCCCCGATGTGCGGACTTATCGGAAAAATGACGATGGTGTAAATCTATGGGATAATGAAGAATTGGATGACATCCAACTCTTCAGGACTCTTTTCAGGTTCTAGAAAAATCTTAAGACATTGTCCGTTTACCTTGAATAACATACCTTCGTCATTTTGAAGTGTAATGGCTCCATGTGATGAAGTGGCTACCACCGTGAAAGGTCCTTCCCATTTGCTTCATAGTTTTCCATGCCCGAACAATTTTACCCTGGAATTAAAAAGTAATACCTTGTCTCCAGGAGTGAAGTTCTTCTTCTTGATTCTCTTGTCATGCCACCTCTTTGTTCTCTCTTTGTAGATCTTTGCGTTATGATATGCTTTTTCGCGCCATTCATCTAGTTCAGAGAGCTGCATTCTCCTCTTAACTCCGACAGCTTCTAAGTCCATGCTCCATCTTTTGATTGCCCAGTGAGCCTTGAATTCTAACTCCACTGGTAAGTGACAAGTCTTTCCATAGATGAGTTGATATGGAGACATTCCCAATGGTGTTTTATAGGCAGTACGGTAAGCCCACAGTGCCTCAGGTAGTCTATCTTTCCATTGTGTTCCCATCTCGTCAACTGTTTTCTGCAGAATATTCTTGATTTGCTTGTTTGATGTTTCTGCTTGGCCACTTGTCTGAGGATGATAGGGAGTGGCAACATTGTGACGGATCCCATGATTTGTTAGATATTTATGAAAGCCTTTGTCAATGAAGTGGGTTCCTCCGTCACTAATTACCATCCTTGGCACTCCAAATCTTGGAAATATTATCTCTTCGAACATCCTCTGAGAGTTTCTTGCATTAGCAGACTTGCATGGCACTGCTTCGACCCATTTTGAGACGTAGTCGACAGCAACTAGGATATACTCATGATTCCTTGATTTAGGGAATGGTCCCATGTAATCAATTCCCCAGACGTCGAAGAGCTCAATCTAAAGGTTGTTAGTGAGTGGCATGGCATCTCTGGTGTTGATGCTGCCGTGCCTCTGACATGACCCACACCTCCGGACGAAGTCTTTTGTGTCTTGGTACATAG
Source organism: Coix lacryma-jobi var. lacryma-jobi (assembly GCA_009763385.1). Taxonomy (NCBI): domain Eukaryota; kingdom Viridiplantae; phylum Streptophyta; class Magnoliopsida; order Poales; family Poaceae; genus Coix; species Coix lacryma-jobi. Next base: position 50,844,719 of record CM019828.1, read on the forward strand.
TTGGCCAGAAAAATCCACTTTGCCAGATCTTCGCATGTGTTCGGAATGCCCCATAATGTCCTCCATATGGTGAAGAGTGACAACGTTCAATAATCTTGATTCCTTCTTTAGCTGGCACACATCTTCTGAGTAATCCATCATAGCAAACTCTGAATAGATATGGATCATCCCATATGTGGATCCTGCTCTCGTAGATTAGCTTCTTCTTATTTGCTCCTGGTGGTACATACCCTGCAACTATAAAATTGACAATATCTGCATACCAGGGGTCAGATCTAGAGATTTGAAAGCGCATGTCATCCCTGAGTGAGTCATTTATAGGCAATTCCTGCGGATTTTCAAAATACATTCTAGACAAGTGATCAGCTACAGAGTTTTCTACTCCTTTCTTATCTTTTATTTCTAAGTCAAATTCTTGGAGTAACAAAACCCATCTTATCAAGCGTGGCTTAGCATCTTTCTTAGTGAGCAGGTATTTTAGTGCAGCATGATCAGTAAAAACAATCACCTTTGATCCCACTAAATAAGATCTAAACTTGTCTATAGCAAAAACAATAGCCAGAAGTTCTTTTTCTGTAGTAGCATAATTAAGTTGAGGTCCAGTTAAAGTTTTGCTGGCATAAGTGATTGCATGATGCTTTTTATCTTTATATTGTCCTAGCACAACTCCTACAGCAAAATCACTTGCATCACACATGATCTCAAAAGGTAGAGACCAATCAGGAGGTTGAATGATAGGTGTAGAAGTAAGTGCTTTTTTAAGAGTGTTAAAAGATTCTAAACATGCATCATCAAATTCAAAAGGAACATCTTTGGCCAAAAGATTTGTAAGTGGTCTTGCAATGTAAGAAAAATCTTTTATAAACCTTCGGTAAAAACCAGCATGGCCAAGAAAACTTCGGATTCCTTTGACATTAATCGGTGGAGGCAAACGTTCAATTACTTCAATTTTAGCTTTGTCTACCTCAATTCCACGTTCAGATACTAAATGACCTAGCACTATGCCTTCTTTAACCATAAAATGACATTTTTCCCAATTAAGGACTAAGTGCTTTTCTTCACATCTTTGCAAAACCTTGTCTAGATTTTCAAGACAATCATCAAAAGTTTTTCCATAAACAGAAAAGTCATCCATGAAAACTTCCATGATTTCTTCAATCATATCAGAAAATATAGACATCATACATCTTTGAAAAGAAGCAGGTGCATTACATAATCCAAAAGACATTCGACGATAAGCATAAGTTCCATATGGACATGTAAAAGTGGTTTTGCTTTGATCATCAGGATGGATTGGGATTTGGTGATATCCAGAATATCCATCAAGAAAACAAAAGAAAGAGTGATTGGCTAACCGTTCTAACATTTCATCTATGAAAGGTAGCGGAAAGTGATCTTTCTTAGTTTCCTTGTTTAGTTTTCTGTAATCAATACACATTCTCCAACCAGTAACAGTTCTTTGTGGAATTAATTCGTTCTTCTCATTCTTTACCACTGTCATACCTCCCTTTTTAGGCACAACTTGGACAGGGCTTACCCACTCACTGTGTGGCACATGATAAATGATCCCGGCGTGCAAGAGTTTCAAAACCTCTTTCTTTACTACTTCCCTCATCGCGTTGTTAAGCCTACGTTGTGGTTCTCTAGATGGTGATATGTTAGGATCAGTAGGAATGCGATGGGTGCAAAAAGCGGGGTTGATTCCCTTTAAGTCATGGAGTGAATAGCCAAAGGCTGATTTATGCTTTTCTAAGACAGTGATCAACCTAGAAGTTTGTTCCTGAGTAAGATTATTATTTATGATTGCTGGAGATTCAGGATCATTATTCAAGAAAGCATATCGAAGCCCATAAGGTAAGGGTTTTAACTCTATGGGAGGTTTAGGAGGTTCTTCTAAGGAATCTAGAGGATCTGGATCAGGTGTGTTATCTTCTTCCTCAGTAAAGAACTGAGCATCTTCTTCATATTCAGGTTCATTTATTATTTCAAGAGATGTTTCCTTAATTTCTTCCATAGGATCTGGCTCGGGACAAGATTCATTCTCAGCATTTAGAGAGTGAGTGATAGGTATGGTTCCTTTAAGATTTTTCCCAAGATGAAAGTTTAAGATCCCTAATTGTCCTTCATGAATGAGTTGCTTAAGTGGTTGGCCTATCAGCAGATTAAACTCTTTAATATCAAAAATATAGAAGCTTAAGTGAAGTGGAGTGTTATCTACTGTGACAGGCAGGACATACATGATTCCTGAACTAGGAATAACATGTCCTGAAGGGGTTTTCAATAATTTAGCTGTTGGGGTAAGTGACATTTGTTTTAATAAATCTTGAGCAAAGGTTTCAGACATAATGTTGATTCCCACAACAGGATTATAGAGAGCTTCGAAGGGTTGTTGATGGATTTGACATTGAATGTGTGTAGATGGTGAATTTAAGTGGATTGTATCAGTAGAAAGCTCTGATTCTTCTAACCATTCATGGCTTATTATAGAGATTAGTTTCTTCGTAGTCTCTTTTAGGAAAACCTTATCAGTAAGTTCTTCTAAAGATGATTTTTGATTTTGTGGTTTCCTAATTGTGTGATATTTCGAGGTATTACCAAATTCAGTAAAGTATTATCCTCGAAATCAAAGGTGTCTCCTAAGATTGAGGTTTCCCTCTCACTAGGAATTAAAGCTGAGGTTTGTTTATGATTAAGAATAGATATAGGATCAGCTTCAAGATTTACTTCTAGTGGTTCTTGTGGTTTAGCTTCAGGAGTAGGAGTGATTTGAGATAAGTTTTGCAATATTTCCCTTGCCATGGAGGCTGGGGTATGTAGGAATGATCCATTTGAAGCTAAGTTAAGGTAATTAGAAGTTTTTCTATTCAGACCATTATAAAAGTGTTGAAGCAAGACAGGGTCTGGAATAGATAGGGTTGGACCAGAGCGGACAAGATTATCGAATCTTTCCCAGGCTGCAATTAGAGACTCATTATCCTCTTGGATGAAGGACAAAATCTCTAAGCGAAGACAAATAATTTTGGAGACAGGGAAGTATTCTAAGCAAAAGCTAGAGCAGAGTTCTTTCCAATCCCCATTTTTACTTGGTGCAGTTTGAAGGTACCATGTTTTGGCTCTTCCCTCAAAGGAAAATGGAAAAAGTTTCCATCTAAGGGTTTCGTCAGACATGCCTGCGATATGTAGGCACGCACAGGTTTGTTCAAACTCATTTAGATGAATATGTGGGTTTTTGTCTTCTAAGCCAGAAAAAGTTTGATTCTTAACCATCTCTATCAAACATGGGCGTAGCTCGTAGTTGTCTGAAAGGATAGGCTTAGCAGATTTAGGCAACTCTAAGTCTATGACAGTGTGATAGATATACTGGTTCAGTGGAATGGAATTCGTGGAGCTAGTGGTTGGCTCTGAGAAATCCATTGTGAAAAGAATAAAAAGATATAAACGATAAAAGCAAAGGCAAAATATAAAGTAAAGAATAAAGGTAAAAGATAAAGGTGTAAAAGATAAAGGTATAAAAGTATAATACAAGGTTATACTCAAGACGTAAAATGATCTACCGTTCCCCGGCAACGGCGCCAGAAATGCTTGTTGGTATAAATTAATGCACACTCTACTTTATCTGCAAGCGCACAGATAAAATCTACCGATGTAGCACTTCACCGGAGTAACCCAGTTTTAATATCGAACCCAAAGGAACGGATAGCGACGAGTCTCAAGTGTATAACCCCTGAGTAACTAACAAGGACGGAGAAGCTAAAAGTGTAGAGGGGATCACTAAGGTTATCTAAATCCAACTTAATAGTGATATGTTTATTATTCTTAATGGGGAAGTTGCCATAAAAGGTCACAATAGAGTATGAATCTTTTATGCAAATGTATAATCCTACCGAGCCTACACACGGGTAAGTGGACTATAGAAGAATCAACAAGGCTATAAGAGTCACCCTTGCGAACAACCACTACTACCGGCGTTATAGGAGGTAAATATGAGCTATCAAGTCTAAGCACCACGCTTATACTATCCAACTACTCTAACTCTGAGCGACTAGAATTAAAGTACTCAAAAGAGAGTCATAAACCTTAAGAACAATAAGAACAATAGCTCAAACTTAAATATAGATGTCGATTACCGAAACAATCGTTGAAGCAAGTCGATGAAGAACTTGAATCCACAGGTACAAGATGAAGAAGTTGATCCGATAGGCCAGAGCTTCCTCTTGATCTCTTCCTCTCTCTCTCTCTCTTCTAGTTCTAAATAAGACTAGGTTCTAATCCTACTAGAGGGGTATCTACTCTTCTACTTGAAAGCTAACTCCTGAAGTCTCTTCTAGGGTTTCTAGTTGAAGCGTAGTCTTCTAAAGAGGGACCTTCTGTCTGACCTGGGGCTCAGGGGCCTGTTTATATAGCCCTGAAGGATCAACTGTGGCCCTTGGATCAAACCAACTTGAGGTATGGTCGAGATGCATCCTGGAGGTCGGTGGAAGTAGCTTGCAGAAGACGAAAGCGCGGGGCCTCCGTGGCCGACCGACCGGTGGGCCCTGTAGGACCGGTCGGTCCCACAGGTAAGCCTCCTGTGGTGCCCTTCGTGGTGGTGCTTTATTACGTCCTCTGGAGTCTTCTAGAAGTATCCTGACTTGGCGAATGCGTTATCTCCCGTCGGTTTCCTTCTAGGGGAAGGAATCGAGGGCTGTTTCCTGGTTTAGTCCCTGCGGATTCACAATTCACCAAAACTCGTGGAATTCATTAGTTTTAATCCCTATACTAAGGTGGAGTATATATATTCATCCATTTTCATGCTTAATTGACCTTTAATAATAAGAGTTAATTAGTGTCAACAATAAAATCTGCTTAAACAAGTTGAAACCTGAATAAGATTTGAAATATGTCATGCAAATGCTATTGATATGGTTTGAATAACTGGTCTTATCTAAGTTGTAGCTTTTGTGGGTTGCACATGCTTTAACTGAAATCATGCTTAGTGAATAAAGTTAGTAAGAAATGGAGTAATTCTTTAAACTTGCTAAGGAGAAATTAGGACCTAATCTGGAGGATTTCTTTTTTAAAAAATTATGAAAACCTTGCTAAAAGTTCCTCCTAGATTTTATCCCATCCCACCACCAGCCAAATATTTGTTAGTCAAAACCACAAAGAGCTTTGTCTGTGTTGAGCTTTGTTAGACCTCATAGATCTTAGTAGAGAAGCTTATCATATCTTTTGAATCAAGATTCACACACCCACCATAAAATTGCCTACTCTCCACTCTGGAAGTTTGCAACCACCAAATAAATTGCTCATTCTCTACACTGGAGATATGCAATACCCTGCCAAATGTCCCATTGCTACCCTTATGCTATTCCTACACTGGGAATAAGCATTTCTCCCTCTTCCTCCTTTTTCATTTCTAAAATCCTTTCCTATAGATATCTGGGGAAATCTAGAGCTAAAAAAAGGTGAGCAAAGTAGCTCAAGAAAGGACTATGTCCTAAGAAAATGAGGAGCAAAGTAGCTCAGTAAAAGACTATGTCCTAAGAAAATGTGAGGACACATCTTTTTGTCTACTCACTATATATCCAAAAAGAGAGAGAGAGAATTATCATTAGCTCCAGACCCCAGAAATTAACTAGGAAGGATTATGAAATATCTCTCTATACACTTCCACATAACCACACATGCACATCTTGATCAATTTTTATGATTTGCTGCTCCTTATAATCTGAGTGTCTAGCTTAGCAATAAACATTAGGCAATTTGCTCATGATCCTTAGCCTACCCATAACTCCACATATCATCCTTTAGAAATAGGAGAGGCTACATTTTGGCCTAAGTGAGGATTTAAACACCATTGAGTGATTGAGTGAATCTTGAAGGACTTAAGCAAGTTGTTATCTTTTGAAAACCTTAAAAAAAACCTCCAGACAGAATCCTAATCAAACCCAAGCAAGATAAAAGTTTCCTATCTACTACTTTATTTAACTCTAGCATGTTTGAAGTGAAAAGCTATAAGCCCCACATTGCTATGATTAATGATATACACTAAGTTATTTCTCACTATACAATATGCACTTGTATACATCTCAAGTTGCTATCTATTTCATGCTTAATGCTTGAACCGCATTGTTGCTCGAGGACGAGGAACATGTTAGCTTGGGGGAGCTTGTTGATGGTCCTTAAACACCTGTTTTACCATCAACATTTTACCCTAACATTCACCAAAAAAAGCATGAAATGTAGTCAAATAGGTTTCAAACTAACCGAATTCCACATGTCCATAGATTTTGATTTGAATGCAGGATTTGGACCAAATTTGGAGAATAGACCCACCAGGAGACGACCCACTCACCAGGACCCATTTGGGCCCTAGTGGAGTGGCGCCCGCCACCCCTAGGTGGCGCCCGCCACATGGAGAGGCCCAACTTCCCCCCTTGCCACGTCACTGATCCGTGTGACCACCCCAAGGCCAAATCTTGGCCCTTGGTCACTAGGTCAGTGGCATCGGATGGCTCAGGAGGGAATGGCGTGGATCAAGACCAAATGGCGGTTACTTGGACATGCAACCGACCTAACCACCGCCTCTCTGGAGCTCCTTGATGCCATTGAAGCAATGACGGTGCATCCAACGGTGATGGGGGTGGCGACCGCCACCTAGGGCTAGCGCCCGCCACTAGGGTTAGCCCTAGGTCGGTTGGCTGCCCCCTATAAGTACCCCCTCACTCCACAAGGCTATAAATACCCCCCTTGAGGCATCACTTCATTCATACCAACACACACCAAAGCAAGACACCAACACAAGCAAGAGAAGCAAGGCTAGAGCTAGAGAGCTAATAGCTTAGGGTTTAGCCAAGCTTAGGCAAGTAGGTAGCTAGTAGAGCAAGGCATCTTTGCCCTCGCGGAAGCGCTGCTCAAGGCTTAGCTCAAGAGTAGAGGCGTGCGAGTGATCGGTCCTGGAGCTGGGAAGAGTCTTCCTTCGTCTCCAGTTCAGGTTTTGCTCTTGTTACTCAAGCACTTTACTATATTCTAGTTCATCATTTCAAGTATTACTTTATTCTACTTATCAGTATTGAGTGGTATACTTGATTGATTGCTTGAGTGCCTAGCTATCCTACAGTTCAATTCACTTAGCCATAGTAGTTAATCTCTAGTGAGCTTAGTGTTTGATCTTTGCCAATAGGTTTCTTAGTTAGTTTAGTGTTCATCTTATTAAAGTCAAGTATTTGCTCTAACGTCCGCAAGGGTGTCTCTATTCAAAGCTAGGGTAGAGATAGTTAGAATATAATTAAGCGTGGTGCTTAGTTATAGACTTACCTTCAGATACGGCTGGACCCCCGGATAGCTGTGGTAGCAAGCAGGTGGTGACAGCCCTGTGCGCCTTGAATTCCACCACGTAGTTGGACCAGTTTAACAGTAAGGCTCGTTGTGCTAGCGTTCAACCTAAGTCAGTGGTAAAGGCTAGTACGCCTAGATACTTGATAAGATAGGAATAAAACTTTACTTAACTTAGTTGCTTTATTGGCATTTGCCTATCTTGCTTTGTAGTTATCTTGCTTCGTGGTTATCTAGGCTTAGTTAATAGTTATTAGTTAGTTATCATTAGTTATCCTATTCCCCTTACCTACATATCCATCCACCTTACCTTACCATCCATTTCATCCTTACCTATCCACCCACATATTCTTTCTAGCCTTTCATCTCCTCTCTCCTTTCCCCTTTTCTTATTCTTCGACTCTCATCCCCTCCTTGACTCGACTCATACACCACCCTAGCCTTCCCTTGGGATCAAATAAATCGACACCTGGTACTCCCAAGCGAAGTGCTACTACGATAGTTCTGTGCGCTTGCAAAATCTCCTCTTGGTAGATTGCAACCTCTCTAGCTAGCTCCTACTGTGGGGATATAGACCCCAGGGTACCACATGATGGTACATGGGCCACATTACTAGGGGTCGTCCGACCCATAGGATGAAGACGTGCGGCGCACGACATGCACCGCACGACAGTTGTAATCTAGATACAGTACCAACTTGGATACTTACCATGTAACTCTGTCCCTTCAGAATATATAAGGAGGGGCAGGGGTCCTCCAATGGGACAAGTGAGATCATAGACAGCAGATCATAGGTCATAAGGGAGGTCATAAGTCAGATCCAATCAATACAACTCGACGCAGGACGTAGGGTATTACGCTAAAACCTAGCGGCCCGAACCTGGATAAACCTCTGTGTTCATCTTGTTTTTCCTTGCGTCAACATCTGGGTAGTCGTCTTGTGCACCTTCCCCTCTAATCTACCACCTTGGGCATACCCCTAGGTGGAGTATCGACCATATTTCATCGACACCTACTAGTGTCGAGATTGACAACCCCATTTGACATTAGTAGATAGCTACTTTAGCTTCATTCCTTTAGGTATAGTGACCGGACTTGCTACAAGCACTTCTGACACCGTTGCCGGGAATAGATTCCATAGTCTACTCCTAGTAACGACGTTAGCTAGTGTCAACAAGCATTTCTGGGCCGTTACCGGGGATAGTTGCCTAGCTCTATCTTTAGTGAAGCTAAGAACTACCAACAGTAGCCTAGCCTTGTTCCTCACTACCATCCCATCCTCACCCTATTTGTTTTTGAAAACCCATTTGGTACCTATAGGGTGGCATTCTGGTGGAGGTGGAACTAGGGTCCAAACTTGGTTTCGCTCAAAGTTCTCTAACTCCTCATGCATGGCATTAACCCAATTAGGATTAGAAAGAGCATGTCCAACATCTTTGGGCTCAAAAGAGGCAACGAATGCAGAATGAGCAAAGTGTGAGATCTCATACGCTCGCGACTATGTGACTCGCTGGTCGATATTGCCGATCATCTGATCCGGAGGGTGGATCTGCTGGACGCTTCGAGGCACCTGCCTCGCCGAAGTCACCTCCCCCTCGCCAGATGTTGTTGCTCCCTCAGGTGCAGCTGGTGCTCGCTGGAGAGGTGGCTCTAGAGGACCCCAAGTAGTGGAATCAGTGGGATCGGGTCCTCGAGCTGAAGTTGTCGTCGCAGGATCGACAGGGGCAGCCAGTGGAGTTGGCTTGGGACCACCCCAATCGGCATCTTCCTGCTCCTCCTCCACAAAGATCGTCTCTCCCAGGAACATCAAAAGCAGAAGAAATAGAAGGCATAGTCTCGTCGAATGTGACCTCGTAGATCTCCACTATCCGGTTAGTCTCAAGGTTAAGAACTCGATAAGCACGAGAATGCAAAGCATAACCAAGAAACACACCATTAGCAGAACAAGATTCAAATTTGTCCAAATTGCCTTGCTTCAAGATAAAGCACTTGCACCCAAACACCCTAAAATGAGACACCTTGGGTACCCGTCCAAATCGCAACTCATAAGAAGTCTTTTTCATGAAAGCTCAAAGAAAAATGCGATTTGAAACATGGAAAGCGGTGTTGATCGCTTCAGCCCAAAACCACCTAGGAGTCCTATGCTCATCGAGCATCGTCCTGGCCATCTCAACAAGGGTCTGGTTCTTGCGCTCAACAACACCATTCTACTGGGGGACATAAGGAGAAAACAACTGATGCTCGATTCCATGAGAAGAACAAAAAGAGGCAAACTGTGAGTTAACAAAGTCAGTACCATTATCGCTACGAATAGCTCTAATAGTATTAGGGGGAAACTCAGTTTTCAACCTCAAAATCAAATCTCGAGCAAAAGAAAAAGCCTCATCCTTAGCCTCCATGAAGAACACCTAAGAGTACCTCAAAAAATCTTCCACGATCACTAGAACGTACCACTTCCCACCCGCTGAGCAAACCCGAGCTGGACCAACAGTGTCCATGTGTAAAAGCTCACTGGATTGCTTTGTCATTACATGATTCACAGGTGGGTGAGAAGCAGCAACCATCTTCCCATGACAATAAGGGTGACAAATAAGGTCCTTCTGAAACTTAAGCTTGGGCAATCCTTGGATTAGGCCAAGTGAGCTAAGCCTTGCAAGCAAGTTAAAAATCAAGTGACCAAGTCTCCTATGCCACTTCCATAAATTAGAAGAAGGACTAGCCACAAACATCTAGAAGAGCCAAAAGAACGAGAAAAATTGGCTCAGAAAACACGGCCAAAAGGGATGATCGAACAAACAAGATCTCCTCGAGAGTCCAAGACTCTACTCAAGCCTTTCTTAAAGCGCACCTCAAAACCGTCCTCAAGAAGTTGCAAAACAGAAAGCAAATTGAAGTACAAATTCGAAACCAAAGCAACATCCTTGAGAACAAAATTCTCATTAACTCGAATAGACCCACGAGAAACAACCTTACCTCTACCACTATCCTCGAATGTGATATACTCCTTATGTACAATGGGCTTGAGAACAAAATTCTCATTAACTCGAATAGACCCACGAGAAACAACCTTACCTCTACCACTATCCTCGAATGTGATATACTCCTTATGTACAATGGGGTCTAGGCTGGAGAACCATTCTTTCTTTTTGGTCATGTGGCGCAAACACCCATAATCCATGAGCCACATGTTCTCCAGCCAAAGTTCCTACATCAATAGAAAGGCAGGAAATGAGCATATGGCACAACACTTGGGTTAGTATACTGAGAAGGATACCAGTGTTGTGTCATAGGCCCGAAAAAGGTTTTAGAAGCAACACCAAACTGTCCTCATCCCATGGATGGATAGCGATCACCACCAAACTGAAATGGTAGTTCGCTGTGGAACGGAAATCCTCCAAACTCACCTCCTCGTCCCATCTGAGGATAGCGATCACCACCATGCTAAAAAGGTGGTCTGCTATGGGACAGAGCAGCAAAGCCTCTTAAACCCGGCTCATGATCGTATTGAGGACGACCGGAACTGCGCCAGGCACGACCACCACCCTGTGGTCTAGCTGCCTAGGGCCTAGCTACCTGAGGGGGTGCACCTCCAGGCCTAGCCCTCTGACCCTGAACTCCCTGACCCTGCATACCATGGTGAGGGTGGTGCCTAGCCTGGTTGTTTAGTTCCAACTCCCTCATAGCATCTCTCTTCCTCCGAAAGCAAAACTCAGCTAGGTGACCCTCGCGGTGGCAATACTCACACTCAAACCTCACCACTTTCTTGGGTTGTTGGTTTGCTTGGTTGCGAGGGTTGTTCACTTTTGCTGGCTGCTTGCCTTTCGGAAGGGGATCACTAGAGATGCCAGGAAGAGTGTCAAGTGTGTTCCTAAGATGGTTCGGTTTGAGAATCCACACTTGCTTGCGAGGTGGAGCCTTAGGAGGTTCTTCAAGGATACCATCCTTAATGATAGGCTTAGGAGGCTCAGGTGGGGTGATCTTGGTTAGCTTAGGGAGAGCTGATGGTTTCTCACTATGGTTCACTCCGCTAAACTCACCAATCTTGCCAAAAGCACTAGAGCCCTCACCTCCTGAAGCAAAGCCTACTCCCGGACTGCCAGTTCCCCTCTTGAACTGACTGATCATCATGCCTAACTGTGGCTCACTACATGACACCCAACTCAGGATGGACCAAAGTTATGTGTTTTCCTCCTTGGTTTGCATCCTGTCATGCTGACAGTTGGCAATTTCAAACTCCATCTCCGCGCATCGCTCACATGGAGCGGAAATGGTGCTAACTGAGCTAGCCTTCATGGCTTCAGCAATCTTGGAACTAACTTCTGCCAACTCAGTTCGCAAGCCTGGACATAGCTTCTGCAGCCAAATGTCATCGATTCATCTTTGGCAGAATTAGTTTCAGTTAATGATGCAGCTGCTCCTATGGATGCTGAGGAGCCTTTTGGGGATCAAGATGAGGAGTTGGTAGATTACGAGCCATCTCCAGAAAGGGCAGAAGTGAATGTGGTATATTTGTCATCCGATTATTATGTTGTAGGATATGACTCGACGACCACTCAATTCAATTTCGTTACTCAGAGCGCAGTGTTTCAAAAGCCAGAAGACTCTATTAATCATCTCAAGTGGCATGTGAAGGGTCATATCAATGGTACTCCAGTTCATAATATGTTGGTGGATAGTGGAGCTATTGTAAACTTGATGCCTTATACGCTTTATAAGAAGCTTGGAGGCACGAATGATGAGTTGATCAAGACCAAAATGACGATTAGCGGGGTAGGAGGAGGTGACCCTATTACGGCCAAAGGTGTTGCTTCGATGGAGCTCACTATTGGAAGCAAGACTTTGGCCACCGTTTTCTTCATCGCTGAGTTACAAGGTAGCTACAACTTGATTCTCAGATGCGATTTGATTCATGCAAATCGATGTGTCCCTTCTAGTTTGCATCAGTTTCTCATTCAATGGGTGGGAGACGACATTGAGGTTGTCCATGCAGATTCGTCGGCCTGTGTTGCTATGGCTGATACTCCTTCGATCGGGGGGCATGATAGTATTGCTTGTCTTTCTGGGCATGATATTTCTGATTTTCAGTTTATTAGTGTCACTAAGGAAGGCTTTGTACCTATTTCTTTGAAGCCGATTGACAATCGGCTCAATATCATCATGTAATTTATTAATGGATGCTAATTTAGAATGCTTAAAACATCGTGTTGAACAATATCGGGCTTCTAAGACCGATGCTTGTGAAGCTATTGATGATTTTGATGAACTTGATAAATTAGGACAAGGCTTTATGTCGGCCGACCCATTGGAACAGGTTGATATTGGGGATGGCTCTGTGCCTAGGCCAACGTTTATAAATAAAAACTTGAAAGCCAATTATAAAATTAAGTTAATCGAGCTTCTCAAAGAGTATGTTGATTGCTTTGCATGGAATTATACTAATATGTCTGGATTAAGCCGAGAGCTTGTTGAGCATCGGCTTCCCATCAAACCCGGGTTCAGGCCTCACAAACAACACCCGTGCCGCTTCAATTCTACTATATACGACCGTATTAAGGAAGAGATTAATCAGTTGTTGGAAGCGGGTTTTATTCGTCCATGTAGGTATGCGGAGTGGGTTTCTAATATCGTGCCTGTGGAAAAGAAGGATTCTGGAAAAATTCAGGTTTGCATTGACTTTAGAGATCTTAATAGAGCCACTCGAAAAGATGAGTATCCTATGCCTATAGCCGATATGCTTATTAATGATGCTTCAGGACATAAGATCCTTAGTTTTCTTGATGGTAATGCTGGTTACAATCAAATCTTTATGGCCGAAGAGGATGCTTCCAAGACGACCTTCATTTGTCCTGGGTTTGTTGGTCTTTTCGAGTGGGTTGTTATGACTTTTGGATTGAAAAATGCTGGTGCAACTTATCAAAGAGCTATGAATTTGATCTTCCATGATTTGCTTGGTGTTATTATGGAAGTATATATTGGTGATATTGTGATCAAATCGGCCGCTCATGATTCTCATTTGGCCGATTTGCGTCTTGCTTTTGAAAGGATGCGCCGGTATGGTTTAAAGATGAACCCGCTCAAATGTGCATTTGGTGTATCGGCTGGTAAATTCATGGGTTTCATAATTCATGGCAAAGGCATATAGGTAGATCCCAAGAGAATAGAATCTATCAAGAAGGTTCAAGCGCCTAGATGCAAAAGGGACTTACAAAAGTTTCTGTGAAAGGTGAACTACTTGAGAAGGTTTATTGCCAATTTGTCTGGGAAGATTATTACTTTTACCCCCATACTTCGCTTGAAAGATGAATCTGAATTTAATTGGGGGGGGGGCAAAGCAACAAGAGACATTCGACAAGATTAGGCAATATCTTTCAAAACAACCGGTTCTTCGAGCTCCAAGGAGGGGAATTCCTTTCAAATTATATGTTGCTGCCGAAGAGAAAGTTATCGGTGCAGTGTTGACTCAGGAGGACAACAGTACTTCTTGATCCCGAGACAAGGTATGCCCATATTGAAAAGTTATGTTTATCATTATATTATGCGTATTGTAAGTTGAGACATTATCTGTTGTCTAGTACATGCGTAGTTTCTTGCCAGACCGATGTTATCAAACACATATTACATCAGCCAATCCTTAGTGGGAGGATTGGTAAATGGGCATATGCACTAATAGAATATGACTTGGCTTTTGAACCCTTGAAAACTCTGAAGGGCCAAGTTCTTGTTGACTTTATTGTTGAGCATAGCATTGACCTAAACGATGAAACCAATTATATAACTTGTTCTCCATGGAAGCTTTATTTTGATGGATCGGTTTGCAAAGATGGCCAGGGTGCTGGCATTGTTGTTGTTTCTCCCAATGGTGCTATTTTTGAGATGTCTTACCGATTAGAAATTATTTGCACTAACAATCAAGACGAATATGAGGCCCTCTTATTCGGTTTTGGAGATATTGCTTTCTATGGATGTACAACATGTTTTAGCTTTCAGTGATTCCGTGCTGGTTGTGCAACAAGTTATAGGTGTGTATCAATGCATAGAGGGATCACTAAATGTTTATCTTGACAAGTGCCTTGATATTATTAAGCAATTTGCCGAATTTCAAATTCTACATATTCCAAGCATGAGAATTATAAAGCTAATATGTTGGCTCAACAAGCATCAGGTTATGACGTCGGTGGGTGGAATTTTCACATCAAAAGGTGAAGGACTGAGAATGCTACCAAAGGCGATCAGAGGGGGGGGGGGGGGGTGAATGGGAGCTTTAAATTTCTTTATAGAAACTTATAGCTACTGTCCTAGGAATCAACCCCAAGAGCAAACCTAGAGCTCGATAGTGTCCACGACCCTAGATGTAGGGTGGATGCTTCCAAGAAGCACAGCGGGACAACACACGAGTCTAGAAACCCAATGAAAAAACCCGAAATAAAATCAGAAGTTGGATGAACGAACTGTGGACAAAATAGTGCAGAAATCACTGCATCGGACGCTGGTCTGCGTCCGATGTTCAAGCGCCGGACACGTCCAATGCAAAATGTGCAGTTCTGGAACATTACTGCATGGTCATCGGACGCTGCTATAGTGAAAGATCAGCGTCTGATGCTCAGGCTTTGAAGGACCAGATTAGCGACCAGAGGGGGGGGGGGTGAATGGGAGCTTCAAATTCAACTCGTGAATTGTATAGCCCTTGTCCCAGAAAATCACCCAAAAGCAAAGACTCGAAATGACCAGAGAGTTCATGACCTACGAGTAGGTGGATACCCTAGGAGATGTCCTAGTGGTACAGCGGAACCTCCGGAGAAATCCCAAAACCAACTGCCAAAGCCACGGAGCAAATCAGCAGATTCGCGGACTGTCCGGGGTCAGAGTCCCGGACTGTCCGCCGTCAAGTCCCGGACTGTTCGCAACTGGGAGCCGGACTGTCCGTCGGCAAAAATGCAGAAACTCAATAGTGCTGCAAGTCTGATGGACAGGTCCCGGACAGTCCGCGGGTTTGTACCGCGGACGGTCTGCCGTTCACTTGACAGTGAACAATCAGGGGACTGCGCCTGACTGACCTGACCAAACCCCGATCCTCGGACTGTCCGCCGCTGGGGGCGCGGACTGTCCGCGGATGAACAGAGAGCAGAAAAACTGCTCGGGTCAAAAGCCAATTCGATCAAACTTCAACCAAATCAAAAGGGGCTTCGATCAAATTTCTCCCAGGTGATCCTCTATGTAATGGGGTGCTAATCCTAAGAAATCATCGCACCAAACCAAGTCAATCAAGAGAGATTCATGGACCACAGAAAAAGTGGAAGAACGAAGAACGAACGCGAAATCAACCCGATCTATGGATTCATGAGATTAGGAGTGAATCCCTTCGGTAGAAAGAAGGGGCTCACGACCAAGAACAAATTGATTCAAGTGGAATCGAAAACCATCTCGCGGAGAGGGAGAACGAGGCAAATCTCCGGGAGATGAAAAACCAAAACGTGAAGAACACAAGACACGATTTGATTTCAGCCGAAATTCCTCCACATGAGGAGACAACGAGAATACGGTCTCGTTTCCTCAAAAGATCCAAATACACATAGGTATGATTTCTGTCTCTGCGGATCGCTTGCAGCGAGGTATGATTAGAACCTAAGCAGAGGGCTAGAGAGAGAGAGCTCAGGAACAAATGACTGCAAGGATGTAGGGAGAGGAGGGGTGCCTCTCTTATTTATAGCCTAAAACAATAATCCCCTTACTACCCCTAGATACACGAGCGAAGCGGCCAACCCTAGGGGTATCCCGATCCAACTCTGCTGATAGTTGATCTGACGGCCACACGCCTTCCTCATCCTTAGCCTCGCTTCGACGCAAGCCTCAGGATGCCGCCCCGTGCCGCCCAGTCGACCACCGCGCCTACCTCGTGGATAGCTTCGCCTCCGCACCAGCCTCTCCATGCCGCCACGCGTCGACCGTCCTTTTTGCGGACCTCCCCCCGGTTTTGAGGCCGAAACCGGGAAACCTGGGCCTTCCCCCGGTTTTGAGGCTGAAAATGGGGAAACCTGTCCTCAGGCTGAGTTTTGTGGCCCAAACTCAGAAACCCGCGCGCCGAGGTTTTGAGGCCCAAACCTAGAAACCGTCCACGCCGAGTTTTGAGGCCCAAACTCGGAAACCAGCCACCCCGAGTTTTGAGGCCCAAACTCGGAAACCGTCGAGGGTAGCTTTTCGAGGCTCAGCTACCGAACCCGTGCCGAAGACGGGATGTGGTTCGCACACCCCGAGTTCCAGCACCGATGCCGGAGCATGTCCAGCCTCCACGCCGGGCATCCTCCCGACTCGGCCGATGCACCGCACATCCCCATGTACTCTTGCTTGTCAACGCCACGTGCCAGCTACCACAGCTGATCCTCAGGTCTCCTGGTCCGTCGGTCCAAGCTCCACGTCCGCCCTTCACCGCTCCCGGTCCGTCGGCACGGCACGTCCCTACTTGACCTTCACCTCACCTTCGACCACTGCCCGAGCTCCACACCTGCACATCAACACAGCCAAGAGACATGTTGCCCATTGATCGATCACTCATCACTCAGGAAGGGAACCACAAGGGCACATATCAACCTTGTGTTCTCAATCTCCCCCTTGATGAGTGCATCGTCAACTCATAGTATCCGTAACGAGAATAGAAGAAAGCAGAATTAGATAGAAGGAGAAAAACTCACTCGAGATGTCCTAAAGCCATAGAAAAGGCCGATGAAGAACAATTTGAGATAAGCAAAGTTTGGTCCCCAAAGACATGGGCAACGGTTCGATACAACCAAGCAAAAGATCGGAGCAACAACTCATCAAGAGGCAAGACTCGATCAAAAACAGAGCACAAGACTTGGTTCCCAAAGACATGGGCAACGGCTCGACGCAACCAAGTCAGAAGCAAGCTAGTCCTCAAGAAGAGACAGAAGGGGCTCAACACCACTAGCTGAAAGCTCGAACACCAAATGAAAACTGCGTGAGAAGCAGCTACTGCTAGTCCCTCAAGATAGAGGCACAGAGGCTCGACGCAACTAGCTGAAAAGATCGATATCAACCAAAACCAACTTGGAACAGGCAGAAACACTCCCCCTCACTTAAAGAACTCCCCCTCAACAAGTGACGCATTGCAAATTGTCACCACAACAAGACAAACTCCCCAATTCTCCCCCTTGGGGGCAATTTGCAATCAAAAAAGGAGAGGGAAAAGAGCTCAAGAAGGTCAAACGGAGCTAGGTCATGCCTATCGGAGTCAAACACATGCATATGAGTGAAAAATGCATGTTAGCAGCTTCAGGTATATATTCGAAAGAGTGAATGAATGCTCTAAAGAGTGCTGATCCGACTATAAGCAACATGTAAAAATGCTAGCGAAGGCTCAAACTGATCACCGAATACAAGATATGAAAGCAAAAGCCACGTGAGCAGTTTTAAGCCATTCTGAAAGGAGTTTCACCATCAAATTAGCACTCAGCATGTATAGACAGGAAGCCAAACAAGTGCTAAACATGTATACAAGGTGAACTACCCCTAGCACAGTTCAATCATCATGCTATAGAATGAAACATAGACTTGTGTTTTCAGATTTTATCGGAGAATTTGCAGCGGTTTTTACACAAGTTCAAATTTAGCATGTGATTGCGAGAGGTTGAGAGCTTGTCATTGCCTTACTTTTCAACCGTGCTAAGCCTATGCAAATGCAATCAGGAGCTTAAAGCATCGGTTTCGGTCTTACACTACACGGCTCAAGTTTAACTCAACGTGCTATGAGAAACAGTCTCGATACCGTGATGTGCTGACAAAGCAATCCCATCTCGATCTTTTCAATTCACTAAAACTTGGTTCATTTTAAGAAGATTATAAACAGCCCAAGCAAGTGAATGACTCAGAACTAGAGACATAGCAACCTAGCATATATGAAATAGCTCAAGTGACCTCAGCACATACTACACATGCTAGTTGTCAATCTCAATGGTGAACATGTATCAAGTTTTAAGTTCATTAGACATGTTCAGCGTTCTGAAAGAAATAGCATAGCTCACAAAAAGTAACAGTGATCAAAGAGAGCCTAAGCTACAAGCATCATCAGATATCATCGAAGCATACACTAATCAGAGCATAAATTCATTCTAAGGAATATAGACATGAAGCTTGAAATAAAAGATGTATGCATGATGAAATCAGAATCGGAGCCAAAGCAAAAATAGAAAGACTCAAGACCCAAAAACAAAAAGGATCAGAAAGTCAGTTAATTTTACAACAAGAAAAATGTTTCCCCCATCTAAAAGGGGAAACACACACCAAGCTCACCTCTCAACATAGCGAAAGTTGATAGGTCCAAAGGCTTGGTGAGAATATCCGCAACCTGGTTATGGGTGTCTACATGCCTAAGATCAATGTCGCCTTTCTCATAGTGATCACGAAGAAAGTGAAAGCGAACATCGATGTGCTTGGTCTTGGAGTGAAGAACAGGGTTCTTTGCTACACTAATGGCAGAAGTGCTATCACAAAGCAAAGGGACCTGACTGAAATCTAGACCAAAATCACGCAATGTAGCAACCATCCATAAAAGCTGCGAAGCACAAGAAGTAGCATCAACATACTCGGCTTCAGTAGTAGACTGGGCTACGTTCGACTGCTTGCGAGAAGACCACGAAACCAAAGAAGAGCTAAGAAACTGACAAGTCCCAGAAGTAGACTTGCGCTCAAGCCGACAGCCGGCAAAATCTGCATCGGAATAACCACAAAGCGAAAGAGTCGAAGAGGAGGAGTACCAAAGTCTGAACTCAGGAGTGTATCGGAGGTACCTCATGATGCGCTTGACTGCTTGCTTGTGGGAAGTCCGAGGGGACGCCTGAAAACGAGCGCACAGACACATAGAAAACTGTATATCTGGCCTCGTTGCCGTCAGGTACAGAAGTGAACCAATTGTGCTTCTGTACTCCTTCTGGTCAACCGGCTCTCCGTCCTAGTCCGCATCCATCGCCGCAATCGTCGGCATGGGCGTCGTAAGAGGCTTGGCCTTGCCCATGTCGAATTTCTTCAGGATATCCTTCGTGTATTTTCCTTGATGCACAAATGTCCCGTCTCGGGTTTGCTTAATTTGCAACCCGAGGAAGAAAGTCAACTCGCCCATCATACTCATCTCGAACTCCCTGCTCATAGTATCTGCAAACTTCGCAACAAGAGCGTGAGAGGAGCCACCAAAGATGATATCATCCACGTAAATCTGGACTAACAGGGTGTCATTGCCTTGCTTGAGGAGAAACAAAGTTCTATCGACCCGTCCCATTTTAAAACCCTTGGAGAGTAGAAAGGTTTTCAAACGATCATACCACGCTCTCGGGGCTTGTTTCAAACCATACAAGGCTTTTGAAAGTTTATAAACATGGTTTGGAAACTTGGGATGCTCGAAACCCGGGGGTTGCCTAACATAAACCTCTTCCTCTATATACCCATTCAAGAAAGCACTCTTGACATCCATCTGGTAAAGCTTAAAACCCTTCGAAGCAGCAAAGGCTAGAAGGATCCTAATGGCTTCTAAACGGGCTACAGGGGCAAAGGTTTCCCCCCTCTTTCTTGCAGAAACCCTGGGCTACTAGCCTAGCCTTGTTCCTCACTACCATCCCATCCTCACCCTCTTTGTTTTTGAAAACCCATTTGGTACCTATCGGGTGGCATTGTGGTGGAGGTGGAACTAGGGTCCAGACTTGGTTTCGTTCAAAGTTTTCTAGCTCCTCATGCATGGCATTGACCCAGTTAGAATCAGAGAGTGCGTGTCCAACAGCTTTGGGCTCAAAAGAAGCAACGAATGCAGAATGAGCAAAGTGCGAGAAGATTTCATACGCTCGCGACCGCGTGACTCGCTGGTTGATGCCGCCGATCATCTGACGCGGAGGGTGAACTTGCTGAACACTCCGGGGCGCTTGCCTCGCCGAAGTCGCCTCCCCCTCGCCAGATGCGGTCGCTCCCTCAGGTGCGGCTGGTGCTTGCTGGAGAGGTGGCTCAAGAGGACCCCAGGAGGAAGAAGTCGTGGGATCGGGTCCTCGAGCTGAAGTAGTCGTCGCAGGGTCAACGGGGGCAACCAGTGGAGTTGGCTCGGGATCACCCCAATCGGCATTCTCCTGCTCCTCCTCCACAAAAATGGTCTCTCCCATCTCCTGTTCTCCTGCAACATCAAAAGCAGAAGAAACACAAGGCATAGTCTCTTCGAATGTGACCTCGCAGGTCTCCACTATCCGGTTAGTCTCAAGGTTAAGAACTCGATAAGCGCGCGAATGCGAAGCATAACCAAGAAACACGCCATCAGCAGAGCGAGATTCAAATTTGTCCAAATTGCCTTGCTTCAGGATAAAGCATTTACACCCAAACACCCGAAAATGAGACACCTTGGGAACCCGTCCAAAACGCAACTCATAAGAAGTTTTCTTCATGAAAGCCCGAAGAAAGATGCGATTTGAAACATGGCAGGCGGTGTTGATTGCTTCGGCCCAAAAATGCCTAGGAGTCCTATGCTCATCGAGCATCGTCCTGGCCATCTCAACAAGGGTCCGGTTCTTGCGCTCAACAACACCGTTCTGCTGGGGGACATAAGGAGAAGAGAACTGATGCTCGATTCCGTTAGAAGAACAGAAAGAAGCAAACTGAGAGTTATCAAACTCAGTACCATTATCGCTACGAATAGCTCTAATGGTATCAGGGGGAAACTCAGTTTTCAACTTCAAAATCAGATCACGAGCAAAAGGAAAAACTTCATCCTTACCCTCCATAAAGAATACCCAAGAGTACCTCGAAAAATCATCAACGATCACTAGAACGTACCACTTCCCACCCGCTGAGCAAACCCGAGCTGGACCAACTGTTTCCATGTGTAACAGCTCGCCGGGTCGCTTTGTCATCACCTGATTAACAGGTGGGTGAGAAGCAGCAACCATCTTCCCGTGACGACAAGGATGGCAAACGAGGTCCTTCTGAAACTTAAGCTTGGGCAATCCTTGGATTAGGCCAAGTGAGCTAAGCCTTGCGAGCAAGTCAAAACTCAGGTGACCGAGCCTCCTATGCCACTTCCACAAATCAGAAGAAGGACCAACCATCAAACACCTAGCAGAGCCGAAAGACTGAGAAAAGTCGGCTCTAAAAACATGGCCAAAAGGGACGATCCGATAAACAAGATCTCCCCGAGGGTCTAAAACGCGACTCAAACCCTTTTTAAAGCGCACTTCACAATCATCCTCAAGAAGTTGCGAAATAGAAAGCAAATTGAAATGCAAGTTGGAAACCAAAGCAACATTCTTAAGGACAAAGTTCTCATTGAGCCGAATAGCTCCTTGAGAAACAACCTTACCTCTACTATTATCCCCGAAAGTGATGTACTCCTTGTGCATCACAGGGCTAAGGCTGGAGAACCATTCCTTCTTTCCGGTCATGTGGCGCGAACACCCAGAATCCATGAGCCACATGTTCTCCAACCGAAGTTCCTGCATCAATAGAAAGGCAGGAAGTGAGCATATTGCACAACACTGGGGTTAGTATACTGAGAAGGATATCAGTGCTGTGTCATAGGCCCAGAAAAAGTGTTAGCAGCAACACCAAGCTGTCCTCGTCCCATGGGTGGATAGCGATCACCACCAACCTGAAAAGGTGGTCCGCTATGAAACGGAAAACCTCCAAACTGACCTACCTGTCCCATCTGAGCAAAGCGATCACCACCATACTGAAAAGGTGGTCCGCTATGGGACTGAGCAGCAAAGTCTCTTACACTCGGCTCACGATCGTATAGAGGAGGACCGGAACCACGATGGGCACGACCACCACTCCGTGGTCTAGCTGCCTGAGGCCTAGCTACCTGAGGGGGTGCACCTCCAGGTCTAGCGCCCTGCCTCTGAACTCCCCGACCTTGCACACCATGGAGAGGGTGGTGCCTGGCCTGGTTGTTCAGCTCCAACTCCTTCCTAGCATCTCTCTTCCTCCGAAAGCAAAACTCAGCTAGGTGACCCTCACGATGACAGTACTCGCACTCGAACCTCACCACTCTCTTGGGTTGTTGATTCCTATGGTTGCGAGGGTTGTTCACTCTGGCTGGCTGCTTGCCCTTCGGAAGGGGTTCACTAGAGACGTCAGGAAGGGTGTCAAGTGTGTTCCTAAGATGGTTAGGTTTGGGAACCCACACTTGCTTGCGAGGTGGAGCCTTGGGAGGTTCATCAAGGATACCATCCTTGGTGATAGGCTTGGGAGGCTCAGGTGGGGTGATCTTGGTAAGCTTAGGGATAGTGGGTGGTTTCTCACTAGAGTTCACTCCACTAAACTCACCGATCTTGCCAAAGATACTAGCGCCCTTCCCACCTGAAGCAAAGCCTACTCCCGAGCAATCAGTCCCCCTCTTGAACTGACTGATCATCATGCCCAACTGCGGCTCACTGCATGACACCCAACTCAGGATGGACCGAAGGTATGTGTTTTCCTCCTCGGTTTGCACCCTGTCATGCCGACAGTTGGCAATCTCAAGCTCCATCCCCACGCATCGCTCACATGGAGCGGACAAGGTGCTAACTGAGCTGGCCTTCATGGCTTCAGCAAACTTGGCATTGACTTCTGCCAACTCAGTTCGCAAGCTAGGACAAAACTTGCATGCACCTAGCAAAGAAGGCCTTGCCTTCACTTCCTCCAGCTCCTTCTTCAGGGAGGGACACTCTTTGCAATCACCCACCAAGACTAGCCTACTCTTCAGCTCATCATACACCTCAATCAAAGAGGCATACTTGGTTTGCAGGGTGGCAAAGTTTGTCATATGCATCGTGCACTCCTCACACTCCTCCTCATCGGTCACCTTCACCTCGGACTTAGCGAACTCAAGCTCCTTAAGCGCTTCACTCATCTTAGCCTTAAACTCACAGCACTCTTGGTAAACCTGAGTGAGCCTCTTCTCCAAAAGATCGGCTAAGCCCGCAAACTTATCCCGTTGATCAGTGAGACGATCGACAACTGAAGAGTTTGATACCTGAGAGGCGCTGTCGTCGTCGTTGTCGTCGCTGTGGGCGTCATTGGTGTCTTCTGCCTGGTGCTTGCAGTCCTCTTCATCCAAGGCCATGGTGCAAAAGCCCTTGGAGGAGTTCCCGAAGAAGCAGAGTCCATTGAAGCGATCTTCAGTCTTGTGCTCGGACCCATCGTCGCTGGAGTCGCCGTCGGAGGACTTCTCGCCATCGCTGAAGGTGGCGAGAAATGCACGCTTGCTGGCCTCGAAAGCACGCTTGCTGGCGTCGAAAGCCTTCTCCAAGTCCTCTCGGCGGTAGAAGCCATCCTTCTTCTTCCCAGTCTTGTTCTTAGGCTTGCCCTTGCGCCTGAAGTTACGGTTCTTGCCGGGGAAGTTCTTGTCGTTCCTGGGGCAGTTCGCCATGAAGTGGTCTAGATCACCATACTTGTAGCAGCCCTCGCGTGCGCCACCACGCCGACGATTCAGGCGGTTGTTGTGAAACCGTGAGAACCGGGTGATGGCGAGGGCGAGCTCGTCGTCTACGAGCGCCTCCAACTGCTCCTCCGTAACTGTATGCAAAGAAGACAAAGCAACAAGAGGAGGTGAAGCGTCAGCAGAGGAAGTCGATCCACCTGTACCTGAGACCAAAGCCATGGTGTGTGAAGATGGGTTCTTCAGCTTGGCCTGAGTCAGGTGATCGATCTCGGTGGACTTGAGCTTACTGAACAGCTCGTCCACGGTGAGGGTGTCGTAAGTAGGAGACTCAATGATGGTCGACACCTTCCCCTCCCATACCCTCCGATCCAGGGCGTAAAGCAACTTGAGAGCCCTCTCATGATCGTCATAGGGTAGGTTGTCCCGATTGGCACGCATCTTGTTCACGATCGTCTGGAAACGAGCGAACATAGCGTCAATCGTCTCTCCCTCCAACTGAACAAAGTTCTGGTACTCTCGCTTGTAGGTCTCGAAGAGTCTGGTCTTGACCTGAGCGGTCCCCTCGTGATAGCTTTGAAGCTTCACCCAGATCTCTCATGCTGTCTCAAGCTCTGAGATACGTTCGAACTCAGGAAGGGAGAGGCTGGCCAGAAGACCATTACGAGCCTTGGAGTTGGCCTCGTGTTGGTCAATCTGGATCTGACCCACACGAGCCGCAAGAACTACGTACTCAGCGTTCTCACATATCTCCCAGACAGAAGATCCGATGCTGTTGAGATAAGCACGCATCCGAATCTTCCAATAGGGATAGTTCGTCCCATCGAACCAAGGAGCCTTGCTATTCCCTCGTTCCATGTCACCCTTAGGATCCGAAACCGATTAAGGTAGGAGAGATCCTTAACCAGCTCCGATACCAATTGAAGGACCGGATTAGCGACCAGAGGGGGGTGAATGGGAGCTTCAAATTCAACTCGTGAATTGTATAGCCCTTGTCCTAGAAAATCACCCAAAAGCGAAGACTCGAAATGACCAGAGAGTTCATGACCTACGAGTAGGTGGATACCCTAGGAGATGTCCTAGTGGTATAGCGGAACCTCCGGAGAAATCCCAAAACCAACTGCCAAAGCCACGGAGCAAATCAGCACAATCAGCAGATTCGCGGACTGTCCGCGGTCAAGTCCCGGACTGTCCGTCGGCAAAAACACAGAAACTCAACCTTGTGTTCTCAATCTCACCTGGGCGTATGTTCCTCAGGATAAGATTGAAGCCGAACGACTCATTCGGCGCAGTAAGCAGTACATTTTGGTAGAAGGAAAGCTTATGCGCAAAAATGCAAAAGAAGAACTACTCCTGAAGTGTGTTTCTCAAGAAGAAGGCACTCGTATTCTAGCAGACATCCATGCCGACATATGTGGTAACCATGCTGCTTCCCGAACGCTGGTCGGGAAAGGATTCCGGGCAGGTTTCTATTGGCCTTCTGCCATTGCAGATGCAGAAAAGCTGGTCAAATATTGCGAAGGGTGCCAGTTCTTTGCCAAACAAATACATGTCCCGGCACACGATCTCCAGGCCATACCAGCTTCTTGGCCATTTTCGTGCTGGGGTCTAGACATGATCGGGCCATTCAAAACAGCACCTGGCGGTTTCAGATACGTCTACGTCATTATCGACAAGTTCTCCAAATGGATCGAGTACAAACCGTTGGTCAAATCTACAGCCCAAAAGGCAGCAGAGCTGCTAGATGATGTTATACATCGTTTTGGTCTACCTAACTGTATTATTACCGACCTCGGCTCAACGTTCACCGGCTCGGATTTTTGGGACTTTTGCGACGAAAGAAGCATAGTTGTCAAGTATGTCTCTGTAGCTCACCCAAGAGCCAACGGCCAGGTAGAGCGAGCAAATGGAATGATCCTCGACGCACTAAAGAAAAGATTATTCAAAGCCAACGACCAGGACCAAAAGGCTGGTCGATGGTTGAAAGAACTACCAGCGGTAGTATGGGGCCTCCGAACGCAACCCAGCAGAAACACGGGCGTTTCGCCGTACTATATGGTATTCAGAGCTGAAGCAGTCCTACCAGCAGATATCGCGTTCAGGTCACCCAAAGTAGAGCAATACGACGAGGACAGGTCCAACCAGGCCAGAGAAGTAGAAGTCAACTGCATCGAGGAACGAAGAATGGACTCGTGCGTCCAAACCGCAAAATACATCGAAGGGCCGCGAAGATACTTCAACCGAAACGTCAAAGAAAGATTCTTCGCCGTCGGAGACCTGGTTCTGCGAAGAATACAAAATACCACTGGACTACACAAACTCTCATCCCATTGGGAGGGCCCCTACCTTGTCAAACAGGTCACAAGACCTACCTCTTACAGGTTAACCGACCTAAACGGGACTGACGTCCCAAACTCCTAGCATATCGACCAGCTCCGGCGTTTCTATGCATAACTACATGGGGATTAAAAGATTCATGGTTCTATGGAGCGCTGGGCTCCCCGGGCTCCTCGAACAGGTCCAGGTCCTTAACAAGAGTGACGACCGTCTCCCGGGATTCTTCATTCAGCTCCGACGCTTGGGCTTCCGAAGTATTCCGAGGAAAGCCACTTTCGAATCTCTTCACGTCAATCCCTGGATAATGGGCCCGCGCGACAGCCAGGACATAGGCAGCAACCTGCTCGCTAGCATCAGCCACAAATTTCTTCATGGCCGCCCACGATCCACCACACTGCTCCAGCATACCATCTGGTCGGGGCAGGAGGCCTCCGAACCGACTAGCCCCATATACGGCATTCAGAACCGGAGTAATCCCTCGTACCATGGCGTGGCATCGCGCCTCCCAGGTCTTCACGTCTTGGCAAACCATTGCAATTTGGTTTTGCTAAGAACGTCGTCTCCATACAACAAATCAACAATAATAACAGGTCACGGACACCCAGCTGGCAATACGCACTGAAATAAAAAGGATTCAACGGCAACCTTCAAGCTCCTTCTCCAGCTTATCCGCTCGCGTCTTCTCCCTGGCAGCCACAGCCTCGCCATCCAGTGCCTTGAGCTTCTCCACAGCGACCTGCGAGGCAAGCTCTGTTCTAATAAAGTTTGTCAAGCAGTCAAGCACAAGTCATTCAAAAAAAAGAGGGGTTTTGTGGTTCTCACCCTCATTTTCACGACGAAGCCGCGCGATCTCGGACGCCTGCCTCTCTGCGGCTTGACGCAGCTCGACCTCAGTTTGCCGAGCACTGTCAAGGTCTGCCCGGTATCGCGTGCATGCTTCCTCAAGTTTTTCCTTGGCATCGAGCAAAGGGCCGACGGACTCGAAGCATTTACGGCGCTCCTCCGACAAATTCGATAACCCCTGCAAGTCAACATAAGTACTCGACATTCAAATTCACGCGAATCGTCTTCACAGCGTCACATATTTCGGAGAATTACCTGTGCATATTTATGAAGTTGACTAAGCATCCGGTCAAAGTTCTTCATCGGACGATTGTCGGTGTTTTCCTCATGGAACACCCACTCGCCAGCTCGCTGGCGTGCCACTCTGATTATCCGCTCCGGAGATCTAGGTGGGCGAGGAATCTCCACGACATCATCTTCGGGTGCCACAGGCACTTCTTCAGCCCCCACAGGATCTGTAGCACGCCCAACTGCGCCAAGCGCGCTTACCTCCGGAGGAGGAAGCGATGCATCCGGGGGCGCTTGGGCTGAGTCAGATGGCTCACGACTACCCAGCGACTCCAGGTTGGGGGACCTCCCGCTACCCGACCTGGTCTCCTGAGCGCCCGCCGATATTGGCTGCTCATCAGCTCCTCCACCTGGCGCCCCGTCCACGGGCGGTTCCTCCCAAAGCTGCTCGGACTCCGTATCTGGGGCACTGGTCGACTCGGGGGCCCTGTCATCTTCTACAGCTTCAACCTCTGGCACGGGATCGCTGACATGAACAAAGCAAAAGAAGTCAAGAACATGGTGGTAGCCATAAACTTGTGGCAAAGGCAGCCGAATACTTATAGGTCGCTGACCCGCAGACCACCCTTCAGCTTCAGCCCCTTGGGCTTTTGCGAGGTCTGAACGGCCCTGGTCGGCTCCTCGACCCGGACGCATTTAGGCACCGGCGGCTCTTCTTCGTCATCATCATCATCCCAGTCACGAATGGACTCGGAGGTATTGGAAGCCGCACCGCCCGGAATCTCCAAAGGGCCTTCAGCCCGCGTCGATGACCTCGTGGCCACCCTCCTACCAGAAGCCACGCGCTTACCCGCAGCTCTCGCAGCTCGCGGGTCCATCGCGTCCACAACTCCCTTATCCTTTCCCGTCTTTTCAGTGGCCGCTTCATCAGCTTGGGAGTGTGGAGGACGGCCGGTCGGAGACCTCGTATCCACACCTTCCGGCCACTCGGCCGACGACACGCTTGAGACATATACACTAGAGCGATCCTACAAAACAACCCAGACCAGCACCATGAACACTGCAACAGGACGCAATCCGCAAAACAAATTAAGAGATAACTCACATCTTTAACAGGCCGCGCCAGGCTGAATGGTTGCGTAATCTTCTTTGGCGCTTTCCAATCAGAGAATTGGAGCATCACATGAACACGCCTTTCCAGCTCCTTAGATTCCAAATCTTCGGCGCGCTCACGGGTCGCGTCAGACCGACCAGCATATTCAAAGCCAGGATGCACCCTCTCCTTGCACGGCTGTACCCGACGGTGCATAAAATTGGCAGTAATCTGGATTCCATCAGAAGTTATCTCCCTCATTAAACTAAGCAGCTCCTGGACCTGCTCCATGTCACTTGACGAAGGCCTCAACGACCAGGTCCAACTAGAATCAACCACCTTCCCCACGTCATAGCTTAGAGCGGGAGTCTGGCATTGCGTCATGTAGAACCATTTCTCTTGTCAGCCGCTCACATTACTCCGCAGAGGAACGGTGATGTACTCGGATGCCATCCCCTTGCGCAGCAGGATGTATGCGCTACCCGCAATGCGTGAACCGCGGCTATTCTTCTTCAGTTGAAAGAAATAGCGAAACAAATTGAAATGCGGCTGTATTCCAAGAAACGCCTCACAAAGGTGGATGAAAATGGCTACAGACAAGATGGAGTTTGGCCCGAGATTGCAAAGTCCAATCCCCCAAAATTCAAGCAAACCACGGAGGAAAGCATGGCATGGCAGACCGAATCCTCTAATAAAATAATCCTCGAAGATGACTATCTCATCAGCATTGGGTCGAGGATAAGTCTCACCAGTCGGCGCTCTCCAACCGCCGGTCACCTTGTCCGGCAGAAGTCCGCCGGCGGCAAGATAGCCGATACTCTCCTCTGTACTCCTAGACAGAACCCATTCTTGATCCAATCTCACAGCCATCGCCACCGCAGTCTTTCTCGTCCTCCGCGCCATCGGTTTCGCCGGAAAAATGCAAGCTTCGCCACCGACTCTGCGTTTCTAGATCTAGGGCTACAGTGCAAGGTTCGGCGGAAGGAAAGGAAATGAGGAATGGCAACGATCAGGGTTAGTTTTGACTATGCGGCACTTATCTTTATAATCTAGTGCGCGACCCTTCGGGAATTTTGTCCACCGCGAAAAAGGCTATTTGTACCACAACAATCACTATGGCCCATTTTACCGGCCCAATAGTTGAGCTTTCTACGAATCATCAAAATTTATCCTTTTTATTAATATATAATAACCGCCAGCCTTCTCAGCAAAGCTGGGGATTGGTCAGATGACCAGTTACAGGCACACACGTGCAAGAGCTGCGTTGGCTCCACGACCAGCTCCACCAGTCATACTGGGGACTGGTCGGCTTCTTCGCCAGCCTTCTCAGCAAAGCTGGGGATTGGTCAGACGGCCAGTTACAGGCACACACGTGGCAGAGCTGCGTTGGTTTCACGACCAGTTCCACCAGTGATACTGGGGACTGGTCGGCTTCTTCGCCAGCCTTCTCAGCAAAGCTGGGGACTGGTCAGATGACCAGTTACAGGCACACACGTGGCAGAGCTGCATTGGCTCCATGACCAGCTCCACCAGTCATACTGGGGACTGGTCGGGTTCTTCGCCAGCCTTCTCAGCAAAGCTGGGGACTGGTCAGATGACCAGTTATAGGCACACACGTGGCAGAGCTGCGTTGGCTCCACGACCAGCTCCACCAGTCATACTGGGGACTGGTCACGTTCTTCGCCAGCCTTCTCAGCAAAGCTGGGGATTGGTCAGACGGCCAGTTACAGGCACACACGTGGCAGAGCTGTGTTGGCTTCATGACCAGTTCCACCAGTGATACTGGGGACTGGTCGGCTTCTTCGCCAGCCTTCTCAGCAAAGCTGGGGACTAGTCAGACGGCCAGTTACAGGCACACACGTGGCAGAGCTGCATTGGCTTCACGACCAGTTCCACCAGTGATACTAGGGACTGGTCGGCTTCTTCGCCAGCCTTCTCAGCAATGCTGGGGACTGGTCAGATGGCCAGTTATAGGCACACATGCGGCAGAGCTGCGTTGGCTTCCTGACCAGTTCCATCAGTGATACTAGGGACTGGTCGGCTTCTTCGCCAGCCTTCCCAGCAAAGCTGGGGACTGGTCAGATGACCAGTTACAGGCACACAAGTGGCAGAGCTGCGTTGGCTCCACGACCAGCTCCACCAGTCATACTAGGGACTGGTCAGTTTCTTCGCCAGCCTTCTCAGCAAAGCTGGGGACTGGTCAGACGGCCAGTTACAGGCACACACATGGCAGAGCTGCGTTGGCTTCACGACCAGCTCCACCAGTCATACCGGGGACTGGTTGGCTTCTCCGCCAGCTTTCTCAGCAAAGCTGGGGACTGGTCAGACGACCAGTTACAGGCACACACACACACACGTTGCAGAGCTGCGTTGGCTTCAGGGACAGCTTCACCAGTCATACTGGGGACTGGGCGGTTTCTTCGCCAACACCCTCAGCAAAGCTGAAGACTGTTCAAACTACCAGTTACAAAAATTACAACATAGATATATGGAAACATCTTGACATACAGCAATCACCAGTACAAGTACAATCAGGATGTAAAACGTTATTCTAGTACAATCAAGGTACAGAGCCTTGATGCATAATGCATCAAGATTCGGGATCAGTGAGATGCAGTAAAGCAGATACAGAACCTTGGGTAGACACATGAGCCTTTTCAGTTCGTCCCAAGGTGGGTCTTAGGCTTCGCCCAAATGCTCAAGGAGCTCCGGGCAAGACCATCACCCTCGCCCCTCTTTTGACAACTTGTGACTCCGAGGTTATTTTCGGGTGGTAGTCACAAGAGTTCTTCTAGGCGCACCTCTGTACCCCTCTGCTAGCGACCACTTAGAAACCATCCTAACGGATGATCCATTCACAAGAGTTCTTCTGGACACCTCATTTATCTTAAAGAAGAAAGATATCTGGGGGATCGGCCATCTCGACTAAAGATATTGTAATATTCATGGAGATAAGGGAAGTCATATGCTCAAGAAGGTGTGAGCTCTCCGCTCTTCAGGCAGGATATTTATAAGCGGTTTCTTCTTGGTCTATAGACATTGTCCATGAATAAAAGCAACTGAAGGATCAATAATTCAAGAAGGTACTGTGTCACAGGTGAAGTCCGCTATTGGTAATGGATTTGATTCTCATACGAATTTCAAGAGGACAACGACAAAACTTGCAGTTGCAGAAAACAACAAAAGTCATTAATACGTTCAGATGAAATGGTTGTCAGTCATTTATTGCTGGTTTTAAGTTCTATCAGCCGTAGTTGAGATGTGCAAGCCAATGGATCACCACTAAGGCAGATTATATCATGTCACGGGTTCAACAGAGTAAAGGTTACTTTATGTGACGGCGTACGGAAAAAGTTGAAGAAAGGATAGGAAAGGTACACTTTACAGGAAAGCGTGACAATAAAAAGCTGACAGTTTTGTCTGCATCTCAGGATACATGGTGTTGTTATTCCGTCATGGGCACACAGTTTATTTTTTGACCTTGGCATCACATGACTGGGTCATCTATTGCCAAGCTTGGGGACTACCGTGTATACATGACGCTTGGTCACGCATGTATGTTTTTATTATTGCCTTTATTTTTTGACCTTGGCATCACATGACTGAGTCATCTATTGCTAAGCTCGGGGACTATCGTGTATACATGGCGCTTGGTCGCGCATGTATGTTTTTATTATTGCCTTTATTTTTTTGACCTTGGCATCACATGACCGAGTCATCTGTTGCCAAGCTCGGGGACTAAGTGGGCACGCTTCACCTGGTCGGTGAGTATGCAGGTAACTTTCAGCATGGTCGACCTCAAGATTGGATGGTTGTTACTGTTGTGTAACCATAAAGTGGGCACACTTCACCAGACTCCCAGAAGTCGTTGTTTCTTTCTTAAGAGCACATCGCATCTTGTGGGTTCATGATATGGCAGTCAACAGAATATAACCTGGTCGGAGATCAGGTTTTGAAGTATGGATGAAGCTGTTTGGAGATGCTGTCAAGGTCTTTTTTCACCATTCCAAGATTCAATGTGCTCGGGGACTAGCTGTGGGGGTATAAACCTAGGTACCCTCACGGCTAGACTTGGGCTGCTTCATGAAGGCCGGCCCAACTTACTGTGAAGGTTCGTGGCATTAAGGCCCAGCTGGTCGGGCAGGCGGCCCAGCTGGTCGGATGACGGCACGGGAGCCTCCTCAGGGTCGGAAAGCAAGGAAGCGTAGTCGGTTAGGAAAGATATCGTGTCCTTCACGATATGGACTTGTAATTGACTAGGTTTCCTTATTGTACCATGAGACCCGATCTTCTAAAGATCTGTAACCCTGCTCCCCGTGGCTATATAAGGCGAGCAGGGGCCCCCTCCAAAAAACACATTCATCAATATACAAAGTAGACAACTCGATGCAAGACGTAGGGTATTACACTGAACTCGGTGGCCCAAACCTGGATAAACCCTGGTGTTCATCTAGATTCGTTCCTATGTCACGTCCGGATCGTTGTTCCACGTGCCTTCCCCGCTAATCTACCACCTTGGGCATACCCCTAGGTGGGCTATCAACCATATTTCATCGACAGTCCTGCCCCTCCGTCGATGAGTACTCTGCTCAATGTAAACCCAACGACCGTGGGATCCAGGACTAGCGGGTAGTGCCCTGCGTTGGAGACGCTGGTCCATTGGTCTGCTCGGGAGAAGCTGATCGGGTGCTCAGACCAGTCAAGGTACTTGGGAGTCGCTGGTTCTGTAGACATGATCTCCCGTAGTGAAAGCTTCTGGAGCCTCTTGCTGTCGCTGGTAGTTACTTCCCCAAAAATGACATTGATAGTCCCTTTGGGGTGTTGGAAACCACCGGTGTCTTGTGGAGGGTCCTCAGCTTTCTTCTTGCCTTTGTCCTTCTTGTTTTTGTTGAAGTTGGAGTTCAGGCCTCGCTCCTTGAGTTGTCGACAGTGCCTTGCCTGATGTCCGGCTTTTGGATGAAAGGGGCACAGTCCGTCGAGTAAGTCATCAAAGGTAAATGGCTTGTTCCCCTTCTTCTGAGGCTCCATGGCAGCAACAGTATTGTCTCCTGCCCTTTTCCGGGTGTTTTGCTGCGATGTCTGGTTGCCTCGCTGGTTGTTCCCTTGATCACCCTGCGTGTTTCTATCGGGGAAACGCTCCTGTGTACGTTCTTCTGTCGCCATCATGGAGTTTACGGCCCGATGGAACTCGTCAGTGGTGGTCGGGTCTTGCTTGATGAAATCTTTGTAATTGTACCTTTCACAGATGCCGTTGCCAAAGAGGTCAATTACTTCTCTGTCTGTGATGTCGGATACTGTGGAGCGGATCTCTGAGAAACGCCTATAGTATTCCCGCATCGATTCGTTTTTCTGTTGCTTGCAGGTTCTGAGCTTAGTCCGGGTGTCTGATCTCTCTGGGACACCTGCAAAGTTTTCAATGAAGATACGATGGAGTTGCTCCCAGGAGTCGATGGACTCGGGTTTAAGCCTGTCCAACCAAGCAAGTGGCATTGTTTCTAAAGCCATTGGGAGATAGAGTGCCTTAACATCGTTGCTTCCACCGGCCAGCTCAACTGCTTGAGCGTACAGCCTGAGCCATCATTTAGGTTTTGTCTTCCCGTCGTACTTTGAATAGTTTCCGGGTTTGAATTTTGGCGGGAACGGGACTGCTCGTAGCCTTTGGGAGAAGCAGGAGAAGCGATCGATTGCGTCGGATGCAGCGACTGCGGTTCCTCTGTATGAAGATTCGGCTCCTCCCTCAGCTTGGTCGGGTACTCAGTGGCCCAGACGACTCCTTACTGGGATTCGACCGAGTCGCTCTTGAACAGGCCGCCTCAGGCTAGGGTGAGAGGAAGCTTGCTCGTCAGCCAGAGACTCGAGGTTCCGTCCCCGAAGTTGTAGCGCGGTAGTCAGAAGCATGATCAGTCGTCGCTCTTCCTCAGGGGTGCGATTATCTTTGGCTCCCATCTCTGTGGCTAGGGCCATGATGTTCTGGTAGGGTGTCTGGAAAACCTTGTGACCAGCGACTCTCATAAACTCGGGCTCGAGGTTGCGGGAGCAATCGGCTCGTCGGCGATTGTGATCATTTTGTGATTGATGCTCCTGATCACGTTGGGCGCGAGCATGATTTTCTGCTTCCTCTTCTAGGCGCCTCCGAGTGTTATATTCTTTGAGTCATACATTATAGCGGTCGACTGCCTCCTTGCGGTGATTTGCGCGCCTTCTGCGGGCTTCTTTTGCTTGATTCTTTCTAATCCTTTCAGCTTTTAAGGACTCAGTTTCTGCGGGTCCTTCAGGATCATTGTCAGATGTCATACTTGGAGTTTCGTCATCCCGGAAGACATCTGGAGGGGTCGGTTGTCGTAGAGATGACTGATGCCCCGCCATGAAGACTTCACGGGTGTAGCCTTGGATTATTGATCCTGGCGTGACCGACTCCAAGGTAGAAGTGCTGGAGATTAGTTTTGTTGAGTTGTCGAGTTCCTCAAGGGAGAGTTGATGTCCGTGTTGATATGGAAGCTGCTGATCAATTGTGCCAACCAGCCTGGACAGAGCTGGCTGTATTGGCCAATGGACGATGTTTCCCTCCTTGGTAGAGCTGAAGACGAGTCCTTGCTGAGCTCCCGTCAAAGGTATCTGTTGATACTCTTTGAATCTTGAGTCAGTTAGGTCTTGGAGGTTTCGAGCTGAATTCCGTAGCCCGAAGGTGATGCCATGTCTGATCTCCGAGTCCTTTTCGTTCTCAAAGTTTGAGTTCGAGTAGGAGTCGGGCGCTTCAGGTTGGTTCTCGGAATCCCGTGGATCTTGGACTGCAAGATTTGCTAGGTTCTGGGTGAGATCATCCATCTTTGGTGTGGCTTGCACTTCTGGATAAGTGTGAAGTTGTCGATGCAGCTTTCCTTGATCATCCGCGATGCAAGTCCACGAACCAAAAATGAAAATTGATCCCGCCGAGAACATGTTGTCGTGGTTCGCCGGGATCTTGGTCGTCGAATCGCCGAAAGCCCCTACCTGGCGCGCCAGCTGTCGGTGTTTGTTAACCGGCAACTCATCTTGAGTAATCTCAGACGATTTGTTCGGTGGGGATCGGCGTTCGTAGGACTCGGTGAGTACACAGGGACAGCGATTTGTACTGGTTCAGGCCGCTGAATAGCGTAATACCTTACGTCCAGTGCGGCGTGTGCCTTGTGTATGAATATGATTCAATGTTCCATCATGTCCACACCTGCTTCCCCTCATATATCTGGGTGAAGCATAGCGCAGACCGAGTCCTAGTCGGTTACATCAGAGGAGTCCTATTCTTATTACAAGACTTCCTTTTAGAACTCAACTAGGTTACAATAAGAGTCCTAATCCAAATACGCTTCGTATCAAGTCTTCTGATCTCTAATGTCGTCCGGGATTAGTCGGAGGGATCATCTTCTGATGATATCTCTGACATCCTGGTCCGTCAGACCGTAATCTTACTGTTGTAGCGTGTGGTAGCCACACGGTTGCAGATCGATGTGTTGATTCGCGTTTTGGTTCGTGTTCTTCGCGTTCTTCATTTCTCCGCATTTTTCCCGTCACTCGATCTCCCTCTCTACTGCATCTTTTTGAATTCCACTTGAATCAACTTGTTCTTTATAGTGAGGAGATCATTTCCACCGAAGGAATTCATCTAACTCCTCACGAACAAGTAGATCGGGTCGGTTTCGTTTTCGTGGTGCTTTTTCGGTTCATACACCTTCCCCTTCGATTTCCCGTTGATTGAATAGATTTGAGCGGATGATTTCTTGGGGATAGTCTCCTAACTACCTCGTGATCATTTGCTCCAAGTTTGGGAACAAGGGATTTTGATTTGAATTGAATTTGGGAGGATTTGGAGAAGGGCCGAACAAATTCGCCCTCTCCGTTCATCCGCAGATAGTCCGCTGTTTGGGTCGCGGACAGTTCGCGCGTCGGGGATCAGCCGGACCAGTGGCTGTGTTCTTCGGCCGCGTTACTAATTTTACACCAGCGGACAGTCCGCAGTGTAAAGTCGCGGACAGTCCAGGAAGGGTGCGGATACATGGGTGTATGCCGAGTCTCTAAGTGATGAGTGATTGTCAACTGGGATAATGCGCATGTTCTTTGGCTTGTGTTGTGCAGGTGTCAAGCACAGAGACAGTGATCAGAGGCAAGGTGAAGGTCAAGTAGAGACGTGCCGTGCCGATGGACCGAGAGTGGCAAAGGGCGGACGTGAGGCTTGGACTGAGGGACCGGTGGCCCGAGGATCAGCTGTGGTGGCTGGCAGCCTGGGACAGCGACGAGCGGAGACTTGCGGGCACGGTGTTGCTTGGGTCGAGGACCTGGGGACACGCGTTGGTGGATGGGGTGCACGGGCAGTGCATCCCCTCTACAGCTTCAGTTTGGTGGTTGAGCCAGAGAAAAACCATCGGGTGGACGGTTTCCAGGTTTGGGCCTCAAAACCTGGGCGTAGACGGTTTCCGAGTTTGGCCACAAAACTCGGGCTAAGGACGGTTTCCAGGTTTGGGCCTCAAAACCTGGGCGCTGCGGGTTTGCTGAGTTTGGGCCACAAAACTCAGGATTGGTGGGCTGGTTTCCCGGTTTGGGCCTCAAAACCGGGGGTTGGCTGTGAAGGCTGGTTTCCCGGTTTGGGCCACAAAACCGGGGGTGCGACGTCCAGGAAAAGGACGCGGAGCGGTGGCGG
This sequence comes from Coix lacryma-jobi var. lacryma-jobi, assembly GCA_009763385.1. Lineage (NCBI taxonomy): Eukaryota > Viridiplantae > Streptophyta > Magnoliopsida > Poales > Poaceae > Coix > Coix lacryma-jobi. Next base: position 50,881,601 of record CM019828.1, read on the forward strand.
CACATGGCGGCAATCGGGAGGTTGCGTCGAAGCAACGCTATGAGTTGTGCGGGCGTGGCCGTCGGATCCACCTACCATCGAGTTGGTCCAGAATAACCTTAGGGTTTAGCTGGTTCGCTCTGTAAGTAGTTAGGGGTAGAGTGGGAATTAGGAATAGTTAGAATTAGGATAAGTAGGGGGAGACACCCACCTCCCCATTTATCTCAGTCATTTGCTCTTTGCATTTAGGGTTTCCTGCTCTCCCAATCCCCTGTTGTAGCTAGCTGAGATCCGCAGAGAACCATACCTCTGTGTACTGGAGATTTTGAGGAAGTGAGGCCGTAACCTCACTGTTGTAGCGTGTGGTAGCCACACGGTTGCAGATCGATGTGTTGATTCGCGTTTTGGTTCGTGTTCTTCGCGTTCTTCGTTTCTCCGCGATTTTCCCGTCACTCGATCTCTCTCCTCTCTGCGTCTTTGTGAAATCCGTTTGAATCAACTTGTTCGTATTTGAAAGGAGATCATTTCCACTGAAGGAATTCATCTAACTCCTTACGAACAAGTAGATCGGGTTGATTTCGTTTTCGTGGTGCTTTTTCGTTCTTGATCTTCCCCTTTCAATTTCCCGGTGATTGAATCGATTTGAGCGGATGATTTCTTGGGGATAGTCTTCTAACTACCTCGTGATCATCTTCTCCAAGTTTGGGAACGTGGGATTTTGATTTGGATCGGATTTGGAGAGATTCGTGAGAGGGGCGATCAAAATCGCCCTCTCTGTTCATCCGCGGACAGTCCGCCACTGGGAGCGCGGACAGTCCGGGAGTCGGGCTCCAGCCGAGTCCGTGGCTGCGCTGCCTGTACGGACGAGTTCTTTTTGAACCGCGGACAGTCCATCATTGGGACTCGCGGACAGTCCGGGAACATCTAGGGGACTTGCAGCAGCACTGCTGTTTTGTGTTTTCTGCCGGCGGACAGTCCGCCAGTGAACCGCGGACAGTCCGGCCTTGGGCGGACAGTCCGGGACTCCAGGTCTGGACAGTCCGCGGATTGGCTGAAGCCTCCCGTCTTGTGCGTTTGCTCTCTCGGCTTCCTCGCTTGGTTTTCGGACTTCTCGTTTGGCCTTGTAGTTGACCAAGGAACCTCTCTAGGTATCTTTGCTACTTGTTAGCATCGGTATTTGGGGATTTCTTGACGTAGCCGTCCATCTACGTTCGAGACTTGGTTTTTGAGGGTCGAACTTGTGCCGGTACTTTTGCCGTTCGGTTTGCTATCGCTTTGTGGTGCCTCGTTGTGATCCTAGGGATCATCCACCCTCTTCCAAGGGTCGTGGGCATCACGGTTTCGTTCGTAGCTTTCGGGGGTTGATTTTGGGACTTTTGGCCAAAGTTTCGAGAGAAATTTTTGTGCTCCCATTCACCCCCCCTCTGGTCACCTTGCTTTAGCATTTTCAGTCCTTCAATTGGTATCGGAGCGGGTTAAGGATCTTCCTCCTTAGCCGGTTCCAGATCCACAGAAGGCGACATGGATCGCGGCGTGGGCAAACCACCGTTTTTCGATGGGAAGAACTATGCGTATTGGAAGATACGCATGTCGGCCTATCTGCAGAGTTTGGGTGCTTCCATTTGGGATATTTGCAACTCTGCCGATTACGTTGTCTTGGCTGCTCGTGTGACTCAACATCAGATTGATGAGCACGATGCCAATAGCCGAGCACGTAATACTCTTTTCTCATGCTTGAGCATGAGTGAGTTTGATCGTGTTTCTCACTTCGCTACGGCTCGGGAGATTTGGGCTACCCTCATGCGTTTCCATGAGGGAACCTCTCAAGTCAAAACCCGTCTCTACGAGTCGTTCAAGTGAGAGTATGAGAACTTTCGACATATGCCTGGCGAGAGCATAGAAAGTTTATTCGCTCGCTTTCAGGTGATTGTCAACAGGATGAGGGCTAACAAGGAGTTGTTGCCTTTCAACGATCATGAGAGGGCTTTGAAGCTTTTGCATACCCTTGATCGGTCGGTGTGGGATTCCAAAGTTCAGGCGATCATCGAATCACCTAACTATGAGACCCTCACGTGCGACGAGCTGTTCAATAAGCTCAAGTCCAGTGAGATCGATGCCATGGCGAGGGCTTCTTATGAAAATCCTTCTGGCCCGTCGATGGTTTTGCTTTCTGGCTCTTCTGCCCCCTCTGAAGGCTTTGCTTTGCATTCCCTTCTTTCTGTCACAGAGGAGTAGTTGGAGTCTTTGGGAGACGACGAGTTGGCTTTGCTTGCCAACCGGTTCTCGCGGTTTCACAACAACCGCATGAACCGTCGCCGCGGAGGAGGACGCTCGGGCTGTTTCGAGTGTGGCGACCCCGACCACTTCATCGCCAACTGTCCCAAGAAGAACAAGCATTCTGGGAAGGGTGATCATGGGCACAAGTACGACTCCGGCAAGCGCAAGGAGAAGTACGTCCCCGCGAAGCACAAGCGGAAGGGCGGCTTCAACAAGGAGTACATCAAGACCAAGTACTTGGAGAAGGCCCAGGCTGAGCAGCGTGCTTTCTTCGCCACGCTCAGCGACGTCGATGACTCGGACGACGACTCCGCTTCCTCAAGCGACGACGAGTCCGAGAAGAAGAAGAGGATCGAGGACAAGCTCAACGGCCTCTGCTTCTTCGCCGACGACGAGGGCTTCTGCACCATGGCCCTCGGCAAGGAGGTCGGCGGCGACACTCCTCGGGACGACGATGACGACGACGACACCTCCCAGGTATCTCTCCCCCACGACGAGCTTTCTACTGAGGTCGAGAAGCTTACTGCCGCCTTGCTTAGTCAGGATAAGCTGCTTAGGCGTGCTGCTAGACAGCGCAAGGAGTTTAGGCAGAAGTGGGAGGACACGGTGAGGGAGCTTGAGTTTGCCAAGTCCACCGTGGTCGTGTCTGAGGAGGCCGAGTGCGAGATGTGCACCACGCACATGACTGACCTTCTCACTTTGAGAGGTAAGTATGCTGCGTTGGTAGGAGAGGTGGATGAGCTGAAGGCTAGACCCTCGCTGTTGGGTGCGTGCAAGACTTGTCCTGTCTTGCAATCCGAGTTGGCAGAGAAGAATGCCAAGATTGAGTCTCTTGAGAAGGCCAGCTCGGGTAGCACTTGTGTGGCTAGGTGTGCTTTGTGTGAGGGCCTGGAGATGGAGATAGCAAATGTGAAGCATGACAAGATGCAAACCGAGGAGGAAAACGCATACCTTCAGACCATCTTGTCATGGGTGTCTTATGGTGAGCCGCAGCTCGGGATGATGATCTACCAATTTAAGCGAGCTACTGGAGGTCCTGGTGTAGGTTTTACTCCGGATGTTGATCTTTCTGCTTTTGGGAAGATTGGAGAGTCGAGTGGCCTGAACCCATGTGAGAAGCCCAACTCCATCACTACTCCCAAACTTTCCAAGCTTCCACCCAAAGAGCCTCTCAAGCCTAACACCAAGGACGGAGTGTTTGAGGAACCTCTGAGAGCTCCACCCAAGAACCAAGTGTGGCATCCCAAGCCCAACCACTTGAACAACAAGCTTGATACGATGCCACCTATCCAGGAGGAGTGTTTGCCACAGAAGGGCAAAGTGATCCAAACCCACAACCGTGTGTACCAACAACCCCCTTTGAGAGCGGTGAGGTACCATTGTGAGCATTGTGGGAGAGATGGACACTTGAGTGAGTTCTGCTTTCGGCACAAGAGAGAGGCACGTCGTGCTAGGGAGATGAACAACCCGGACATGTACCATCCTTTCCATGATGTACATGTGCCGAACGTTCAGAGGAGAGCTCCGAGGAGAGTTGCTAGGCCTAGAGGTCTAGAACCTCAAGTTCCTAGGCCTAGGCCGCGAGGAGGCCGTGCCCGACGGGAGCCTGCAGTTGTAGGCTATGGACCCCGTGGCGGTGGCTTTGTAGTTGAGCGTTTTCCCCCACCGCGTTTTGAGTATCGCGGTGAGCGCTCCTTCCCCAGCGGACCACGTTTTCCTCAGCGTGGTGATCGCTCCTCTCGTAGACGTGCTAGGAATGGTTTTTCTGCTAACCGTTCTTTTGAGCAGCCAGCCCAACACTGGTGTTGACGCAAAACGTGGCGCCTCGCGTTAAGAGCACACAGCAAGCCGAACGAGGCTAGCTTCAATCGGGAGCCCGGGGTGTATCGAACCCGGAGACGTGCCAGTCGGTTTGACCTGAGAACCAACAAGGGATAAAATGTGAGAATACCTTGGAACATGCTGGGTAAAAACCAGACAGTTCCATATGTACGGCTTTGGAAGCCAACCACGACGGCACACAGCTATAGAAGTTGTTTGTCGAAACAGATTTAAGATGTCATTCGGCAAGTATAAAGAGAAAGCATGTAAACATATCGAATGCCGAACACATACGTGACAAAAGAATAAAAGAGGTAACTTGTAAATACAAATCTATTCAGATAACATATGCATAGGCCAATCCAGCTACTCTGCCGCACGTCCAGCCTTCATAAACCCGTCAGGCATAAACTCAAGCAAAGCTAATCCACCGCATGATACCACTTGCTGTAAATATACACCACTCCTTATAATTAGATTAATCCACCGCATGATACGATCTAATCATAAGAAGCTAAAAGCACACATACATTTGAACAGATCTATACATACTCATTACTCATGTAAGCTTAACCAGAATCGGCAAACTAGCCAAACTGGGGTCCATGGAGAAGAAACATACAAGCAAAGCATGATTAAACTAATCTAAAACCTGCACCTGCCGCACGGCACCCAGCTCTATCAAAGCCTAAACATGATCGGCATGCATGAACCCACAACATGTAACAATCTAGATTGAAAGTCGGTTCGGCCATCGTGATCTTATAGTTAGCAAAGCACGAGCAAACTCGCGCAACAGGGCCGAACGAAGATCAATCTAGATTGGGCAAAAAGTGTTGTACGAATTAAATAAATAAAATATATAACACATGATAACTTGATGAATCTATTAGATCTGCCAAATATAACAGAGCTGATAACTATTTTTACTCATGACTCAATCCGCCGCACGATACAAGTCATAGGTAAAAACTTCCTCTCATAAGCTTAAATCCGCCGCACGATACTAAGCTTAACATACGAGACTACTTGCATCATATCTAAATCCACCGCATGATACTAGACATGATAGCAAGGTTGCCGGTACTTACGGAGGTCGACGGATCGATGATTCCTCTCGAAGAACTCGACGACACGACTATAAGGACTCGAAGATGGCACGGGGCCGGTTGTATTGATGTGGTTGTGAACAATTTTTACAATAGTTAAGGGTTTATATTTATACCCTGGACAGATAAGAGTCCTAAGAGGACACGACTATGAAACGTTTAAAGGAAAATACTACATTTTTGGCCTTCAACTCCCTTCGGAATCTTCATCGCCTTAATTGTTGCAATTTTGTTGCCCGATCGGCTCTTGCTTCCGTCGTTTCAACGGAAACTTCCTTTTTTCTCAGAATAGCCGACCGCATAAGCAGTTGCCGAATCCTTGGAAACTAGCCGACCGAATGGACACTTGCCGAATGCCTCATACGCCCATCTCTCGCACACTGGCCCACCTGTCATCTCCCTGTGTGTGCGAAAATCTAGTGTTAACATAGGCCCCCCTAGTTCGGAGTATGAATTGTCATGCTTCGAACTATTTGATCTCTGTTGGTCTTCTTCAAAAAGCCAAGAAATCCACTGATAGCAATAACATTTTCTCACCAAGTTTCCATAATTTTGCCTGTAAAACAATAATTCTCCAATACATGTGGAAACAAGTTAGTTACAAATGCATATGTGTATAAATATTATAGTTCTTCCATTTTATTGATCAGAAGATGCTGCAATGCCGACTACGTCTCAAAAGTATCATATTTTATAACCAAGATTTCTTTTAAAAATGGTACCTTACTCATCCATCCGTCTCTTTAATTATGGGGCTTTAGTTCTCACTAAGTCCACAAGCGATTGCAAAACAGAATAGCTACAAAAATGCTTATCTTTTACCCCTTGATCACTTTTCATCCGGAGTTTTTATCATTATCTTTATATAAAATTGTATCATATAATATTACAAAGTCAAAGACTCGACCATAAGGAGATACAAGCCATAAACCTAGATCAAGAAGTGCAAGTGAATATTTTTATTACTTTTTCTTTTGCATATGTCATTCTCCCTACCTTTTAAAATTATGAGGCTATTGGGCCTTCGGCCATCTTTTATTTTATTTGGCGGTCACTTGACCTTTTCTTTTTCATATTTTTATTTGGGTGGTCACTTGCCCTTTTTTCTTTCTCAGTTCTGGCGGACACGTGTCCGTCGTTTTTATTTCTGAGATTTATAGAATAGCCTCATATTTTTAATCAAAGAGATAATGCACATGCAAAATACTTATTAGTTTATAACGTGTATGTAAATCTTGATCTTGAGAATATGACTATAATCTCAACTAGTAGTCACAATGATTTGAAAGTGCTCAATATGAAATTAAGTAAATTTTATTATTTCATTAAATCTCCGAATTTCAAGTATCTCTCAGAATAATGTCATAGCAAATTCTATCTCTATTCATATCCCACAACTACTTTCAGACAAAGTTTAAATTCTATGTAACCCACAAATTTCAAAGACTTCAAGATAAATATAATAACCACTAGACCCAAATCTTAAAGAAATCAAAGCGAAAAACCAGAAATAGGTGAAACATAAAACAGAGCATCTATTTATCATTTCAATAATAGATAAGCTAGAACATTATTTATATCACATATGATTATTATTCTCAAGATTTTAATTTATCATAGAGATGCAACATCGTAAGTTTTGCCCTTTTAATATTTTTAATTCTAAACTTCAATATTGTTTGAAAAGTAAGGGTAAACTTACACAAAACAACGTTGAAGATGAAGGAGTCAATGAAAGTCATTCATCTTGTCCTTCCTCATGATGAATCACTCGATGTTGCGTAATGCATATGCGTGACGAGTCCAAATCTTCATCAATAAATAATTTTTGCTTAGCTGATGATCGGCTATCTATCTCGTCTTTCTCAACTCTTAGCCTGATCAACTCAGCATACTCCTTGACTCTTCTTGCCGAATAATGACAACTCGTGGCCTCCCTAGTTGTCGCCGAAGAACTCGATTTCATCAGATTATTTGATAAGTAATAGGCCTCCCGGGCATAGTCATGGTCCAAACTTCTCTACGTCCTCCACTCGTTTATCAGAAAAGAGCCGATGAGCTAGGAGAGGGTCTTCAACTTTGTTTGCCTGCATTATTTTGTCAACATCACCAGGCACAAGCTCTTTGACTCTAATTCACGGTAACTTGGATCTGGGCTCGCCGAACCAGTTGCTGATTCTATTTTATATATTATTTTTTGGACCGGCGATAATGTTTCCTTTCAAGTTTCCATATCAGCATGCTGACCGAACTCGAGTTAAGTCTAGCTATTTATAATTAACATGTTTGTTCAGTCACCTTTTCTGAGCGAACTATCGGCTTTATGTCCTTGCCGATCAACTATTCATTCTTTCTCACTTTTAGATCAAATGACTCCACACTTCCATTATCCTAACTGAACCTTCCCCTTTGTTTCAGCGCCAAATTTAGTCGATCATGGTTCCATCATTTGAAGCATCAGCTGAAGTTGAATTTGAACTTGCTAGCCCCCCGGCCGATCTCCGTATATCTATCCTTGGAGCCAATCCTATTCTCAAACGGTCAATCCTTTTATTCAACAGTTAGTTGATTCCTACTATCGGCTTATGCTCTATCTGATTAACTGCTGGAGCGACGGAGAGTCTATCCGATTGGCTGCTGGACAACAGCATGTATGACCCTGGTTGATCTGAAAGAAATAACCTTGCCATGTTTGCAGACGATATGGCAGACGGATTTCGTTGCGCGGCAGCGTTAGGTCGGATGCCACATCCTCGAACTGCAACATCTAGCCAAAGTTCTTTTTCTCCTCCATTCCATGAAAGTCCTTGTATGCAGAACCCTTTGACTTTCTAAGTGATTTAGAATGATAAGAAATTTCCAGCCAAATAATTAATTGGTGCAAAATTCTTCTCAAGAAGTACAGAGATATGAGAGGATGACTGCTACTCAATTGGCTGTTCGCTTGATTGGGTGTGTTTATTTGTCAATAAAATAATCCCGTCTTCTACAAGATATGGAGCCGATACTTTTTTTCTCCATTGGCCTTCTGAGTTATGAGGAGAGGATAGATGCACACACTAGTAGGTCCCATATAGCCGATCAGAATCATGTACGTGATATACTTGGTTTTCGGCTCCAACTCCGATCTCTTCCTTGGTCATGTGTATACGTGAATTTACTAAATACTAGCATGCAGAAAATTTCCAAATATAACTCACGCAGCTCAAGTAAAAATTAACTTTGCGCTTTAATTGAACTCCGTTGATTTTCATCAGCTTCATCTGGTAATCTTGAAGAAATTCCGTTTCACTAGCCAAGAGCTGATTCTTGTTGTCTAACTCATCAATGACGCACAGGATAATCTTTAGAGATGAATTTTCCATATTTCATCCATGCTAGATTTAGATTTAGATGTCATGAGTAGCTCCAGTAATTGAAAACAAGCAGCTGCCTGCTCCGACCTAGACCAAGTTACTCATAGTCGTCAACTGGTATTCATGCCTCTGCTTTGGTTTTATTTGGCCTGCACCTCTGAATGGAATTTTTGGTCAATTAATTAGCACCCATCCAAATTTTTATCCGACTTCGTGATGAGAACTGATAGTTCGTGGCATCCCTGACTATCACCAAAGAAGTCGGAAGTGGTGTTGGCCTTTTAATTCTCAGAGCCGATCTTTCATGTTTCGATAATGATTTTCGGCCGATGGTCTCCTTTCATTAATAGTGCACAAACAATGGTCACTTAGTCGACTCATTTGCTGTACGCCGATTAGGAGCTAACTCCCCTGAGTCTTATCGGCTGTGTAGAAGCATCAACCATGAAGTTATTAGTACGTCTCATTAGTATCTTTATCAACCATTCCAGCGGAGCCATTGCAAATTCTTCTTGATTAGTTGATGCGCTGATGCTTGAAGGAGTTAGCCAGAGCACTTTCTGGTTTGGTTATTCAGGCACTCGGCCGAATTGACGAAGGCGACTCAAGTCAAGAGCCGAGAACGAGGACGGCTAAAAACCAATGTTGAACGACGATGAGTAATAGCCGATTGGTTATAGCCGATGGCAACAGCAGACGTTCCTTCATGCATGGACTCCAGGCGACAAACTTCCAAATTATAATCTTTCTGCTGCTTGTATTCTCTTTGTAGATACGAGTAAACACATTAGAAGCCTTCAGATGACGAGTACAGGCGTAGTTGGACTAGCTTCTCTTGATCTTTGTATATCTTCTTACTCAGGTAGAAGTACTCGTGTCCCAGTACACTTATCAGTCGCTTCTCGTTATCATTGTGGAACTGGTTGTAGACTATGCCCTTAGCCATTGAACAGAGTAGCGAGTTGTCTTTACCGCACGTGATCCCTTCTGAGCAGCTAATCAGCTCCACACATTTTGAGAGGTATGTACCATACATGAACGCATACATACTGGCTAGCTTTTTTCCTTGCATGTCGACATGTACATATGCATGCACGACACTATAACGTGAAGATATTTGCTAGCTTCACAGCCGATTCCTTTTACAAAGTGATCAGCTATCATCTTTACCAATTTTAGCCGATGCAAAAATGAATCGAGACGGCAGTGTTCAAAACAATTACCATCAACTCTTTCATACCATCAGCAAAATAAATAAATCAGCTCATTTTTATCCGATGATACATGATATGATAAAAGGACTCATCGTTTCTGAGATCAAGTGACATCGACAAAGTCTCGAATCCTCATGTTTGCAGCCGATTATTCTTTCAGGGAAAGTTATCAGCTCTAATGCTTCATTCCAATCAGGAGATCAGTTTGATGTCTTGAAACCGATATCAGTAGGAAAAACATCAGCATAATCTTATATTGGAAGGTCATCGGCTAAGTGTAGAATATTGTTGTATTTGTTTTTCATGACTTTTCTTGGCCGATCCTTGTTGATGAAATATAAGCCAATAGACATCTGACTCATGATCAAAGGATTGTGGGTTCGAGTTCCACCAGGCGTGCCAAAAAGTGTGTTGACGCAAAACGTGGCGCCTCGCGTCAAGAGCACACAGCAAGCCGAACGAGGCTAGCTTCAATCGGGAGCCCGGGGTGTATCGAACCCGGAGACGTGCCAGTCGGTTTGACCTGAGAACCAACAAGGGATAAAATATGAGAATACCTTGGAACATGCTGGGTAAAAACCAGACAGTTCCATATGTACGGCTTTGGAAGCCAACCACGACGGCACACAGCTATAGAAGTTGTTTGTCGAAACAGATTTAAGATGTCATTCGGCAAGTATAAAGAGAAAGCATGTAAACATATCGAATGCCGAACACATACGTGACAAAAGAATAAAAGAGGTAACTTGTAAATACAAATCTATTCAGATAACATATGCATAGGCCAATCCAGCTACTCTGCCGCACGTCCAGCCTTCATAAACCCGTCAGGCATAAACTCAAGCAAAGCTAATCCACCGCATGATACCACTTGCTGTAAATATACACCACTCCTTATAATTAGATTAATCCACCGCATGATACGATCTAATCATAAGAAGCTAAAAGCACACATACATCTGAACAGATCTATACATACTCATTACTCATGTAAGCTTAACCAGAATCGGCAAACTAGCCGAACTGGGGTCCATGGAGAAGAAACATACAAGCAAAGCATGATTAAACTAATCTAAAACCTGCACCTGCCGCACGGCACCCAGCTCTATCAAAGCCTAAACATGATCGGCATGCATGAACCCGCAACATGTAACAATCTAGATTGAAAGTCGGTTCGGCCATCGTGATCTTATAGTTAGCAAAGCACGAGCAAACTCGCGCAACAGGGCCGAACGAAGATCAATCTAGATTGGGCAAAAAGTGTTGTACGAATTAAATAAATAAAACATATAACACGTGATAACTTGATGAATCTATTAGATCTGCCAAATCTAACAAAGCTGATAACTATTTTTACTCATGACTCAATCCGCCGCACGATACAAGTCATAGGTAAAAACTTCCCGTCATAAGCTTAAATCCGCCGCACGATACTAAGCTTAACATACGAGACTACTTGCATCATATCTAAATCCACCGCATGATACTAGACATGATAGCAAGGTTGCCGGTACTTACAGAGGTCGATGGATCGATGATTCCTCTCGAAGAACTCGACGACACGACTATAAGGACTCGAAGATGGCACGGGGCCGGTTGTATTGATGTGGTTGTGAACAATTTTTACAATAGTTAAGGGTTTATATTTATACCCTGGACAGATAAGAGTCCTAAGAGGACACAACTATGAAACGTTTAAAGGAAAATACAACATTTTTGGCCTTCAACTCCCTTCGGAATCTTCATCGCCTTAATTGTTGCAATTTTGTTGCCCGATCGGCTCTTGCTTCCGTCGTTTCAACGGAAACTTCCTTTTTCTCAGAATAGCCGACCGCATAAGCAGTTGCCGAATCCTTGGAAACTAGCCGACCGCATGGACACTTGCCGAATGCCTCATACGCCCATCTCTCGCACACTGGCCCACCTGTCATCTCCTTGTGCGTGCGAAAATCTAGTGTTAACAACTGGTATTCCCCTTACTTCACTAACCCCAGTGTTGGACCGTATGCTCACCCTATGTCTTTTTATTGATGTAGGTAAAACGATTGGAGAACGTTTGGTTGGTGGATTCTGGTTGCTCGAGGCACATGACCGGAAACGCCAAGTGGTTCTCCAGTCTTAGTCCGGTCGCCGGAAAGGAGTTTATCACCTTCGGCGACAATAGCAAAGGTAAAGTGCTGTCTCGTGGGTCGGTGCGAGTTAATGAGCACTTTGTGTTGCGCGATGTTGCTCTTGTTTCTAACTTGCATTTTAACCTTCTTTCTGTTTCGCAACTCTTTGATGATGACTATGAGATTCGTTTTAAACCGAATCTCAGTCGCATTTTGGATCCTCAGGGCAATCTTGTGTGTTTGATTTCGCCCTTTGGAAAAGTCTTTTATGCTTATTTCTCAGAGTCTTTTGGCACTTCTCATTGTCTTGTGGCTGGACCTTCCTCTTCTGATCTTTGGAAGTGGCATAGGAGACTAGGACATTTGAGCTTCGACTTGCTTGTAAGACTTAGTTCACTTGGCCTAATCCGAGGATTGCCCAAGTTATCCATGGAGAAGGATCTTGTTTGCCACTCTTGTAGACATGGGAAGATGGTTGCCGCTCCCCACCATCCAGTGACTCAGGTCATGACCAAGCGCCCTGGAGAGCTTTTGCACATGGACCTTGTTGGTCCGGCTCGGGTGAGCTCGATTGGGGGGAGGTGGTATGTGCTTGTTGTTGTTGATGACTTTTCGAGATATTCGTGGGTCTTCTTTTTAGCTGAGAAGACCGAGACTTTCTCCTCCGCTCGCAATCTGATTTTGCGTCTTCAGAACGAGTTCCCTTTGAACTCGATGCGAGCTATTAGGAGTGATAATGGTTCCGAATTCAAGAATTCGGATTTTGAGAAGTTTTGTAACTCTTTGGGTTTAGAGCATCAGTTTTCTTCCCCCTACACACCGCCACAGAATGGTGTTGTAGAGAGGAAGAATCGGACCCTTGTAGAGATGGCCAGGACGATGCTCGATGAGCATAGGACTCCTAGGCGATATTGGGCCGAGGCCATGAGCACTGCATGCTACATTTCCAATCGCATTTTTCTCCGTGCTTTCTTGAAAAAGACTTCTTATGAGTTGCGTTTTGGAAAACTGCCCAAGGTGAGTTATTTTCGAGTTTTTGGTTGCCATTGTTTTACACTCAAAAAGGGTAACTTGGACAAGTTTGAGTCTCATTCTTCTGACGGTGTGTTTTTGGGTTATGGCACTCATACTCGAGCTTATCGTGTACTTAACCTTGACACTAACCGAGTCATGGAGACATCCGATGTCACCTTCGACGAGACCATGGTTTGTCCTTCTTGTTTTGAGCGTGTAGGTGATCATGAGGTTGGTGAGCCTCTTTTTGATGACGAGGATGAGGGTGCTGAAGGTATGGATGATCCAGGACCCCCTCCACCTGCTTTGCCATAAGGAGCGGCTTCTACGACGACTCACGGCCCCGACACGTCTTCTTCTTGGGGGCCGTGGGATCCGCCACCTAGAGCGGTACCTTTTGTACCCGAGGAGGCACCAGCTGCTGTTGAGGGGGAGGCCACTTTGGCAAGGGAGGCGCCACGACACATTCAGCGCCAGTACCCGCCTCAGCAGATGATCGGCAGCATCGACGAACGCGTCACCCGGTCAAGGCAAATCTCTCACTTTGCTCATTCTGCATTTGTTGCTGATTTTGAACCCCGGGATGTTGGACACGCTTTGACGGATTCGGACTGGGTCAATGCCATGCATGAGGAGCTTGAGAACTTTGAGAGAAATCGGGTTTGGGTTCTAGTGTCTCCACCTTCTGAGTATCACCCAATTGGGACAAAATGGGTTTTCAAAAACAAACAGGGAGAAGATGGCCATGTTGTGAGAAACAAGGCCAGACTCGTAGCCCAGGGATATAGTCAGAAGGAGGGGATAGACTATGAGGAGACTTTTGCTCCTGTAGCTCGTTTGGAGGCTATTAGGATACTCTTGGCTTTTGCTGCATCCAAAGGTTTCAAACTTTTTCAAATGGATGTCAAGAGTGCCTTCTTAAACGGCTACATAGAAGAGGAGGTTTATGTTAGACAACCCCCCGGTTTTGAAAATCCCAAGTTTCCAAACCATGTCTTCAAACTCCACAAAGCTTTATATGGTTTGAAACAAGCCCCTAGAGCCTGGTATGATAGGTTGAAAACCTTTTTGCTTGCTAAGGGTTTTAAAATGGGTTGTGTGGATAAAACGCTTTTTCTCCTCAAGCAAGGCACTGATTCACTCTTGGTCCAGATTTACGTGGATGATATCATTTTCGGTGGTTCTTCTCATGCTTTGGTTGCCAAGTTTGCAGATACTATGAGCAGGGAGTTCAAGATGAGCATGATGGGTGAGCTGACTTTCTTTCTCGGATTGCAAATTAAGCAATCCCGAGAAGGGACGTTTGTGCACCAGGGCAAGTATACCAAGGACTTGCTGAAGAGGTTCGATATGGGTGAGGCCAAGCCTCTTCCAACACCCATGTCGACCACGACGGCCCTGGATGCGGACAAGGATGGAGAAGCTGTGGACCAGAAGGAGTACCGAAGCATGATCGGGTCGCTGCTCTACCTGACGGCGACACGCCCGGACATCCAGTTCGCGGTGTGTCTGTGTGCGCGCTTTCAGGCGTCGCCGCGCACTTCTCACCGTCAGGCGGTGAAGCGTATTTTTAGGTACCTTTGTTTCACACCTGAGTTCAGGATTTGGTATTCAGTTTCCTCCACCCTCTCCCTTTGCGGTTATTCCGATGTCGATTTTGCTGGTTGTCGCATTGAGCACAAGTCCACTTCTGGGACTTGCCAGTTTATTGGTTCTTCTCTTGTTTCGTGGTCTTCTCGCAAGCAGTCTAGTGTCGCTCAGTCTACCATGGAGGCTGAGTATGTTGCTGCGGCTAGCTGCTGTTCCCAGTTGCTTTAGATGATGTCCACTTTGCGTGATTTTGGTCTGAGCTTTTCTTGAGTTCCTTTGCTTTGTGACAGCACGAGTGCTATTAGTGTTGCTAAGAACCCTGTGCTTCACTCGAAGACCAAACACATTGATGTGCGCTTTCATTTCTTGCGAGACCACCAGGAGAAGGGTGATATCGACCTTCGCCATGTCGATACTCATCATCAACTGGCTGATATTTTCACCAAGCCTTTGGACGAATCAACCTTTAATCGGTTGAGGGGTGAGCTTGGTGTGTGTTTCCCCTTTTAGATGGGGGAAACATTTTGGATTTGTAAACTGACTTTTCGTTTTTCTTTGTTCCTTCAATTGTATTTTCTTGCATCTTTTCTGCATTTCATTTTACATATGCTTTTACTTTCTGAGCTTCATGGATATAATCGTTAGAATGTAATTATGCTCAATGTAGTGTATGCTCCGATGTTGTATGTTGGTGCTTGTAGCTTATGCTCCTTCTGATCACTAATCCATACTATGAGCTGAGCTATTTTGAAATGGTGAACTTGTTAATGAACTTAAAACCTGCAAATGTTCACCATCGAGATGTGCAACTAGCTTGTGTAGAATATGTTGAAATCACACTTGTGCTTTTCATATATGCTAGGTTGCTATGTCTCTAGTTCTGAGTTGATCACTTGCTTGGTCTGTTCATATATTATCCTTAATTTGAACCAAGTTAAGTGAATCAGAAAGATCGAGATGGGATTGCTTGTCAACACATCACAGTTTCGAGACTGTTTCTCATTGCACTTCGAGTTAAACTTGAGCTGTGTAGTGTATGACCGAAACTGTTGCTTTAAGCTTCTGATTGCTTCTGCATAGGCTTCGCACAGTTGAAAAGTTAGGCAAGACAAGCTTTCAACCTCTCGCAATCACATGCTGAATTGAAACTTGTGTAATTTCACCGCTGCAACTCCGATTTAAAATTGAAATCACAAGTGTATGCTTCATTCTATAGCATGATGGTTGAACTTTGCTAGGGGTAGTTCACCTTGTATACATGTTTAGCACTTGTTTGACTTCCTGTCTATACATGCTTAGTGCTATTTTGATGGTGACTCCTTTTTGGCTAAAATTTCTCCCTTTGCTCCTATGCTCCTATTTCATAAGTGGTGATCAGTTTGAGCCTTTGCTAGCATGTGTGCTTCAGTTGCGTCATTGGACTTATACTGTATAGAGCATCTTTGCATTTTCTTGACTATATTCCTGAAGCTGCTAACTTGCATTTTGACTCATATGTATTGTGGAAGGGGGAAAACCTCTCTTGTTGGCACTTTTGATGGTGCATTTTCGGAGGAGGAGAAAATTGCTTTCAGTTCTTTTTACTTGATGGTGCATTTTCAACTAAGGGGGAGAATTTGCAAATCATATGCTCCCTTGAGTTCAACTAAGGGGGAGTGTTTTAGTTGTGTGCACCATTCGAGGGGGAGTTTGCTGCTTTCTATCAGCTGCAAGGCTTTGGTATCGAGCTTTCTTTGCTAGTTGTGTTGAGCCTCTGTGACTCTGTCTTGAGGGACTAGCATTTGCCTTGATTTTGCCTCGACTTCTTCAATTGGTATCTGCTGATTTTTCAACTGGTTTTGGCTAGCGGTGTTGAGCCTGTTCTACCTCTTCTTGAGGGCTAGCTTTGTTTTGCTTGATGTTCAGTTGTTTTTCCAATTGGTGTCGAGTTTTCCTGCTAGCGGTGTTGAGCCTGTTCTACCTCTTCTTGAGGGCTAGCTTTGCTTTGCTTGGTTGCGTCGAGCCGTTGCCCATGTCTTTGGGGACAAAGTTGTCTTGCTCTTTCCACTTGACCTTCTTTGGCTTTGATATGCTTTTGGGTCATTTGGTCGAGTTCTCTCCTCTCCCTTCTTCCTTCCCTCCTTCTATTATGATTTGTGTTGGTAGTTGACAATGCATTCATCAAGGGGGAGATTGCGGATACATGGGTGTATGCCGAGTTTCTGAGTGATGAGTGATTGTCAACTGGGATAATGCGCATGTTCTTTGGCTTGTGTTGTGCAGGTGTCGAGCACGGAGACAGTGATCAGAGGCAAGGTGAAGGTCAAGTAGAGACGTGCCATGCCGATGGACCGAGAGTGGCGAAGGGCGGACGTGAGGCTTGGACTGAGGGACCGGTGGCCCGAGGATCAGCTGTGGTGGCTGGCAGCCTGGGACAACGACGAGCGGAGACTTGCGGGCACAGTGTTGCTTGGGTTGAGGACCTAGGGACACGTGTCGGTGGACGGGGTGCACGGGCAGTGCATCCCCTCTACAACATCGGTTTGGTGGTTGAGCCAGAGAAAAACCATCGGGAGGACGGTTTCCAGGTTTGGGCCTCAAAACCTGGGTGTAGACGGTTTCCGAGTTTGGCCACAAAACTCGGGCTGAGGACGGTTTCCAGGTTTGGGCCTCAAAACTTGGGCGCTGCGGGTTTGCTGAGTTTGGGCCACAAAACTCAGGCTTGGTGGGCTGGTTTCCCAGTTTGGGCCTCAAAACCGGGGGTTGGCTGTGAAGGCTGGTTTCCCGGTTTGGGCCACAAAACCGGGGGTGCGACGTCCAGGAAAAGGACGCGGAGCGGTGGCGGCACATGGCGGCAATCGGGAGGTTGCGTCGAAGCAACGCTACGAGTTGTGCGGGCGTGGCCGTCGGATCCACCTACCATCGAGTTGGTCCAGAATAACCTTAGGGTTTAGCTGGTTCGCTCTGTAAGTAGTTAGGGGTAGAGTGGGAATTAGGAATAGTTAGAATTAGGATAAGTAGGGGGAGACACCCACCTCCCCATTTATCTCAGTCATTTGCTCTTTGCATTTAGGGTTTCCTGCTCTCCCAATCCCCTGTTGTAGCTAGCTGAGATCCGCAGAGAACCATACCTCTATGTACTGGAGATTTTGAGGAAGTGAGGCCGTAACCTCACTGTTGTAGCATGTGGTAGCCACACGGTTGCAGATCGATGTGTTGATTCGCGTTTTGGTTCGTGTTCTTCGCGTTCTTCGTTTCTCCGCGATTTTCCCGTCACTCGATCTCTCTCCTCTCTGCGTCTTTGTGAAATCCGTTTGAATCAACTTGTTCGTATTTGAAAGGAGATCATTTCCACTGAAGGAATTCATCTAACTCCTTACGAACAAGTAGAACGGGTTGATTTCGTTTTCGTGGTGCTTTTTCGTTCTTGATCTTCCCCTTTCGATTTCCCGGTGATTGAATCGATTTGAGCGGATGATTTCTTGGGGATAGTCTCCTAACTACCCCGTGATCATCTTCTCCAAGTTTGGGAACGTGGGATTTTGATTTGGATTGGATTTGGAGAGATTCGTGAGAGGGGCAATCAAAATCGCCCGCTCTGTTCATCCGCGGACAGTCCGCCACTAGGGGCGCGGACAGTCCGGGAGTCAGGCTCCAGCCGAGTCCGTGGCTGTGCTGCCTGTACGGACGAGTTCTTTTTGAACCGCGGACAGTCCGCCGTTGGGACTCGTGGACAGTCCGGGAACGTCCAGGGGACTTGCAGCAGCACTGCTATTTTGTGTTTTCTGTCGGCGGACAGTCCGCCAGTGAACCGCGGACAGTCCGGCCTTGGGCGGACAGTCCGAGACTCTAGGTCCGGACAGACCGCGGATTGGCTGAAGCCTCCTGTCTTGTGCGTTTGCTCTCCCGGCTTCCTCGCTTGGTTTTCGGACTTCTCGTTTGGCCTTGTAGTTGACCAATGAACCTCTCTAGGTATCTTTTCTACTTGTTAGCATCGGTATTTGGGGATTTCTCGACGTAGCCGTCCATCTACGTTCGAGACTTGGTTTTTGAGGGTCGAACTTGTGCCGGTACTTTTGCCGTTCGGTTTGCTATCGCTTTGTGGTGCCTCGCTGTGATCCTAGGGATCATCCACCCTCTTCCAAGGGTCGTGGGCATCACGGTTTCGTTCGTAGCTTTCGGGGGTTGATTTTGGGACTTTTGGCCAAAGTTTCGAGAGAAATTTTTGAGCTCCCATTCACCCCCCCCTTTGGTCGCCTTGCTTTACCATTTTCGGTCCTTCAAAGGGTCCAGGGAACTTCAGCAGCAGTGCGTTTTCACACTTTTGACCGGCAGACAGTCCGCCATCCCCTCGCGGATAGTTTGCAATTGGAGTGGACAGTCCGGGACCTCAGGGCCGGACAGTCCGGGATCCTGCTGAGTGTTATGTTTTAGTGCATTTGCTCTCCCGGCTTCTTCGCTTGGTTTTCGGACTTCTCGATTGGTCCTGTAGTTCACCTAGGAACCTCTCTAAGTATCCTTGCTACTTGTTAGCATTGGTATTTGGGGATTTTCCGACGTAGCCGTCAATCTACGTTTGGGACTTGGTTTCCAAGGAGTGAACTTGTGCCGGTGCTTTTGGCTCTTGGCTTGCTATCGCTTTGTGGTGCCTCGCTGTGATCCTAGGGATCATCCACCCTCTTCCAAGGGTCGTAGGCATCACGGTTTCGATCGAAGCTTTTGGGGTTTGATTTTGGGAACAAAAGGCCAAAGTTTCGAGAGAAATTTTTGAGCTCCCATTCACCCCCCTTTGGTCGCCTTGCTATTGCATTCTTAGTCCTTTAGAGCCGCCACACTCTGCGCCGCCGCCATGGTGTACGCCTGGAAGCGCCCCCACATGCCACACGCCTTTTGGACGACATGGTCGCCGATTCGCCGCTCCTTCTCCGCCGGGAAGAAAGGCTCCTCATCGATGCACTGCACCAACGGATCCACCTCCTCCGCCAACGACCAGAAGCGCTCATGGTAACCATCAATACGCCGTTGTAGATCTGCAAATTGCATTTTCACATTTTCCCGGTAAACTGCAAACGCCAAAGCAAAGGGTAAGACGACGACCACCTCCGATCACGCTTCACCAAGGAGACTTACCGGCGTGCATGGCCTGCCACTTCCGCAACTCCTCGTCAGACTTCGCCTTCTCCTTGGCCAGGAGACACTTCTCCTCGCCCGCCTGCATCGCCTCTGCGAAGACAACACCAAGATTCAGGACTCCGACCAGATGGCGTACTAAGAAAAAGCGAGTCTAGCATCGTCAACTTACGTGCGGCGAACTCGTCGGCCTTATCGGCCCGCAGCTGAAGCTGGAAGTTCTCCTTCCCCTGCTGCTGGATGATCTCCTCAAGCTCCCGAGAACGTGTGTGGGTGTTGACACTCTTTAATGGAATCACTAAGAAAGCACTAAAGAGTGTACGGGACACTACTAACTCCACTTAACGTCAAGTTGTCATCCCCAACATGAAGCTAGCAATGTAAATATATCAGGGCACTGGATTTAAAGATAGATATTTACCCGCAAGCGCATAGATAAACATACCCATTGTAGAAGCATTTCACCCAAGCTAGTCTCAGATATCGTTATTTATATTTAGCCTAGAGACTAATCAATTCAAGATATGATGGCATTGTAAGGACTTAACAACATTTAATATGGCACACTTATAATAAGACTGATAACACACTAATTACTTCAAACAGGAATTAGGTTACAGAGTAAATGATATGATAAATAATTGATAAAGGATAACCGAGATCAGATCAATCAAGGATAAACTTAGAACAGTACTACCTAGCAAGTGATGATTAGAACAGGTATTAATAAGAAACATTCCTAAGTTATTCTAATTACAAGTCATAGCATACATTGATTAGTGCAATTATACTTGGCAATCATTAGCTAGGTCACATCATATTTATAATCAAGAGGCAACTCCATAGTAAAAGTGTCAAACAAAGTAACCCTTAAACCATGAGTTAACTGAGCCATACTGAACACTATATTCAGGAGGTGGAATACAGAGGACTCAACAGGTCTGTCACACCCGCGATCTACCACTCCATCCAGAACATAGGACGCATTCGTAGATAAATAATGTATAGGCACCACGCCTACACAACATCTATCACCCACCCGTTGTACTTTAAGATGAGCGCTATACGAACATGAGTATAAACATAAAGATGAACTATCTATGCCAAATATATAATCAAAGCAGACCATAAGCATTATAACTAAGAATATAATCATTGATGTCTTAATCATATCAATTGTATTGCTATCTAGAACACAATGATGAACAATAAGGTGAATTAGATCATCGAGAAGAACTAAAGTACGAACTAGAACATGAACTAGAACAAGATTATGAACTAGACGATGAACTAGATGATGAACATGAATTAGACGATGAACTAGATGATGAACTATGAAGAACAATGATGAACTAGAAGAGCAATTATGAAATAGATCCATAATGTTAATACAAGAGAGAAGATCTTGGGTTTACCGAGCCTTCTCGTGACTAGATCAGGAATCCAAGCGAAGCTTGCCTCCTCTAATCCTATTCTATCTACTAATCTAGGTAGATGAAGTTCTAGGGCTTCCGATTGATCTCCTTCTGAAGCTCTGATTGATGATGTCTAATGATCAAACCCTGATTTATTACTGAAGAGGGGGGTCAGGGGTTGTTTATATAGCCCTGGGCGATGAACCGTGGCCCTTGGATCAAGGCGATGAACCGTGGCCCTTGGATCAAACCGACTCAAGGTACGGCCGAGATGCATCCTAAAGGTCGGTGGAGATAGCTTGCAGAGGACGGAACCCAGCGGGCCCAGGGGGCGACCGGTCGGTCACCTGATGGGACCGGTCGGTCCCACCAGTCGGCCTCTCGCGGTGGTCGACCTCCTGGTGTCTTCTTGCGTCCTCTGGAGTCTTCTAGAATAATCCTTACGTGGTGGTTGCGTTATCTCCCGTTGGTTTCCTTCTATGGGAAGCTATCGGTGCTGATTTCCTGGTTTAGTCCCTGCAGAATCATAACTCACCAAAATTCGTGGAATATTGTCAGTTGAAACCCTAAACCTTTGTTGGTGATCACATTCTTCCCCTTTTCATATTTATTTATCCCTTAATTATGATAGATAACCAGTGTCAACAACTCCCCCAAGCTTACCTTTTGCTAGTCCCTTAGCAAATATTTATGATGAATCAGGAACTGCTACTATGCCTTCACACTTTTAAGGGTTCATATGTTCAAACGAAAATCTTCCCTTGGTTCAGAGTTAACTATTCTGACTTTCTCATATTTCCTTTAACTATGGAGCTTTTGCCTTCACCTGGGTCCTTAAACGATTGAAAGATAGAACAATCAAGCTAAGCACTGTATCTCTAACTCTTTGATCAACCTTCATTCTGGAGTTTGAATATATTTTCAAAATAAAAATCAGAGATTCCATTGTATGACACTCTCAAATCGCTCTTTTATATTTTATGATTCCTCACTGATGCAATTTTCTTACCTTCTATGGATATATATATCTGGAGCTTTAAGAAGTAAAAAGCATATCTTACCAAGTCAAAGTTCAAAGTTTAGGAAGAAAGATGTCATACTCATAGATCAAGACTTTAGAACATTTGAAATTTGTCATCTCTTGATGGCATATTGTAATTAGAGGGACCATGGGCTATCATTCTTTTTCTCATACTTTTATCGTAACTCTTTTTCTCTGTCTCTTTCCCCCCTTTTTTCTTTTGAGGTAGTCGGACACTTGTCCCTTTTTATTTCTTCCTTATCATATTTTTGCATAGCCCATGCCTCTAACACAATACTACTTCGGAAGAGTGAATCTTTTAATAAAACATTCTTGATCTCTAGAGCATGATAAATTTCTCAACCATAACTAAAAACTTAGAACAAAGTAGCCTTATCTTAAGATCATATTAATGGCTCTGGGTAGGAATTCATGTTATTTCATACAGGATCTCATCGTGTATTTAATATTTTTAAAGTGTAAATCTCCAGAACTCTAGTATCTCTAGGAATTAGATAAACAGCAGCTCAAACCTTTTTATATCATATCTCACAATTATTTTGTCACACCCCAAAATTTCCATTTGGGATGTGAATAGAAAACACTTAATAAAATATATGATTTTGTATTTTTTTCTAAAACTTTCCCAACCTTTATTTAGTTGTTGACAATTTATATACTAGAAAATGTGAGTTTCCAAAACATTTTAAGAATCCAATCTAATGGTTTGTTGCATATCATGCCTTTGCATAATGTTTATGTATGAAAAATGAATTTAAAGTTTTCAAATGCGCCTTAGGGTTTAAACCAAAGCAAATCTCTCTTTATCTTTGACCAAGTTTCCTTGACACCAAAACCATGATGAAATCCTTGGAAACCATACACTTTGATTCTTGTTCCAAAAACCTTGATTGATCTTCAAACTTCATCATGTCAAACACCCAAACTTCTGCTCTCTGAAATCCCAACTAGCCATATCCTAACTTGCTCTTTTATCCTTTCTTTTTCATCATTGTATTTGAGCTCCTAATACTTTTTGATTGAGTCTTCTCCAAATCCCAAAATCTATGCTAGATGACCAATCATTGTACATCTTCTCTCTCACATAATTCAACCATCGCTTTGTTTGGGTCAAGTCAATGCATGTCTTGCACCCAAGTTAATCTCAACTTCAACTTTCTCTTCTTTTCTCACCTTGGGCAACATCTACATGGTCTCTTTTCCCTCCACCTTTTCTCCTCTTGATCAAAGTCAAACTTGTTTTCAATCCATCCTTGAAATCTATATGACCATGGTCCCACCTTTTTGATACCCTAAGTTCTCGGGAAACCCTAATCGCCTCTCTGAGAATTTAGCGGGTCGAGCCCAATTTTTTCCTTCCATATTATCTTCCCTTGGGACAAATCCAAAGCTTATCTAAAATGGTAAACCATCCTCTCCATATCTCCTTTTGCTAATGGGTCAACCTAACGCCTTTCATCCTCCGATATCGCTCCGGGCCGAATCCAGTCCAAACCTTGCCTTAGCTCTCGCCATCGGTCGAAGCCCAACCATCCTCCTCTCTTATGTGGTCAAAAATAAAGTCCAACCAGCCCTCTATCTCTCCCTCACCCCTCTCCCACGTCACCCCCTTGAAGCCTCTCCATATTGCACGAAAAATATCCACCAAGCAAGAAAATATTAACTAATGACCCTTTGGCTTCCCACCACTTGGTCTCCCCTTCATTCCCCTTCAAATACACCTCCCCCTCAGCCCCCTCACGCCTCCCCATTCTTCTCCACGTCAAGAACAGAGGTGAGGTGCCCCTGCAGCTCCTCCTTCTCCATGGCTGCCCCAATCAACCACAACAAGAGAAGGACGCCCGGTTGCACTACATCGTCGTCACCGGCCATCGCGATGTGTATCCTCACTCCATCACACCATCCCCCATGGTGAGAACACTCCAACATCTCTCTGATACTGATTTCATGTTCCTCTAAGCAAATCATGTACTTTGAATGACATATGGTTGATCCCCGGCAAAAATTACCCATGATATGTGTGGCTGTCCTTGCGGCCAGCCATGCTGCTGTTGAGGAATTTGGCGTTCCTCGCTGTTTTGTTGATCCAATCACAAAACCCTTTGGTGGAATTGTAGATCGCATCCTTGAACACGCGTCTGCAAAATGGTTTGACCATAGGTGTTGAGAAACTAGAGATATAATCATCTCCATGCCCGCTGTTCCTGCTGTTAGGTCAGTTTGCAGCTCTGAGTTGTTTTGGCGTTCCCCGCTAATCCACTATCCCAATCACCATGCCCTTTAACATACATGTTTATTACATCCCTGCACATGATCCCACAAGTTGTCTTCGCCATGCAATCCATAATGGCCGAGATATAGAAGTCCCAAGTGTCTACTACCCCTGCTGTCCATACAGCACTGACCCTATTTTTGGCAACAGCGTTCCCGTTGATCCATTGAACCCCTTGGTGAATCCTTTGGCAAGAACATATTTTATGTAGTTGCACATGACTCTGCCAAGTTTCATGGCCATTTGATCAAATATGAAAGAAATATCATCATTTTTGTGTTGGCTGTCCCTGTTGCCCGCAGCAATGCTGATGCCGGTTGGCATGCGCGTTCCCGATGATCTGCAACTCCGGTGGTCAAGCCCTTTTACCACATTGTGTATCATAAACCGAAACATATCCCTGCAAGTTGGCTTAGCCATATGAACTATGAAACTTGAGTTATAAGCATCACCATATCGCTGCTCCTGCCATGCCGACAATCTCACAATGCCTTCTTGCAATCTTGTTTCCCCGCTTAACCGATGGTCAAAACATCGTGCCCCTTCACCAAAACATGTTCCATACAGTACCTAGAAACCCCACAAAATGGATCACCATTTGTCTTTGTCAGACTATGCAAGAAATCATCAAATCCACCGTTGTCTGCCATCGAGTATGCTCAACCGATGCACTGATCGTCATAATCATGTTTCCCTTAACCTAGCTCCACTTTAGTGCATTCGCTGATCATGACATGTTCCCAAGCAACCTATACATATATCCAAAATCCCACTCATATATCAATAAGTAATAATTAGAACATGAGTTCTTTGTGCAACCTCTCCATCCGCCTTAAATCCATGGTTGTCGTACACTTGTCAAGTTTGTTGGAGACACGCTTGCCCCACCTCCGCACTTGTGCAGGGGAGTGGCGAAGGTGACCAAGCGTCGGAAGCGATAGCGAGGGTTAAGGAAACGAGGACAAAGTGGTTATGGCTCTGTTCCCCAAAAAGATCCGTCCATACACTGTTCACCCCCCGGTATTTATAGGGGATACCAAGGGGTGCCGGCCAAATTACAGTAGGGTACAAGAAAGATTCCTCTGCGCTACTCATAGAAGGGCAAACTCGTACAAACACAGACGGAGCCGAAACCCTAGCCTGCTTTCCATGCGCCCGCCGCCGCTCGGTTCACGCTCCCCCCGGTGGAAAGACGAGGGCCGACCTTCATTTTTGCGGAGGTATCCGCCCAGTTGCAGAGTTTGAGGTTCCTCGCCACCAGTTGGGTCTGGGCCTCTTAGCGAAGGTACGTGGGATGCGCGAGGGTCACTCCCAGCGCTCTTCACGCCCCTTTCCTGCAAAAAGTACCTGAACACCTCCGAAGGTTGGGTCAGTATTCAGAGGTTTGATTGGCGATCTGAGAGACTTGACAGGATGAAATAGGGGGGTAGGCGGCGAAGGTTCGCGGGACGCGCGAGGGCCGCTTTGTTTAGCCAGCCTACGTGGTGCCTCTGCCGAGGGCCCCTTTCCCCAACAGTAGCCCCTCGTTGTCTTGGATCTAAAGAACCATGTTTAGGCCCAAGCAGCGCCTTTCAACGGGAAAAGAGACGGGACCCTCGGCAGGGACGCCCGCGGCTGCTTTTGGGCCGGGCCGTAGTATTGTTTTTGGAACTGTAGGAGTCTGCTTCGTTTTTTATGCCGTGGCTTTTTTGGTTTTCGTGCTGGTGTTATCGGGTGGGGCGTTCCGCCACCCGGTCTATAAATAGAAGGGGTGGGTGAGGAGTTTGGATTGTGCCCTCCTCTGCTATAGCCATCCTGCTGTTGCAATTTGCTTGTAGCGAAGGTTTGTTTTAGCTTGTCTGCGAGGGTTGAGACAGGCGTTCGCTGTTCGGTAGCGTTAGCAGCTGAAGAGAGGGCTAGGTTGAAGCAAACTGCTCGCGTTGTTTCTCCCATAGCCACGGATGAGGGGATTACCTTCGAGTTCGGACTCAGCCGAGTTTGCACCGCGGAGATTGCGTCTTATGTCAGGTGGGGTTGGATTGAGGAAGGTAAAGCGAAGACCAGTGCCAGGGAGACGGTGCCGAAGCCGGACGCAGATGAGGTGGTTGTATTTGAGGAATTTTTTTCAGCCGGTCTTCGCTTCCTTGTTGACTCTTTTGTGACCTCGGTTCTGCGAAGGTTCAACTTGCGCTTCCACCAACTCACACCCTCGTGCTTTACAAAGATGTCAGTTTATATCTGGGCATGCCGCTCTCAGGGTATTGTTCCTCATGTTGAGGGGTTTGTTCGGACCCATAGAGTGCACATGCAACCTCGCAAGATCTCGGATCGTGGAGGTAACACCAGTCTTTTACAGTTTGCAGTATACACTTTTTGCCATCACGCTGGGTCGGAGTTGCCAGTGCAAGCCCAGAAAAATAAGGGGACCAGTGGGTGGCAGGAGTCCTGGTTTTACTATAAGCTTAGTGGGAATGCATAGCTCTGCGGCGAGCTTTCGCCACTTGGTGATGTTAGCGCCGAAGCTATGATGAGCTCCGAGGCTCACGCTTGTGTTGATTGTTTGAGGGTTGTGGCGCGGTCTCAGTGTGCTCGTGACTTGGTCGAGGAGTACTGTTGTGCTAAGATTTGGCCCCTCAGCCGGAGACAGGCGTGGTTTGCAGTCGTGGAAGACTTGAGGTACGAGGGTAGGGGCTTGAAGAAGCCGAAGGTTGACCTTGATAAGGTTTGGGATAAACTTCTGAAGAAATTTCCCAGGCGAGAAGATGGGGTCGAAGCAGTCTACAAGCGTGTTCAGGGGTGGGCGGTGGAACTTGTTGGAAAGCTTTCCACGTTGGAGACTAAAGCGATCCACAGCTCGATAGGTAGTGGAGGTCGGGTTAACAGGATGTTTGACAGTCTTGGGGTTCAGTATGTGAGTTGGCCGGTTCCGTCGAGCGAAGATGCGCCAAAGAAAAGGAAACATGCTTCTGCGGAGGGGGAAGTTGTTTCTCGGCCGAAGAGGGGTCGAGGCCGAGGACGCGGCGGCGTCGGTGGTCGAGTTAAAACACTTGCGACGAAGGTCGCCGTCGGTTTGGGAGGTACCGCCACTTCCTCATCCTCAGCCATTGTTTCGAGCGGCCGAGGCACTGGGAAGACTGGAGGACGGGTGCCCCGCGTGGGCGGTATTGGTGCTTTGGTTCAAATCTCGGATGACGAGGGTGGCTCCGATGATGATGATGAGGAAGGGGAGAAGGAAGAAAAGGAGGGCGGTACTGAAGAGGACTTCTCCGACGAGGATAGTGATACGTCAAGTAGCGAAGGTAACTCCGATGAAGACGTATCCATCGAGGACGCTCGAGGAAAACGAATAGCCTCGTCAAGTGTTGGTGCTGCGGCTGCGCGAAGCATTGATGACATTATACGGGACTTTGAGCTAGAGAGTCCTCCGCGAGGGTAGTTTCCCAAGTTTGCTGGCTCGCACATTTGGGTCGAAGGTTTTGAGGTTAAGGGTGACGTCGAATCGGACCGGACCCCGGGGAAGAGGCCGTATGGCGAGGCTAGCCGGTCATGTCTTCCTTATTATGCGAAGAAACTTGGAGTCTCCGACCCGGCGACCGAGCTTTTCACGAGTCCGGACCTTCGAGAATGTCACTTGCAGTGTGCTCCGGAGGAAAGGCGCTTGCTGGGTCGGGTGTTTAACCATATTTGTGTGCCAGAGGCGGAGCTTCGGCTGGCCAACGAGCCCTTGGAGGGACTTCACGATGATATTGACGTCAAGGTGGCTGAGCTGATGCTTCTCAACCGGTCGGCGCGCCGGAGGGCAAGTTATAATCTCCACTATCTGAATGACCGGTTGAGTGACACGGAGAGAGCTAATAAAGAGCTTCGCCAGAGTTTGGAAAACAAAGAGATTGAGCTCAAAGCTGCTTTGGAGAAGGTTAAGAAATCGGGAGATGAAGCACAAGAAGTTGCGAATTGCAACGCGGAGCTCCTGGCTGCTAGCCGGCAAAAGGACAAGGATTTGTTGGTTGCGACCAGGCGCATAGAAGAGCTGTCCATGGAGCTGGCTACCCAAGCCGAGGCTTGGCGAGAAAGCTTGGGGAGGGTTAAAAATAAGATAGATACATGCTTGACCGAAGCCGGAGGTTCTGCCGGGGAGCCGCTGCATGCTGAAGACGCAGCGGGGTTTGAAGGTTGGTTATGTAATGAGCTAGATGTGTTTAGCTCGTTGGTTGGGAATGCTGCAGATTTTGGTGGGTATGCCAGAGCACTGGCGATGGCTGGTACGCTTCGTCAGGCAGATTGCGAACACCTTCCCAAAATTAAGAAACCCAACCATAAGTTTCCAACCGTGGATGAGGTGCGCCAAATGAAGATCGCGGACGCCGAAGTTCGGAATTGTGCGATGCGCTTGCTTCGCCGGTTTTGGATTGCTGGCGGTGGTCACGCTCTTGCTTTCGAGGAAGCTGCCGAGGCTACTTGTCAGGTTCACATTACTGGATAGACTCGTTTTTTTGGCTTTGTTTCAATGATTATGGAGTTGGTGTTAACTTAGGTCTCTTCTCTTATTTGTGCTTACAGGCTCGGAGGGAGGCGATGCCTTCGCCGCCTGCGGCCATTGATGCTGGTGGTAGCTCCAAAGCTGTTCCTGCTCCTAGTTCTGCAGAGGTTCCACCAGTCGAGGCTGAAGCTTTGGTCGCTGATGCCCCGACCACTGGCGAAGGTGTCGAGCAAGGGGTGGCCACGGAGGCACTTGCTGAAGGTGTGGATGCTGCCACTGGCGGGGTTGAAACGGGCGAGCACGGGGGAGATGAGCAGGTTTGAGAATTTAGGATTGTATGGATGAGAAGGTTATTTTGTAATGTTTGAGGTAGGTGGAATGACTTGACGATACTTTTTAATTCTATGGTAATGCAGGTTCCTGATGGAACCATGCTAGAAGTGTTTGATGTGACGCCCCTGACGTTAAATTATCAAGATATTTTTGTAACTGGCGAATCTTGGGCTCGTGCTAAGTTGAAACATCCCTCACTGACCTTCGAGCGTTTTTGGTGGTCGAAGGTGCGAAGGTACGATTTAAAAATAGCAGGTCTAGCCGTTTTTGGCGCGAGGCGGACTTTACTGACCGGCAGGCCACCCGTTATTTATTTGGTGCTTTTTCGTCCTCGCAAGTTGGAATTGATGATGATATTGATGAAAACACAGCCTTGGAGTACTTGTTTGGGCGAACCGAACTAGAATTAGGTTCGGACAGATCGTTAGTGGTTCCAAAGGAGGAACCTTCGGAGGTCAGTGATGTAGGCCGTACATATATGTATCGGGCTAGGGTTTTGTCTGGGGAGCTGCCAATTGTTCCGGCAGCTCCTTTGTTGTGGGGACCCATCGTTGCGGTGGAGCCGGAGTTTGAGGAAGGTAGCGAGGGCTCTGGTAATTTGATGTTGATGTAAGGGAGCGAAGGTTCCTTGTAATTTTTTGTAATTTTCCATGATTTGCTTGTCGTTGTGAAGCTATTTTGTAAACGAACGGGAACACTGAATGTTGGTTTTATGTCGGTACGACTACGACTCCTTAGTCGTTATCGGATATTGACAAGGCTCGCTGCCTGTCCGGCACAGCGTTGCTTTGTTGTATGCAAAGTTTTTAGCTCAGAAACCGAATTAGCGAGGCTCGCGTTTTGTTAAACTGAGATGTTTTTAGTAAAAACAGCGACGCCCCCTTTCTTATTAGCGAGGCTCGCGTTTTGTTGAACTGGGATGTTTGGTAAAAACAGCGACGCCCCCTTTCTTTTTAGCGAGGCTCGCATTTCGTTTTACTGAGAAGTTTGGTAAAAAACAGCGACGCCCCCTTTCTTTTTAGCGAGGCTCGCGTTTCGTTGAACTGGGACGTTTGGTAAAAATAGCGACGCCCCCTTTCTTTTTAGCGAGGCTCGCGTTTCGTTTTACTGAGACGTTTGGTAAAAACAGCGACGCCCCCTTTCTTTTTAGCGAGGTTCACGTTTCGTTGAACTGGGACGTTTGGTAAAAACAGCGACGCCCCCTTTCTTTTCAGTGAGGCTCGCGTTTCGTTTTACTGAGACGTTTGGTAAAAACAGCGACGCCCCCTTTCTTTTTAGCGAGGCTCGCGTTTCGTTTTACTGAGAAGTTTGGTAAAAAACAGCGACGCCCCCTTTCTTTTTAGCGAGGCTCGCGTTTCCTTGAACTGAGAAGTTTGGTAAAAAATAGCGACGCCCCCTTTCTTTTTAACGAGGCTCGCATTTCGTTGAACTGAGAAGTTTGATAAAAAACAGCGACGCCCCCTTTCTTTTTAGCGAGTCTCGCGTCTTGCGAGGGTGTTCGACTTATTTGGGCTTCGCGCCTCCCCCCATCTTAGGTGGAGGAGAAGTTTGCTTCTTGCGAGCCCCTGGCGTGTTTTGCGGGGGTGTTCAACTTTTTTGGACTTCGCGCCTCCCTTTATGTTAGGCGGAGGTGAAGTTTGCTTTTTGCGAGCCCCTGGCGTGTTTGCGAGGGTGTTTGACTTTTTGAACTTCGCGCCTCCCATTATCTTAGGTGGAGGTGAAGTTTGCTTTTTGCGAGCCCCTGTCGTTTTTGCCAGGGTGCTCGGCTTTTTTGGACTTCGCGCCTCCCCTTATCTTAGGTGGAGGTGAAGTTTGCTTTTGCGAGCCCCTGGCGTTTTTGCCAGGGTGCTCGGCTTTTTTGGACTTCGTGCCTCCCCTTATCTTAGGTGGAGGTGAAGTTTGCTTTTGCGAGCCCCTGGCGTTTTTGCCAGGGTGCTCGACTTTTTTGGACTTCGCGCCTCCCCTTATCTTAGGTGGAGGTGAAGTTTACTTTTGCGAGCCCCTGGCGTTTTTGCCAGGGTGCTCGGCTTTTTTGGACTTCGCGCCTCCCCTTATCTTAGGTGGAGGTGAAGTTTGCTTTTGCGAGCCCCTGGCGTTTTTGCCAGGGTGCTCGACTTTTTTGGACTTCGCGCCTCCCCTTATCTTAGGTGGAGGTGAAGTTTGCTTTGAAAAGAAAAAAGGTTGTTTTTCGAAGCAATCTTAGCGGGTTTCCATCGATTGTAGCGCTCTTTGAAAAAGTAGTGCTTTTTCGATGTTTGCTAGTAAAAGTAATAGCTTGGAGATTTTACTGTTTTGGGGGTTCTAGCCTGTATTAAGGGTTTGGATACTGCCTCGTTAAAAAACCTTACGCCCCTTTGTAAGGAAAAAGAGTGCAGCTCCTTTTGTTTGTTACATTCATAGAAGATGGAAGAAACAAAAAATTACATAATGCGAGGGCTCGCTAAGGCTCCGCTATGGGTAGTATTTGCGAAGGTCGTCGATGTTCCAGGTATGAGTCAGGATGTTTCCCTCGCTGTCAGAGAGGTGGAAAGAGCCAGGGCGATTGCATTCTGATATCAGGTATGGACCGGTCCACTTTGGCTGGAACTTCCCCGCCATGCCGGCGTTTGGTTTCCGGATGAGAACGAGGTCACCCTTCTGCAAGTCTTTGATTCTGACCTTTTTATCTCTCTATTTTTTGGTTTCTTCTTGATACTTGCGAAGGTTGTGCACTGCGTTGCATCTTGCTTCTTCGAGTAAATCTTTGTTGAGCAGCTGGCTTTTTTCTATTGGTTCGAGGGTTGTTCTCGGTGATTTGTGCTTCAGTTCTTCTGGTAGCACGGCCTCTTCCCCAAACAGGAGCTTGAAAGGTGTGAATTTGGTTGCTCTGCACTCCTAGGTGTTGTGAGACCAAGTGACTGAGGTTAGCTCTTCCGCCCATTTTCCCTTAGGCCTGCCTTGCAATTTTTTGGATATGGCTTGGAAAATTGTTGCATTAGCTCTTTCAACTAAGCCGTTGGATTGAGGGTGCCGAACTGAAGCGAAGCATAAGATTGTACCGATTTGTGCGCAGAATTCTTTGAAAACTTCGCAGTCAAACAGGGCGCCATTATCGACGGTGAGATGTTTGGGGACACCGAATCGACAAACTATTTGTTGCCAGAAAAACTTTTTCACTGCGAGGGAGGTGATGGAAGACAGCGGTCTTGTTTCAATCCAGTTTGTGAAGTATTCCACGGCTACCACCGCGTAGCGAAGGTTTCCTGGAGCTGTCGGTAGTGGGCCCACGAGGTCCATTGCCCACCTTTGCAGAGGCCATGTTGGGCATATAAGCGTCGTAGGAGCCCCTGGGGCGTTTTGGTTTTTTGCTGTTAGTTGGCAACCTTCGCATTGTTTGACGATGTTTTCTGCATCCTTTAGCGCCATTGGCCAGTAGAAACCTTGCCGGAAGGCTTTTCCAACTAATGCCCTTGGGTCGTTGTGTGAACCACAGATGCCTTCATGGATGAGCTTGAGAATGTCATTTCCTTTGGACTGTGGGACGCATTTGAGCCAGGGCGAGGTTACTAAAGCTTTGTACAGAATGTTGTCCACAATCTTATACCCTCGTGCTCTTTGTTTGAGCCTGTTTTCTTCTTCTTTGGAGTCTGGTTCATGGAGCCCCTTGATGTAGGCTATGATAGGTGCCCTCCAGTCCACACTCTGGATTGCATTGATCAACTTGGCGTTCTTATCGAAGGTTTCGAAAGCTGATTGGGTCGCAACTTCATGGAAAACGTCGGGCGGTAGGTGTAATTGTTGTGCTGCTGCTTTATCTAGGCAGTCTGCTTCGCTATTTTTCTGACCTTGGTATTGCCTTTACTGATATGCCGAGGAAGAAGGACTCTAACCTTCGGACATGTTGGAAGTACTTTTGCAGCTCTGGATCTTTGGCCTTGTAGTTTTTCTCAATGTGCCCCGCGTTGACCTGTGAGTCTGTGTAGATGACTGCTCTTCGGACTGACAGTGACCGAAGCCTCGAGAGAGCGAGTGTCACAGCTTCGTATTCTGCGGAGTTGTTTGTACATTTGAAGTCAAGTTTTCTTGCGTATCTTAGCTTGGATCTGGATGGCGAGACTAGAATGGCCGAGGCACCTGCGCCGGTTGCACCCAAGGCTCCGTCAACATACACAGTCCAAAATGGGTCTTGGTGAGTTTCATCTTTGCGAGGGTCTGGGGTCCATTCTGCTATGAAATCTGCTAGCGCCTGGGATTTGATTGCTGTTCGACTGACGAAGGTTAGGGCGTAGCTGTTGAGTTCAACTGCCCATTTAGCTATTCTTCCGACTGCCTCGTTGTTTTTGAAAATGTTCTTGAGGGGAAAAGCCGAGGGAACATGGATTTCGTATGCTTGGAAATAGTGCTTGAGCTTTCTTGATGCCATGACCACTGCGTACGCTATCTTCTCGAGCTCTGAGTAATTTCGTTTTGGCCCTTCGAGGGTTTCTGATACGTAGTAGATTGGGGCTTGCCTGGTTTTGTTGTTCTCGTGCAATTCTTTGATTAAGACTGCGCTCGCTGCATGAGGCGAGGCTGCGACGTACAGCAGTAACAAGTCCCCTTTGCTTGGGCTGGTTAAAACAGTCAAGCTGGTGAGATACTTCTTCAAGTCTTCAAAGGCTTTTTGCTGCCGAGGTCCCCAGTTGAATGGTGCAGTGCTTCTCAAAGTTTCGAAGAAAGGTAACCCTCGCTCAGCTGATCTGGAAATGAATCTGCTGAGAGCTGCTAATCGGCCTGATAAGCGCTGGGCTGCTTTTTTGGTTGTCGGGGGTTCCATGTTGATGATAGCATCAATCTTGTCGGGGTTAGCTTCAATTCCCCTTGCAAAGACGATACAACCCAGCCATTTTCCTTCACCTACCCCGAAAACACATTTTTCGGGGTTTAGCTTTAATCCAGCACGCTGGAGGTTGCTGAACACTCTTGACAAGTCCGAAATGTGGTTTTCTTTTAACTCGCTTTGGACAACTAGGTCATCAACATAAGCGGAGACGGAGTGTTCATTTTTGAAGACCTCGGATGTCATACGAGCGAAGGTTGAACCCGCGTTTCTTAGGCCTTCTGCCATTCTTCGAAAACAAAATGTTCCTGAAGGTGTGATGAAACTTGTTTTCTCCTCATCTTCTTCATTCATCCAAATCTGGTGGTACCCCAAAAAGCAGTCGAGTAGAGATAGCATTTGGCAGCCGGCTGCTCTGTCAACCAGGGTGCTTATGTTGGGGAGGGGAAACTCATCCTTCGGGCAAGCCTTGTTCAGGCACGTGAAATCTACGCACATTCGCCATTTCTTGTTCTTTTTCTGTACTAGTACCACGTTTGAGAGCCATGTTGGGTACTTGACCGGACGGATGACGCCTGCGTCCAAAAGCCTTTTTACCTCAGCCTTCGCTGCTTCTTTCCTTTCTTCTGACATTTTGCGAAGCTTTTGTTTGACCGGGCGATAGCCCGGCTTGATGTTTAGGCTGTGCTCTATCAGGGTTCTGTTCACTCCTCTTAAGTCTTCTACGAACCAGGCGAAGGTGTCGGAATTTCCTTTGAGGAAAGTGACGAGGTCGCTTTCTGATTAGGGGGCTAGGTTGGCTGAGATGAACACCTTTCTTTCGGCGTTACCCTCGAAGAGTTGCACTTGTTTGGTTTCTTCCTTGGGTGACACCTTTATTTTGTCAGTGCACGCCTCACCTTCATCATTGAGGTTTGTAGCTTGAGGCTTCGACAGGTTGTGGACATTACGTTGTCCTGGTGCTATTGTTCCTTCGGCTGCCCTTGCAATGTCTTGGTCTCCATATACTGCGACCACTCCCTTCGGAGCGGGAAACTTCATGCAGAGGTAAGCGGGGTGGATGACTGCGTTGAATGTGTTGGTTACCCCTCGGCAAAATATGGCATTGTACGGATAGAACATGTCGACCACGTCGAAGGTTAGATGCTCGGTTCTGCAGTTGATCTGGTCGCCGAAGGTCACGGGCAAAGAAATTTTCCCGATGGCTCTCACTTGTTGTTCGCCGAAGCCATATAAGGGATTGTCAGCAGGTTGTAGGAGGTTCCTATCAAGCTTCATGCTGTCGAAGGTTGAGGCGAACAAGATGTCTGCGGAGCTTCCTGTGTCGACCAGAATTTTAGTGACCGTCCACCCTGCTAGATTGGTCTCGATCACCATGGCGTCGGTATGAGGGTAATCTCTCAACTTCATATCACTGGAGTCGAAGGTTATGGGAATGTGGGACCAACAACCAAATTTGTGTGGTCCTTCGACGGCTACATGGTGCACCCGTCTGGCATGTTCTTTTCTCTGCCGCTTATTGCCATGGTCTTCATTTGAACCTCCGGTGATAGCTAGTATTACACCGAAGGTTGATGTTGGGTTGTTGATGGTCGTTTGGCTCTGGGTTTCGGATTTGACAGGTTGAGGCGCTGGTAAAGTGGGTATTGGTGGTGGCGGCGGTAGAGTATTGTTGACTTGTTGGGTAGTTGGGGTTTGGGTTTGGGGGGTTGTTGGGTATGTGACTGTGTATGGTGGATTTTGGCATTGTGGGATGGTGGTTGGCTAATAAGAGGCTTGGTTGTAGAGTGGGTGGTGCGCGTAGATGGGTTGTTGCGAAGGTAGGCCGTAGTTTATGGGGGTATAGTGGTATGGAGGATTTGGTGAGTGGAAGTTTGGTTTTCTGGTGTGGTTGATGGTTCGGTTGTCTGCCGAAGCGGCTCTTTTGGACTCCTGGAATTCTTTTCCCTTGGTGAAGCATTCGCATTGTTTGGTGGTGTGCCCCTTTCCAAGACCACAGAAATGACAATACATTTTTGCGGGGTCTTTTTGCTGGTTTCGTTGATCTGGCGGGGGTGGCAAGCCTTGGGGGTTTTGGTTGTTCGGGGGTTGAGTGCCCCGTCCTTGGTGTTCATAGTGTATTGGTTTGTTGATGGCACCGATGTTGCTTTGTTCTTGGCGAGGGTTGTTTACTCTTGGTTGAGGCCCCGGCTGCGGCTTCTGCTGCGACCTGCGAGCATCGGACTTCGCTCTGAAGTCCATGTCTGCTCTACAGTATCTTTCCATTGTCTCGTGTAATTCCTCGATTGTGTTTGTCGGCTTCCTGGCAAATTTCGAAGAGCATGGGCCTGGGCGCAGGCCACTTACTGCAGCGAGGATGACAGCCTCGTCGGATATTCCCGGGGTTCTTGCTCTGATTTGGATGAACCTCCGCCAATAATATTGAAGTGGTTCACGCTCTTCTTGTTTGCAGTTGAACAACTCAATGGGGTTTGATGGGGCTGGTGTAATGCCTTTGATGTTTGTACAGAGTCTGTCTCTTAGATTGGCCCAGGAATCCACAGTTCCGGGGCGGAGGTTGTTGTACCAGGTTTGTGCAATGTCTCGCAGGATGATGACAAAGGACTTTGCCATTGTTGATTCATCTCCGCCTGCTGCGGCAACTCCTGCTTCATAGCTCATTATGAATTGGCGAGGGTCGGAGAGCCCGTCGTAGCGGGGCAGGTTTTGTGGATTGTAGCACGGTGGCCAGGGTTGGGTTTGGAGCATTTGGGAGAGTGGAGACTTTGGGTCATAGGGCATTTGGTGTTGTTGAGGTCTTCGTTGGTTGCGAAGGTTAGGCTCTCTCTCATCTGGGTAGAGTTGGCAAAAGTTTGGTGGCCTCATAGGATGTGGTTCTGGGTGAATTGGTGGTGGTGGATGGCGACGAAGGTTGTCTTGACCCCGCTCCTCATTCCCCTCTTGCAGCGGCGGCATTTCCTCATCATTCCATCCCTCGGCTTCGGCTTCAGCCGCAGCGAGGGATTCCTCCATTCGGCGAAGCTGTTCCCTGGCCTCGTCTGCCCTTTGCCTGATCGAGCGCAACCGGTTGTGCCTCTCAAGCTGATCCAGGCGCCTCTTCTTCTCTTGCAGCTCAGCTTGAAGTCTTTCGAGGGCCTCGAGGCCCAACTCCTCCTCATTTCTTCCCTCTCCTTCTCCAGAAGTGTGGGGGTGCGGCTGTGCCACCACTCGGGCCTGGGGGCCCGGGACTTCAGATTCTGGGGTGGCACCCTTTGCTCCCGAGGGTTGCACAATCTCCTCAGTGAGCGGAACCACCGTCGCTGTCTCACTGGCGGCGCGTCGGTCCCTAGCTGTGGGCGCTCTCCTGTTTCCTGCCATTTCGAACTTCGGTCCCCACGGACGGCGCCAAACTGTTGGAGACACGCTTGCCCCACCTTCGCACTTGTGCAGGGGAGTGGCGAAGGTGACCAAGCGTCGGAAGCGATAGCGAGGGTTAAGGAAACAAGGACAAAGTGGTTATGGCTCTGTTCCCCAAAAAGATCCGTCCATACACTGTTCACCCCCCGGTATTTATAGGGGATACCAAGGGGTGCCGGCCAAATTACAGTAGGGTACAAGAAAGATTCCTCTGCGCTACTCATACGGAAGGGCAAACTCGTACAAACACAGATGGAGCCGAAACCCTAGCCTGCTTTCCATGCGCCCGCCGCCGCTCGGTTCACGCTCCCCCCGGTGGAAAGACGAGGGCCGACCTTCGTTTTTGCGGAGGTATCCGCCCAGTTGCAGAGTTTGAGGTTCCTCGCCACCAGTTGGGTCTGGGCCTCTTAGCGAAGGTACGCGGGATGCGCGAGGGTCACTCCCAGCGCTCTTCACGCCCCTTTCCTGCAAAAAGTACCTGAACACCTCCGAAGGTTGGGTCAGTATTCAGAGGTTTGATTGGCGATCTGAGAGACTTGACAGGATGAAATAAGGGGGTAGGCGGCGAAGGTTCTCGGGACGCGCGAGGGCCGCTTTGTTTAGCCAGCCTGCGTGGTGCCTCTGCCAAGGGCCCCTTTCCCCAACAAAGTTCTAGTTATCCCACCACCACCACCACCATAATCTTTGTTATGTAATGTCCTGTAAATGAGGAAGAATCTTGTTGCCAAAGCCAAAACATATAATCCATGGACCCTTCATGTCTTCCAATGATGCCTATTCGCATACAACCTACTCTGTCAAATCCGTTCTATCCTAAGTACATATCTGATTGTCCTACCCCTATTCGTGCAACATGACCCCATGTGTTGCACACATGTCCCCTACATCTTTTGGTAATCAAAGACATAGTCCCACAAGAATACACCCGATTGTCCGATTGTCCTAACCCTTTCATGTTATACCTTTCCAGCACGAGCAAGTGATAACCAAATACACTCGTCCTATTCAAGTCATGCTATATCAACTCTCGACATCCACACTATCACCACAATGTCATAGCTATCTCATCTATCAACCTCGACATATCACTCTAGCTCAGTCATGCGACATCATAACTTCAATGGTTAGATATCAAGATATCGTGTCACATGATGTATATCAATTCAATCTCATTGTCCTATATATGCAATCTATTCTAGTCTATCAACCCATCCCTATTGTACTCCATGATATATATCATGCTCTCCCAAGCCAACCCCTATGTTTATGTTAGAACCTAACTCACATCCATCTGTTTCATTCTAAAGAATATGTTTATTCTAGTCCAAACTCCACCTTGCTCATCTGAATCCAATCCTTTCCACCGATACCTTGTAATTCTCACATCTTTTAATCGTAGTTGTTGTTGTGCTTAGTTTTTGCGCTTGCACGATCATAGAATGACCCGTACGCTTTCAAAACCTTTATAGCTTATTTATTTGTAATGTTTGGTGTACTGTTTTTAGGGTCATCTTTAGGTGTTTGCGTCAGTTTGTTGCTATCGGTAGAAGAAGCTATGTGAGGACGATCTGGAAGGAAAGTTGGACAAGTTTAAGCAAGCTTTTGAAGGCAAGTATAACCTACAGTTTCCTTGTTACCTATTAAATGCAAGACCCAGTAATCATTATGCATGTGTCAAATATGATGAACCATAGGACCATACTAGTTTCCTTGAACTGTATACCTTGTACCTATGGGAGGGTTTTTGCATAATATGACTAGAAATGCTACGCGCTATATAAATGCTAATTGTTTAATACTGATTTATGATTATGGAACAAATGTTAAAAGAGGCTTTTTAACCACATTTAGGGCACTGGAGCATGTTGTTCGCTCAGTGACCCACCCCAGGGACTATCTTTTAAAGCGGCCACCCGGGAGATCTCGTGCAACCTTGGGTATTATATGGCTCTGATCTTAGTTGTGTAACTAGACTTTCTCTAGCTTGTAGTAGTTACCGAAAGGCGCTAGAGGGGGGAACTGGGTTAAAGAATGGCTTCCTTGCCTGTCAAGATGTGTATTGGTCGGCTGTCAGGTGTGCCATCTTGAAGGGGGCCTCCATTCGCCTGGAAGCTGAAACCTTGAGGCTACTACTAGTTAGGGTAGCTAGTGAAAGGCTACATAGTGAAACCCTGCCGTACTTCCATAGAGGAGGTAACGTGGGCCTTGCAAACCCCGGCATATGGGAATCACGGCCTAAGGTGAAAGTGTACAACCTCTGCAGAGTGTAAACCTGATATATCAGCCGTGCTCAAGGATACGAGCGGCTCAGATCCTTTTTAAGTGGTTCATGGTGGGGTATTGTTGGTGGTTTGTGGCTTACCTCTTTTTAACATAATGGATATCTCTTATCATGGGACAACAGGGTTCATACATTTAGTATTGTAAGATTAATATAAAATATGACCAACTTAAAATGCTAACTGCAGTTAACCGAGTCAAACCTTTGAGGCTTGCATCCCCGTAGTTGTACTTGCTGAGCATGGTGAGCTGACGCTTGCTTTACAATCAATGAACAAAAATCCCGGATGGGTACCAGATGGTGGTTGAAGTGAAGAGTTCTCTCTGAGGAGTTCCAAGAGTACTAGGCGAGTGTTCCCCCAGTCAACCGTCCCTGTGGAGTATGGAGTCCCGAAGAATGAAGATTACGAATAGTTTTCGTTGTGCTTTGTTATATATGTAAGTCTTAAAGTAAATAAGTTTCGCTATGTAATAAAGCATTGTTCTTGATATTCTTCATATTTGTTGCTATATGTGTCGTATGGACATCCTGGGCACACATATAGTTAGCGCTAGGTATTCTTTGGAAAACCAGGTGCGACAAAGTGGTATCAAAGCAATGTTGACTGTAGGACGCTCAACCTAGTTAGAAATGGTCGGTTTTATAAACTTATTTTGGTAAAACCAAGCTTGGCTTTCTCTCCTTGATATTTTGTAAAAAAATAAAATACTCTTTATCGAAGAACCCTCGTTTCTTCAAGATCCATGAAGATGCTTTGGAAGTTGAAGATTCTACACCAACAAGAAGAATCGTCACATTAAAGAAGACCAAAGACTTCAAAGTCGTTCAGTCCTATGCCCTATATAAGTAGGTTTTACCTGAGCGCTTTTACGTTAGCAACGATAGTAAGATAAGTTCTAGTGTGTTTTCGTTTAAGGACAACACCATGTTAGTGTGCTCTTACATGGTTGATTGTTTTGTTATGGTGACAATGTGTGATTTGGTTCTTTGTAATGAGTGCCTCTTCAGTGAATCTCGAGATGAGATTCCTATTAAGGGGGGTAGTTTGACACACCCCAAAATTTCCATTTGGGATGTGAATAGAAAACACTTAATAAAATATATGATTTTGTATTTTTTCTAAAAATTTCCCAACCTTTATTTAGTTGTTGACAATTTATATACTAGAAAATGTGAGTTTCCAAAACATTTTAAGAATCCAATCTAATGGTTTGTTGCATATCATGCCTTTGCATAGTGTTTATGTATGAAAAATGAATTTAAAGTTTTCAAATGCGCCTTAGGGTTTAAACCAAAGCAAATCTCTCTTTATCTTTGACCAAGTTTCCTTGACACCAAAACCATGATGAAATCCTTGGAAACCATACACTTTGATTCTTGTTCCAAAAACCTTGATTGATCTTCAAACTTCATCTTGTCAAACACCCAAACTTCTGCTCTCTGAAATCCCAACTAGCCATATCCTAACTTGCTCTTTTATCCTTTCTTTTTCATCATTGTATTTGAGCTCCTAATACTTTTTGATTGAGTCTTCTCCAAAGCCCAAAATCTATGCTAGATGACCAATCATTGTACATCTTCTCTCTCACATAATTCAACCATCGCTTTGTTTGGGTCAAGTCAATGCATGTCTTGCACCCAAGTTAATCTCAACTTCAACTTTATCTTCTTTTCTCACCTTGGGCAACATCTACATGGTCTCTTTTCCCTCCACCTTTTCTCCTCTTGATCAAAGTCAAACTTGTTTTCAATCCATCCTTGAAATCTATATGACCATGGTCCCACCTTTTTGATACCCTAAGTTCTCGGGAAACCCTAATCGCCTCTCTGAGAATTTAGCGGGTCGAGCCCAACTTTTTCCTTCCATATTATCTTCCCTTGGGACAAATCCAAAGCTTATCTAAAATGGTAAACCATCCTCTCCATATCTCCTTTTGCTAATGGGTCAACCTAACGCCTTTCATCCTCCGATATCGCTCCGGGCCGAATCCAGTCCAAACCTTGCCTTAGCTCTCGCCATCGGTCGAAGCCCAACCATCCTCCTCTCTTATGTGGTCAAAAATAAAGTCCAACCAGCCCTCTATCTCTCCCTCACCCCTCTCCCACGTCACCCCCTTGAAGCCTCTCCATATTGCACGAAAAATATCCACCAAGCAAGAAAATATCAACCAATGACCCTTTGGCTTCCCACCACTTGGTCTCCCCTTCAAATACAACTCCCTCTCAGCCCCCTCACGCCTCCCCCTTCTTTTCCACATCAAGAACAGAGGTGAGGTGCCCCTGCAGCTCCTCCTCCTTCCCCATGGCTGCCCCAATCAACCACAACAAGAGAAGGACGCCCGGTTGCACTACATCGTCGTCACCGGCCATCGCGATGTGTATCCTCACTCCATCACACCATCCCCCATGGTGAGAACACTCCAACATC
Source organism: Coix lacryma-jobi var. lacryma-jobi (assembly GCA_009763385.1). Classification (NCBI taxonomy): domain Eukaryota; kingdom Viridiplantae; phylum Streptophyta; class Magnoliopsida; order Poales; family Poaceae; genus Coix; species Coix lacryma-jobi. Next base: position 50,923,605 of record CM019828.1, read on the forward strand.
TCTCTCATACTTATTTCATGTTCCTCTAAGCAAATCATGTACTTTGGATGACATATGGTTGATCCCCGGCAAAAATTACCCATGATATGTGTGGCTGTCCTTGCGGCCAGCCATGCTGCTGTTGAGGAATTTGGCGTTCCTCGCTGTTTTGTTGATCCAATCACAAAACCCTTTTGTGGAATTGTAGATAGCATCCTTGAACACGCCTCTGCAAAATGGTTTGACCATAGGTGTTGACAAACTAGAGATATAATCATCTCCATGCCCGCTGTTCCTGCTGTTAGGTCAGTTTGCAGCTCTGAGTTGTTTTGGCGTTCCCCGCTAATCCACTGTCCCAATCACCATGCCCTTTAACATACATGTTTATTACATCACTGCACATGATCCCACAAGTTGTCTTGGCCATGCAATCCATAATGGCCGAGATATAGAAGTCCCAAGTGTCTACTACCCCTGCTGTCCTTATAGCACTGACCCTGTTTTTGGCAACAGTGTTCCCGTTGATCCATTGAACCCCTTGGTGAATCCTTTGGCAAGAACATCTTTTATGTAGTTGCACATGACTCTGCCAAGTTTCATGGCCATTTGATCAAATATGAAAGAGATATCATCATTTTATGTAGTTGACACATGGACACAGTTGGTCCAGCTCGGGTTTGCTCAGCGGGTGGGAAGTTGTACGTTCTAGTGATCGTTGACGATTTTTCGAGGTACTCTTGGGTACTCTTTATGGAGGGTAAGGATGAAGTTTTTCCTTTTGCTCGTGATCTGATTTTGAAGTTGAAAACTGAGTTTCCCCCTGATACCATTAGAGCTATTCGTAGCGATAATGGTACTGAGTTTGATAACTCTCAGTTTGCTTCTTTCTGTTCTTCTAACGGAATCGAGCATCAGTTCTCTTCTCCTTATGTCCCCTAGCAGAACGGTGTTGTTGAGCGCAAGAACCGGACCGTTGTTGAGATGGCCAGGACGATGCTCGATGAGCATAGGACTCCTAGGCGTTTTTGGGCCGAAGCAATCAACACCGCCTGCCATGTTTCAAATCGCATCTTTCTTCGGGCTTTCATGAAGAAAACTTCTTATGAGTTGCGTTTTGGACGGGTTCCCAAGGTGTCTCATTTTCGGGTGTTTGGGTGTAAATGCTTTATCCTAAAGCAAGGCAATTTGGACAAATTTGAATCTCGCCCTGTTGATGGCGTGTTTCTTGGTTATGCTTCGCATTCGCGCGCTTATCGAGTTCTTAACCTTGAGACAAACCGGATAGTGGAGACCTGCGAGGTCACATTCGATGAGACTATGCCTTGTGTTTCTTCTGCTTTTGATGTTGCAGGAGAACAGGAGATGGGAGAGACCATTTTTGTGGAGGAGGAGCAGGAGAATGCCGATTGGGGTGATCCCGAGCCAACTCCACAGGCTGCCCCCGTTGACCCTGCGACGACTACTTCAGCTCGAGGACCCGATCCCACGACTTCTTCCTGCTGGGGTCCTCTTGAGCCACCTCTCCAGCAAGCACCAGCCGCACCTGAGGGAGCGACCGCATCTGGCGAGGGGGAGGCAACTTCGGCGAGGCAAGCGCCCCGGAGTGTTCAGCAAGTTCACCCTCCGCGTTAGATGATCGGCGGCATCGACCAGCGAGTCACGCGGTCGCGAGCGTATGAAATCTCGCACTTTGCTCATTCTGCATTCGTTGCTTCTTTTGAGCCCAAAGATGTTGGACACGCACTCTCTGATTCTAACTAGGTCAATGCCATGCATGAGGAGCTAGAAAACTTTGAACGAAACCAAGTCTGGACCCTAGTTCCACCTCCACCACAATGCCACCCGATAGGTACCAAATGGATTTTCAAAAACAAAGAGGGTGAGGATGGGATGGTAGTGAGGAACAAGGCTAGGCTAGTAGCCTAGGGTTTCTGCCAGAAAGAGGGGATTGACTATGAGGAAACCTTTGCCCCTGTAGCCCGTTTAGAAGCCATTAGGATCCTTCTAGCCTTTGCTGCTTCAAAGGGTTTTAAGCTTTACGAGATGGATGTCAAGAGTGCTTTCTTGAATGGGTATATAGAGGAAGAGGTTTATGTTAGGCAACCCCCGGGTTTCGAGCATCCCAAGTTTCCAAACCATGTTTATAAACTTTCAAAAGCCTTGTATGGTTTGAAACAAGCCCCGAGAGCGTGGTATGATCGTTTGAAAACCTTTCTACTCTCCAAGGGTTTTAAAATGGGACGGGTCGATAGAACTTTGTTTCTCCTCAAGCAAGGCAATGACACCCTGTTAGTCCAGATTTACGTGGATGATATCATCTTTGGTGGCTCCTCTCACGCTCTTGCTGCGAAGTTTGCAGATACTATGAGCAGGGAGTTTGAGATGAGTATGACGGGCGAGTTGACTTTCTTCCTCGGGTTGCAAATTAAGCAAACCCGAGACGGGATATTTGTGCATCAAGGAAAATACACGAAGGATATCCTGAAGAAATTCGACATGGGCGAGGCAAGCCTCTTACGACGCCCATGCCGACGACGACGGAGAGCCGGTTGACCAGAAGGAGTACAGAAGCATGATTGGTTCACTTCTGTACCTGATGGCAACGAGGCCAGATATACAGTTTTCTGTGTGTCTGTGCGCTCATTTTCAGGCATCCCCTCGGACTTCCCACAAGCAAGCAGTCAAGCGCATCATGAGGTACCTCCGATACACTCCTGAGTTCGGACTTTGGTACTCCTCCTCTTCGACTCTTTCACTTTATGGTTATTCCGATGCGGATTTTGCCGGCTGTCGGCTTGAGCGCAAGTCTACTTCTGGGACTTGTCAGTTTCTTGGCTCTTCTTTGGTTTCGTGGTCTTCTCGCAAGCAGTCGAACGTAGCTCAGCCTACTACTGAAGCCGAGTATGTTGCTGCTGCTTCTTGTGCTTCGCAGCTTTTATGGATGGTTGCTACATTCCATGATTTTGGTCTAGATTTCAGTCGGGTCCCTTTGCTTTGTGATAGCACTTCTGCCATTAGTGTAGCGAAGAACCCTATTCTTCACTCCAAGACCAAGCACATCGATGTTCGCTTTCACTTTCTTCGTGATCACTATGAGAAAGGCGACATTGATCTTAGGCATGTAGACACCCATAACCAGGTTGCGGATATTTTCACCAAGCCTTTGGACCTCTCAACTTTTGCTAGGTTGAGAGGAGAGCTTGGTGTGTGTTTCCGCTTTTAGATGGGGGAAACATTTTGCTTGTTATAAAATTAACTGACTTTCTGATCCTTTTTGTTTTTGGGTCTTGAGTCTTTCTGTTTTTGCTTTGGCTCCGATTCTGATTTCATCATGCATACATCTTTTTATTTCAAGCTTCATGTCTATATTCCTTAGAATGAATTTATGCTCTGATTAGTGTATGCTTCGATGATATCTGATGATGCTTGTAGCTTAGTCTCTTTGATCACTGTTACTTTTTGTGAGCTAAGCTATTTCTTTCAGAACGCTGAACATGTCTAATGAACTTAAAACTTGATACATGTTCACCATTGAGATTGGCATCTAGCATGTGTAGTATGTGCTGAGGTCACTTGAGCTATTTCATATATGCTAGGTTGCTATGTCTCTAGTTCTCAGTCATTCACTTGCTTGGGCTGTTTATAATCTGCTTAAAATGAACCAAGTTTTAGTGAATTGAAAAGATCAAGATGGGATTGCTTTGTCAGCACATCACGGTATCGAGACTGTTTCTCATAGCACGTTGAGTTAAACTTGAGCCGTGTAGTGTAAGACCGAAACCGATGCTTTAAGCTCCTGATTGCATTTGCATAGGCTTAGCACGGTTGAAAAGTAAGGCAATGACAAGCTCTCAACCTCTCGCAATCACATGCTGAATTTGAACTTGTGTAAAAACCGCTGCAAATTCTCCGACAAAATCTGAAAACACAAGTCTATGTTTCATTCTATAGCATGATGATTGAACTGTGCTAGGGGTAGTTCACCTTGTATACATGTTTAGCACTTGTTTGGCTTCCTGTCTATACATGCTGAGTGCTAATTTGATGGTGAAACTCCTTTCAGAATGGCTTAAAACTGCTCACGTGGCTTTTTCTTTCATATCTTGTATTCGGTGATCAGTTTGAGCCTTCGCTAGCATTTTTACATGTTGCTTATAGTCGGATCAGCACTCTTTAGAGCATTCATTCACTCTTTCGAATATATACCTGAAGCTGCTAACATGCATTTTTTACTCATATGCATGTGTTTGACTCCGGTAGGCATGACCTAGCTTCATTTGACCTTCTTGAGCTCTTTTCCCTCTCCTTTTTTGATTGCAAATTGCCCCCAAGGGGGAGAATTGGGGGAGTTTGTCTTGTTGTGGTGACAATTTGCAATGCGTCACTTGTTGAGGGGGAGTTCTTTAAGTGAGGGGGAGTGTTTCTGCCTGTTCCGAGTTGGTTTTGGTTGATATCGATCTTTTCAGCTAGTTGCGTCGAGCCTCTGTGCCTCTATCTTGAGGGACTAGCAGTAGCTGCTTCTCACACAGTTTTCATTTGGTGTTCGAGCTTTCAGCTAGTGGTGTTGAGCCCCTTCTGTCTCTTCTTGAGGAATAGCTTGCTTCTGACTTGGTTGCGTCGAGCCGTTGCCCATGTCTTTGGGAACCAAGTCTTGTGCTCTGTTTTTGATCGAGTCTTGCCTCTTGATGAGTTGTTGCTCCGATCTTTTGCTTGGTTGTGTCGAACCGTTTCCCATGTCTTTGGGGACCAAGCTTCGCTTATCTCGAATTGTTCTTCTTCGGCCTTTTCTATGGCTTTAGGACATCTCGAGTGAGTTTTTCTCCTTCTATCTAATTCTGCTTTCTTCTATTCTGGTTACAGATACTATGAGTTGACGATGCACTCATCAAGGGGGAGATTGAGAACACAAGGTTGATATGTGCCCTTGTGGTTCCCTTCCTGAGTGATGAGTGATCGATCAACGGGAAACATGTCTCTTGGCTGTGTTGATGTGCAGGTGCGGAGCTCGGGCAGTGGTTGAAGGTGAGGTGAAGGTCAAGTAGGGACGTGCCGTGCCGACGGACCGGGAGCGGTGAAGGGCGGACGTGGAGCTTGGACCGACGGACCAGGAGACCTGAGGATCAGCTGTGGTAGCAGGCACGTGGCGTTGACAAGCAAGAGTACATGGGGATGTGCGGTGCATCGGCCGAGTCGGGAGGATGCCCGGCGTGGAGGCTGGACATGCTCCGGCATCGGTGCTGGAACTCGGGGTGTGCGAACCACATCCCGTCTTCGTCACGGGTTCGATAGCTGAGCCTCGAAAAGCTACCCTCGACGGTTTCTGAGTTTGGGCCTCAAAACTCGGGGTGGCCGGTTTCTGAGTTTGGGCCTCAAAACTCGGTGTGGACGGTTTCCAGGTTTGGGCCTCAAAACCTGGGCGCGCGGGTTTCTGAGTTTGGGCCACAAAACTCAGCCTGAGGACAGGTTTCTCGGTTTCAGCCTCAAAACTGGGGGAAGGCCCAGGTTTCCCAGTTTCGGCCTCAAAACCGGGGGGAGGTCCGCAAAAAGGACGGTCGACATGTGGAGGCGTGGAGAGGCTGGCGCGGAGGCAAAGCTATCCACGAGGTAGGCGCGGTGGTCGACTGGGCGGCACGTGGCGGCATCCTGAGGCTTGCGTCGAAGCGAAGCTAAGGATGAGGAAGGCGCGTGGCCGTCAGATCAACTATCAGCAGAGTGGGATCAGGATACCCCTTGGGTTGGCCGCTTCGCTCGTGTATCTAGGGGTAGTAAGGGGATTATTGTTTTAGGCTATAAATAAGAGAGGCACCCTGTAACAGAACCGACCAATTTGCACCAGATTAAGCACTGAAAACCTCCGCTCTCGAAGAAATCATCGAGTACTTAACCTCGTACAAACCCGGTAGTCCGAAAATCTCGAAGGATTTCAAATCATTCAACGACATCCAGCCAAGATCGTACTTGTTCCATGAACATGCTCACGGGTTACATCACAGTTGCATAAAGTTCAAATTACATCGGAGTACGAAATAATATTACAAACCATAGTTTGATAGTAGTAGCGGAAGCAACATAGTCTTTAAAACATAAGTTTGGATTGTTCATAAATACGGTGCCATCAGTTGACCGGGTCCATAAAAGCAACAGATGAGATAAGTGTTGACCATGCCCTTGGTCTAGTCATCACCCGTTACCGGGTACAAGCAGTTCTCGCAGTAGCCATAAAAGCACTGGCCATCTGCAACAACAAGGGAAATAAACCCTGAGTACGAGAAGGTACTCAGCTAGACTTACCCGACAAAACCAGAAATAATAAGACACCAAGGATCATGTAGGCTATATAAGTGGGGTTGGCTGTACATACTCCTTTGCATGAAAGCTTTAGTAATAAAACTCAGTTTCAGATGTTGGCAATTGCTTTTAGTCATTAACTCTACCTTACTAGATTTGCACCTGTACTAAGCAAGCACTTGCTAATTAATCAATCAAGAGTGACTATTTCATCAATAGCCTTTCAGATTCCATAACCATTTTAGTTCCATAAGTTCTACGGGAGATGATCTAAAGTCAACTGCTCACTGTCCAGGAGCGATGGCGATTATAATCGATTCCTACCCAGTTGGGGATAAAATGTCTCACACTCGCCCGCCACATTCCGGCTACGGCAGTCGTAAGCTACCAATCAGGAGATTCGAGAACACAATGCGCGGGACGGCCATGGGCCCTTCTACACCGGGGGTTATCTCAGTGCCAGGTCGCTTAATCTATAACTGCCCACGGTCATGCCAGGTCGATCAGGCCCTGCCTGCCCTCGGACCATGCCAGGTTGATCAGAATAGTTGCCCACGGTACAGCTGAGGCCCTGGGTGTTAGGCGTCAACATCTCCATCACCGGCTCGAATAACCTTACTGGGCTTCGCGGGAGGTACTCAGACCTACTCCGTTAAGTGATCGACGCGTTCAATTTGACTGAAGTTACATTCCCGAACGGGTCCTAGGCGACACAGACGGGAGCCTACTAGCACACAGAACCCATGTCCTGCTGCCCTTACATCCCGCCTCCGTTTCAGATTAATTATCACATGGTTATCTCATGATAGCACAGGCTAAACATGATCAGTATCCACCTATTGCGGGAGACAGGAAATCACTCGACTTTTCCCGGTCTAAGCAGGGCTAAGCATATAACGAGCCTAGGCCTAAACAGGGAAATCAAGATATATGGCAGGTGGACAAGGATAAGTAATAATGCATCAACGGTAGCAATCAATTCCTATAACCTAATGCAACATCCATCATCAGGTTAATTGTAAAGCATTTGCAAACAGTAGGAGTTAGAATGCTCCGGGGCTTGCCTCGCTCAAAGTCCGAAGGGCGGTGATCGCGGCACTCCGGCAGCTCTTCAACGTCTCCTCCTGGGATTTTCTCTTCCGGCGTCTCCTCCTGGTACTGCTCCTCGGGTGATAGATCCTGAACTTCCACTACCGATCCTGCATGATGCATAACATGAATAAATAACGTGAATGCATGCGGGATGCATGGGGATGCAACATAGAACAAGGCATTCCAGGAGATAAGCACATGTCATCTACTGCTACTCAACTGCTTAACCTTCCATATTCAACGTGTTAAGCTATGTTGTCACCACATCAAAGTATACTTAATGAGTTTATTACCCTCTAATTACTTGCTGAAATAAATCTAATTAAACTAGCCTATAACAGCAACCCATCCTAGATAGCTTCAGAAAAATCTACAGAAGTTACTGGAAGTTAACAATATGTAATCTAGTCCTTGGTCCAAAATTCATCCCGTTTGGACTTAAACTCCATTCTCTATGAAAAAGACAAATTCTATCATGGAAAGGTGCTTTGAACTACACACTCTAGCAAAAAGTGTCAAACAACAGATTTTTCATTTTTCTACTGAACTTCCTAGCACAAGAGTAGTGTATATAAATTCTCAGGTTCATATTCCTCATATTCTAATTACTACAAAATAAACAAGGAAACAACATTTAACCATTTTAAAAGCTACTGCTAAAATAATTCACAGAACAACCTTATATTATATTTTTCCCTGAAACTATATATCCATACAAACCTAACAAAACTGGAATCACATTTTTCTGACTTATACATAATTAGTTATGCATTTTCTAAGTTATCCGCACTTTTCTAATTTAAATAAATCTACACATAAAAATATCACCAAAATGCATTTAACATTTTTCAGAGTCAGATCTAATCATGCTGAACACAACAAAATTTGTTTCACAGGATTTGGACTTAAAATGAGCCTTGTAGGACTTTTTGAAGCCTTTACATAATTCTGCAAAAAACAAACTAAAAGAAACTCAATCCTAAACGCTACGGACTCCCAACTTGACTCAGCCGAGGCTCGAGGCAACGCTCGGCACACTCGACTGGACTCGGCCGAGGCTCAAGACAAGGCTCGGCACATCCAACTGACTCAGCCGAGGCCTACTATACCCAGATTTTCCCTTCTTCTCTCTCACACTCTCTCTTTGACTCGGTCGGCGAGGCTCACTGGTCAGACGACCAAGCTACTAGGCGAGGCTAGGCTCGGCGGTCAATGGCGGAGTTTGGCGCCGTTGTCGTTGACTGGCCCTAGCTCGTCGGCGGCGAGGCTTCCGGTGAAGCTAAGACCATCACGGGATGCGGGTTTGCGAGGCGAACACGACTAACTGACGCGCTGAGCCAAAGGGATACCGGAGCAAGCTCGACGGCAGCCATGGCGAAGCGGCGGCTCTACGACTCGGCGGCAAAGCTCTTCCCGGCGAGCTTGAGGCTCGGCGAGACTAACACTAGCCCAAGCAAGTCCTAAGCGACCTATTGGAGCAACTTTCGGGCCTCGGCATCCCCGGCATTGCCCGGAGCGATGCACGGCGGCGGTCCACGGCGGACATGGCAGCGACACGGCTCGGTTCCGGCTGAAACATGGCGAAGAGAGGTCTCCATCGAAACCTAGGCAACTACAGTGGTAGAGAAGACTAGAACATGGCTCGGTTTGGGATAGCTTGGCCGGAGATGAGCGGTTCACGTGAAGGTCATGGTGGCAGCCATGGCGAGAACCCGAGGATAGCACTTGACGTTCTGCCTGCTAGAGAGGGAAAGAGGGGGAACCAACCCTGGCAGGTGAAAGAGGAGGTCAAGACGGAGAGGATGGCGGGAGGAATCGGGCGGCGGTGCGGTGAGTAGCGAGTAATCGCTCGCCGGAGTTCGGCGGGCGGCAGCGGCGTGGAGCTCTGGTGAAGATGGGGTGGAGTGGAGCGAGGGAGAGAGTGAGCAATGAAATGCTCTTCTGGTTGCGAGCACGGGGCGGAGCGAAGGTAAAAGGAAACGAAGTGCTGGGTGCATTGCACCTGGCCAGTTCCCGTCGGGGAGGAGCTCCCGACCAGGCACGGCGGCGTCAGGCATCGTGCGCCACGCGGCGAACAAGCACCGAGCGCCAGGGCGATGTGGCGAGTTCGGGCGCAAACCACGGGCGGCGATGACGGTGGTTTGGCCGGCCGGCGAGGCGGTCTCGCGGCGGCGGGTGGTTCTGTCGGCGCGGAGGGAGCGGCGTCCGCGGGGAAGAAAAAAAGAAGAGGCTGACAGGCCGGGCCTACTAGGGTTAAACTAATGAAGTTTGGTTAAAAGCTTTGATGCTCCACAACTCATAAACTAAGCCGAATTAGGAAAAGGTCCTAAAAGCAAAGTTGCTTAGAGTTTTGTAAGGAACAAATCATCTTTAAGGCTCGAGTCCAAATTCTGCATAAAAAAAGAAATTTACTTCTAATCAAATTTTCTAATGCAAGAAATCCCATTTTAACAACTTTTTCTGAGAAAGTGTTTTTAAACAAAGTTGTTTCTTTCATCAAGATCTACAACTTTGTTTTAAGGCACTAAGTCAGAAACAGAAAGCAAAACAAGGTTACACTAGAGACTATGCAAGGACTTAAGCACTTATTCAAACAGATGCATATGAAATGATGAGATGCTATGCCTATGCTATGACAAATTATGCAGTTTAAGGAATGCTTAACACCTAGGGTGTTACACACCCCTCCTCTCCCTACATCCTGGCAGTCATTTGTTCCTGAGCTCTCTTTCTCTCTAGCCCTCTACTTAGGTTCTAATCATACCTCGCTGCAAGCGATCCGCAGAGACGGAAATCATACCTCTGTGTATTTGGATCTTTTGAGGAAACGAGACCGTATTCTCGTTGTCTCCTCGTGTGGAGGAATTTCAGCTGAAATCAAATTGTGTCTTGTGTTCTTCACGTTTTGGTTTTTCATCTCCCGGAGATTTGCCTCGTTCTCCCTCTCCGCGAGATGGTTCTCGATTCCACTTGAATCAATTTGTTCTTGGCCGTGAGCCCCTTCTTTCTACCGAAGGGATTCTCTCCTAATCTCACGAATCCATAGATCGGGTTGATTTCGCATTCGTTCTTCGTTCTTCCCCTTTTTCTGTGGTCCATGAATCTCTCTTGATTGACTTGGTTTGGTGCGATGATTTCTTAGGATTAGCACCCCATTACATAGAGGATCACCTGGGAGAAGTTTGATCGAAGCCCCTTTTGATTTGGTTGAAGTTTGATCGAACTGGCTTTTGACCCGAGCAGTTTTTCTGCTCTCTGTTCATCCGCGGACAGTCCGCGCCCCCAGCGGCGGACAGTCCGGGGATCGGGGTTTGGTCAGGTCAGTCAGGCGCAGTCCCCTGATTGTTCACTGTCAAGTGAACGGCGGACCCTCCGCGGTACAAACCCGCGGACAGTCCGGGATCTGTCCAGCAGACTTGCAGCACTGTTGAGTTTCTGCGTTTTTGCCGACGGACAGTCCGGCTCCCAGTTGCGGACAGTCCGGGACTTGACCGCGGACAGTCCGCGAATCTGTTGATTGTGCTGATTTGCTCCGTGGCTTTGGCAGTTGGTTTTGGGATTTCTCCAGAGGTTCCGCTGTACCACTAGGACATCTCATAGGGTATCCTCCTACTCGTAGGTCGTGAACTCTCTGGTCGTTTCGAGTCTTCGCTTTTGGGTGATTTTCTGGGACAAGGGCTATACAATTCACGAGTTGAATTTGAAGCTCCCATTCACCCCCCCTCTGGTCGCTAATCCGGTCCTTCAGAGATACTGTATAAACTGCTCCCTCCAATCGTCAACTGTTTGTTGTACCAAGCTGACTGTCTGGTCGGTTGGGGCCTGTTCGGGAGTCCTTAACGTCTCCTGCTCGATGGATGGCTTGACCAGGTCCTGGACAAACATGCCGTGAGGGACCTGGGCCCTGGATGATCCTATTTTGGAGAGAGCGTCGGTGGCTTGATTGTCGGCTCTTACGACATGCTGGAATTGAAGACCATAAAACTTGCCTTCGAGTTTTCTTATCTGGGCGACGTAGGCGTCCATCTTCTCGTTGGGGGCATCCTAGTCTTTGTTAACTTGGTTTATGACTAGAGCAGAATCGCCGAATACCTCTAGCCTTTTAACTCCCAGCTCGACTGCGATCCGAAGGCCGTGTAGGCAGGCTTCATATTCAGCTGCATTATTGGATGCCTTGAAATGGATCCGGAGGACATAGCTCAGCTTGTCTCCGGAAGGTGATATAAAATGTATTCCGGCTCCTGCTCCTTCGAGATTCAATGATCCGTCGAAGTACATTATCCAGTGCTCGTTGCTGGTCGGAGGGACTGGGGTAGTCATATCGGTCCATTCAACAACAAAATCAACGAGCGCCTGGGACTTAATGGACGTACGGCTGCGAAACTCAAGGGAGAAAGGGGCTAGTTCCAGAGCCCATTTGATTATACGACCATTGGCATCCTTGTTGCGTAGAATATCTCCTAGTGGGTACTCAGTAACCACCGCAATAGAATAATAGTCAAAATAATGCCGTAGTTTGCGAGATGTAATTAGTATCGCATATAACAGTTTTTGCACCTGGGGGTACCTTGATTTCGAGTCGTTGAGCACTTCGCTGATGTAATAGACCGGACGTTGCACCTTGTAGGCTTGTCCTTCTTCTTCTCGCTCCACGACCACGACGGTACTTACAACTCGATCGGTGGCCACTATGTAAATGAGCAGGGTTTCACCATCCCTTGGTGCGGCTAGCAAGGGTGGTGTTGTTAAGAGCGGCTTGAGCTCTTGAAAGGCGACTTCAGCGTCCTCGGACCACTCGAACTTCTTGGAAGCTTTGAGTAACCTAAAAAATGGGAGGCCTTTTTCTCCGAGACGTGATATGTAACGACTTAAAGCCGCCCTACATCCGGTCAGCTTCTGGACATCTTTTACACTTTTTGGAGGTTTCATCTTTAGGACAGCTTGGATTTTTTCTGGATTTGGCCTCAGGCCATCTTTACTTACTATGTTCCCGAGCAGGATGCCGGAAGGGACCCCGAAAGTACACTTTTTAGGGTTAAGTTTCCATCGAAATTTGTTTAGAGCCGCAAAAGTTGCGCGTAGATCATCTACTAATGTAGGAGCCAGCTTTGTTTTTACAACAATATCATCAACGTAAGCTGCTACGAGCTCTGCTCGGATTTCCTCATCTAAGCATTTCTGGATCGCCCTTTGGTATGTGGCCCCTGCATTTTTGAGACCGAAGGACATCGTTGTATAGCAATATGTCCCAAAGGGGGTGATGAACGATGTTTTGGGCTGATCTACTTCTCTCAGAGAAATTTGGTGGTATCCGGAATAGCAATCTAGGAAGGACAGGAGCTCGCATCTAGCCGTAGAGTCAATGAGTTCGTCGATGCGGGGCAAAGCAAAGGAGTCTTTAGGGCAGTGTTTGTTAAGATCGGTATAATCAACACACATTCTCCATTCTTTATTCTTCTTTTGAACTAAAACCGGGTTGGCGAGCCACTCCGGATGATACACTTTTATAAATCCGGCAGCTAAAAGCCGGGTGATTTCTACCCTAATAGCCTCCTTTTTGTCACGAGCGAACCGTCATAACTTCTGCTTGATTGGCTTGGCGGTCTTCGAAACATCCAAGGAGTGCTCGACCAGCTCTCGAGGTACACCAGGCAAGTCTGCGGGTTTCCACGCGAAAACGCTTACGTTCTCCCTCAGGAAGCTGATGAGCGCGTCTTCCTATTTGGGGTCGAGGTCGACCCCGATTCGTGCCATTTTGCTTCCATCTCCTTCGATCAGCTCCACCTCCTTGAAATCCTTGCTTCTGGTCGCCGCGCGCTTAGCTTCCTTAGCTGGGATTGACTGGTCCTCTAGAGCCACTTTCACCGCGTCCACGCCTGTCTCCTCCATGCGGATTGAGAGGTCATGAGCTTGGGCAGTAGCGAAACTTTCCTTCTCACATTCGTATGTCGTGGAGATGCTTCCCTTTATGCTTAAGACGCCGTTCTCAGACGGGATTTTCAGCAGTAAGTAGGTGTAGTGCGGAACCGCCATGAACTTTGTCAGGGCCGGTCTCCCTGACAGTGCGTGATAGGACCCTTCAAAGTCTGCTACAATAAAATTAACGTAGCAGATGTGGTGACGTTCCTTTGTGCCAAACTGGACTGGTAGAGTGATTTGCCCCAAAGGCTGGGAAGCTTGGGACGGAAGGATGCCCCAGAAAGGAGCATCGTAGGGTTCCAGGTCACTTGACTTGATGCCGAGTTCTGGCAGCGCGTGCTTGAATAGTATGTCGAGGGCGCTGCCACCGTCGATCAACACTCTTTCGAACCGTACCCCGTGAATAGTCGGGTCAACGACAAGCGGGAAACGACCAGGTTCAGGAACCCTAAACCACTGATCAGCTCTGCTGAAAGAAATTTCCTGGTCTGACCAGGCCAAGTAGTTGGGGTCTGATATCCTCTCGTCAACTCGGTCGATGGAGTAGACTGCACGCTCGATTAGCTTACGTACTCTTTTATCGGCAAGGATTGCCTTCCCGTCGAATATGGTTCGCACGGACTTTTCGGCTTCTCTGAAGCCTCCGTGCTTCGGGTTCCGTCTTGGGTCCTGGTCGTCGTCATCATCTTCTGGAGGACCTTTTCCCTCGCGTCGCTTTGGAGGGTCATCTTCGGTGTCGGGGCGTTGTTTCTTCGAGCCATTGCGAAATATGGCTTTAAATCCCCTGCACTCCTCCATTGTGTGTCCTACGCCAGGTGCGCCGGGCAATCTTGCTTCAGGATGTTGGAGTACGCTAAATCATAATTGCGCTTGCCTCCGGTCTTGGTGTTATTAACTTCATTACCCGGCGCGCGACCGAGGTTTGGTTGTCTTCTTCTTTCATCTCGGCTGTCGAACCTTCGGTTAGGGCGGCGATTATCCCTGAACCTTTCGCGATGATCGTCATGGGCGTCGTCGCGCCGGTCACCACGGTACTCGTTTCGCTGGCGATCATCGTGCCGAGGCCTCTGGTCTCGGCGATCGTCCGCAAGCTGTGTGTTATATTCTTCTGCTCGAGCCCAACTCTGGGCTATATTAAGTAGTTCTTCGACCGTTCTCGGTTCCTTGCGCAATAGCTTATTCCTGAGCCCTTCATGATGATGTAATCCTCTGATGAAAGCTGAGATAGATTCATCATCGGTGACGTTAGCTACCCGGATTCGGGCATCAGAGAAACGGCGGATGTATTCGCGTAATAGTTCGCCAGGGCGGTCTTTGACGCGCTCGAGATCATATTTGTTGGCAGGCTGTTGACAAGTGGCTTTGAAGTTAGATATGACTGCCTTTTTCAGATCGGACCAACTGTCAATGGAATCAGAAGGGAGGCTCAGGAGCCACTGGCTTGCAGCTTGATTAAGGACCACGGGCAAATAGTTGACCATGACATCCCCTCCTCCGCCAGCTGCCCTCACTGCTGTTTCGTACAGCATAATCCACTGGCGAGGATCTGCCTTTCCATCGTACGACCTCAGGTCATGGATCTTGAAACCTCTTGGCCAGACGACAGACCGGAGCCTTCTCGTAAATTGTCTTGGACCAGTGAGGGTTTGATCTAGGAGGCCGTGCTCGCGATCCCATGCGTTTCGTCTTTCCATCTCTTGACGGAGCCTAGTGTCCTTAGAGCCCTCAATGTGGTTGCGTAGATTGGACTTTTCAATGATGTGGTCGCGCAGGTCCCGGGGCCCAGCACTTAGGTTATTCCTGGCACACTGGTCAGCTCCGTCGTCCCGGCCGCTTCTGCGATTATTGCGATCGTTGTGGTGATCCGGATTACTGCTAGACTCTTGGTGAGGGTCTGGATCCCTGCGGCTTCTTCTGGATCCGCTGGGTGCGACATGAGATGGTCCTATCTCCTGGTCCTGGACTTGTACCAGGGATGCCTTCAGATACGCTCCAAGCTGCTCGAGCTGAGGTGTTACCGGAAGATTCTCGACCAGGTTCATTGCCATGGCGAGATTAGCTTGAGGGGTTCTGTGGACTTGACGGTTATCGTACATGTCGAATGCGTCATCGAGGTTGCGTTGTATGCGTTGTCCACCATTAGCCTCAGCTACTCTCCGAGTAGCTCTGTCAGCGTTTCTGGCTAAACGCTGAGCTTTGGCCTCATCTGTTTCCCCGTCCACTGCTGGCTCATCATGACTGATAGCGAATACCGAGCCCCCATAGCGCGGTAGGGGCCCGAAACCTGGAGGATAGTTTGGCGTCCGGTTTGGTGAGTTGGATCTGGTCGATCCGGCACTTGATGCAGAAGCGGAGGTTAGAACTGCCATACAAACATTGGCGCCAGATTGCTTAAGGCTGGACGACTATTTATCCGGAGTACGCCTGTTCTTGGGACGGCTATGGAAGAGTCCCTTGACTTGTTTTCCATATATCGAGGCTGAGTTTGTCAATCCATGAGGAAAGACAGGAGCAAAAAAGCTATGTTTCGCCCTGCTCGGTTTAGGCTCCCGGGGAGGGCAGAACAGGGCAGAGCGACCCGCAGGGGTGGAAGTGACGACCAGACCGGTTTGAAGTTGTGCGCGTCTCCTAGCACGAGCCGGTCGTCGAGGTTGTTGCCACTCTCCTTCGTGCTGAGGTGAACGATCTCCGATCGAGTCTGCCAAAGCGAGGGTTTCGGCTATGCCTGCCGTGACCCGATTGATGGATTCGATATGGTCGGAGTTATCGATGCGCCGCCCTTGGTAGCGGGGAAGCGCCATTTTGTTCGGAGGCTCCGATCTTGACGTCGGTGCTCCTAGTAGCTGAGGTGCTTGGGGCATCTCCATGCTTCCATCGACTAGGTCACCTCCGGTGACCCATGAAAAAGACCCGACGGTGAACGTCAAGCCTACCGGAAGATCCATGGAAACTGGGAAAGAAACCGTCCGAGCCGTCATGACGTTCGCACGCACACTCCCCACGGTGGGCACCAGCTGTCGACGAAATATGGTCGATAGCCCACCTAGGGGTATGCCCAAGGTGGTAGATTAGCGGGGAAGGCGCGTGGAACAACGATCCGGACGTGACAGAGGAACGAATCTAGATGAACACTAGGGTTTATCCAGGTTCGGGCCGCCGAGTTCAGCGTAATACCCTACGTCTTGCGTCGAGTTGTCTACTTTGTATATTGATGAATGTGTTTTTTGGAGGGGGCCCCTGCTCGCCTTATATAGCCACGGGGAGCAGGGTTACAGATCTTTAGAAGATTGGGTCTCATGGTACAATAAGGAAACCTAGTCGATTACAAGTCCATATTGTGAAGGACACGATATCTTTCCTAACCGACTACGCTTCCTTTCTTTCCGACCCTGAGGAGGCTCCCGTGCCGTCATCCGACCAGCTGGGGGGCCTGCCCGACCAGCTGGGCCTTAACGCCACGAACCTTCACAGTAAGTTGGGCCGGCCTTCATGAAACAGCCCAAGTCTAGCCATGAGGGTACCTGGGTTTATACCCCCACAAGGACTTAACGTCATTTCCGCAAGCACCCTACGCAAGATGAATCTGGATCTCGCAACACAGCTCACACCATCAAGTGCCCCCTTCTACGACATAGTACCCAGAAAGGCGGCCGTACCACTCGAAAGAATCATATTACCCGTAACTTTTGGAACTCAGATCAACTATTGGACTGAGTACATCAGTTTCGAGGTAGCCGATTTTGAGTCATCTTACCACGCCACATTTGGACGACCAGCCATCACCAAGTTTATGGCAGTACCTCACTACCCGTACCTTCTCCTGAAGATGTCGGGTCCTAAAGGAATCCTAACTTTCAGAGGTGACTTGAAGCGATCATTTGATTGCGACACTGAGGCTGTCCAGATCGCTGAAAAAGCTCAACTCACCCGGGAGTTACAAGAACTCGCTCAGATGGTGCATAATACCAAGCCTGGAGATTCAGAAATCCCAACCAAGAAGGCGGGTACTATCCAACCATCAACAGCAGTCTCTACAAAACATATTGACCTAGAAACCGGTGACTCCTCCAAGACGACAGTGATCAGCGGTCACCTATCTGAAGAATAGGAATTCACGCTCACCAAGTTCCTTAGAGCTAACAGAGATATATTTGCTTGGAAACCCGCTGATATGCCGGGAGTCCCATGGAACTTGGCTGAGCACAAACTGGAGCTAAAAGAAGGGTCCAGACCTATCAAGCAAAGACTACGATGATTTTCACCAGAGAAAAAAGAGGCAATCAAGAAGGAAATAGCCAAACTACTAGCAGCTGGATTCATCAGAGAAATCCTCCACCCCGAGTGGTTAGCTAACCCAGTGCTAGTCAAGAAAAAGAACTCCGCCGAGTGGCGCATGTGTGTTGACTACACAGACCTCAACAAACACTGTCCAAAAGATCCTTTCGGATTACCAAGGATAGATCAAATAGTTGACGCCAGCGCAGGCTCCGCTCTTTTATCCTTTTTGGATTGCTATTCTGGGTACCATCAGATTGCCCTCAAGGAAGAAGACCAACCCAAGACATCGTTTATAACTCCTTTCGGCGCCTACTGTTATAAAACCATGTCCTTTGGGTTAAAGAATGCAGGAGCCACTTATCAACGAGCCATCCAAGATTGTTTGGGTGACCAGATTGGCCGAAACGCAGAAGCTTATGTTGATGATGTGGTCATAAAGACAAATGATCCGACTACTCTGATATCAGACCTAGAGGAAACTTTCAACCGACTACGCGCATACCAATTGTTAACACTGGATTTTGGTCAACATTGAGAAAATGACAGGTGGACCCAACGAGCAGTGAGAAGAGCATTCGGTAGACGGCCAAGCGGTCGGTTACTCCATTCAGGAAATAGATATGGCAAGAGAAGTCGATCACGAGGATAATCGACTATGACCGTGACAGATTGAACGAGTATTCAAGAAGCAGAGGGTTCTGATCTCATTGGCCAGGAGTTGGATTTGGTGGCGGTGTGATGTGGCAAGCATGCAAAGAAGGCAATATATATAAAGCATGCACATCTCGACGTCCACTTCTATATTTAGCATGAATGGCTTCACGGTGAAGGAAAGGCTAGAAGACGGCGTGCATGTCCAGTGTGCGGAGATGGACGTATAAGGCATTCGGCAAGTACGCATGCGGTCGGCTAGTTTCCAAGGATTCGACAACTGCTCATGCGGTCGGCTATTCTGAGAAAAGGGAGTTTCCATTGGAACGACGGAAGCGAGAGCCGATCGAGCAACAAAATTGCGACAATTAAGGCAATGAAGATTCCGAAAGAAGTTGAAGGCCAAGAATATTGTATTTTCCTTTAATATTTCATAGTCGTGTCCTCTTAGGACTTGTATTGCGTCCAGGGTATAAATATAAACCCTTGGCTATTGTAAAAAGTGTTCACAACCACATCAATACAACCGGCCCCGTGCCGTCTTCGAGTCCTTATAGTCGTGTCGTCGAGTTCTTCGAGAGGAATCATCGATCCATCGACCTCCGTAAGTACCGGCAACCTTGCTATCATGTCTAGTATCATGCGGTGGATTTAGATATGATGCAAGTAGTCTCATATGTTAAGCTTAGTATCGTGCGGCGGATTTAAGCTTATGACGGGAAGTTTTTACCTATGACTTGTATCGTGCGGCGGATTGAGTCATGAGTAAGAATAGTTATCGGCTCTGTTAGATTTGGCAGATCTAATAGATTCATCAAGTTATCACGTGTTATATGCTTTATTTATTTAATTCGTACAACACTTTTTGCCCAATCTAGATTGATCTTCGTTCGGCCTCGTTGCACGAGTTTGCTTGTGCTTTGCCAATTATAAGATCATGATGGCCGAATCGACTTTCAATCTAGGTTGTTACATGTTGCGGGTTCATACATGCCGATCATGTTTAGGCTTTGATAGAGCTGGGTGCCGTGCGGCAGGTACAAGTTTTAGATTAGTTTAATCATGCTTGGTTTGTATGTTTCTTCTTCATGGACCCCAGTTCGGCTAGTTTGCCAATTCTGGTTAAGCTTACATGAGTAATGAGTATATATAGATCTGTTCAGATGTATGTGTGCTTTTAGCTTCTTATAATTAGATCGTATCATGCAGTGGATTAATCTAATTATAAGGAGTGGTGTAGATTTATAGCAAGTGGTATCATGCGGTGGATTAGCTTTGCTTGAGTTTATGCCTAACGGGTTTATGAAGGCTGGACGTGCGGCAGACTAGCTGGATTGGCCTATGCACATGTTATCTGAATAGATTTGTATTTACAAGTTACTTCTTTTATTCTTTTGTCACGTATGTATTCGGCATTCGACATGTTTACATGCTTTCTCTTTATACTTGCCGAATGACATATTAAACCCATTTCGACAAACAGCTTCTATAGTTGTGTGCCGTCGTGATTGGCTTCCGAAGCCATACATATGGAACTGTCTGGTTTCATCCAGCATGTTCTAAGGTATTCTCACACTTTTATCCCTTGTTGGTTTTTAGGTCAAACCGACTGGCACGTCTCCGGGTTCGATACACCCCGGGCTCCTGATTGAAGCCAGCCTCGTTCGGCTTGCTGTGTGCCCTTGACGCGAGACGTCACATTTTGCGTCAACACACCTTTTGGCACGCCCGGTGGGACAACAATTCCTGTTTGATTGTCAAAGCTGATTCAACGTGTACGCACGGGATAGCTGCTGATCAACTGAGTATACATGGCATCTATGAAGACACAGATAGCATGCATGAGTGGATTTGCTCCGTGCAGGGACATAGAAACCATTTAAAGAAGCTAATGGGTTTCTCCTAAAGATAGAATTGGCCGATATGGTTCCTTCTAAAAATAGAATGGCTTCAAATACATCATGACATGAATGTATCGGTCTCCAAATATATCATGGAACGGTATGCACATGCAGAGATAAATAAAAGGAAGATTTCCATGGAGATGTTCAAAGAGATGAAGTCCAAATTTAGATTTACTTGCATGTTGCTATAAATAGCCGATTGAGTATTAAGGGGTCATGCCGAGGGAAGTTGGTCGATAGCTAATTATCTGCATGTCATCTTTGGAATCGGCCATTCAGGAAAGGAATCGGTGAATACAACAACACAAGAAAAATATACTAATTGGCCGATATGCATTCATGAATTGGCTGGAGTTATCATCGTCACCGAAGAATCAGTTGTCAAGGTCAGGCCAACACACTAAAAGCCAATCGGCCAAGCAGACACGAGGATGATTAACCAAAAAGCATCACACATATATGGGATGATACAATCAGCTAATTTTTGGAGGCATTGGCTGAAAAGGGTAGGCCGATAGCAATAGTTCTGATTGCCGCACCAGAAGATTGCATACATTCAAGATCGATGCCCAATTTATGTTTACGTCGGTTAAATATCTGGAGGGCATATTTAATGACCAATGTTAGCATGGAAAGCAGCACTACAGAAGCATACATAAATTATAGATGCAGCAGCCGATAAGCACATTGATGAAAATATCATTGTACACATATTCCAAGAAGAACACTTATCGGTTTGGAGCAGAGGAGTGTACACGCAGATATGAAGAACTGATAAAAAACACACAAGGTGAACATGCTCAAATTCCTACACTCGGGGGGGGGGGGGCCTGAACCTCATCATGCACCCATCCACGCACCGCCGAGCTCGTATTCGTCCTCTACGGCACACTCAGCTTCATCAAAAATGACGTTCTTCGAAGCTACCGTGAGTTACCTGACAGCATGCTCACCTAAACCATTCTAGTTCCTCAATAAGAAGAAAGTCAAAGGCATACTAAGCAAAAGCCGATAAGACAGAACCTTCGGCTCCTATTAATATAACTTTACCTTTCCCTGAGTAACGTAAAAAGCTCAGTCTGGTGATAAGGTTACGAAAGGCTACATCAGAAGGACAAAGGACGTTGGCAACCGGACGGCCGATAGAAGACCATCGGCTAAAATGTTTTCAGCACACTTCATATTGAAAGAGATACCTTTGCTGATGGCCTTGAATAAGGTGGTGCCAATAAGACACATGCAATGGTGACAAGTTCACTTATAGTCAGAACAGCTACAAGATCTGAAGCAGCCAGTCATTTGCAGAAGAAGGATTGACATTATGATTGGCTTCAAATATTTTCAACTCGTATTCGGCGAAGACGTCTCGGATAAGAGAAAGGAGGACACCAGTGAATCATCGATTACGCCGCTGTGACTACGTGTCGGGGGCCTGAGATCAACAAGCACACATCGTACAGCATCGAGCGATCCATCGTGAAGAAGGACAAAATGAATGGCTGCTTCATCTTCAACGGTGGTTTGTGTAATTTTACCCTTGCTTCTCTAATAGTTTCAGAGCTTAAAATTAAAATCATTAAAAAGCGAAACCTCTCGTGTTGCGTCTCCGCACTAAGAAAAATCCACGCTATGAATATGTGATATAAATATTTTGGGTTATCCATTGTTGAAATGATAAATAGATGCTCTGTTTTATGTTTCACCTGTGTCTGGTTTATAGCTTTGATTTCTTTAAAATTTGGGTTTAGTGGTTATTATATTTATCTTGAAGTCTTTGAAATTTATAGGTTGCATAGAATTTAAACTTTGTCTGAGAGTAGTTGTGGGATATGAATAGAGGTAGAATTTGCTATGACACTATTCTGAGAGATACTTGAAATTCGGAGATTTTATGAAATAATGAAATTTATTTAATATCATATTGAGCACTGTCAAATCATCGTGACTACTAGTTGAGATTATAGTCATATTCTCAAGATCAAGATTCACGTGCACGTTATAAATTAATAAGTGTTTTGCATGTGCATTCTCTCTTTAATTAAAAATATGAGGCTATTCTATAAATCTCAGAAATAAAAACGACGGACACGTGTTCGCCAGAACTGAGAAAGAAAAAAAGGTCAAGTGACCGCCCAAATAAAAATATGAAAAAGAAAAGGTCAAGTGACCGCCAAATAAAATAAAAGATGGCCGAAAGCCCAGTAGCCTCATAATTTTAAAAGTTGGGAGAATGACATATGCAAAGGAAAAGTAATAAAAATATTCACTTGCACTTCTTGATCTAGGTTTATGGCTTGTATCTCCTTATGGTCAAAACTTTGACTTTGCAATATTATGTGATACGATTTTATATAAAGATAATGATAAAAACTCCGGATGAAAAGTGATCAAGGGGTAAAAGATAAGCATTTCTGTAGCTATTCTGTTTTGCAATCGCTTGAGGACTTAGTGAGATCTAAAGCCCCATAATTAAAGAGACGGATGGATGAGTAAGGTACCATTTTATTCAAGTTTAAAAGAAATCTTGGTTATGAAATATGATACTTTTGAGATGTAGTCGGCATTGCAGCATCTTCTGATCAATAAAATGGAAGAACTATAATATTTATACACATATGCATTTGTAAATAACTTGTTTCCACATGTATTGGAGAATTATTGTTTTACAGGCAAAATTGTGGAAACATGGTGAGAAAATGTTATTGCTATCAGTGGATTTCTTGGCTTTTTGAAGAAGACCAACAGAGATCAAATAGTTCGAAGCATGACAATTCATACTCCAAACTAGGGGGGCCTGTGTTAACACTAGATTTTGGTCAACATTGAGAAAATGACAGGTGGACCCAACGAGCAGTGAGAAGAGCATTCGGTAGACGGCCAAGTGGTCGGTTACTCCATTCAGGAAATAGATATGGCAAGAGAAGTCGATCACGAGGATAATCGACTATGACCGTGACAGATTGAACAATTATTCAAGAAGCAGAGGGTTCTGATCTCATTGGCCAGGAGTTGGATTTGGTGGCATTGTGATGTGGCAAGCATGCAAAGAAGGCAATATATATAAAGCATGCACATCTCGACGTCCACTTCTATATTTAGCATGAATGGCTTCACGATGAAGGAAAGGCTAGAAGACGGCGTGCATGTCCAGTGTGCGGAGATGGACGTATAAGGCATTCGGCAAGTACGCATGCGGTCAGCTAGTTTCCAAGGATTCGGCAACTGCTCATGCGGTCGGCTATTCTGAGAAAAGGGAGTTTCCATTGAAACGACGGAAGCGAGAGCCGATCGAGCAACAAAATTGCGACAATTAAGGCAATGAAGATTCCGAAAGAAGTTGAAGGCCAAGAATATTGTATTTTCCTTTAATATTTCATAGTCGTGTCCTCTTAGGACTTGTATTGTGTCCAGGGTATAAATATAAACCCTTGGCTATTGTAAAAAGTGTTCACAACCACATCAATACAACTGGCCCCGTGCCGTCTTCGAGTCCTTATAGTCGTGTTGTCGAGTTCTTCGAGAGTAATCATCGATCTGTCGACCTCCGTAAGTACCGACAACCTTGCTATCATGTCTAGTATCAGGCGGTGGATTTAGATATGATGCAAGT
This sequence comes from Coix lacryma-jobi var. lacryma-jobi, assembly GCA_009763385.1. Lineage (NCBI taxonomy): Eukaryota > Viridiplantae > Streptophyta > Magnoliopsida > Poales > Poaceae > Coix > Coix lacryma-jobi. Next base: position 50,947,326 of record CM019828.1, read on the forward strand.
AGTCTCGTATGTTAAGCTTAGTATCGTGTGGCGGATTTAAGCTTATGACGGGAAGTTTTTACCTATGACTTGTATCGTGCGGCGGATTGAGTCATGAGTAAGAATAGTTATCGGCTCTGTTAGATTTGGTAGATTTAATAGATTCATCAAGTTATCATGTGTTATATGATTTATTTATTTAATTTGTACAACACTTTTTGCCCAATCTAGATTGATCTTCGTTCGGCCTCGTTGCACGAGTTTGCTTGTGCTTTGCCAATTATAAGATCATGATGGCTGAATCGACTTTCAATCTAGGTTGTTACATGTTGCGGGTTCATACATGCCGATCATGTTTAGGCTTTGATAGAGCTGGGTGCCGTGCGGCAGGTATAGGTTTTAGATTAGTTTAATCATGCTTGGTTTGTATGTTTCTTCTTCATGGACCCCAGTTCGGCTAGTTTGCCGATTCTGGTTAAGCTTACATGAGTAATGAGTATATATAGATCTGTTCGGATGTATGTGTGCTTTTAGCTTCTTATAATTAGATCGTATCATGCAGTGGATTAATCTAATTATAAGGAGTGGTGTAGATTTATAGCAAGTGGTATCATGCGGTGGATTAGCTTTGCTTGAGTTTATGCCTGACGGGTTTATGAAGGCTGGACGTGCGGCAGACTAGCTGGATCGGCCTATGCACATGTTATCTGAATAGATTTGTATTTACAAGTTACTTCTTTTATTCTTTTGTCACGTATGTATTCGGCATTCGACATGTTTACATGCTTTCTCTTTATACTTGTCGAATGACATATTAAACCCGTTTCGACAAACAGCTTCTATAGCTGTGTGCCATCGTGATTGGCTTCCAAAGCCATACATATGGAACTGTCTGGTTTCATCCAGCATGTTCCAAGGTATTCTCACACTTTTATCCCTTGTTGGTTTCAGGTCAAACCGACTGGCACGTCTCCGGGTTCGATACACCCCGGGCTCCCGATTGAAGCTAGCCTCGTTCGGCTTGCTGTGTGCCCTTGACGCGAGACGCCACGTTTTGTGTCAACACCAATGGAGACTCAATCCTACAAAATGCGTCTTCGGAGTACCTTCGGGACATTTACTCGGTTTTCTTGTCAGCCATCGGGGCATCGAGGCTAGCCAAAAACAAATCACAGCTATCATCAACATGAAACCACCTACCTCAGTCAGGGATGTTCAGAAGCTCACCGGGTGCATGGCAGCACTAAATCGATTTATCTCACGGCTAGGAGAAAAGGGATTACCTTTCTTCAAATTACTCAAGGCTGGCGATAAATTTCAGTGGATGGAAGAAGCGGACAGGGCCTTTGAACAACTCAAAGGATACCTAACCAATTACCTATACTGACACCACCAGAACCCAGGGAGCCGATGATGCTTTATATCGCAGCTACCACACACGTCGTAAGCACAGCAATCGTGGTTGAGCACAATGATGACAAGCACATCTACCACACCCAGCAACCAGTGTACTACATTAGCGAGGTACTCTCCGATTCGAAGGTCAGATACCCACAAGTACAGAAATTACTCTATGCTCTACTCATATCTTCAAGAAAGCTACGGCATTACTTCGAAGCTCATGAGATTACAGTCATCATGGATTTCCCCCTGGGAGAAATCCTCCATAATCGTGACGCCACTGGGAGAATTTCTAAGTGGCAGTTGAACTGGGAGCACTCAACATCAAGTTCACTCCGAGGAAAGCAATCAAGTCACAGGCTCTAGCTAATTTCGTCGCTGAGTGGACGGAGATACAGCAGACCCAAGACAACGCTATTCCTGACCACTGGAAGATGTACTTCGATGGGTCCCTAAAACTCGGAGGAGCAGGAGCCGGAGTACTTCTAGTATCACCCACCGGAGAGCAGCTCAAGTACGTTCTGCAGATATTGTGGCCCGCTACCAACAACGAAGCAGAATATGAAGCACTACTCCATGGACTTAAGCAAGCAGTCGCACTGGGCATCAGGGGACTCCTAGTCTATGGCGATTCTTCCGTAGTAATTCACCAAGTCAATAAAGACTGGGATTGCACAAAGGAAACAATGAACGCCTATTGCGCGGAAGTCCGCAAGCTGGAAAAACACTTCTTTGGGCTGGAACTCATTCATATTACCCGGGACCTCAATGTGGCAGCAGACATCCTAGCAAAATTAGGATCCGACAGAGCCTTGGTCCCTAGTGGTACCTTCGTACATTAATTATCCAAGCCATCAATCCAAGAGAAGGAAGAGGCTGAGTCAGCACCATCCATCGTGGTTCTAACGCTAGCACCCGACTGGACACAAGTCTTCATTGACTACTTCAAAGAGCATAAACTGCCGAGTGATAAAACTGCCGCAGAGCAAGTCACCAGACGTAGCAAAAACTATGTTTTAGTCGGCGACAAGCTGTATCAACGCGGAGCTTCATCAGGAATCCTCCTCAAATGCATCTCACCAGAAGAAGGCAGGGAAATCTTAAATGAAGTTCACTCTGGGTGTTGTGGTAACCACGCAGCTTCAAGGACTCTAGTCGGAAAAATCTTCAGATCAGGGTACTATTGGCCCTCAGCCTTGAAAGACGCAGAAGACTTAGTCTGTCGCTGTCAATTGTGCCAGTTCTTTGCCAAGCAGCAGCATGTACCTACACATGAATTGATCTGTATTCCTCCATCCTGGCCTTTCTCATGCTGGGGACTTGACATGGTTGGTCCTCTTAAGCGTGCTCCATGCGGATTCGAGTACATCTATGTCGCAATCGACAAATTCACAAAGTGGATCGAGTACATGCCCTTGATCAAGTTCAATGCATCCAAATCAGTACAATCCATGCGGAGCATCTTTCACCGCTTTGGGATGCCGCACAGAATTATCACTGATCTTGGGTCCCCTTTCACGGCTACTGAATTCAAGTCATGGGCCAGCGACTGCGGAATCAAGATAGACTATGCATCAGTGGCCCATCCACAGTCCAACAGCCAAGTTGAACGAGCAAACGCCCTGATTCTTGCAGGGTTAAAACCAAGACTATTTGACCTCCTAAAAGATCACGGCAGAAAGTGGGTCGAAGAACTGCCCAAAGTAGTCTGGGGGCTACGGACACAACGAAGTCAGGAAACAGGACAAACTCCTTTCTTCTTGGTATATGGCACTGAAGTGATCCTCCCGGCTGACTTAATCTGGAACGCCCCATGAACAGAGCAGTATAACGAAGGTGAAGCTGATGACACCAGGCGGCTGGAAGTCGACAGCCTCGAAGAAGCCTGATTAACCGCACTCTTTCAGTCAGCAAGGTACCTTCAAGGGATGAGGCGCTACTACAACAAGAACGTCTATCACCGCACTTTTCAAGAAGGCGACCTGGTCCAGAAGAAAATTCAGAATACTACAGGGCGCCACAAGCTTATGAGTCCATGGGAAGGACCTTACATTGTATCCAAAGTAACAAGACCCGGGTCATTTGAGCTAGTCACTGAAGATGGATCTCCACTGCCAAATTCATGGAATATTGAGCACTTGAAGAAATTCCATACTTAAGGACTACGCTGCAATTCTGACTCAGGGCATTTGTATTTATTAGTTGGATATTAATAAAGTTTGAAGTTTATTAGAAACAAGAACTTTACAAATTATCCAGACTTTTTCTACATCTCATCATGACTAATCAGTCACATAAAAATCTCTGCAATAGCAGGGCTTACCACCGACTAATATTTAATATTACTCGGACGGATTGGTCTAGCGGTAACCATATTTGAGTTACGAGCTTCGAGCTCAATACAACTCACAAGGTAGTACGGCTTAACACCCGGCTATCAGCATATAGTGAATATGGTATCTGCCGTAGTAGATACTAGTTTCTATAAGGCATAACAAGGTGAAATAATACCCACCCTGTTACATATTTACCGGACAGAGGTCCATCTACCTTCGCACCCAAGCTGCGATCATCAAGAGGATATGATCCACCCAGAAGGAACCACGGTTACGGTCCTTCAAGAGGTGCCTGATCAGAATTATCCCTTGAACAAGGGTACTAAGAGTAGTACTCGGGCAAGACCAAGTTCTCTATACAATCACTAGGGAAACAAAGTCGTACGACCCACTATAAAAGTGCTAGAGAGCACTCGGATAGACTCGTCTAATCAAACGCCTGGTCATACATCCACATAAAGTAAAATCAACCTATTGCCGAAGAAATTTCTCATAATAAGGAGTTGATCATATATGAAATCCATGAGATTCAAAAGTAACCAATATTTTTGATATTTCATAATAATCGTTTGCAGGGGATACAAGCCACGCTAGAAAGACTAAGGAGACTAAATTACTCTACAAGATCTAGAATCTGCGAGTACTCCTCCGCCGCGGTCTTCACCTCCTCTTGCGTCGCTGCAAGGTCCTCGTCGCCTTTGCCTTCAGGGAGGGTCATCAGAGCAGACAGGTCAAAAGACGGCAGATGCAACCGCAGCGTTGCCATCAGACCTTGCACCACAGAAATCGACATATCTTTGATATATTGAGCCAGCCGCCCAGGCGCAGCCTTGGCCTGATCAATCAAAGACTCCTCAACTCCTTCTGGCACCGGAATCATGTTCAGGATGGGCTCGACAGCATGCTCCAAGGCCTTCAGAGAAGCTTGCGAAGACTCGAGGGCCTCCCGCGACTCCTTCGTAGACTTCAGAGCCTGCAGAAGGTCCCGGTCAGCACCCTCACGCATCAATTTGGCTTCCTGAAGAGTACTTTGCGCATTAGCAAATACCTCCTCAAGCTCCGCCTGCTTCCGGTTGAATGCGCTCTGCCACCCAGAAGCTTGCTTATTCGCATCTGCATAAATATCAGTCGGCTATCATATAATCAGATTGACACCATGGAATCGACTGACACAGAAAACTACAAAGTTTACCTTCAAGCTACTTTTTGGAAGCCTTCTTTAGCTCCTTCATCTTCTGCTCCATGGAGGCAGCCTTAGCTATCAGCCCAACCTCACGGTCGTTTGCAGCATCATGATCCGCAACCACCTCCTTGAGGTTGCCTTGGAGTTCATTGATGCGGTTATGCAGAAGCTGGGTGGCTACCTTTTGACAGATTTGGTCCTGGGCAATATAGTCCCGGAGCTTCTGGTTCTCATGGGACATTTCCTAGCGGATCCGGGTGACCTGATCCCTAACCTTGAAGTCAAAGGCCTACATAAAAACACTATTGTGAGTACTCGGACATGACTACAGTATGATAAGAAGAAATTGAGAATCTTACCTCAACAAATTGGTGAAGAGCTTCAACAGGAGCTCTCACTTGATCACTCAGCTCCTTCAATCGGGTGAGGTATTGATCATACCCGGATACGTCGAGAGTCGCCCCTTGGTGCGAGGACTCGGGCACATCTACAAACCCTCCCTGTTGATCAGTTGAATCTTCTGCACGGATATCCGCCACAACCATGTCCAGGGTTGGTTCATCCGGCTGTCGCGTACGGAAAAACCAATCATTGAGCACTTGGTCAAACTCCAGCTGAGCAGGAGAATGAAAGATGGAGAACGGCCAACCAACCTGAGGCAATGGGGGAACATCCGCATCAGGAGCCACATCGGCCTGAGACTTGGACGGAAAGGAGCCAGGCAGCGGATCTACCTGGCTAAAGGTTGGCGGCACGCTGGAATCATTCTTGGTCAGGGACCCCGACTCCTCTACCGCCTAGGAATCAGGAACGGTACTCGAGGCTGTTGCATCCGGTTTTGTTTTCCTACAAACAGACGAGTACCCATGTCAGTATCAGAAATCTGTGAACACTCTACAAAAGATGAAAACTTATTTCATGAGCTTCAATGGCTTCGGTAGCTTCAAGATAGGCTGTTTCAGAAGCGGGTCCAAAGCCAGAGATTCTTCAGGGATCGTGCCGCTAGAAGTCTCTTGAGTAGTTCCAGCATCTAATACAACGACATATATAAGACAAGAGTTTATCAAAATCCAAAAGGAATACAAAGTACTCGGGTTTCCCCTTACCAGGAGCACCCGGATTACAGTGCTTTTCAGCCAGAGCTGGTGATAAAAGTACTTTTTGAACAGCACGACGCCTACCAGTATGAGCCTTGTTTGGGATAGTTTCCCCGGCATCTTGAAGTGGAGTCGGTGACCTCTTCTGGCTACTCTCGGCTTCTGGGTCTATAAGCATGACATCAGAGTCAGTTGAATCTGTGTCAAGCCAGTCAAGATCTTCAAAAGAGCTCGGTTTGTTGGGAAGATCCTCACTTCAGATAGGACCCTCCAAAACTATGCCTCCACCTTCTTCAGTCGCGGGAGGCAGGGGAGGACAATCATTGTCATCTCTCCCCTGACCCTACAAGACAAAGAGCATTTAGTCCAGTTAGAAGGATATCTATTCAGAATCTCGAAGGCATGACAAATCAATTACTCACCTGAGGAGGAGGGTTAATGGCAGAGAATGTTGTCAGGACTGGAGCAAGATGCTCATGGCTCTTAAGCAGCCGGTTCACCCTCCATAGGACTTCACAGTCTGACAATTGTTCGGCGGCATGACGTCCCGGGTCATTCTTGCCCAGGTACTCGAAGCCAAAGTTGGCTCGCTGTTGCAGAGGATGGATGCGTCACGCAACAAAATCTTGGACGACAGAGTACCCGATCAGGCCGTCGAGTTTTAATGCCTCTATAGAATCAATAAGAGGTCGGATAGCCTCTAATCTTTCAACAGTGATCTTTTCCTTCCATTCATGACACTTTTGCGGTGGCCATCCATCATGACGACGAAGAGCTGGGGGTGGGTTACCCATGTAGAACCAGCCAGCAGCCCAGTCTTTCAGAGAATCCGACAACTCGATAGTTATATATTGACTAGCTACTTCCAATCTAAGCTGGATGCTAGCCCCTCCAACTACTTCGACGTTGGCATCACTAGGTTGACTCTTAACCCAGAAGAAATAGCGGAAAAGAGTAAAAGAGGGGCAAATTCCTAGAAAAGCTTCACAGAGATGGGTGAAGATCGGAATATGAAGAACTGCATTAGGTGTAATATGGTTTAGAGTCAAACCATAATAATGCAGCAACCCTCGCAAAAAATCCGACGCCGGAAGTCCTAATCCCCGCTCCACGAAGGATTTGAACATCACTATTTCAGTGGTGTTAGGGGCTAGGGCGCGGTGATCAGTGGGCACTCTCCATCCATCAAGCGGTTGTGCTCGCAGTAACCCTTGTTGTGCCAAGAACGCCAGCTCCGACAAGATGGTGTCCGATTTTTTCCACTCCAGTACATCAGTCGGTGGATTGGGGTGCTTTGGTTTTCCGGTGGTGGTGATCCTAATTTTCTTCTCACCGGCAGCTTGTCTCTTGGGACCCATGTTGGTAACGAGGGATTTTCTCCGCATCAATTGATGGATGGCTGGGGGATTTCTAACTCTGAAGGCAATGGCTTGATGAAAGCGTGAGGAACATACAAGTCTGACGACGACTTCTTATAGATCTATTTTGGCAACCGATCATCTCCAGCAGACGGCGTTAAGAGACTGTTCAAAACCCTAACGAGTGAGAAAGTGCTACAAACGGCGTCAGCTCCAGCCAAACAGACAAACTTCCTTCTTTCACAAGATACATTTAGTACTCGGAGAACAAGACGGAGGACTCGGAAAATATTCCAAGTACCCGGATCTTATTTATTATTACTCGGAATTACAACAGAGATACATGGCAGCATCTTGAGATACAGCAATTACCAGCACAAGTACAATCAGGATGTAAAAGGCTACTCTAGTGTAATCAAGGTACAGAGCCTTGATGCCTATTGCACCAAGGACCGGGTTCAGTGACACGCAGTAAAACAGACACAGAACCTTGGGTAGACACTATCTTTTCAATGCATCCCAAGGTGGATCTCAGGCACCACCCCGATACTCAAGGAACTCCGGGGAAGACCATCACCCTTGCCGCCCTTTTGACAACCTGTGACTCCGAGGTTATCTATGAGTGGTAGTCACAAGAGTTCTTCTAGGCGCACCTCTGTATCCCTCTGCTCGCGACCACTTGGAAACCACCCTGGCGGATGGTCCCTTCACAAGAGTTCTTCTGGGCACCTAATCTTTTTTGCATAAGGAAGACACCTGGGGGCTCGGCCATATCCGTTATCACTACTATAAACCACATGGGACTAAGAGAAGTTCTATAATCCTATAGGATATGAACTCCTTGCTTCCCAGGCAGGGTATTTATAGGCGGTTTCTCCTTGGTCTATGGACATGGTTCAGCAACAAAAGTGACTGCTGGAACAATAATTCAACCAATGTACTGTGGTGCATGTGAAACTCGGTATTGGCAATAGAGCTGTTTCCCACACGCACTTCAAGACAAAGACGACAAAGTTTGCAGTTGCAGAAAACGACAAACATCATTATTGCAGACAGCTGGAACAGCCATCGGTAAATTATTGCTGGCCTCATGGTATTTTTTATTCATTGGGGGGTGAAACGGGATGTTTGTTGAAAACATTACCCACTTGAAGATGAATATTTATTACTCGGGCGGTTTAAGCAACGAATTGGTGTCATGTTCCGACTCCTCTTTTTCTTTAATAGATTATCTGATCATGTATTTCTGAAGATCCCAAGTGCCGACTACTAAAATACTCGGAACTCAGGCTCGGGGGCTGCAGGGTATAATCTATAAAGAAAATGTTTTTTCTTATCCAAGAATTACTCGGAAAAGGCTCAAAAGATCCTCAAAGTTATTATAAATAACAAGAGGCTCGGGGCCTACACCCTATGGGTGCACTTTTCAAGAAAAAGTGCACGCCATGGAAGTTCTTTACCTATGGAGCACTTCAAGATTTCCCAAGATATTACTCATAGATTCTCAAAGAGAAAGCAGAAGATAATGATCTGAGAAAATGATGAAGAGCTCGGGGGCTTGACGGACCAGGATGTCAGAGATATCATCAGAAGATGATCCCTCCGACTAATCCCGGACGGCATTAGAGATCCGAAGACTTGATACGAAGCGTATTTGGATTAGGACTCTTATTGTAACCTAGTGGAGTTCTAAAAGGAAGTCTTGTAATAAGAATAGGACTCCTCTGATGTAACCGACTAGGACTCAGTCTGCGCTATGCTTCACCCGGATATATGAGGGGAAGCAGGTGTGGGCATGATGGAACATTGAATCATAATCATACACAAGGCACACGCTGCACTGGACATAAGGTATTACGCTATTCAGCGGCCTGAACTAGTATAAATCGCTGTCCCTGTGTACTCGCCGAGTCCTACGAACGCCGATCCCCACCGAACAAATCATCTGAGATTACTCAAGACGAGTTGCCAGTTAACAAACACCGACACGGTCTCACTTCCTCAAAATCTCCAGTACACAGAGGTATGGTTCTCTGCGGATCTCAGTTGCTACAGCAGGGGATTGGGAGAGCAGGAAAACCTAGAAGGCAAAGAGCAAATGGCTGAGATAGAATGGGAGGAGGGTGTCTCCCTCTACTTATCCTAATTCTAATTCCTACTCTAACCCTCTCTAATTACAGAGCGAACCAACTAAACCCTAGGGTTATTCTGGACCAACTCGAAGATGCTGGTGATCCGACGGCCACGCCCGCACAACTGGTAGCGTTGCCTCGACGCAACCTCATGATTGCCGCCACGTGCCGCCACCGCTCCGCTCGTCCTTTTCCCAGACTTTGCCCTCGGTTTTGAGGCCCAAACCGGGAAACCAGCCTTCACGACCAACCCCTGGTTTTGAGGCCCAAACCGGGAAACCAGCCATCCATCGCCCGAGTTTTGTGGCCCAAACTCAGAAACCCGCAACACCCAGGTTTTGAGGGCCAAACCTGGAAACCGTCCTCAGCCCGAGTTTTGTGGCCCAAACTCGGAAACCATCAGTGCCCAGGTTTTGAGGCCCAAACCTGGAAACCGTCCACTCGGTGGTTTTTCTGTGGCTCAACCACCAAACCGAGCCGTTGAGGGGATGCACCGCCCGTGCACCCCGTCCATCGACACGTGTCCCCAAGTCCTCGACCCAAGCAACACCGTGCCCGCAAGTCTCCGCTCGTCGCTGTCCCAGGCTGCCAGCCACCACAGCTGATCCTCGGGCCACCGGTCCCTCAGTCCAAGCCTCACGTCCTCCCTTCGCCACTCTGGGTCCATCGACACGACACGTCTCTACTTGACCTTCACCTTGCCTTTGATCACTGTATCCGTGCTCGACACCTGCACAACATAAGCCAAAGAACATGCGCATTATCCCAGTTGACAATCATTCATCACTCAGAGACTCGGCATACACCCATGTATCCGCAATCTCCCCCTTGATTGCATTGTCAACTACCAACACAAATCATAAAGGAATAGAGGAAGGAAGGAAGAAGGAGAGAGAACTCGACCAAATGACCCAAAAGCATATTAAAGCCGAAGAAGGTCAAGTGGAAAGAGCAAAACAACTTGGTTCCCAAAGACATGGGCAACAGCTCGACGCAACCAAGCAAAGCAAAGCTAGCCCTCAAGAAGAGGTAGAACAGGCTCAACACCGCTAGCGGTAAAGCTCGATACCAATTGGAAATCAACTGAAAATCAAGCAAAACAAAGCTAGCCCTCAAGAAGAGGTAGAACAGGCTCAACACCGCTAGCGAGGAAGCTCAAAACCAAACGAAGAAAGCTTGATACCAACTGAGGAGCATAACAGCAAAGATGCTAGTCCCCTCAAGAAAGAGGCAGAGGCTCAACACAACTAGCTACCAGCTCGAAAACTCCCCCTCAAGAAGTGCACATAACCAAGAAATCTCCCCTTAAGTTCAACTCAGAAAGCACAAGATTTTAAAAATGTTTTTCTCCCCCCTAGTTGAACACTCGGAGAACATATGATTTGCAATTTGTCCCCCTTAGTTGAAAATGCACCATCAAGCCAATTTCTCCCCCTTGACAGAATAACTCCCCCTTCCAAAATGCATATGAGTCAAAATGCAAGTTAGCAGCTTCAAGAATATAGTCGATAGAATATGAAGATGCTAGACAGAGTGCTGATCCGATGACTCATAAAATGCACAGAATGCTAGCAAAGGCTCAAACTGATCACCAAATGCGAAATATGAACATGTGAGCAAAGTGAGCAGTTTTTAGCCAAAAAGGTATTCACCATCAAAATAGCACCAAACATGTATAGACAGGAAGTCAAATAAGTGCTAAACATGTATACCAGGTGAACTACCCCTAGCACAGTTCAACCATCATGCTATAAAATGAAACATAGACTTGTGTATTCTAATTTTATCGGTCTTGCAGCGGTTAAATTACACAAGCTTAAATTTCAGCATATGATTGCGAGAAGTTGAAAGCTTGTCATCGCCTAACTTTTCAACTGTGCGAAGCCTATGCAGAAGTAATCAGAAGCTTAAAGCAACAGTTTCAGTCATACACTACACAACTCAAGTTTAACTCAAAGTGCAATGAGAAACAGTCTCGAAACTGTGATGTGCTGACAAGCAGTCCCGTCTCGATCTTTCCAAATCACTTAACTTGGTTCAAAATTTTATTTCAGAATATGAACATACCAAGCAAGTGAATGACTCAGAACTAGAGACATAGCAACCTAGCATATATGAAAAGCACGAGTGAATTCTACACATCCTACACATGCTAGTTGCATATCTCAATGGTGAACATTTTCAAGTTTTATGTTCGTTAAGCAGGTTCACCATTCAAAAATAGCTCAGCTCACAACATGCATTAGTGATCAGAAAGAGCATAAGCTACAAGCATCATCGTAAAGCATCGAAACATACACTATACAAAGCATAGTCACATTCTAAGGATTATATACATGAAGCTCGAAATGTACATATGCAAGATGAAATGCAAAGATGCAAGAAGAAACCAATTGAAAAACAAAAGCTCAGTTTATGATACAAGAGTCAAAATGTTTCCCCCATCTAAAAGGGGAAACACACACCAAGCTCACCTCTCAACCTAGCAAAAGTTGATTGGTCCAAAGGCTTGGTGAAAATATCAGCCAACTGATGATGAGTAACAACATGGCGAAGGTCGATATCACCCTTCTCATAGTGGTCTCGCAGAAAATGAAAGCGCACATCAATGTGTTTGGTCTTAGAGTGCAGCACGGGGTTCTTAGCAACGCTAATAGCACTCGTGCTGTCACAAAGCAAAGGAACGCGAGAAAAGCTCAGACCAAAATCACGCAAAGTGGCCATCATCCAAAGCAACTGGGAATAACAGCTAGCCGCAGCAACATACTCAGCCTCTGTGGTAGACTAGGCGACACTAGACTGCTTGCGAGAAGACCACGATACAAGAGAAGAACCAATAAACTAACAAGTCCCAGAAGTGGACTTGCGCTCAATCCGACAACCAACAAAATCAGCATCAGAGTATCCGCAAAGGTAGTGGGTGGAGGAAGCAGAATACCAAATCCCAAACTCAGGAGTGAAGCATAAGTACCTCATAATGCGCTTGACCGCCTGACGGTGAGAAGTGCGCGGCGACGACTGAAATCGCGCGCACAGACACACCACGAACTGGATGTCCGGGCGTGTCGTCGTCAGATACAGCAGCGACCCGATCATACTCCGGTACTCCTTCTGGTCCACAGCTTCTCCATCCACATCCGCATAGAGGGCCACCGTGGTCGGCATGGGTGTTGGAAGAGGCTTGGCCTCACCCATGTCGAACTTCTTCAGGATGTCCTTGGTGTACTTGCCCTGGTGCATGAACGTCCCCTCTCGGGATTGCTTGATTTGCAACCCGAGGAAAAACGTCAACTCACCCATCATGCTCATCTCAAACTCCCTGCTCATAGTGTCTGCAAACTTGGCAACCAAAGCGTGAGAAGAACCACCGAAAATGATATCATCCACGTAAATCTGGACCAAGAGAGTGTCATTGCCTTGCTTGAGGAGAAAAAGCGTTTTATCCACACATCCCATTTTAAAACCCTTAGCAAGAAAAATGTTTTCAACCTATCATACCAAGCTCTAGGGGCTTGGTTCAAACCATATAAAGCTTTGTGAAGTTTAAAAACATAGTTTGGAAACTTGGGATTTTCGAAACCGGGGGGTTGTCTCACATACACTTCTTCTTCTATGTAGCCGTTTAAGAAGGCACTCTTGACATCCATTTGAAAAAGTTTAAACCCTTTGGATGCAGCAAAAGCCAAGAGTATCCTAATTGCCTCCAAACGAGCTACAGGAGCAAAAGTCTCCTCATAGTCTATCCCCTCCTTCTGACTATACCCCTGGGCTACTAGTCTGGCCTTGTTTCTCACAACATGGCCATCCTCTCCTTGTTTGTTTTTGAAAACCCATTTTGTCCCAATAGGGTGACACTCAGGAGGAAAAGGAACCAAAACCCAAACCCGATTTGTTTCAAAATTTTCAAGCTTCTCATGCATGGCATTGACCCAATCTGGATCAGATAAAGCGTGTCCAACATCTCGGGGTTCAAAATCTGCAACAAATGCAGAATGAGCAAAGTGAGAGATTTGTTGTGACCTTGACCGAGTGACACATTCGCCGATGCTGCCAATCATCTGTTGAGGCGGGTGTTGGCGCTGGATGTGTCGTGGCGTCTCCTGAACTGATGTAGCCTCCTCCTCAACAGCAGCTGGCGCCTCCTCGGGTACAAAGGGTACCACTTGAGGTGGCGGATCCCACGGCCCCCAAGCCGAAGAAGAGGTATCGGGGCCGTGAGTCGTAGTAGAAGCCGCTCTTTGCGGCACAGCAGGTGGAGGTAGTGCTGGGTCGTCCATCCCTTCAGCACCTTCTTCCTCATCATCAAAAAGAGGTTCGCCAACCTCATGATCACCTGCACGCTCAAAATGAGAAGAAGGACAAACCATGGTCTCGTCGAAGGTGACATCTGATGTCTCCATGACTCGGTTAGTGTCAAGGTTAAGTACACGATATGTGCGAATATGAGTACCATAACCAAAAACACACCGTCAGAAGAACAAGACTCAAATTTGTCCAGGTTGCCTTTCTTAAGTATGAAACAGTGGCAACCAAAGACTCTAAAATAACTCACTTTGGGCAGTTTTCCAAAATGCAACTCAGAAGAAGTCTTTTTCAAGAAGGCTCGGAGTAAAATGCGATTGGAAATGTAGCATGCAGTGCTCATAGCTTCGACCCAATATCGCCTAGGAGTCCTATGCTCATCGAGCATCGTCCTGGCCATCTCTACAAGGGTCCAATTCTTCCTCTCTACAACACCATTTTGTGGCGGTGTGTAGGGGGAAGAAAATTGATGCTCTAAACCCAAAGAGTTACAAAACTTCTCAAAATCTGATTTTTTGAATTCGGAATCATTATCACTCCTAATAGCTCGCATCGAGTTCAAAGGGAACTCGTTCTGAAGACGTAAGATCAAATTGCGAGCAAAGGAGAAAGTCTCGGTCTTCTCAGCTAAAAAGAAGACCCACGAATATCTCAAAAAGTCATCAACAACTACAAGCACATACCACTTCCCCCCAACCGAGCTCACCTGAGCCGGACCAACAAGGTCCATGTGCAAAAGCTCTCCAGGGCGCCTGGTCATGACCTGAGTCACTGGATGGTGGGGAGCGGCAACCATCTTCCCATGTCTACAAGAGTGGCAAACAAGATCCTTCTCCATAGACAACTTGGGCAATCCTCGGATTAGGCTAAGTGAGCTAAGCCTTGCAAGCAAGTCGAAGCTCAAATGTCCAAGTCTCCTATGCCACTTCCAAAGATCAGAGGAGGAAGGTCCTGCCACAAGACAACGAGAAATGCCAAAAGACTCCGAGAAATTCGCACGAAAGACTTTTCCAAAGGGCGAAATCAAACACACAAGATTGCCCTGAGGATCCAAAATACGACTGAGATTCGGTTTAAAACGAATCTCACAGTCATCATCAAAGAGTTGCGAAACAGAAAGAAGGTTAAAATGCAAGTTAGAAACAAGAGCAACATCGCGCAACACAAAGTGCTCATTAACTCGCACCGACCCATGGGACAACACTTTACCTTTGCTATTGTCGCCGAAGGTGATAAACTCCTTTCTGGCGACCGGACTAAGACTGGAGAACCACTTGGTGTTTCCGATCATGTGCCTCGACCAACCGGAATCCACCAACCAAACGTTCTCCAATCGTTTTACCTACATCAATAAAAAGACATAGGGTGAGCATACGGTCCAACACTGGGGTTAGTGAAGTAGGGAGTATACCAGTGTTGGGCCGGCTGCTCAAAAGAACGATTAGCAGAAAAACCATTCCTAGCACGCCTACGGGGAAAGCGATCACCACGCTAAGGAAAACATGGTCCGCTAGGGAAAGAGCGCTCACCGCGATAATCAAAATACGGTGGGGGAAAACGCTCGACTACAAAGCCACCGCCACGGGGTCCATAGACTATAAATGCAGGCTCCCACCGGGCACGACCTCCTCGCGGCCTAAGCCTAGGAACTTGAGGTTTACGACCTCTAGGCCTAGCAGCACGCCTCTGAACATTCGGCACATGTACATCATGGAAAGGATGGTACATGTCCGTGTTGTTCATCTCCTTTGCACAGTGCGCCTCTCTCTTACGCCGAAAGCAAAACTCACTCAAGTGTCCATCTCTCCCACAATGCTCACAATGGTTCCTCACCACTCTCATAGGGGGTTGTTGGTACTCACGGTAGTGGGTGTGGATCACTTTGACCTTCTGTGGCATAAGCTCCTCCTGAATGGGTGGCATGGTGTCCAACTTGTTTTTCAGGTGGTTGGGCTTGGGATGCCATGTCTGGTTCTTGGGTGGAGCTCTCGGAGGTTCAACGAACACACCGTCCTTGGTGTTGGGCTTGAGAGGCTCTTTGGGTGGAATCTTTGTAAGCTTGGGAGTGGTGGTGGAGTTGGGCTTCTCACATGGGTTAAGACCACTCAACTCTCCAATTTTACCTAAAGATGAAACATCAACACCCTGAGCAAAACCTACACCTGGACCTCCAGCAGCACGCTTGAATTGGGAGATCATTATCCCAAGCTGCGGCTCACCACAAGACACCCATGACAAGATGGTTCGAAGGTATGTGTTTTCCTCCTCGGTTTGCATCTTGTCATGCTTCACGTTGGCTATCTCCATCTCCAAGCCCTCACACAAGGCGCACCTAGACACACAAGTGCTACCCGAGCTGGCCTTCTCAAGAGACACAATCTTGGCATTCTTCTCTGCCAACTCGGTTTGCAAGCGTGCATAGGACTTGCACGCACCCAACAGCGAGGATCTAGCCTTCAGCTCATCCACCTCTCCTACCAATGCCACATACTTACCTCTCAAAGTGAGAAGGTCAGTCATGTGCATGGTGCACATCTCACACTCAACCTCCTCAGAGACAACTACGGTGGACTTGGCAAACTCAAGCTCCTTCCCCATATCCTCCCACTTTTGCCTGAACTCCTTTCGCTCTATAGCAGCACGCCTAAGCAACTTGTCTTGACTAAGAAGGGCGGCAGTAAGTTTCTTGACCTCAGCAGAAAGCTCATCGGGGGTCTGAGATACCTGGGAGGTGTCGTCGTCGTCGTCGTCATCCCGAGGGATGTCCTCCAGCTCACCGTCGACCTCCTTGCCGAGGGCCATGGTGCAGAAGCCCTCGTCGTCAGCGAAGAAGCAGAGGCCGTTGAGCTTGTCCTCGATCTTCTTCTTCTTCTCGGACTCGTCGTCGCTTGAGGAAGCGGAGTCATCATCCGAGTTGTCGATGTCGCTGAGCATGGCGAAGAACGCACGCTGCTCAGCCTGGGCCTTGTCCAAGTACTTGGTCTTGATGTACTCCTTGTTGAAGCCGCCCTTCCGTTTGTGCTTCGCGGGGACGTACTTCTCCTTGCGCTTACCAGAGTCATACTTGTGGCCATGATCCGCGTTGCCGAAGACTTGCTGGTTCTTCTTCGGGCAATTGGCGATGAAGTGGTTGGGGTTGCCGCACTCAAAGCATCCTGAGCGTCCTCCTCCGCGGTGACGGTTCATGCGGTTGTTGTGGAACCGCAAGAACCGGTTGGCGAGCAAAGCCAACTCGTCATCCCCCATGAACTCCAACTGCTCCTCTGTGACAGAAAGAAGAGAGGAAAGTGCAAAGCCTCCAGAGGGGTTAGCAGAAGAACCAGAAAGCAAAGCCATTGACGGGCCAGAAGGATTTTCATAAGAAGCCCTCGCCATGGCATTGATCTCACTGGACTTGAGCTTACTGAAGAGCTCGTCGCACGTGAGGGTCTCATAGTTAGGCGATTCAATGATCGCCTGAACCTTGGAATCCCACACCGACCGATCAAGAGTATGGAGTAGCTTGAGAGCTCTCTCATGATCGTCGAAAGGCAATAGCTCCTTATTAGCCCTCATCCTGTTGACAATCACCTGAAAGCGAGCAAATAAACTTTCTATGCTCTCGCCAGGCATATGTCGAAAGTTCTCATACTCTCGCTTGAACCACTCGTAGAGACGGGTTTTGACATGAGAGATTCCCTCATGGAAACGCATGAGGGTAGCCCAAATCTCCCAAGCCGTAGCGAGGTGAGAAACGCGATCAAACTCACTCATGCTCAAGCATGAGAAAAGAGCATTATGGGCTCGGCTATTGGCATCGTGCTCATCGATCTGAAGCTGAGAGACACGAGCAGCCAAAACCACGTATTCGGCAGAGTTGCAAATATCCCAGATGGAAGCACCCAAACTCTACGGATAGGCCGACATGCGTATCTTCCAATACGCATAGTTCGTCCCATCGAAAAACGGCGGTTTGCCCACGCCGCGATCCATGTCGCCTTCTGTGGATCTGGAACCGGCTAAGGTGGAAGATCCTTAACCTGCTCTGATACCAATTGAAGGACCGAGAATGCAATAGCAAGGCGACTAGAGGGGGGGAGAATGAGAGCTCAAAAATTTCTCTCGAAACTTTGGCCTTTTGTTCCCAAAATCAACCACCAAAAGCTTCGATCGAAACCATGATGCCCACGACCCTTGGAAGAGGGTGGATGATCCCTAGGATCACAGCGAGGCACCACAAAGCGATAGCAAGCCAAGAGCCAAAAGCACCGGCACAAGTTCACTCCTTGGAAACCGAGTCCCAAACGTAGATTGACGGCTACGTCAGGAAATCCCCAAATACCGATGCTAACAAGTAGCAAGGATACTTAGAGAGGTTCCTAGGTGAACTACAGGACCAATCGAGAAGTCCGAAAACCAAGTGAAGAAGCCGAGAGAGCAAACGCACTAAAACGTAACACTCAGCAGGATCCCAGACTGTCCGTCCCTGAGGTCCCGGACTGTCCGCCCCAACTGCAGACTGTCCGCGAGGGGATGGCGGACTGTCCGCCGGTCAAAAGTGCGAAAACGCACTGCTGCTGAAGTTCCCTGGACCCTTCCCGGACTGTCCGCGACTTTACACTGCGGACTGTCCGCCGGTGTAAAAACAGTAACGCGGCCGAAGAACACAGCCACTGGTCCGGCTGATCCCCGACGCGCGGACTGTCTGCGACCCAAACAGTGGACTGTCCACGGATGAACAGAGAGGGCGAATTTGTTCGGCCCTTCTCCAAATCCTCCCAAATTCGATTCAAATCAAAATCCCTTGTTCCCAAACTTGGAGCAAATGATCACGAGGTAGTTAGGAGACTATCCCCAAGAAATCATCTGCTCAAATTGATTCAATCAACGGGAAATCGAAGGGGAAGGTGTATGAACTGAAAAAGAACCACGAAAATGAAATCGACCCGATCTACTTGTTCGTGAGGAGTTAGATGAATTCCTTCGGTGGAAATGATCTCCTCACTATAAAGAACAAGTTGATTCAAGTGGAATTCGAAAAGATGCAGTAGAGAGGGAGATCGAGTGATGGGAAAAACGCGGAGAAATGAAGAACGCGAAGAACACAAACCAAAACGCGAATCAACACATCGATCTGCAACCGTGTGGCTACCACACGCTACAACAGTGAGATTACGGTCTCACTTCCTCAAAATCTCCAGTACACAGAGCTATGGTTCTCTGCGGATCTCAGTTGCTACAACAGGGGATTGGGAGAGCAGGAAAACCTAGAAGGCAAAGAGCAAATGGCTAAGATAGAATGGGAGGAGGGTGTCTCCCTCTACTTATCCTAATTCTAATTCCTACTCTACCCCTCTCTAATTACAAAGCGAACCAGCTAAACCCTAGGGTTATTCTGGACCAACTCGAAGATGCTGGTGATCCGACGGCCACGCCCGCACAACAGGTAGCGTTGCCTCGACGCAACCTCACCGATTGCCGCCACCGCTCCGCTCGTCCTTTTCCCAGACTTCGCCCCTAGTTTTGAGGCCCAAACCGGAAAACCAGCCTTCACGACCAACCCCCGGTTTTGAGGCCCAAACCGGGAAACCAGCCGTCCATCGCCTGAGTTTTGTGGCCCAAACTCAGAAACCCGCAGCACCCAGGTTTTGAGGCCCAAACCTAGGAACCATCCTCAGCCCGAGTTTTGTGGCCCAAACTCGGAAACCATCAGCGCCCAGGTTTTGAGGCCCAAACCTGGAAACCGTCCACTCGGTGGTTTTTCTGTGGCTCAACCACCAAACCGAGCCGTCGAGGGGATGCACCGCCCGTGCACCCCGTCCACCGACACGTGTCCCCAGGTCCTCGACCCAAGCAACACCGTGCCCACAAGTCTCCGCTCGTCGTTGTCCCAGGCTGCCAGCCACCACAGCTGATCCTCGGGCCACCGGTCCCTCAGTCCAAGCCTCATGTCCGCCCTTCGCCACTCTCGGTCCATCGGCACGGCACATCTCTACTTGACCTTCACCTTGCCTTTGATCACTGTATCCGTGCTCGACACCTGCACAACACAAGCCAAAGAACATGCGCATTATCCCATTTGACAATCACTCATCACTCAGAGACTCGGCATACACCCATGTATCCGCAGGCTCATGGCCCCGCCATTCTTCATTCGCATTATCCGCAGATGGTGATGTCAAGGCTGGGTGCTGGCTTTGCGGCGAACACGTCGGAGGCCGAGATGGAGCGTCTGGAGGAGGAAGCCGAGCCTGCAGCCGAAGCCCTTGTCAGAGGTGTAGACTTGTTTGGTGTCGGGCACCAGTGATTTGTAGGTTAGGCGTTAGTCTGTAAATAGACTCTTGGGCAAACTAAAATGAAACTTGAAGCAGGTTGGCGTGTTTCATCCGTTCCTCGAATTCCGCAGACCCAGTAGTCGTGAGCCGTAGCGATGAACAGTTCGGCCTTGGGTTATCCCAGGATCCATAGCGTAGAGCGCAAAGCTCGTTTGCGCGTAGGAGTCGAGGGCGTCGCCCAAGGAACCGCTGCTGGCACCCCATAGCGCAGAGGGCGGGCGCTCGTGCATGCGTAGGGAGGTACCACGGCCAGGGTCTTTTCCGAGAGGTTCGATCGTGGCGTGACATGGGCGAATGGCGACCGTTGTCGAGCGCGTGGGTGGTGCGAACGCGAGGCACTGAGCTTATAACCTCAGAATTCTCAGCCCAAGTTAGCCTTTCCTTCATAGCGCAGAGGGCGGGCGCTCATGCACGCGTAGAGAGGTCGGGACGTCCCCTAGGAGAGCTGTTGGCCACCGTAGCGCAGAGGGCGGGCGCTCATGCACGCGTCCGATGGTGACAACAGCCCCGGCTCTAAGTTTTCGTCGGTATGAGCCAGGCTGCTTGAAGACCAAATGGAGACCGTGCACATAACCGGTGCATACAGGCACTGGGCGTATAGCCTCCGGAGGTCTCAGCCCAAGTTTGGCCCTCCCTTCGTAGCGCAGAGGGCAGGTGCTCATGCACGCATAGAGAGGTCGGGACATCACTTGGGAGGACTGCTGGCCACCATAGCGCAGAGGGCGGGCGCTCATGCACGCGTCCGGTGGTTACAGCAGCCCCTGCTCTGAGTCTCCATTAGCGTCAGCCAGGCTGTTTGGAGAAATTGGCGAGTCGTCCGGAGACGAGTTGGAGTAGTCGGCGAGCCGTCCGGAGACGGGTGGAGAGGTCGGCGAGCCATCCGGAGACGGGTGGAGAGGTCGGCAAGCCGTCCAGAGACGAGTGGAGAAGTCGGTGTTGACGGAAGTTATAGCATGTGTTACCTTATCAAAATACCGTCAACAGGCCTTGGTTTCAAGGAAGAATAGCATATCATGAGCATATTTATCACTAATAAGTTCCACTTGTACTCTTAGCTTGTGAACTTGTAGGAGATGGCAAAATGAACAAAATGAGGCCAGGTGGGCCCACCATGGGCGTCGGGTGACCCCACCTTTGGGCCACCTCGGCCAAGGTGACATGGCATGATCCAAGAGAAGCATGTTCAAGCCAATATCAACCATTGGATCAAGCATGTGCTTTTGCTCAATGGTGCAAGATGAGAAGCACATGGATTCATGGGTCCACACCGAAAATCAAATGCAACCAACTTCACAAGACTTGCTCCATGACATGTGGGGTCACCAAGGGAGAGAAGAAGGTGGGCCAGCCCTGTCATAGGGGGTCGGCCGATCCCCCCTTGGTGGGTCCCAGCAGCACTATTCATCAGGTTGACATCAGCACCTTCTAGAAGATGTACCTCGGGCCCACATGTCAGAGACAGGGGTCGGCCGACCCCATGGTGACCCTCATCCAAGTCGGTGGCAAAGTGCATGTTTGACACGTGAAGAATATCCAAGCCATTCATCAAGGTCGGTTGCTATGACGGTGGATCCAAGGGTGAAGAGAGGATGAGCACACGGATCGCTGACGTGGCGCCGGAGTAGCCCCTACTCTACCTCCACTATAAATAGAGGCCTTCACCCTCTCATTCTACACACCCCAAGATATTTCATATCTCACAACACATATCTGCACTCTCAAGTGAGATCAAGCAAGAGTAGTAGTAGTTAGTCTAGAGTGGGAGTTAGAGTTGAGTCGGGCGAAGCTCGGGTCTCCGGAGTCGTCTTCTGGGAGTCGGGTATAGCCCTTGAATCTTTCTTCTTTTGTAAGACTTTATTTATTTAATATATTATTCTTTCTTTACTTTACTTTGCATTTACTTAAGTATTTACTTTCCAAGTATTTATTTAAGTATTTACTTCGTGCAAGTCTATATTTATATAGTCTTGTTGTGTGCTTATCTTAGTTCTATAGTTGTCTTAGTTAGATTGATTTCCTTTAAATAGCTTCTTGTGTGTGCGTCATCGTCCTATCTTAGGATAGGGGCTTTAGCTATTTTGATCGATAGCTAATGGTATAGATAAGTGTGAGCATGGTGCTCATACTTCATCTTATATTTGACTACCGCTGGCTTGCACGGACAGTAGGGGCGCATGGGCAAAAGGTGACATATTTTGCCTGGCTACCTAGATCCCCTCACGTGAACTCAGGCTAGTTTTTAAAAGGTAAGGCGTCCATAAGCCAAATATTCGCTTGAGTACTGGGTTAGGTGAACAACCTTCTATCGCTTTACTCTCTCGTTTATCCCTCTCACACAAGTAGCAAGGCGTCAATCTAGTTAAGTCATCTATTTAATTAGGATTAGTTCATAGGAGTAAAGGTAGAAACATAGGAGTACTTTATACTCACTCGTTGTCCTCCCACCTAGCTAACTCTACTAAGTTATCTTTCATATCATATACTCTTTGCTTAATTTATTTATCTTATCTATCTATCCTCCATTATATCCACTTATCCCCTTTTGCTTCTCTAATTGATAATAGATTATAGTAAGACTAAAGGATCTATCTTTCCTCTCTCTACATCTTTCCTAGCTTGCTTTCCTTTGGGATAAAATAAATAACGATACCTTGGAATACTCCCGGGTGAAGTGCTACATCGGTATATTCTGTGCGCTTGCGGAACTATCCAATAGTCAATAGTTTTACCACCAAGACACTTCTAGCGCCGTTGCCGGGGATAGATAAAAACTCTATTCTTAGTAGCGATGCTAAGAAATACCAACAAGCATTTCGGGCGCCGTTGCCGGGGAAAGCAATAGCCTAGGAGTTTAGAGGGAGTGAATCCGGAGTCTGCTATTTATTAGTTATCAATTAGTATAGGGGCTAACCCCTCACCTGTCTAGTTTCTTTTTGTTATCGTGAAACTAGTAGGTGTATGAGCGGTTTCCAACTGCCATCAAACTTCGTTGAGAATCCTGAGCAGTTGTTCAGGAGGACTAGACTTCGTCAAGTTCCACCTCAGAGGTTCATCTCGAACTAGAATCCGTTCGAGGAGGAAGTTTCTGCACCAGCTAGAAGAGAAGCCATGGCCCAAAAGACCATCTCCGAGTACTCTGCGCCGTCGGTCGACAATGTCGCCACGGGTCCGCAGCTTAACTTGGGGGATGCGGCTTTCGAGCTCCAGCCAGCTCTCATCAACATGGTGCAAGCCAATCCATTATGTGGGAAGCCGCATGAGGATGCCAACGCCCATCTCCAACACTTCTTGGAGGTATGTGGTACCTTCACTATGAAGAATGTGTCTGCAGACGCCATCCGTCTTCGTCTTTTCCCATTCTCGTTATTGGGAAAGGCGAAGCAATGGTTCTACACCAACAAGAGTGAAGCCAACACTTGGGAGGAGTGCGCCAATGCGTTTCTCAAGAAGTTCTTCCCGATGGGCAAGACCAGCGCCCTTCGTGGAAAGATTTCCAGCTTCCAGCAACAAGCTGATGAGACGATTCCCGAAGCATGGGAACGTCTACAAGAGTACATTTGCGCCTGTCCTCATCATGGGATAGAGGAGTGGCTCATCATCCAAGGTTTCTACCATGGCCTGACCGGTATGGCCCGTAGTCACCTAGATGCAGCCGCTGGAGGGGCATTCTTACAACACAATGTGAGAGATGCCAAGGACCTCATAGAGAAGATGGTTACCAACCAAGGTTGGAATGAGGAACGTCTTCAGCCCAAGAAGAGAGGTGTTCATGCTCTCAATGAGGTGGACATGCTCTGCGCGAAGATGGACCTCCTGATGAAGAAAGTAGAAGAAAGTTCCAAGAGGGAACAAGAGGTCGTTCAACCTTATGCAACCGCACGAGCCGTCGAAGCTGACCATTGGTGCGAGGTATGCGGAGGCAATGACCATTCGGGAAATAATTGTCCCAAGACGAAGAAGGAAGTGAGCTTCATCAACAACGCCAACAACAACGGGTACCAGCCCCAACAACAACAACAAGGATGGAATTCGCGCCCCTTCTACCAAAATCAAGGTAATGGTTATAGCAATAATTTCAATAATTCTTATAATAACCAACCTTCTTTAAGAGATCTTGTCTTAGGCCAATCTAAAATAAATGATAGTATTAATAAAAAGATGATGGCTAATGATAAGATTCTTGAAAATATAAATGAGAAAATGGATAGCTTTAATTCTGCTATGAAAAAACAATTAAGTTTTAATAAAATGCTAGAAACACAATTAGCTCAATTAGCAGCAGTTGTCCCATCCTGCGAGCAAGGTAAGATCCCGGGGAATCCCAGAGATCCAATAGAGGGTGTAAAATTGGTTACTACGAGGTACGGTAAGCCTCCGCTCCGGTCAAATTGGGGCTATCTACTCGATCCACCCTTCATCACCAAGAAGGAAGATCCAGGCCTGCCGACCATCACCTACCAGATTGGGCCACAAGTCTTCCACGACGCCTTCTGCGACCTTGGATCAAGTGTCAACATCATGTCCAAGGTAACATATGATAACTTACTAGGGGGACCTTTGCTCCCTACATTTGTTCGTTTACAGCTGGCCGATCAGACGCTACGTTTCCCTGAGGGACTAGCAACGGACATCCTCATCAAAGTCCAAAATAGCTATGTCCCCGTCGATTTCCTCATATTGGACATGGGATCCAATCTAGATGTCGCGATCATCCTGGGAAGGCCGTTCCTTAATACGGTTAACGCCGTCATATACGTGGGATCCTGCCAACTTCACCTCCAGTTCCCAGAGTATAAGGTAAAGTGTCCATTCAACGGTTATAAAGCTAACATGCAGGTGAAGGACAAAGAACCTCGAGTCAACAAACATCGTCGTCGTCACCCACGCCGTAGGAACAAGAAAAAGAGCAAGTCGGCCAACAAGGCCGAAGTAAAAGAAGAACTCGCCGACGAGGTGCAACCACGGTCTCCATCTCCGGGACCGACCGAAGCACCCAATTAATGACAAGACGGAGAGGTCCTGCTCTACGGACCTGAAACATGGAGCCCTTGGTGATAAGGTAAATCAGTAGTTATCTCATATTTAACTTTTCATGCATTTCAATTTTTTGCATTTCCCTTCAATTGCATACTTAGTTTAATTCTACATTGTTTCATTTTGACAAAATAAATTTTCATGCTAGTAACGCCTTGACAATAACTTGCAACACATTTGAGCCATGGGACCACCCCAAGGTGGGGTCGGCCGACCCCACCAGTGGGCCCACTGGCACATGCTCTAGCTTGGCTTAGTACCCTGAGTATGACACAACACTTTGGTGCTCAAGGAGCATCCAAGGTGGGATCGGCCGATCCCACCTTGGTGCCCTCCTGCACCCTACTGCACTCTACTCAGCATGCTCATAAACATCATGCATATCAACAAAGCCAACATCTGAAAAGAAATGGTCCTTTGCTTTACTCTTTAAGCATGAGATGTTCCCCTTTATGTTGGATGCTCATGGGACCACAAGAACTAGCCAAAGGCATCTCTTAGTGCTCTCATGGTCCATGGGAATCACTTTAGACATGTCTCCACTTTGGCCATTCATCTTTTCTCTTTCACCAAACACTAGGCAAGGGAATCTCTAAAATTTGTGTCAACCTTGCACCAAACATAGTTGCATCTTTACTAGACACTTGATGACACAAAGTTTAAAGATTGAGGGGACATGTAGGGGGGTCGGCTGACCCATGTGTTGGCCAATCCTAAAAAGATGTTTTCTCACTTTAAGACATGTCCCCTGGCTAAAGCAAAAGCATTGTCCAAAGTTGCAAGGAGTGGGGTCGGCCGATCCATGTTGTGGGAGACATCAAGATGCCCTTCTCCCCCTATATATACCCTTGCATTGTGAGCTCAACTCCACACCAAAACCACCTCGAGCTCACAAGTTCTTCCTTTCCTTCCTTAGTTGCAAGTTCATTCTCAAGCTTAGCTTAGTAGTAGCCTTCCAAAAACCAAAACCCCACCTTCCTATTTCATAGTAGTGGTAGAAGCTTGGTACCTTATCTTGTAGTAAGATGAAGAAGTTGCTTGCCTCCCGTTTCAAAAAGTCCAACAAGGGTGAGGGTTCTTCCCAAGAACCTCACCATGCTAGTGCTCATGAGAGGAGAGAGGTGGAAAGAAGTGAGCTAGTACCCTTCATTCCCCTGGCTAGAGTAATGGAGACCCAGAGTGGCCTCAGGCTAAATGCCGAAGAGATGGGGAAATTCTTCACTCTTAGTGAGTGTAGTTTCTCACACACAAGTTGTTAACACCAGAATTTCGCACGCATAAGGATATGACAGATGGGTACAGCCAGCAGAGAAGAAGGGATTCGGCAAGCAATCAGACGGCTATTTGGTCCTCAAGATTTCGATGAATGTCTGTGCGGTCGGCTATCTTGCAGAGAGATAGCTCCATTCGGGAAATAGATGTTGCGGATGAAGCTGGCTTGCATGGGAAGGCATATGGCTGTGGAGGATGTCAAAAAGATTAGGAATAGATTTCGTATCTTTCCATATTTACCATTGTAAATCGTAAACGTCTAGGACTCGTGTTTCGTCCAGGGTATAAATATAAGCCCTCGACCATTGTAAAATTGTTCACAACCACATCAATACAAACCGGCCCCGTGCCATCTTCGAGTCCCTAAGTCGTGTCGTCAAGTTCTTCGAGAGGAAACATCGATCCGTCGACCTCCGTAAGTACCGACAACCTTGCTATCATGTCTAGTATCATGCGGTGGATTTAGATATGATGCAAGTAGTCTCGTATGTTAAGCTTAGTATCGTGCGGCGGATTTAAGCTTATGACGGGGAGTTTTTGCTTATGCCTTGTATTGTGCGGCGGATTAAGACATGAGTAAAAATAGTTATCGGCTCTATTAGATTTGGCAGATCTAGTAGATTCATTAAGTTACCATGTGTTACGTGTTATATTTATTTAAATCCTGTAACACTCTTTTGCCCAATCTAGATTGATCTCTATTCGGCCTCGTTTCGCAAGTTTGCTTGTGCTTTGCCAATTATAAGATCATGATGGCCGGATTAGTTTTCAATCTAGGTTGTTACATGTTGCGGGTTCATACATGTCAATCATGTTTATGCTTTGATAGAACTGGGTGTCGTGCGGCAGATGCAGGTTTTAGATTAGTTTGATCATGTTTGCTTGTATGTTCCTTCCTCATGGACCCCAACTCGGCTAGTTTGCCGATTTTGGTTATGCTTACACGAGTAATGAGCTTTTATAGATCTATTCAAATATACGCATGCTTTTAGCTTGTTATAATTAGATTGTATCATGCTGTGGATTAATCTAATTATAAGAAGTGGTATAGACTTATAGCAAGTGGTATCATGTAGTGGATTAGCTTTGCTTAAGTTTATGCTTGACGGGTTTTTGAAGACTAAACGTGCAGCAGATTAGTTGGATTGGCCTATGCATGTTTTATTTGGATAGATCTGTCCTTACAAGTTACCTGTTTATAATATCTTTGATTCGTTCAAGCATGTCTTTCTTTTGCATTCGGCAGTTAATATGCTTCACATGCTCTGTTCTCATACTTGTCGAATAGCTCTATAAACATGCTTTGACAGACAGCTTATGGAGCTGTGTGCCGTCGAGATTGGCTTTCGAAGCCGTACATATGGAACTGTCTGGTTTTACCCAGCAAGTTCCAGAGGTATTCTCACGTTTTATCCCTTGTTGGTTTTCAGGTCAAACCGACTGGCACGTCTCCGGATTCAGCACACTCCGGGCACCCGATTGAAGCTAGCCTCGTTCGGCTTGCTGTGTGTCCTGGCGCAAGGTGTCACTTTTTGCGTCAACACAAGTGTCATTGATCCGGCCCTCTTGCAAGAAACAGGTATGGATTCAGAACTTTATGCTATTTTCAATACCATTGGTTGGGGAGGATTCTTTGAAATTCTTGAATTTGGCATAGAGAACCTAACCATCGAGTTTTTATGCACGCTAAAAGTGAATAACGATGGGGTAGCATTTCGAATGTTTGGGATGGAATATGACTTGACTTGGAGCACATTAAACACTGCTTTAGGATTTGATCACTATTGCCATCTTGATGTAGACCATGCTTTTCATTATGACAAGAATGCTTTCTGGTATGCCATTACTGGCTCTAGTGATTGTTCCAACCCCTCACCACACAAAATTCATAACCCAACCTTACGTTTCATGCATTACTGGATATTCACCACTCCTTTCCCTAGCATGAGAGGAGCTTTGGTAAGTGATGATGAGCTAAAACTACTTTATGCCATGGTTAACAAGGTTAAAGTTTCACCTGTTAAAATGCTAGTGAACTATTGGCTTAGCTACATAAAGCCTAGGAAACCCATATACTTCACATCATTCATCACACGCATACCCGAACCTTTGGGTGCACTAGAATCCCAAACTTTTGAGTACATTGAAACCGTGAGAGATGTTGTGGAAGAAAGTGTATTTTTTGGTTGCAATGTACTCAAAAGGGGTCCCAAGGGTGAACTAATGATGATTTATCCAGGCCATACAGTCCAAATCACTCTCCCTTGTGAGGGACTTCGATTGTATGCGCTTCGTACACTAACCTTTGATTTGGACCCCGAGGAAAGAACCCCAAAAGTTGCAGGTACTAGCAGGAGGACAAGGAGAGCGTCCCGTGCTACTCGAATGGAACAAGGCAGACCTTCACGTCAGGCTGAAGAAGTTGAGGAGGGAGATGAGGCAGCCTCCATGGACATTTTAGGGTCCTTGGGGAGGCCTCCTCGCTCACAGGACACCCCTCGCTCTCAAGACACTCCTTGCCCACGGGGTAGAGGAAGGCAACATCAAAGGACGCCAATGGACGAGCTCATAGACAACATGGGTGTGATGAACATCGAACAAGAGGCAACATTGCTTCTTGCACAACAAAACGCCCAAATCCTGCGGGCCATTCAAGAAGAAGAAGCACGACGTTGGGCCGGGTGGTACCAGCATTATCCACCACCACAGTAGGCAAGAACCAAGCTTGGGGGAGATCCTCTCCCCCACCAAGGTAAGTCCTGTATCTTAAGTTATTTACGTTTTAATTAGTTTTCTCATTGCAAAAAAAAACCAAAAATATTTGCTTAGTATTCCCCTTAGCACATATGTCTCATATATGTCTATCTTCCCCATGGAAATGATGACTAGTTGCCTTGCTAATGTTTCTCTAGTGCCTAGTCTACAACTTAGTATTTCTCTAAGTATGGATCACTTAGCTCATTTAAACCATCATGAACCTGAAAACTTTGTGGGTTGCAAGTAATAGAACTAAGTCTAAGTTGTTGTGAGACATGATATAGTGAGACAAGAGCTGCTATAATATTGTTCTAAGCATGATAGATTACCAGAGAATTTATTCATAAAATGATCAAAATCTTAATTGTTCCTCAATGGTGATAAATTCCTACCACAACCATATATGCTTTACATGCTTACAAACCTTCTATATAGGCTATTTGCTTTGTATTGAGTGTTGTCAAGTCTTGTTGACCCTTGTTAAGAGACTTTTCATGCTCCTAAGATCAAGATCACGTACACACCTCATATACATGCTGCTTCTACACTGGAAGTACGCAGAAACATGCCTTTCATTTCCACCAAATAGTTTGCTTCATACTCCAAGTGTTAGGAAATCTCTCTCAATTATTTAGATGAGACTCAAAAGGCTAGGCAAAATAAAGATGGAAAAAAATGGACAAGTGAAAGTCCATGAAAAAAATGCTAGCCATGTCTCATTAGAAAAGAGAAAAAAATATATAGAGAGAGATAGATCTTATCAAATAAAGAAGCAACCTAATCCACCATACACCACACACTTGAACATCTTGATCTGGGAGTATGACACTTCTCTTCAAGGATCCGGGCTTTGACTTTGCAACAAAATGCAAGTAAGTATGCCATCTTCTTTCATCTCTACCTTGAGCTACGCATAAGCCTATTTAGAAGTAGGATATGAAATAAAGAAGGCAACACTTATCATATGCCTTGGTGAGGAATCATACACCATTTGAGCGACATGAGAGAACCATATGAGGAACATTAAGTCTTTCTTTTGAAAAAAAATATATAGCAAAACCTCCGGTATGAAACTTGCTAAAAACAAGAAAGTTAGTGCTCAAGTCAAACTGTTCTATCTTTCAACCACCTAAGACAAAGGAAAAGCCATAAGCCCCATAGAGTACTAGGGTAATATGGGTGATTTACATAGATAATTTTTCCATTCAAAGAAAAGAACTTTGTTGTGAACATGGTACTCTTGAAATGTGATGCATAGTAACAATACTGATCCACCAAGGCCAAGTTTGATTGTTTGCTCGGGACGAGCAAAGGTTAAGCTTGGGGGATCTTGTTGATGGAAGTTATAGCATGTTTTACCTTATCAAAATACCGTCAACAGGCCTCGGTTTCAAGGAAGAATAGCATATCATGAGCATATTTATCACTAATAAGTTCCACTTGTACTCTTAGCTTGTGAACTTGTAGGAGATGGCAAAATGAACAAAATGAGGCCAGGTGGGCCCACCAAGGGGGTCGGGCGACCCCACCTTTGGGCCACCTCGGCCATGGTGACATGGCATGATCCAAGAGAAGCATGTTCAAGCCAATATCAACCATTGGATCAAGCATGTGCTTTTGCTCAATGGTGCAAGATGAGAAGCACATGGATTCATGGGTCCACACCGAAAATCAAATGCAACCAACTTCACAAGACTTGCTCCATGACATGTGGGGTCACCAAGGGAGAGAAGAAGGTGGGCTAGCCCTGTCATAGGGGGGTCGACCGACCCCCCCTTGGTGGGACCCAGCACCACTATTCATCAGGGTGACATCAGCACCTTCTAGAAGATGTACCCCGGGCCCACATGTCAGAGACAGGGGTCAGCCGACCCCATGGTGACCCTCATCCAAGTCGGTGGCAAAGTGCATGTTTGACACGTGAAGAATATCCAAGCCATTCATCAAGGTCGGTTGCTATGACGGTGGATCCCAGGGTGAAGAGAGGATGAGCACACGGATCGCTGACGTGGCGCCGGAGTAGCCCCTACTCTACCTCCACTATAAATAGAGGCCTTCACCCTCTCATTCTACACACCCCAAGATATCTCATATCTCACAACACATATCTCCACTCTCAAGTGAGATCAAGCAAGAGTAGTAGTAGTTAGTCTAGAGTGGGAGTTAGAGTTGAGTCGGGCGAAGCACGGGTCTGCGGAGTCGTCTTCTGGGAGTCTGGTATAGCCCTTGTATCTTTCTTCTTTTGTAAGACTTTATTTATTTAATATATTATTCTTTCTTTACTTTACTTTGCATTTACTTAAGTATTTACTTTCCAAGTATTTATTTAAGTATTTACTTAGTGCAAGTCTATATTTATATAGTCTTGTTGTGTGCTTATCTTAGTTCTATAGTTGTCTTAGTTAGATTGATTTCCTTTAAATAGCTTCTTGTGTGTGCGTCATCGTCTTATCTTAGGATAGGGGCTTTAGCTATTTTGATCGATAGCTAAAGGTATAGATAAGTGTGAGCGTGGTGCTCATACTTCATCTTATCTTTGACTACCGCTGGCTTGCACGGACAGTAGGGGCGCATGGGCAAAAGGTGACAGATTTTGCCTGGCTACCTAGATCCCCTCACGTGAACTCAGGCTAGTTTTTAAAAGGTAAGGCGTCCATAAGCCAAATATCCGCTTGAGTACTGGGTTAGGTGAACAACCTTCTATCGCTTTACTCTCTCGTTTATCCCTCTCACACAAGTAGCAAGGCGTCAATCTAGTTAAGTCATCTATTTAATTAGGATTAGTTCATAGGAGTAAAGGTAGAAACATAGGAGTACTTTATACTCACTCTTTGTCCTCCCACCTAGCTAACTCTACTAAGTTATCTTTCATATCATATACTCTTTGCTTAATTTATTTATCTTATCAATCTATCCTCCATTATATCCACTTATCCCCTTTTGCTTCTCTAATTGATAATAGATTACAGTAAGACTAAAGGATCTATCTTTCCTCTCTCTACATCTTTCCTAGCTTGCTTTCCTTTGGGATAAAATAAATAACGATACCTTGGAATACTCCCGGATGAAGTGCTACATCGGTATATTCTGTGCGCTTGCGGAACTATCCAATAGTCAATAGTTTTACCACCAAGACACTTCTAGCGCCGTTGCCGGGGATAGATTAAAACTCTATTCTTAGTAGCGACGCTAAGAAATACAAACAGTCGGTGAGCCATCCAGAGACGGATGGAGAAGTCGACGAGCCGTCTGGAGACGGGTGTGGAGGTCGGCGAGCCGTCGCTTAAGCGTAGAATTTTCTAAGGTGCTCGATACTCCAGGAGTTGGGCACGTCGGTGCCTTCGAAGTCGGCGAGACGGTAGGCGCCTGGTCGGGTGACTTCCTTCACCGTGTAAGGGCCATCCTAATGCGAAGATAGTTTGTGCAGACCGTCGGTTTTGAGTTTCCGCTTGAGGACGAGGTCGCCGACGACGAAGGATCGGTCTTTCACGTTGCGGTTGTAGTAGCGGCGAACTCCTTCGAGGTACTTCGTTGTGCGGAGGCAAGATGCCAGGCGTTCTTCTTCTAGGCGGTCGAGGTCGTCGCAGCGAGTCTGGTCGGAGGCTTCCTCATCGTAGTCCTCGACGCGTGGAGAGCGGAAGACGACATCGGCGGGGATGACGGCTTCAGAGCCGAAGACCTTGAAATACGGCGAAATGTTGGTATTACGACTGGGTTGAGTCCGGAGACCCCAGAGTACGGAGGGGAGCTCGCGCATCCAGCGACCAGGGTGCTTCTCATCTTTCTGGTAGAGGCATTTCTTCAGTGCGTCGAGGATCATGCCGTTGGCATGTTTGACCTGGCCGTTGGCTCGAGGATGGGCGACGGAGACATATTTGACGAGGATGCCGTGGCCTTCACAGAAATCCCAGAAGACGTTGCCGGTGAAGTTGGAGCCGAGGTCGGTGATAATGGACTTCGGGAGACCGAAGCGATGGATTATTTCGTCGATGAAGGAGACGGCATTTTCGGCGGTCGCCTTGGTGATTGGCTTTGCTTCGATCCATTTGGAGAATTTGTCGATGGCGACGTATATCCACTTGATGCTTCCCGGAGCTGGTCGGAAAGGGCCGATCATGTCGAGTCCCCAGTAGGCGAAAGGCCACGAGGCCGGTATTGCTTGAAGCGACTGCGCAGGAACATGGGTTTGTTTGGTGAAGAATTGGCACCCCTCGCAGGTGCGGACGAGCTGCCCGGCGTGTGACACCCTAGTGTCAAGCACTGCATTAGGCACTGCAATTAGATACTAAGAAAGCATAAGCAATGCATTGCATCATTTCATGTGCATGAGAGTGCTTTTGTCTTTTGTTTATTTATTTGGTTTTGGATTTCTATTTGACTCGATGATTTAAGTGGATCTCTGCTTGAGCAAAGAGTTTTATAAAATAGAGTTGGAGTTTTTGACCTAGTTCAAAATAGTTTATCAGATAAAAATGAGGCAAAGAAAATGGTTTATGTTGCAAAACTGGCTTTATTTATGTGGAGGTTGTAAAAATAGTTTTCAGAAAAAGTGTCTTATATGAAAGTTGTAGAGAAAATTATTTTGAGCAACTTTCATATTTGGGTCAAAACCTAGTTTGGAGTTTTTGAAACTGTTTTGAATGGTCAAAGTTTGAAAAGAATTTGGAAAAAGAAAAAGGAAAACGATTTCTCCCGCGCCCCACCTTTCGGCCCATCTGGCCTTTCGGCCCAACTCGCGCGCGCCGGCCCAGCTCGCCAACTCGCGCGCGCCGGCCCAGCTCGCCCGCTCGCGTGCGCCGGCCCGCTCCCGCACTCGCCCGCGCGCCGCGCGCGCCGCGCACCGCCGCCCGCCTAACGCCCATGCCGTAAGCCGGCCGCAAGCGCCGCGTGGCCGCCTTCGCCTGCACCGTATCCCGCTCGCCCTATCACTGCAAGATCGTTGCTCGCTCGATCACGCCACGATCCCCGCTCGCCAGTCGCCGCTCGCCTCGCCTGTCGAGCCCTGCTGCCCGCGCGCGCCGCACGCCACGCCGTGGCCCCGCCACGACCGGCCGTCCGCCGCTCCGACGACCAAAACCCCGCGCGCCCGCACTCCTCTCTCTTTCACTCCTCACTCGCGCCCCCCTCACTCTCGCTCTCACTCCCTCTCCTGCCCGCGAACGCAAGGCCGAGCGCTCACCTCGCCTTGGCCACTGCACGCCACCGCGAGAGCGCCTCCCCACGTTCCAGCCCTCACTGAGCCACCGCCGGCCGATTAACTCTTGCCACCACTCCGCCATCATCTAGACCGCATGGTGCTCCCGCTTCCACTCCGCCGGAGCCCCACCACTGCCAGAACGAGAAGTGCCATTTCTCGGCCGCCATCGACGACCGGGAGTGCACGCCATTGTTCAACACCACCCGAACCTTCGCCGAGCCTCGTATCTCCCGTCGAGCTTCACCGAGTCAAGGTGAGAACACCTATCCACCTCAACGCTACCGCTCCCTATCTCACTCTATCTCCCCGGCCGAGCGCCATGGGCGCCGCCGCGGCCATGGTCAAGGTCGCGCTCCTCTGGAGCCAATCAAGCCAAACCAACCCCGTGGCTGTGCTCCTTAGGGTTCACTCGAGCTTTTGCCTCCCCCAATTTCTCCGGCCGCTGCCGGAAACGGCGTAGCCGCGCGTTGCCGCCATCACCGTGCGCCGCCGCTCGCCGGCGGCATGCTCCGGCCGTGCGCTAGCCAAACCACCTACACCTCTCGGTGCGCCTCGTCGAGGCGAGTTCACAAGCCTAGCTTCCCCGCCGGCGACCTCACCGTCGGCGAGGAATCGACGGTCAAACCTCTCCCCTGTTTTCCGTCTCGCCCGAGCCTCGAGCCAGGCCTCGGACGGGCGATTGTTTTCCGTCTCGCCCGAGCCTCCGAGCCATGCCTCGGACAGACGTTTGTTTTTATCATCTCGCTCGAGCTAGGCCTTGAGCGAACCCTCGGGCACCGTCTCGTTCGAGCCGGGCCTCGAGCGAACACACACCTACCGCCGTGCGCTCGAGCCAGGTTGGGTCGAGTTGGACTGGGCCGAAAGCCCCGTTTGGGCTAGAATAAAAGTTTTTCTTTTTCTGCACAACAACTAAGTTTGTTAATTTTGCTATAATTAGTCTGTAGCTCTGTTAATTATGAAATTTCAGTTTTGCTAGTTTGCTTATGAGCAGATCTATCATGGAAAAATATGAAAGTATTTTTGGCAGAAGTTTATTTTACTGTTTTCATTTATTCCAGTTTACATGCTCTTGCTAAGATAAATGGTTATATATGTTTTCTGGTTGAGTTAATTCCTGGAAAATTTTGTGTAAGTTTATTATCATGTTTTACACCTGTGAAAAATATATGATGCACTGTTTATGTGGAAAAAGTTTCTGTTATGGTTTAAAGTCCTTTTTGGCTGATTTCTTAAGAATAAATGTTAAGGTGTTTTATATGCTGAAATAAAATATGGGAAAATTTGTATAGTCTCTGTTTATGACGTCCAAGCTAAGAAAAATGTAAGCATGATCTGTTATTTGAAGAAATCTGAAGTTGTTTTACAAATGTGCTTTTCTGTGTTTTTCTTTGAAAATTCATGTAAGAAATAATATAATGTTTCTGTTCATGGAACTTTCTTGATAAGCATAAAATGTGAAGTAGAATCTGGAAAAAGTATGAAGTTGAGTTTATCACCCTTTTCCACTAGGGTTGTAGTTCAAGTGGTTTATTTTGGGATAGATTTGTTTATTTGGTGTAGGCTTGTATGTTTATGCTCTGGCCACAAGTTTTCTGCAGTAGAATGCTTTTGAGTAAAAGAAGCCAGGAAAATTATGAACTAAGGAGCTAGTTCAAAGTACCTTTTGAGCAGTTTATTTGTTATTTTTGTATCTGCAGTTCTGTATTTTATTTTTGGCTGGAATTTATTCAGTAGAGTCTTGAGAGTGTTAATTGTCTTCTGGAATTTTGTGGATTTTTCTGAGTTCAGAAAAATGCACTTGCAGTTCAAACCTGAATTTCGTTTGAATTATTAAATAAGAAATAGGTGAATAAAAGGATTTTGTTTCATGAATTAAATAAGTATTTACCTCAATGTCAAAAGTGGTTCAACAAGTTGGTTTTGTTGGTTTGCAAGAAATGCTCTTCTCATACCACACATCTTGCACCCGCATTGCAAATATTTATTATTCGTCGCATGCAATAGGATCGACCCCTCCGGAGCCCGAGCAGGAGCCAGAAGCAAACGCCGAGCAGCAGATTCCGGAGCTTCAGCAAGCCGAGGAGGTCGACCCCGCCAGCGACACTAACTTGCCCGAGTGTCCCTCCCACGAGGCCTCGATCTTCACCCAAGGCAAGCCCCGGAGCATTCTAAGTCTCCCAGTTTTTATAATTAAATTACTTGAGTCCTTTTATATTGTGATGCATTAGGTATAGGAGTTGATTGAATCCTATTTGATGCATTATCCTCCCTTGATTATTGTTTACTCCTACCTTGTTATCCTGTTACTTACTTATAAATGCAGATTGCTTAGCCTGCTGAATAAAAGTAATAGTTGAGGATGTTTCCGTAATACCCTGATGGGTAGTTACCGGATCACGGTTGGCTATATTTGCTATCGTGGAAAAGAACCTGAGTTGTAGTGAAATACGGTCAACTGGAAGGCAAGGCACAAGTTTGGAAACTTGGGGCAATCCGTCTGTTGGATCGTGTAGGTTTGTATCGATGTTGGCCATCGTTCATTTTTAAACGCGCCCTTTTAATTAGGGATATGTCGGTGCCGTAATCATCGACCCCAAAGCCGGTTAGAAGCTGTTCGGGCCGGTCTCAACCCGTGTCGTGCCCTCTAGTATGGAAATTGCGATCTGCCGCGTGAGGCCATCGCCAGGTTGCAATTGGGCGGTCCGTGCTGTGAGCCCGACGATCACCACCACGAACAAGCATCGAGCGGTTGCCCAATGCATGGACCCGACGGGGAAAGTGTGGGCTGGTATTAAAGGTCTTTCACCAGCTGGTTTGGAATTCGATTCGAGTCGCCGTCTCCCCCGGTTAGTGGGAAACTATGGCGAGCTTCACCACGATACAACTCCATGTGATGATTTAAGGTTCAACTAAAATGTGGATAAGTCAACTGGATATGGTTATATTATTGATTGATAGATTCAAGTGAGTGCTCTAGTACAGGTGAAAAACCTAGAATTAAGGAATAGGTCTAAAAATGGCAGCTCATCATTATCATCAATTACCTCTCATCTGAAATTGAGCTTTTCGCAACTAAAAGATCCCAGCTCCACCTCAAAATCCTTGCATACCCTTGGAGTCTTTATTTTCAGTTGGACGGGTAAGTCTAGCTGAGTACCTTTCCGTACTCAGGGTTTATCCCGTTGTTGCAGATGGCCAGGTCTACTTTGGCTATTGTAAGCACTGCCTCTACCCAGTGGAAGGTGATGAGGAGTAGGCCTAGGGCAGGGTCGTCCAGAAGTTTTCCTTTTTCTTTTGCTGGTCTGAGACTTCTAGTGGCACATTATCTAAAAAGGGAAGAGTGAGTTGTGTGAGTTGGTTTATCAAACAATGTTTTATTTGGACCACATGTGTAGTGGTCGTGTGTCAAACTACTTCAGCTTCCGCACTTTCAAAATTCAGTATTGTAATAACTCCGTTTTAAATTCCGCACTCTGGTGTTAAATTCATTTTCGTTTTCGCTGTGATGTATCTTTACGAATGTAATCCTTGAATGATGAGATCCTGTATGATGTATGGTGTTAGAAATCCTTCGAGATTTCCGGACTACCGGGGTTATATAGGTTCAAGTATCAGTTGAAGTCAGACGGATTTGGCTAAGATAATACTTGAGCTCTTATAATCAGGACGGTTCCGCCACAGCTTGGTATCAAAGCATGGTTCAAGTGATTACCTCTGTAAAAAGCTATTTTCGAACTAAAATGGGTATTTCAAAACTACTTTCAAAACTATTTTCAATTACTAAGTGTGCCCAGTCTCGTCCTTAAGCCCTATACTAGGATTCAGGTGGCTTAACTGCTAACAGGGTTCAGGGTTTTGCTTCATGCTGGATCTTTATTTGCTGGTCCATTCTCGGGGAAAAGAGAATGCGTCGATCGCAAAAACATGCATAAAATGATTTTGTGAGATATGAGAGCATGACCGTCCAACCATCGGTCTAGGTGAGAGTTCTTATACCAAGTATGTGCGAGCTCCACGCGGACACATACGAGGGTATCAATGTTTTCAAGGGTGTTTTCTATGTTGGTGCATGGTGTTTAGTGTTGGCTTCTATGTATTTTGCGCATATTGGCCAATACTCAATTGTTTTATCATTGGGAATTGCTTTGGGCTGAAATGAATCTTCTGCAGGTACACTAACTGTGCGACCGAGTAGAACGTGTAGATAACGCATGAGAGATCGTTCTTGCCACCGACTAGAACGTTAGGACTTACGAGTCGTTATTAGTGAGTGAGAACGTAAGAACGGTCATGCATCATGTTTAAATTCTTGCATTTACATTACCTTCCCTTAAATTAAAAGTTGTCTCCTTTTTATAAAATTTGCCAACTTAATATCCGTCTCACGAGAGTTCGAAACCCCTTTTTGTTTCCACAGATGGCCAGGACTAAGCTGACCGCTTGCAAGGCCACCGGAGGCAGAGGAGTTCCGCGTCACCGCTTGGCCACCAAGCTGACCCGGAAGACGTTCTTGTCCTACTTCGGGTTGCCGACTATCCTTTGGAGGATTCTGCAGGCCGTGGGCTATGAGGAAGGACAGGAGCCCAGGTACTCGTGGCAGAAGGAGATCTACGGGCAGGATTCCTTGGTCATGGTGGAGATCAAAGTCAAGGCTTTGCCCGCCAAGCCCCACTGGACAGGGTGGACAGAAATCACCAGAGGCACCTGTGCTAAGGATGGAGCCAACAGGGCAGCATACCTAGTGCTGAAGGATATCATCGCCCGCTTCCCCGCCGACCTAGTTAGCGCTATGGCACGAGTGTTTCCCCGTGGATCACTTTTTCCATTGCGCTGGAAGTAGACTTCGGAGTCAGACTTGACAGGAAGCCCAAAGGAGAGGTTCTACTGTGAGACACCTGCGATGAGCGCCACTAGAGCTTTGCTAGGTGTATGTGAGAGTTTGGAGCGCACTCTTGAGAGCGTGTCCTTCACCCTCACCGCCACCTACCAGAGCAAGAGGAAGCTACAGGAGGACTTCGACGCTGAGGTTGCTCGTCTGCAGGAGAGGATTTAGCAGGTCACTCTTGAGCGTGACGACGCCCGCCCATAGCAGCAGCACAGTCCACTGCCAGGACAGTTGCAGAGTAGATGTACCTGACTACCGCTCTTCAGAGGGATGAGGCCCGCACCGCGCTCGACCAGCTTAGAGAGGGAGCTCTCCTCCTGATTCAGCAGATCCACGGACAGCAGGCCTACATCGACCAGCTCCACAAGGCCGTCCATCAGATGCACCACGCCGCGCAGGAGGCCGCCGCCCCAGTAGCTGAGGTCCCGGATCCCCAGGACGGAGAGGTCCTTGGTCCCGACGCCCCACCAGAGGACGCTGCATCCGCCGCTGGAGACCCCTGAGCGTTAGTTGTTAGAGATCGTTTTCTTTTGTATAGCTTGAGCTTGCTCGCTAAGTGATGTAACACCCTAAATATGTGCTGGTTTTATGTTTAAAATGGTTGATGGCATGTAAGCTTTTGGACAAAGTCCGGACTTCGATCCGGCATCTTTTATGGAAATCCGTCGTTTGCATGTCTAATTTCGAGCGATTGTTTTGTGATGTTGTATGGAAATGAGTAATTATACTTGGTCGTGTGCTAAATTTTCGAATTATGTACAGCGCGGTATTTATTCATGATCGATGTAACATCACCTAATGATTGCTTATTAATGGGATATGCAGATGTCGGCACACACTCGCAGCCAGCGTGGGCAGGGGGCAGGACAGGAGGAGAATCTGCCACCTCCCCCACCGCCGCCGATGACGCCGGAAGAGTTCTTTGGCCAGTTCTTGGGTAGCCAACGGAACATGGAGGAGATGCAGAGGCACATGGAGGCCACCCTCCGCAATATCGCTAACAACACTGCGCAGCAGCATCATCAACGCCAAGGCCCAGAGCCCAACCAGTACAGCTCCTACCGTGACTTCTTGGACACTCGCCCTCTTGTGTTCAAGGAAGCCACCGAACCACTTGAGGCTGATGAGTGGCTCAACTCCATCACTCAGAAGTTCCGTCTGCTTCGTCTGACAGAAGAGCTCAAGGTGGAGTACGCCGCCCACCTGTTGGAAGGACCCGCAGGTTTGTGGTGGGCCCAGTACCGTGCATCCTTGCCTGCAAATGCACGTGTCACTTGGGATCATTTCTCCACCGCTATGCGCAACCACTACATCCCTAGTGGTCTGATGGAAATGAAGGTTGCAGAGTTCATGAGGTTATCCTAGGGGACTAGGTCTATGTCCGAGTACCTCCACAGTTTCAACAACCTAGCTCGCTACGTCCCAGACTTTGTTGATATTGAGGCCAAGAAGATCGCAAGCTTCAAACGTGGCATGAGTGCCGATATGCTTTCCAAGATGGGCAACAGTCACCGCACCACCTTTAGTGACTTCGTCAGCGACTGCCTAAATCAAGAGGCCAATGACGGCCGGCTAGCGATAGAGACGCGCCGTCGTGCAAATGAAGGAGGTTCATCCCAGCAGAGGACCCCTTTCGGAGCACGCGCCCCATATCGCCCGCCTGTCACAGGAGCAAGATACCGACCCCCGCAGAGGAAGATCACCACCAACCGTTCCCGTCCTAGTTATCAGAAGCCCTACACTGCTCCCATGATGCAGAATAAGAACAAAGCAGGAAGTGCAGGAGGTCCCAAGACCCCGTACGTGATTGGTCCATGCTATAACTGTGGTCAGACTGGACACCTATCACGTCAGTGCCCTCGCCCAAAGAAGCAGTACACTCAGCCCCCACCTCGTACGGGTCATGTGCATCACACCACCGTGGAAGAAGTGCCAGAAGGAGAGCCTGTCACCGCTGGTACGTTCTTGTTAATCAATGCCCCGCAATTGTGTTGTTTGATTCTGGAGCATCGCATTCTTTCATAAGTGAGAACTTTGTTTTGAGAAGTAACCTTGAGTTGATAGAGTTAGACCGGGGATATCAGATAAGTTCCGTCGGAGCTGTTCTCTCCGCGCGAAAAATGGCTAAAGGAGTGGAAATGACCTTCGGGGATAAGAAGGCCATAGTGGATCCCATCGTCATTCCTGGTCTAGGTTTGGATGTAATCTTGGGTATGGGTTGGATGAAACTCTGGAAAGTCAATCTTGACGTCGCAGAACGAGTAGTTTCTATGGTTAGCCCTCGCAATGGGTCTACTTTTCGGTTCAAGTTACCCCGAAACCCCCATGAGATTGGAGTGTTATTCAATGTCATGGCAAAGCAGATAGCCGAGATTCCGATAGTATGTGAGTTTCCGGATGTTTTCCCCGATGAGTTGCCTGGACTACCGCCAGATAGGGATGTGGAGTTTGCTATAGAGTTAATCCCTGGAACAGCACCCATATCCCGGAGACCGTATAGAATGCACGCTAAAGAGTTAGCAGAGCTTAAGGTTCAGTTGCAAGAGCTTTTGGATAAGGGTTTGATACGCACTAGTTCGTCACCTTGGGGATGTCCCGCTATCTTTGTGAAGAAGAAGGATAAAACTTTAAGGATGTGCGTGGATTACACACCGTTGAATGCCGTAACTATAAAGAACAAATATCCCTTACCCCGAATCAATGTCTTGTTTGATCAGTTGTCAAAGGCGAAAGTATTCTCTAAGATCGACCTGAGGTCAGGATACCATCAGATTAAGATCAGAAGAGAAGATATACCGAAAACAGCTTTCTCCACCAGATACGGACTCTATGAGTATCTTGTTATGTCCTTTGGATTGACCAATGCACCGGCACATTTCATGTACCTGATGAATTCGGTCTTCATGCCAGAGTTGGATAAGTTTGTTGTAGTGTTCATCGATGACATCTTGGTATATTCTGAAAATGAGAAGGATCATGCTGAGCATCTACGAGTCGTTCTAACCCGGCTTAGAGAGCATAAGTTGTATGCTAAGTTCAGCAAGTGTGAGTTTTGGTTGAAGAAGGTACCTTTCCTTGGTCATGTCCTTTCAGAGGAAGGGATCTCTGTAGACCATTCTAAAGTACAAGAGGTTATGGATTGGGAAGCACCCACGAGTGTTTTTGAGGTTCACAGCTTTTTGGGTTTGGCAGGATACTACCGTCGGTTTATTCCGGATTTTTCAAGAATAGCCAAGCCTATGACCCGTTTAACGTAGAAAAACAAGAAGTTCGAATGGACTCCAGAGTGTGAAACAGCTTTTCGCACTCTGCGAACGCTGTTGACATCCGCACCTGTTCTGGCTCAGCCAAACTTGGAGGAACCTTTTGATGTGTTTTGTGACGCATCCAAGATTGGACTTGGGTGTGTACTCATGCAAAATGGAAGAGTTATCGCCTATGCTTATCGTCAGTTGAGACCACACGAAGAGAATTACCCCACTCATGATTTGGAACTAGCAGCCGTCGTGCATGCGCTCAAGATTTGGAGGCATTATCTTATGGGAAATCTATGTCATGTGTACACGAATCATAAAAGTCTGAAATATATCTTCACCCAGCCAGAGTTGAACATGAGGCAGAGAAGATGGTTGGAGCTAATTAAGGATTACAACCTTGAAGTGCATTACCACCCCGGAAAAGCAAACGTTGTAGCCAATGCCTTGAGTCGCAAGACTCATTGCAACTCCCTACAACCACTGTTGGAAGATGGATTTAACCTTATGCACTCTGTTATGCTGAACAATATCACTCTTCAGTGCACCTTAGAAAGTGACATCATCGAGAGACAAAGGACCGATGAAGAGATCTGTCAGATTAAGAAGAGGTTGGAAACCAGTAGTTCTTTGAACTTCCGCACAGATGAGCAGGGAATTCTATGGTATAATCAGAGGTTGGTTGTTCCTAAAGACACTGAGCTGAAAGAAAGAATTCTGAATGAAGCTCACAATTCAAAGTTATCTATCCATCCAGGAAGCAGTAAGATGTACCAGGATTTGAGAACCAGGTATTGGTGGTCAAAGATGAAGAAAGAAGTTGCAGCTTATGTTGCAAGATGTGATACTTGCTGCAGGATAAAAGCTATGCACCTGAGACCTGCTGGATGAAGACCGATGAAGAGATCTGTCAGATTAAGAAGAGGATGGAAACCAGTAGTTCTTTGAACTTCAGGACTGATGAGCAGGGAATCTTGTGGTATGACCAGAGGTTGGTTGTTCCTAAGGACACAGAGCTGAAAGAAAGAATTCTGAATGAAGCTCACAATTCGAAGTTATCCATTCACCCCGGAAGCAGTAAGATGTACCAGGATTTGAGAACCAGGTATTGGTGGTCAAAGATGAGGAAAGAAGTTGCAGCTTATGTTGCAAGATGTGATACTTGCTGCAGGGTAAAAGCTATACACCTGAGACCTGCCGGACTGTTACAACCGTTATCAATCCCAGAGTGGAAATGGGAAGAAATCAGTATGGATTTCATCACCGGCCTTCCCACTACTCAAAAAGGAAATGATTCTATCTGGGTTATCGTGGATCGGTTATCTAAAGTGGCTCACTTCATACCCGTTAAGACTACACACCGCCCTCATCAGTATGCAGACTTGTATATCCAGAATATCTTGAGGCTACATGGGATTCCGAAGCGGATTGTCTCTGATAGAGGACCCCAGTTCATAGCACGTTTTTGGGAACAGTTGCACAAGGAAC
This sequence comes from Coix lacryma-jobi var. lacryma-jobi, assembly GCA_009763385.1. Lineage (NCBI taxonomy): Eukaryota > Viridiplantae > Streptophyta > Magnoliopsida > Poales > Poaceae > Coix > Coix lacryma-jobi. Next base: position 50,991,315 of record CM019828.1, read on the forward strand.
TAGGAACTAAGTTGGTAAGAAGTTCCGCCTATCACCCCCAGACTGCAGGACAGACGGAGAGGGTAAATCAGATTTTGGAAGATATCCTAAGAGCTTGTGTTCTATCTTCAGGAGAGTCGTGGGAGAAATGGTTACCCCTTGCCGAGTTTTCATATGACAACAACTATCAGGAAAGTATAAAGATGGCACCGTTTGAAGTTTTGTATGGACGAAGATGCAGAACCCCAGTAAATTGGGTTGAGTCAGGAGATCGAGGATTCTATGGGTCAGATTATATGAAGGATGCTGAAGAGATTGTGCAAACAGTACAACAACATATTAAGGTAGCACAATCCAGACAAAAGAGTTATGCCGATACACGGAGAAGACCTCTGGAATTTCAAGTAGGAGACTATGTGTATCTTAAGGTCTCACCTATGAGAAAGGTCCAACGTTTTGGAATTAAGAAGAAACTAGCACCTCGATATGTGGGACCTTACCGGATCATAGCAAAGAAGGGACAAGTGGCATACGAAGTACAGTTACCCCCAGAAATGAACACAGTTTTCCCAGTGTTCCACGTATCACAGTTAAAGAAGTGTCTTCGAGTTCCAGAACAAGAAGAAGTTCGGATTCCAGACGTCACCATCAGATCGGATCTGGAGTACTACGAGCAGCCCAAGGAGGTTTTGGACACCAAGACCCGAGAGACTCGTAACCGAACGGTGAAGACTTACAAGATTCTATGGAGCAATCACGGACCCAACGATGCGACTTGGGAAACAGAGGAGTACTTACGCGTAAATTACCCCGCTTTTTATAAAGACCGGTACGTAACTCAAATCTCGGGACGAGATTTCTTTAAGGGGGGAAGGGCTGTGACACCCTAGTGTCAAGCACTGCATTAGGCACTGCAATTAGATACTAAGAAAGCATAAGCAATGCATTGCATCATTTCATGTGCATGAGAGTGCTTTTGTCTTTTGTTTATTTATTTGGTTTTGGATTTCTATTTGACTCGATGATTTAAGTGGATCTCTGCTTGAGCAAAGAGTTTTATAAAATAGAGTTGGAGTTTTTGACCTAGTTCAAAATAGTTTATCAGATAAAAATGAGGCAAAGAAAATGGTTTATGTTGCAAAACTGGCTTTATTTATGTGGAGGTTGTAAAAATAGTTTTCAGAAAAAGTGTCTTATATGAAAGTTGTAGAGAAAATTATTTTGAGCAACTTTCATATTTGGGTCAAAACCTAGTTTGGAGTTTTTGAAACTGTTTTGAATGGTCAAAGTTTGAAAAAATTTGGAAAAAGAAAAGGAAAACGATTTCTCTCGCGCCCCACCTTTCGGCCCATCTGGCCTTTCGGCCCAACTCGCGCGCGCCGGCCTAGCTCGCCAACTCGCGCGCGCCGGCCCAGCTCGCCCGCTCGCGTGCGCCGGCCCGCTCCCGCACTCGCCCGCGCGCCGCGCGCGCCGCGCACCCCCGCCCGCCTGACGCCCGTGCCGTACGCTGGCCGCAAGCGCCGCGTGGCCGCCTTTGCCTGCACCGTATCCCGCTTGCCCTATCGCCGCAAGATCGTTGCTCGCTCGATCATGCCACGATCCCTGCTCGCCAGTCGCCGCTCGCCTCGCCTGCCGAGCCCTGCTGCCCGCGCGCGCCGCATGCCACGCCGTGGCCCCCGCCACGACCGGCCGTCCGCCGCTCCGACGACCAAAACCCCGCGCGCTCGCACTCCTCTCTCTTTCACTCCTCACTCGCGCCCCCTCACTCTCGCTCTCACTCCCTCTCCTGCCCGCGAACGCAAGGCCGAGCGCTCACCTCGCCTTGGCCACTGCACGCCACCGCGAGGGCGCCTCCCCACGTTCCAGCCCTCACTGAGCCACCGCCGGCCGATTAACTCCGGCCACCACTCCGCCATCATCTAGACTGCACGGTGCTCCCGCTTCCACTCCGCCGGAGCCCCACCACTGCCAAAACGAGAAGTGCCATTTCTCGGCCGCCAACGACGACCGGGAGTGCACGCCATTGTTCTACACCACCCGAACCTTTGCCGAGCCTCGTATCTCCCGTCGAGCTTCACCGAGTCAAGGCAAGGTGAGAACACCTATCCACCTCAACGCTACCGCTCCCTATCTCACTCTATCTCCCCGGCCGAGCGCCATGGGCGCCGCCGCGGCCATGCTCAAGGTCGCGCTCCTCTGGAGCCAATCAAGCCAAACCAACCCCGTGGCTGTGCTCCTTAGGGTTCACTCGAGCTTTTGCCTCCCCCAATTTCTCCGGCCGCCGCCGGAAACGGCGTAGCCGCGCGTTGCCGCCATCACCGTGCGCCGCCGCTCGCCGCCGGCATGCTCCGGCCGTGCGCTAGCCAAACCACCTACACCTCTCGGTGCGCCTCGTCGAGGCGAGTTCACAAGCCTAGCTTCCCCGCCGGCGACCTCACCGTCGGCGAGGAATCGACGGTCAAACCTCTCCCCTGTTTTCCATCTCGCCCGAGCCTCGAGCCAGGCCTCGGACGGGCGATTGTTTTCCGTCTCGCCCGAGCCTCGAGCCAGGCCTCGGACGGGCGATTGTTTTCCGTCTCGCCCGAGCCTCCGAGCCATGCCTCGGACAGACGTTTGTTTTTATCATCTCGCTCGAGCTAGGCCTCGAGCGAACCCTCGGGCACTGTCTCGTTCGAGCCGGGCCTCGAGCGAACACACACCTACCGCCGTGCGCTCGATCCAGGTTGGGTCGAGTTGGACTGGGCCGAAAGCCCCGTTTGGGCTAGAATAAAAGTTTTTCTTTTTCTGCGCAGCAACTAAGTTTGTTAATTTTGCTATAATTAATCGGTAGCTCTGTTAATTATGAAATTTCAGTTTTGCTAGTTTGCTTATGAGCAGATCTATCATGGAAAAATATGAAAGTATTTTTGGCAGAAGTTTATTTTACTGTTTTCATTTATTCCAGTATATATGCTCTTGCTAAGATAAATGGTTATATATGTTTTCTGGTTGAGTTAATTCCTGGAAAATTTTGTGTAAGTTTATTATCATGTTTTACACCTGTGAAAAATATATGATGCACTATTTATGTGGAAAAAGTTTCTGTTATGGTTTAAAGTCCTTTTTGGCTTATTTCTTAAGAATAAATGTTAAGGTGTTTTATATGCTGAAATAAAATATGGGAAAATTTGTATAGTCTCTGTTTATGACGTCCAAGCTAAGAAAAATGTAAGCATGATCTGTTATGTGAAGAAATCTGAAGTTGTTTTACAAATGTGCTTTTCTGTGTTTTTCTTTGGAAATTCATGTAAGAAATAATATAATGTTTCTGTTCATGGAACTTTCTTGATAAGCATAAAATGTGAAGTAGAATCTGGGAAAAGTACGAAGTTGAGTGTATCACCCTTTTCCAGTAGGGTTGTAGTTCAAGTGGTTTATTTTGGGACAGATTTGTTTATTTGGTGTAGGCTTGTATGTTTATGCTCTGGCCACAAGTTTTCTGCAGTAGAATGCTTTTGAGTAAAAGAAGCCAGGAAAATTATGAACTCTGCTGTTTGACACTTTTTGGATAAGGAGCTAGTTCAAAGTACCTTTTGAGCAGTTTATTTGTTATTTTTGTATCTGCAGTTCTGTATTTTATTTTTGGCTGGAATTTATTCAGTAGAGTCTTGAGAGTGTTAATTATTTTCTGAAATTTTGTGGATTTTTCTGAGTTCAGAAAAATGCACTTGCAGTTCAAACCTGAATTTCGTTTGAATTATTAAATAAGAAATAGGTGAATAAAAGGATTTTGTTTCATGAATTAAATAAGTATTTACCTCAATGTCAAAAGTGGTTCAACAAGTTGGTTTTGTTGGTTTGCAAGAAATGCTCTTCTCATACCACACATCTTGCACCCGCATTGCAAATATTTATTATTCGTCGCATGCAATAGGATCGACCCCTCCGGAGCCCGAGCAGGAGCCAGAAGCAAACGCCGAGCAGCAGATTCCGGAGCTTCAGCAAGCCGAGGAGGTCGACCCCGCCAGCGACACTAACTTGCCCGAGTGTCCCTCCCACGAGGCCTCGATCTTCACCCAAGGCAAGCCCCGGAGCATTCTAAGTCTCCCAGTTTTTATAATTAAATTACTTGAGTCCTTTTATATTGTGATGCATTAGGTATAGGAGTTGATTGAATCCTATTTGATGCATTATCCTCCCTTGATTATTGTTTACTCCTACCTTGTTATCCTGTTACTTACTTATAAATGCAGATTGCTTAGCCTGCTGAATAAAAGTAATAGTTGAGGATGTTTCCGTAATACCCTGATGGGTAGTTACCGGATCATGGTTGGCTATATTTGCTATCGTGGAAAAGAACCTGAGTTGCAGTGAAATACGGTCAACTGGAAGACAAGGCACAAGTTTGGAAACATGGGGCAATCCGTCTGTTGGATCGTGTAGGTTTGTATCGATGTTGGCCCTCGTTCGTTTTTGAACGCGCCCTTTTACTTAGGGATATGTCGGTGCCGTAATCATCGACCCCAAAGCCGGTTAGAAGCTGTTCGGGCCGGTCTCAACCCGTGTCATGCCCTCTAGTATGGAAATTGCGATCTGCCGCGTGAGGCCATCGCCAGGTTCCAATTGGGCGGTCCGTGCTGTGAGCCGCGACGATCACCACCACGAACAAGCATCGAGCGGTTGCCCAATGCATGGACCCGACGGGGAAAGTGTGGGCTGGTATTAAAGGTCTTTCACCAGCTGGTTTGGAATTTGATTCGAGTCACCGTCTCCCCCGGTTAGTGGGAAACTATGGCGAGCTTCACCACGATACAACTCCATGTGATGATTTAAGGTTCAACTAAAATGTGGATAAGTCAACTGGATATGGTTATATTATTGATTGATAGATTCAAGTGAGTGCTCTAGTACAGGTGAAAAACCTAGAATTAAGGAATAGGTCTAAAAATGGCAGCGCATCATTATCATCAATTACCTCTCATCTGAAATTGAGCTTTTCGCAACTAAAAGATCCCAGCTCCACCTCAAAATCCTTGCAAACCCTTGGAGTCTTTATTTTCAGTTGGACGGGTAAGTCTAGCTGAGTACCTTTCCGTACTCAGGGTTTATCCCGTTGTTGCAGATGGCCAGGTCTACTTTGGCTATTGTAAGCACTGCCTCTACCCAGTGGAAGGTGATGAGGAGTAGGCCCAGGGCAGGGTCGTCCAGAAGCTTTCCTTTTTCTTTTGCTGGTCTGAGACTTCTAGTGGCACATTATTTAAAAAGGGAAGAGTGAGTTGTGTGAGTTGGTTTATCAAACAATGTTTTATTTGGACCACATGTGTAGTGGTCGTGTGTCAAACTACTTCAGCTTCCGCACTTTCAAAATTCAGTATTGTAATGACTCCGTTTTAAATTCCGCACTCTGGTGTTAAATTCGTTTTCGTTTTCGCTGTGATGTATCTTTACGAATGTAATCCTTGAACGATGAGATCCTGTATGATGTATGGTGTTAGAAATCCTTCGAGATTTCCGGACTACCGGGGTTATATGGGTTCAAGTATCAGTTGAAGTCCGACGGATTTGGCTAAGATAATACTTGAGCTCTTATAATCAGGACGGTTCCGCCACACGGCGTCGGCGACCGCTGACGGCTAGTAGAATCCTGCACGGAAAGCCTTACGTACCAACGTCTTTGCAGCCGCATGGTTCCCACATTTGCCGGCATGGATGTCGAAGAGAATTTCGAGGCCATCCTCCTTGGAGATGCATTTTTGGAGTACCTCGTTTCTGGAGTTTTTGCGCATGAGCGTACCGTCGACCATGATGTAATTGTTGACGCGGCGAACGAGGCGCTCAGCTTCGGTCTTGTCGGCGGGGATAAGGTTCTCAGAGAGATATTTGATGAAGTCATCGCACCAGTCGGATGGCGTTGAGGGAACGGCGGCGACCAATTTTATCGGCGGAAGTGGGGTCATGGCGTCCGTGGGTGAGCCGAAGCCTGAGTGGTCGGCGATGGAGGGCTCGAGCAGATCATGGACGAATACGCCGGCGGGGGCCAGAGATCTTGACGACGCCAACTTGGAGAGCTCATCGGCCGCCTGGTTCCGATCACGTGGTAGATGATGGTATTCGATACCGAAGAATTTACCTTCAATTTTCCGGATGGCGGTGCAGTAGGCGGTCATCTTGTCGTTGGAGCAATTCCAGTCCTTGTTGAGCTGGTTGATGACGAGGGCGGAGTCGCCGTAGACCATGAGGCGCTTGACGCCTAGCTCGTTGGCGATGCGTAAACCGTGGAGGGTGGCTTCATACTCGGCGGCGTTGTTGGAGGCTGGGAAGAGTAGCCGTAAAGCGTAGCGGAGCTTTTCACCGGAGGGAGATGTGAAGAGGAGACCGGCGCCGGCGCCATGCAAGGTGAGGGAGCCGTCGAATAAAAGGGTCCAATGTTCTGGCGCTTCCGGCGGTACTGGAGTTTGGAGATCCGTCCATTCGGCGAGGAAATCAGCGAGTGCTTGTGATTTGATTGTTTGGTGACCTTGAAAGGCGATGTCGTAGGAGCCAAGCTCGATGGCCCACTTGATGATGCGTCCCGTAGTGTCCTTGTTGTGGAGAATGTCCCCGAGAGGGAATTCCGTGACGACAGTGACCCGCTCGGAGCTTTGGAAATAGTGGCGTAGCTTAAGTGCAGTAATAAGGACCGCGTAGAGGAGCTTTTGTACCTGAGGGTATCGAGTTTTGGAGTCGTTCAATACCTCGCTGACGAAGTAGCAGGGTCGCTGGACGGTGTAGGAGTGGCCAACTTCCTCGCGTTCGACGACAATGACGGAGCTGACGACCCGGTTTGTGGCGGCGATGTAGAGCAGCAGGGGCTCCTTCTCCTTAGGTGCGGCAAGCACAGGAGGTTGGGTGAGGTACTTCTTCAGATCGGAGAAGGCGCGATCGGCTTCGGCGTCCCGTACGAACTTTTCGCCAGCCTTGAGGAGCTTGAAGAAGGGTAGCCCTTTTTTGCCGAGCCTGGAGATGAAACGGCTGAGGGATGCCATGCACCCGGTGAGCTTCTGGATGTCCTTCACATTGGAGGGAGCTCGCATGCGGAGAATGACGGAAGTCTTGTCGGGGTTTGGGCGAATGCCGTCACGGCTGACGATGTTGCCGAGCAGGTTTCCAGATGACACGCCGAAGATGCACTTATTGGGATTGAGCTTCCACTTGAACCTATTGAGGGCCTTAAAGGTTGGTTCAAGATCGGAGATGAGCGTGTCGGTGGTGCAAGTTTAGACGACGACGTCATCCACGTAAGCTTCGACTTTCTCCGGGATGAGGTCCTTCAGGCAATCCTGGATCGCACGTTGGTACGTGCGCCGGCGTTCTTCAGCCCGAACAACATGGTCGTGTAGCAGAATGCGCCGAAGGGCGTGATGAACGCCGTTTTGATCTGGTCTTCTACCTTCAAGGCAATTTGATGGTAACCGGAATAGCAATCGAGAAAGGAGAGAAGTTCGCACCTGGCGGTAGAGTCGATGACCTCGTCAATGCGAGGGAGGAGGAAGGGGTCCTTAGGGCAGTGCTTATTGAGATCGGTGTAGTCAACGCACATATGTCATTCTTTATTCTTTTTTAGTACAAGAACCGGGTTAGCAAGCCAATCCGGGTGATACACCTCTTTTATAAAACTGGCAGCTAGGAGCCGGGTGAGCTCTACCCTAATTGCCTCCTTCCTATCTGGCGCGAAGCGACAGAGCTTTTGGCGAACCGGCCTGGCGGTTGAGGAGACATTCAGGGAGTGCTCGACGAACTTCTGTGGAACCCCAAGCATGTCCGCTGGTTTCCAGGCGAACACGTCAACGTTGCTCCGTAGGAAGCTGACGAGCGCGTCTTCCTATTTGGGGTCGAGGTTGGTGCCGATGACGACAGTCTTCTCCGGAGCGCCATCCACCAGGGGCACCTACTTCATGTCATTCGACTTCTTGCTGGAGCGCTGGTCGGAGGTCTCCGGGATCTCGAGATCGTCGGGGCGGAGCTTAGCGGCATCGGCAATGCAGTCTTGGGCACCCTGGAGCTGTTGGCGTGTCTCGGCGGAGTTGATTGTCTCTTGCTCGCACTCGTACGCCACTCGGAGATTTGCCCAAACACTAAGGATGCCTTTCTTCGTTGGCATCTTGAGCACGAGGTAGGCGTAGTGTGGAACAGCCAAGAGCTTGGAGAGCGCCGGGCGACCGAGGATGTCGTGGTAGGCGGTGTCGAAGTCGGCGACGATGAAGGTGATGTACTCTTCGTGGAAGTGGACGGAGGTGCTGAACTGCACTGGGAGGGTTATATGTCCAACGGGCATGGATGGTTTACCTGGTACGATGCCCCAGAAGGGGAAATTCGCCGGGAACAAATCCCGCTTGGAGTAGTCGAGTTCGTGGAAAGCTGATGAGAAGATGATGTTGAGGGCGCTTCCCCCATGGACAAGGACTTTGCGATAGCGGCAGTTGGAGATCATCGGGTCGATGACGAGAGGAAAATGCCTTGGATACTTGTCGTCCGACCATTGGTCCTCTCTAGAGAAAGTGATGGGGCGCTCCGACCAGTCGAGGTAGCGAACGTTGGCGGGGTCGTCGGTGATGGCCGCGACATAGGAGATGTCGCGTCGTACTTGGCGCCGCTTTTGCTCAGTCTCGATGACGACATTGCCGCCAAAGATGGTGAGGGTCCTCGCTGGTGCACAGAAAGCGGGCTCGTTGTTGTCGGCGTCCTTGTCCTTGTCGTTGTCGATTCGCGGTCGCTTGTCGTCGCTCCTGCGGACGTTGCGGGCGATGGTGTCGCACTCGCGCATGGAGTGTCTGGCGCCTTTATGGAGAGGACATGGGCCATTGAGGAGCTTCTCATAGTCATTGTCGTAGGTGCGCCTTGGCCGAGTATTGGTGTTGGCGATGTAGCGGCGGTCGTGCCGACGGCGGTCTGTTCTCGGACGGGAAGACTCTGGCCGATCGTGCCGGCGATCTCGGTAGTCGCGGTGGTCGCGCTGCTTCGAGCGGTGGTCGCGTCCTTCATTGCATCGTTCATTGCGACAATCGTCCTCACGACGACGCTCCTGGGACCTTGATTGGCGACGCGGGCATTCATGGTGACAATGGGCGTCGTCGGCATCGGCGTAGGAGTTGGTGATCATCATTAGTTCGGTGACCGTGGTTACCTTTTTCCGGATGATCTTGTCACAGAGCTCCTTATGGCATAGACCGTTGGAGAACGTAGAGATGGCTTCAGCATCGGCGATCTCTGGAATCGTGAGCCGCATAGTGGAGAATCGTCGAATGTAGCTTCGGAGGCCTTCGTTGTGCTCCTGGTGGACGTTCTGGAGATCATAGCGCGTTCCTAGCTGAACGCAGGTGGCGCTGTAAGTCTTGATGAAGACTTCCTTCAGTTGCTCCCAGGTGTCGATGGAGTTCTCGGCGAGCTTGTGGAGCCAGCTGTTGGCCGAAGATGACAGCATTACGGGGAGGTACTTGGCCATCAAGTCGGATCCTCCGCCGGCTGCCTAAATGGCGATTTCGTACGTGGTAAGCCACTGCTCTGTGTTAGCCTTTCCATCGTACTTGTCCACCGTGGTGACTTTGAAGCCCTGAGGCCATTGGATGGCATGGAGCCTGGAGGTGAAAGGGCGTGGCCCTGTCGAGGCGTCGGGAGCTGGAGCTTGATCGCGAGCGCGATTGCCTTGGGAGACTTCTTGGTCGCAACGTGGCGGCGATCTCCGTCGGCGTGTGGGATGCGGGCTTGGAGGCGTTCTGCTGTACGATGATCCGGAGGGTGAGGCGTAGCGGCCTCTCTCGTTGCACTGTATGGTGGCAGCTTTGACATGGGCGACAACCTTCTGTAACTCCGGGGTCAGCGGAAGCTTGGAGAGTTCGTTGTAGACGACGGCGAGGTTGGCGCTTGCGGTCGGGTAAACGGGTTGATCATCGACCATGTCAAACTCGTAGATGAGGTCACGGCCTCCAGCTTGGTCGCGCTCCCGACGTCGCTCGTTGTCGCGATGCTCCCGGTCGCTTCGCTCCTGGTCGCGTCGTTCGTCGTCCCGCCGGCGTTGCCGGTCGATGTTGCGTTGCTCCCGATTGGCGCGTTCGCCTTCTGCTTCATTCGGCGGTGGGGGGCTATCGGTGGAGACGTTGAAGATGAAGCCGCCGCGATACGGCGGGAAGTCGGCCCTAGAGTCGGTGGAGATGATGGTTGTAGACCGCGTGGAGGTGGAGCCGTTTGTCGTGGTAGATCGGGACGCCGAACTTTCCGGCACAGTGTTACCGGAGATCTCTTGTAGAGTCACCATGCCGACGAATGGAGATGGAGTCATTCGATCGCGCTTGCTGGTCGGAGCCATCTTGTCGGAGCCGAGAGATTGGAGCTGGTCGGAGAGCCGTCGCAACGCCTGGTGCTGATATGTAGGAGCCACACCACGTAGCCCGAAGGGCATGGACGTTGGAGACGAGGCGCGGCGGTGAGTCGGATGCCGATCCGATCTGGGGCGGCAGGTGGGTCGCGCGCTTGAAACTCCCAATGGTGTACCTGAAAATTGCTCAAGGCAAGATTGGTCGGAAAGCTGTATGCGAGCTACCTCGATGGCGTCGATGCATTCTACAAGTCCTTGGTTGGCTCGGTCGATGGATTCGATTAGGTCGTCGCAAGGGACGATTCTTGGCGGACGACGTGTCGGCTTGGTGACGCTGCGGATGGACGGTAGAGCGTCCGACTTAGGAAGCTGCGCAGATTCCATGATTTTCGGAGCAGGAGCGTGGTCACCCACGGTCCAGATCATAGATCCGATCTGAAAAGTGGTGCCCGACTCTGGAAGAACCATGGAGCGAGGGAAAGTAACCGCTTGGCAGATCATGATGTCATAGCACAGACCCCCTACCTGGCGCGCCAACTGTCGACGAAATATGGTCGATAGTCTACCGAGGGGTATGCCCAAGGTAGTAGATTGAGCGGCGGAGGCGTGCGAGACGTCTGCAAAGCGTAAACACAGGGACGAGAGACGGCGATTTAGACAGGTTCGGGCCGGCAAGTCGCCGTAGTACCCTACGTCCTGTGTTCTGGTGGCTGGTTTGTATTGATGGGTTGGAATATGGCATGAGTTTGGAGGGGGTCCCTGCTCGCCTTATATAGCTGGGGAGGAGGGTTACAACTTGTCGAACCCTAACAGATTACCATCGGTTCCTTTTGGCAAGGAATCCGGGTCTATCTATTCGGATCTTCCTTGTCGAGCAAGTCATCAGGAGAGTCCTTGGCGGTTGTGACGGCCTGGTCGCGGGCCACAAGGCCATCTGGCTGGGCTGCATCTGTAGGAGAGCCCAAATCGTGCCATGGGGGTATACGGGAGTAATATCCCCACAGAGATTGAAGTGAGTGTAGAATGACAAGCCAAAAAAAGGAGAGGATATAAGGAATCGTGAATTGGCTTGACCATGTTAATGATTATCCATATATGTCTCTATGTGCGGATACATGGGTGTATGCTGAGTCTCGAGTGATGAGTGATTGTCAACGGGTTTGATCGCATGTTCTTTGGCTTGTGTTGTGCAGGTGTCGAGCACGGAGACAGTGATTGAGGGCAAGGTGAAGGTCAAGTACAGACGTGTCGTGCCGACGGACCGGGAGCGGTGAAGGGCGGACGTGAGGCTTGGACTGAGGGACCGGTGGCCTAAGGATCAGCTGTGGTGGCTGGCAGCCTGGGACAACGACGAGCGAAGACTTGCGGGGCATGGTGTTGCTCGGGTCAAGGACCTGGGGACACATGTCGGTGGACGGGGTGCACGGGCGGTGCATCCCCTTTACAGCTCTGGTTTGGTGGTTGAGCCACAGAAAAACCACCGGGTGGACGGTTTCCAGGTTTGGGCCACAAAACCTGGGGGTGCTGCGGGTTTGCCGAGTTTGGGCCACAAAACTCGGGCTGAGGACGGTTTCCAGGTTTGGGCCTTAAAACCTGGGTGCTGGAAGGTTTCTGAGTTTGGGCCACAAAACTCAGGCGATGGGCGGCTGGTTTCCCGGTTTGGGCCACAAAACCGGGGGATGGACATGATGGCCTGGATTCCCGGTTTCGGCCACAAAACCGGGGGACGGAGTCCGTGAAAAGGACAAGCGGAGCGGAGGCGGCAATCGGTGAGGTTGTGTCAAGGCAACGCTACCAGTTGTGCGGGCGTGGCCGTCGAATCAACATCTTCCACGAGTTGGTCCAGGATAGCCTTAGGGTTTGGCTGGGTCTCTCTGTAAATAACTAGGGGTAGAGTGGGAATTAGAATTTGGATAAGTAGGGGGAGACACCCACCTCCCAAAATATCTCAGTCATTTGCTCTTTTGCTTCTAGGGTTTCCTGCTCTCCCCATCCTCTGCTGTAGCGAACCTGAGATCCACAGAGAAGAGAACAATACCTCTGTGCCTGTGAGATTTTTGAGGAAGTGAGACCGTAATCTCACTATTGTAGCGTGTGGTAGCCACACGGTTGCAAATTCGTGGTTGAGATTCGTGTTTTGTTCTTGTTCTTCGTGAGTTCCTTTTTCTTCACGTTTTCCCATCGTTCAATCTCTTTGTCTGGTGCGTTACTTGCAAATCCGTTTGAACCAAGTTGTTCTAGATTGTGAGGCAACTCTTTTCACCGAAGGATTTCATCTTTAACCTCACGAGCTTGTAGATCGATTGATTTTCATTTCGGGTCAAGCTTTTCTCCTTTCCCCTGAAATTCTTCGATTCATCGATTTGGAGATAGGTTCGAGCCATGATCTCTTTGAGATAGCTCACTATCCTCCTTGTGACTCATCTCTCCAAGTTTGATCCCTAGAGGATTTGTTTTGGGAGAGTTTGGATCAAATTGGTGAACGAACAGGTCAAAGTCGGGGTGACCGGACGCTGGCTCGATACTGATCGGACGCGTCCGGTGGTTGAATGTCGTGCGACGACTTTGCTGTAACCTGACCGGACGCTGCTCCTAATCTTGGACCGGACTCGCTCCTTCTACTGTTCATAGTTTTTCGTCTTGACTGACCGGACGCTAGGGGTGTGACCGGACGCTCAGTGACCGTGAGTCCGGTCACAAACAGAGAGCTTCCAAACTCGATTTTGATCGACCGGACGTGTCCGGTGCCTGTTGACCGGACGCTCCAATGAGTCTGGTCAGTGCTGTTTCTCGCTGGTTCGTCCGCGGTTCGTTTGTCTGTTGTCGGTTTTGATTTCCGGCTCTTGCGTTGGGTTTCTAGAGTTGTGAAGTGTTCCGCTGAGCTTCTTGGGAGCATCCACCCTACATCTAGGGTCATGAACACTTACGAGCTCTAGGGTTTGCTCTTGGGGTTGATTTACGGGACAATAGCGACAAGTTTCCAAAAGGAATTTTGAAGCTCCCATTCACCCCCCCCTCTGGTCGCTTTCTGGTTGCACTCTCGGTCCTTCAATTAGTATCGGAGAAGGTTAAGGATCTTCCACCTTAGCCGGTTCAAGATCCACAGAAGGCGACATGGATCGCGGCGTGGGCAAACCGCCGTTTTTCGATGGGACGGACTATGCGTATTGGAAGATACGCATGTCGGCCTATCTCCAGAGCATGGGCTCTTCTGTCTGGGAGATTTGCAACAAGGAGGATTACGTTGTCTTGGCTGCTCATGTCACTCAGCTTCAGATAGATGAGCACGATGCCAATAGCCGAGCGTGTAACGCTCTTTTCTCCTATTTGAGCATGTCCGAGTTCGATCGCGTTTCTCACCTCCCCACGGCTCGTGAGATTTGGGCGACCCTCATGCGCTTCCATGAGGGAACCACTCAAGTCAAATCCCATCTCTACGAGTTGCACAAGCGGGAGTATGAGAACTTTTGACATATGCCTGGCGAGAGCATAGAGAGTTTATTCGCTCGCTTTCAGGTCATTGTCAACAAGATGAGAGCGAACAAGGAGCTGTTGCCTTTCAACGATCATGAGAGGGCTCTGAAGCTTTTGCATACTCTCGATCGGTCGGTGTGGGACTCAAAGGTCCAGGCGATCATCGAATCGTCTAACTATGAGACCCTCACTTGCGACGAGCTCTTTAGTAAACTCAAGTCTAGTGAGATTGACGCCATGTCGAGGGCTTCTTATGAAAATCCTTCTGGCCCGACCATGGCTTTGGTTTCTGGCTCTTTTGCTAACACCTCTAGAGGATTTGCACTTTCTTCTCTCTTCTCTATCACGGAGGAGCAGTTGGAGTCTTTGGGGGATGACGAGTTGGCTTTGCTTGCCAACCGGTTCTCGCGGTTCCACAACAACCGCATGAACCGTCGCCGCGGAGGAGGACGCTCAGGATGCTTTGAGTGCGGCGACCCCGACCACTTCATCGCCAACTGTCCCAAGAAGAAGCACACATCTGGGAAGGGCGATCATGGGCACAAGTACGACTCCAGCAAGCGTAAGGAGAAGTACGTCCCCGCAAAGCACAAACGGAAGGGCAGCTTCGACAAGGAGTACATCAAGAAGAAGTACTTGGAGAAGGCCCATGCTGAGCAGCATGCTTTCTTCGCCACGCTCAGCGACGTCAATGGCTCGGATGACGACTCCGCTTGCTCAAGCGATGATGAGTCTGAGAAGAAGAAGAGGGTCGAGGACAAGCTGAACGGCCTCTGCTTCTTCGCCGACGACGAGGGTTTCTGCACCATGGCCCTTGGTGACGAGGTCGACGGCAAGCTGGAGGACACCCCTCGGAATGACGACGACACCTCCCAGGTATCTCTGACCCACGATGAGCTTTCTGCTGAGGTCGAGAAGCTTACTGCCGCCTTGCTTAGTCAGGATAAGCTGCTTTGGCGTGCCGCTAGAGAACGCAAGGAGTTTAGGCAGAAGTGGGAGGACACGGTGAAGGAGCTTGAGTTTGCCAAGTCCACCGTGGTCGTATCTGAGGAGGGTGAGTGTGAGATGTGCACCAAGCACATGACTGACCTTCTCACTTTGAGAGGTACGTATGCTGCCTTGGTAGGAGAGGTGGATGAGCTCCGGGCTAGACCCATGTTGTTGGGTGCGTGCAAGACTTGTCCTGGCTTGCAATCCGAGTTGGCAGATAAGAATGCCAAGATTGAGTCTCTTGAGAAGGTCAGCTTGGATAACACTTATGTGTCTAGGTGCGCTTTGTGCGAGGGTTTGGAGATGGAGATTGCCAATGTGAAGCATGGCAAGATACAAACCGAGGAAGAAAACACATACCTTCGGACCATCTTGTCATGGGTATCTTGCAATGAGCTGCAGCTTGGGATGATGATTGCTCAGTTTAAGCGTGCTGCTGGAGGTCCAGGTGTAGGTTTTGCTCTGGGTGTTGATGTTTCTGCTTTTGGGAAGATTGGAGAGTCGAGTGGTCTGAACCCGAGTGAGAAGCCCAACTACACCACTACTCCCAAACTTATCAACCTTCCACCCAAAGAGCCTCTCAAGCCTAACACCAAGGACGGAGTGTTTGAGGAACCTCCACGAGCTCCACCCAAGAACCAGCAATGGGCTCCCAAACCAAACCACCTCAAGAACAAGCTGGACACAATGCCACCTATCCAAGAGGAGCTTATGCCACAGAAGGGCAAAGTGATCCAAACCCACAACCGTGAGTACCAACAACCCCCTATGAGAGCGGTGAGGTACCATTGTGAGCACTGTGGGAGAGATGGACACTTGGGTGAGTTTTGTTTTCGGCGCAAGAGAGAGGAGCGTTGTGCCAGGGAGATGAACAATGCGGACATGTACCATCCTTTCCATGATGTACATGTGCCGAGCGTTCAGAGGAGAGCTCCGAGTAGAGCTGCTAGGCCTAGAGGTGCAGCACCTCAAGGTCCTAGGCGTCAGGGAGGTGTTGCCCGACGGGCCCCTGACTTTGCAGGATACGGACCCCGTGGCGGAGGCTTTGTTGAGCGTTTCCCTCCACCGTGTTTTGAGTATCGCGATGGATGCTCTTTCCTTAGCGGACCACGTTTTCCTGAGCGTGGTGATCACTTTCCCCGTAGGCGTGCTAGGAATAGTTTTTATACTGACCATTCTTTTGAGCAGCCGACCCAACACTGGTACTCTTCCTACTTCACTAACCCCAGTGTTGGACCGTATGCTCACCCTATGTCTTTTTATTGATGTAGGTAAAACGATTGGAGGACATTTGGTTGGTGGATTCCGGCTGCTCGAGGCACATGACCGGAAATGTCAAGTGGTTCTCCAGTCTTAGTCCTGTTGCCGGGAAGGAGTTTATCACCTTCGGCGACAATAGTAAAGGTAAAGTGTTGTCTCGTGGGTCGGTGCGAGTTAATGAGCACTTTGTGTTGCGTGATGTTGCTCTTGTTTCTAACTTGCATTTTAACCTTCTTTCTGTTTCGCAACTTTTTGATGATGACTATGAGATTCGTTTTAAACCGAATCTCAGTCGCATTTTAGATCCTCAGGGCAATCTTATGTGTTTGATTTCGCGCTTTGGAAAAGTCTTTCGTGCGAATTTCTCGGAGTCTTTTGGCATTTCTCGTTGTCTTGTGGCTGGACCTTCCTCCTCTGACCTTTGGAAGTGGCATAGGAGACTGGGACATTTGAGCTTCGACGTGCTTGCAAGACTTAGCTCACTTGGCCTAATCCGAGGATTGCCCAAGTTATCCATGGAGAAGGATCTTGTTTGCTGTTGATGCTGGTTATCTATCAAAATTAAAGGATAAATAAATATGAAAAGGGCATGAATTCAATCACCAACAAAGGTTTAGGGTTTTAATTGACAATATTCCACGAGTTTTGGTGAATTGTGATTCTGCAGGAACTAAACCAGGAAACCAGCGCTGATTGCTTCCCCTAGAAGGAAACCGACGGGAGATAACGCAACCGCCACGTCAGGATTATTCTAGAAGACTCCAGAGGACGCAAGAAGACACCAGGAGGTCGACCACCGCGACAGGCTATCAGGTGGGACCGACCGGTCCCACCCTATGACCGGTCGGTCACCCACCGGGCCCGTTGGCTTTCGTCTTCTGCAAGCTTCCTCCATTGACCTCCAGGATGCATCTTAGCCGTACCTTAAGTCGGTTTGATCCAACGGCTGCGGTTGATCCCTCAGGGCTATATAAGCAGCCCCAGACACCCCTCTCCAGGCATCTCCCTCTTCATTATTCATCTCCACATCAGAAATTAGGGTTCCAATGTAGAAGTAGAGGTCCCTCTAGATGAATCTCTTCTAGTTCATCTAGTTGTAAACAAGAGTTAGCTTTAAAGTAGAAGACTAGATACCCCTCTAGTAGGATTAGAACCTAGTCTTATTCTAGAACTAGAAGAGAGAGAGAGAGGAAGAGATCAAGAGGAAGCTCCGGCCTGTCGGATCAACTTCTTCATCTTGTACCTGTGGATTCAAGTTCTTCATCGACTTGCTTCAATGATTGTTTCGGTAATCAACATCTATATTTAAGTTTGAGCCATTGTTCTTATTGTTCTTAAGGTTTATGACTCTCTTTTGAGTACTTTAATTCTAGTCGCTCTAGAGTTAGAGTAGTTGGATAGTATAAGCGTAGTGCTTAGACTTGATAGCTCATATTTACCTCCTATAACGCCGGTAGTAGTGGTAGTTCGCAATGGTGACTCTTATAGCCTTGTTGATTCTTCTATAGTCCACTTACCCGTGTGTAGGCTCGGTAGGATTATACATTTGCATAAAAGAATCATACTCTGTTGTGACCTTTTATGGCAACTTCCCCATTAAGAATAATAAACATATCACTCTTAAGTTGGATTTAGATAGCCTTAGTGATCCCCTCTATACTTTTAGCTTCTCCGTCCTTGTTAGTTACTCAGGGGTTATACACTTGAGACTCATCGCTATCCGTTCCTTTGGGTTCGATATTAAAACTGGGTTACTCCGGTGAAGTGCTACATCGGTAGATTTTATCTGTGCGCTTGCAGATAAAGTAGAGTGTGCATTAATTTATACGAACAAGCATTTCTGGCGCCATTGGCAGGGAACGGTAGATCATCTTACGTCTTAAGTTTAACCTTGTAATCATACTTTTATCTTTTCCTTTTTTGTCCCAGTCTTTTCATCATTTTTGTTTTCATTCTTATGAATGTTGTTTTTGAATTCCACTCTTATTTATTACTACCCCATGAGCCGCAAGCTATAACCAGTAGAATCCTTACATCCCATCATAATACCTGGTTATGAGCTATGCCTACCTTTCTGCTGCACTGTCCTTGTAATGAGCAAAGAAATATAATTATGAAAATATTCCTTCGGGTATCCTTGTCACTAACCTTTCCAGGTCTGGAGCAGAAAAGAACGAAGGAACAACAAACACAAGGTATGTCCCACCAATCATCACGCAACATTGAATTACATTCATCCAATCTTGATTCGTGCAAAATCCAAGCTTGGGGAATAGACCTTCTAAGAATATCTCTTGCCATGTTGCTATGTTGGTTGTCCCTACCTTTAGGATATGCTCATTATGCTCTTTCATCACCATCTGAATAAATCTCTATAATACTTTCATGCTACCCTCATTCGCTATATTATATGTTTAGGTTTGGAATACTTTCATACATCTCTTAAATTAAGCATGGTGCCTAGTTTAGGAGTGGTGATCTTGTTTTCAAAGGCTTTTAATTTAAGCAATTAAGTTAAAATACCTTCCTAGATCAAATTAGATGTGATGTCTAGGTTGATTTTTGAGCCGATAGTATGCTATAGTGGATGTTGGATATTTTATTGGACTAACCACTACAGGGAAACTTTCAATATCAATTTGGGAAAGTCCAGAGATGAACTTACACTGGAGATGAAGAGACACATGAACTTCAACAACTTTGCACAATGAAGACTCAGCTCATTCATCATGGATGGAAGAACTGATGCAACTTACCTCGTATGAAACAACCTATGCCTGCAACCATCAATGCCCAAGACATCAAGACAAGAAGTGGAAAGTTATTTTCTCTTCTAATCAAGACCTAGCTTGGGAGACAAGATTGTACCACTACAACAATAGCAAGATCTACAAGTCAAACACATGAACATATTGTTGGAAGTCCATCTACATCACAAGCCAACCTGGGAGAGACAATTCCGTTATCTAGATGTGTTTCACAATCAAAGGGAGGAAGGAGAAACCCAACTTCAACATATTGATCTTCTACCCACCACTTTGATCAATACAAACCACTAGATGCTATCTCCATCGAGAAGAAGAATATGATCCACCACTCATTCTTGGAAGATCGTTCTTGAACACCATCAATGTTATCACCTTTGCCGGACTTGGAGAAGTCAACTTTTGGATCTTTCGCTGCATCTTCAACATCTACATTACTTATGAACAGCCAAAGAGAACCAAGAGAAGACCTCAAAGGAAGAACCAACTGCCAAGAATTGAGGAGGGCATCATGAAGGATGAAGCCACTGCACCACAAGAGTTAGAAGATGGAGAGATAGTACCTGAGCCAACAAATCAAGAAGAACAACTGATCAGATCTCCATCATCTAGACACTATTGAGAGGACAAGTCTCAGTCGTGGCACTAAGAGACAAAGACTCCCATGGAGGCACTCGAGTAATAGTTCTAAATTCAAGTCTTTTGCCAACCCAATGATTAAAGGAGAACAAGAAAGGTTGACAATAGAAGAATGTGGAACTGTCCCAACATCCTCATAGTACAGAATTAATACAAGAAAGAGAGAGGATCCTAGTCAGCATACTCGAGGAACAATGTACCTTCACTGATAAGTCGACACAAGAGAAGGAAGGTCGATACCTATAAAGATGATTCCACCGCGATCTTCCTCCTCTCAATCACACTGTGAGACGAGCAAGAGAAGACAAGCCAAATAGACAAGAGAAGCTTCCACAAGATGGTTCAGCACAATCACTCTTCAATAACAAAGTAATATTTCAAGAGCCCATGCACTTGATCTCTACTTTGTCTTTATGAGCAGGACACACTCTTGAGCAAACATGGCGAAGTTTGTCACTCCCTAATTCTACAAAGTGAAGTTCCTAGATCTACAAGAACATGCACACTGAGCAAGATGCTGCCAGCTTCCATAATTAACGCTTCACTTTAAACTGCTGGACGAACGAACATGAGTGACACCATATCAAGAGGCATAAACAAGAAGGAATGATGGAAGACGTCATAGTCAGAATTAGAGGTCATGAAGTCCCCACAGACTTCTTGATCCTCGACATGGGAGAAGACGATGATGTCCACCTCATCCTAGGAAGATCATTCCTCTACACTACAAGTACAATCATCTATAAGAGGAAATTCATTTTCACTTTCCTGGAGAAAAGGCACGATGCACCTTCATCAACTAAATGCCTAATAAAGCACCCAAGAAGAATAGAAGTGAAAGACGCCGCTCTCAACGCCAAAGAAGACAAACTATCAAGAATAGAGAGGCCAATCACGAAGAAGAAGCTATCAACACTGTCCCAGAAAAGAAAGAACAAAAGAAATCTCAAGACAGTGAGCCACAGGAAGTGAAGACTCAGACCAAGAAAGTATGGAAGAAAATGTCTGCACCTAAGAGGTACAATCGATAACAACTTTCTAAAGGTCTGACATACCTTGGGAGGTCTGAACCAAGGAAATGTCCGGTTCGTCGGACCTAAATATCCGAACCTTCGCCAAAAGGTAAAAATCGGTAGTTATCTTTATATTTACTTTGCTGCATATTTCTCATATTTAATTCTTAGTCATCTATTGCATCATCATATTCACAAACATTTCTACATTGCATTAGAAAAGAAAATAAAAATATTACATTTGTTACACTACATCATAAACCATTAAGCCCCATGTGAATAATTCTATGGTGTGTACAATCCCACAGGAATGTTCATCGTGGTGGCATAAAAATAATAAAAATAAATATGCATGCATTCATCTTGTTGTATTTTCTCTTGCATCATAAAAATATAAAAACATAAAAATATGAAAACATAAAAATATTGAGGAAGAGATCTTACTGAAATTCTAGACAACTAAGGCTTGAGTGGCCAACCGCTAATGCTTAATCTGTTCCACAAGTTTTGTTGTCTATTTGAGTTTCATAGGATTTGAAAGGCCAAGAAAAGCTGACGAGCAAGTGAATGCTCCATCCACTATTGGAGCACTGTCTCAACAAACATCAACATCAATCAAAGCTCTAATAGAGGAAGGACATATGCACTGTCAGTCCGCTACATTGCAAGATTGAATGACTACGTCACATTCAGCTTGGGGAAGGCATCTCCATGTATCCACGTAAGTATCTCTATCCTCTTAAGTTTTTCATTCTATAAACAGATTCAAAACACCAAAAATATGTGAGCACATGAAGGTTCACTCTTAAAAATGAAAACACCAAAAATATGTGAGCACATGAAGGCTCACCCTTAAAAAGAAAAGAACAAAAAAATGTGGGCACATGAAGGCTTACCATTAGTTAAAAAAAGAGACAAAAATATATGAGCACATAAAGGCTCAACACTATTAAGGGAACCAGCTTGGGGGAGACGCACCCCCGTTATCTTCGTGATCCAGGTATGTCTTATTCACTATCTTAGTTATTTATAACAAGTTTATGTTAGGTTAAATAAATAGTGTGTTAAGTTTGTTTTAAGAAGTTAATAATAAAAGAAGAACTCTCTCTCTAATCTTTTGCATGGAAATGATGAATAGTTGCTCTATCTAATTTCTTTCAAGTACCTAGTCTTCAAAGCATGAGTTCTCCTCATTAATAATGATGTCTTACATAAAATTAAATGCATGGTTGGCAAATAATTTAAGGTCTAGGTAGTTGGGATATGACATGTGATGATCTGAGCTGCTATTATCTTGTTCTAAACAACACTAAAGTTCCAGAGATTTCTAAATATGAATATGACTAATAATTGCATTGAGTTAAATTAAGCTTTGTGACCCTGTGAGATGTTATCTTGCCATTGAATTGAGATCACTTACACATTTCATCCATCTTTCGCATAAATGCTCATAATTATCTGTTGCTACCCTCTCAGAAGTTTGTTGGAAGCATGTGGCTATTAAAAGAAAAAAAGAAAAAAAAGAGAAAAAAAAGAGAGAAAAGAAAAAGAGAAAGATCCGAGGAAATAAAAAGGGACAAGTGTCCGAAACCTCAAAAAGATAGATCTTGAGGAAATAAAAAGGGACAAGTGTCCGGAACCTCGAAAAGAAAAAAAAAGAAAAAAAATGTCAGAAAAAAATGGGCACGTGCCCGACAGTAGAATTAGCCTAATAGCCATATGTCTCTGATAAACAGAAAAGAGTGAATATATTCAAAAGAGCATCCGACTCCATTTTTCCATACACATGCACTTCTTGATTCAATGGTTGGTTGACTTTCTCTTTGGATCCATTGTTTAATTTGACAACATATGTATTAATGCTTTTGAAAATTGATTAAAACTCCGGGATAAAGGTGAAGTGAAAGAACTAGAGACATAGTGCTTGATTTGATCGTTCAATCTTTCAATTCCTCGAGATCTAAGATAAAAGTAATAAGCCCCATGAAGAATAACATGTTTCGGAGCATTTTTGTTTAACGGCAGGTATACTTGTTGGAAGTGAAGATATGGTAGCAACTCCAGATCCATTGATAAGTTTTGGTTTTGCTAAGGGACTAGCAAAGGGTAAGCTTGGGGGAACTTGTTGACGCTGATTATCTATCAAAATTAAAGGATAAATAAATATGAAAAGGGCATAAATTCAATCACCAACAAAGGTTTAGGGTTTTAATTGACAATATTCCACGAGTTTTGGTGAATTGTGATTCTGCAGGAACTAAACCAGGAAACCAGCGCTGATTGTTTCCCTAGAAGGAAACCGATGGGATATAACGCAACCGCCACGTCAGGATTATTCTAGAAGACTCCAGAGGACGCAAGAAGACACCAGGAGGTCGACCACCGCGAGAGGCTACCAGGTGGGACCGACCGGTCCCACCCTATGACCGGTCGGTCACCCAACGGGCCCGTTGGCTTTCGTCTTCTGCAAGCTTCCTCCACCGACCTCCAGGATGCATCTTAGCCGTACCTTAAGTCGGTTTGATCCAACGGCCGCGGTTGATCCCTCAGGGCTATATAAGCAGCCCCAGACCCCCCTCTCAAGGCATCTCCCTCTTCATTATTCATCTCCACATCAGAAATTAGGGTTCCAATGTAGAAGTAGAGATCCCTCTAGATGAATCTCTTCTAGTTCATCTAGAATTAGATCTAGTTCATCTAGTTGTAAACAAGAGTTAGCTTTCAAGTAGAAGACTAGATACCCCTCTAGTAGGATTAGAACCTAGTCTTATTCTAGAACTAGAAGAGAGAGAGAGGAAGAGATCAAGAGGAAGCTCCGGCCTGTCGGATCAACTTCTTCATCTTGTACCTGTGGATTCAAGTTCTTCATCGACTTGCTTCAATGATTGTTTCGGTAATCAACATCTATATTTAAATTTGAGCCATTGTTCTTAAGGTTTATGACTCTCTTTTGAGTACTTTAATTCTAGTCACTCTAGAGTTAGAGTAGTTGGATAGTATAAGCATAGTGCTTAGACTTGATAGCTCATATTTACCTCCTATAACGCCGGTAGTAGTGGTAGTTCGCAAGGGTGACTCTTATAGCCTTGTTGATTCTTCTATAGTCCACTTACCCATGTGTAGGCTCGGTAGGATTATACATTTGCATAAAAGAATCATACTCTCTTGTGACCTTTTATGGCAACTTCCCCATTAAGAATAATAAACATATCACTCTTAAGTTGGATTTAGATAGCCTTAGTGATCCCCTCTATACTTTTAGCTTCTCCGTCCTTGTTAGTTACTCAGGGGTTATACACTTGAGACTCATCGCTATCTGTTCCTTTGGGTTCGATATTAAAACTGGGTTACTCCAGTGAAGTTCTACATCGGTAGATTTTATCTATGCGCTTGCGGATAAAGTAGAGTGTGCATTAATTTATACCAACATTTGCCATTCTTGTAGACATGGGAAGATGGTTGCCGCTCCCCACCATCCAGTGACTCAGGTCATGACCAAGCACCCTGGAGAGCTTTTGCACATGGACCTTGTTGGTCCGGCTCGGGTGAGCTCTCTTGGGGGGAAGTGGTATGTGCTTGTTGTTGTTGACGACTTCTCGAGATATTCGTGGGTCTTCTTTTTAGCTGAGAAGACCGAGACTTTCTCCTTTGCTCGCAATCTGATTTTGCGTCTTCAGAACGAGTTCCCTATGAACTCGATGCAAGCTATTAGAAGTGATAATGGTTCCGAATTCAAGAATTCGGATTTTGAGAAGTTTTGTAACTCTTTGGGTTTGGAGCATCAGTTTTCTTCCCCCTACACACCGCCCCAAAATGGTGTTGTAGAGAGGAAGAATCGGACCCTTGTTGAGATGGCCAGGACGATGCTCAATGAGCATAGGGCTCCTAGGCGATATTGGGCCAAAGCTATGAACACTGCATGCTATATTTCCAATCTCATTTTTCTCTGAGCTTTCTTGAAAAAGACGTCTTATGAGTTGCGTTTTGGAAAACTGCCCAAGGTGAGTTATTTTTGAGTTTTCAGTTGCCATTGTTTTATACTTAAGAAAGGCAACCTGGACAAATTTGAGTCTCGTTCTTCTGACGGTGTATTTTTGGTTATGGCACTCACACTAGAGCTTATCGTGTACTTAACCTTGATACTAACCGAATCATGGAGACATCCAATGTCACCTTCGACGAGACCATGGTTTGTCCTTCTTCTCGTTTTGAGCGTGCAGGTGATCATGAGGTTGGTGAGCCTTTTTTGATGACGAGGACGAGGGTGCTGAAGGTATGGATGATCCAGCACCCCCTCCACCTGTTGTGCCGCAAGGAGCGGCTTCTACTATGACTCACGGCCCCGACACTTCTTCCTGGGGGCCGTGGGATCCGCCACCCCGAGCGGTACCTTTTGTACCCGGGGAGGCACCAACTGCTATTGAGGGGGAGGTTTCTTCAGCTCGGGAGGCGCCATGACACATTCAGCGCCAACACCCGCCTCAGCAGATGATCGGCAGGATTGACGAACGTGTCACTCGGTCCAGGTCACAACAAATCTCTCACTTTGCTCATTCTGCATTTGTTGCTGATTTTGAACCCCGAGATGTTGGACACGCTTTGACGGATCCGAATTGGGTCAATGCCATGCATGAGGAGTTAGAAAATTTTGAGCAAAATCGGGTTTGGGTTTTAGTTCCACCTCCTCCAAACTGTAATCCTATTGGGACAAAATGGGTTTTCAAAAACATACAAGGAGAGGATGACCACATTGTAAGGAACAAAGCGAGACTTGTGGCCAAGGGTTATAGTCAGAAGGAGGGAATAGACTATGAGGAGACTTTTGCTCCTGTAGCTCGTTTGGAGGCTATTAGGATACTCTTGGCTTTTGCTGCATCCAAAGGGTTTAAACTTTTTCAAATGGATCTCAAGAGTGCCTTCTTAAACGGCTACATAGAAGAAGAGGTGTATGTCGAACAACCCCCCGGTTTTGAAAATCCCAAGTTTCCAAACCATGTTTTTAAACTCCACAAAGCTTTATATGGTTTGAAATAAGCCCCTAGAGCCTAGTATGATAGGTTGAAAACCTTTTTGCTTGCTAAGGGTTTTAAAATGGGATGTGTGGATAAAACGCTCTTTCTCCTCAAGCAAGGCAAAGACACTCTCTTGGTCCAGATTTACGTGGATGATATCATTTTCGGTGGTTCTTCTCACGCTTTGATTGCCAAGTTTGCAGATTTAATGAGCAGGGAGTTCGAGATGAGTATGATGGGCGAGCTGACTTTCTTTCTCGGATTGCAAATTAAGCAATCCCAAGAAGGAACGTTTGTGCACCATGGCAAGTACACCAAAGATTTGCTAAAGAGGTTCGATATGGGAGAGGCCAATCCTCTTCCGACACCCATGTCGACCACGACGGCCCTGGATGCGGATTTGGATGGAGAAGCTGTGGACCAGAAGGAATACCGGAGTATGATCGGGTCGCTGCTCTACCTGACAGCGACACGCCCGGACATCCGCGAACTGGAAGAGGCCAATCCTCTTCCGACACCCATGTCTGTGCGCACGCTTTCAGGCATCGCCGCGCACTTCTCACCGTCAGGCGGTCAAGCGCATTTTCAGGTACCTTCGTTTCACACCTGTGTTTGGGATTTGGTATTCAGCTTCCTCCACCCTCTCCCTTTGCGGTTATTCCGATGCCGATTTTGCTGGGTGTCGTGTTGAGCGCAAGTCCACCTCTGGGACTTGTTAGTTTATTGGTTCTTCTCTTGTATCTTGGTCTTCTCGCAAGCAGTCTAGTGTCGCTCAGTCTACCACAAAGGCTGAATATGTTGCTGCGGCTAGCTGCTGTTCTCAGATGCTTTGGATGATGGCCACTTTGTGTGATTTTGGTCTGAGCTTTACTCGCGTTCCTTTGCTTTGTGACAGCACGAGTGCGATTAGCGTTGCTAAGAACCCCGTGCTTCACTCGAAGACCAAACACATTGATGTGCGCTTTCATTTTCTGCGAGACCATTATGAGAAGGGTGATATCGACCTTCGCCATGTCGATACTCATCATCAGTTGGCTAATATTTTCACCAAGCCTTTGGACCAATCAACCTTTAATCGGTTGAGAGGTGAGCTTGGTGTGTGTTTCCCCTTTTAAATGGGGGAAGCATTTTGGTTCTTGTATCATAGACTGACTATTTTTGTTTGTCCTTGTTTTCATTTCCTTTTAGTTTAGTCCTTTTGCATTTCAGCATACGCTTTTACATTCTGAGCTTCATGTATATAATCTTTAGAATGTAATTATGCTCTATGTAGTATGCTCCTATGCGTTATGATAATGCTTGTAGCTTATGCTCTTTCTGATCACTAGTACATGTTGTGAGATGAGCTATTTTTGAAATGGTGAATTTGCTTAATGAACATAAAATCTGAAAATGTTCACCATTGAGATATGCAACTAGCATGTGTAGGATGTGTTGAATTCACTCATGCTTTTCATATATGCTAGGTTGCTATGTCTCTAGTTCTGAGTCTTTCACTTGCTTGGTATGTTCATATTCTGTTTGAATTCTGAACCAAGTTTTTAAGTGATTTGAAAAGATCGAGATGGGATTGCTTGTCAACACATCACGGTATCGAGACTGTTTCTCACTGCACTTTGAGTTAAACTTGAGTCGTGTAGTGTATGACCGAAACCGATGCTTTAAGCTTCTGATTGCATTTGCATAGGCTTCGCACAGTTGAAAAGTTAGGCAATGACAAGCTTTCAACCTCTCGCAATCACATGCTGAATTGTAAACTTGTGTAATTTCACCGCTGCAACTCCGATTTAAAATTGAAATCACAAGTGTATGCTTCATTCTATAGCATGATGATTGAACTTTGCTAGGGGTAGTTCACCTTGTATACATGCTTAGCACTTGTTCGAATTCCTGTCTATACATGTTCAGTGCTATTTTGATGGTGAATATCTTTTAGCTAAAAACTGCTCACTTTACTCTCATGTTCATATTTCGTATTTAGTGATCAGTTTGAGTTTTTGCTAGCATTTTATGGATGTTGTTGAGTCATCGGATCAGAACTGTGTAGCGCATCTTTGCATTCTCTTGACTATATTCCTAAAGTTGCTAACTTGCATTTTGACTCATATGCATTGTGGAAGGGGGAGAAATTCTCTTGTTGGCACTGTTTGATGGTGCATTCTCTAAGGGGGAGAGTTTTTACTCGATGGTGCATTCTTTTTCCTGATAAGTGCATTTTCAACTAAGGGGGAGATATATTACAAATCATGAGTGCCCTCTGTGTTCAACTAAGGGGGAGATATTGCAAATCATATGCTCTCTATGTTTCATAAATTTTCAAATCTTTTGCTTTCTGAGTTGGACCAAAGGGGTTTTTTTCCTGGTTGTGTGCACTATTCGAGGGGGAGTTTGACCGTAAGGTTTTGGTATCGAGCTTTCTCTGCTAGTTGTGTTGAGCCTCTGTGCCTCTGTCTTGAGGGACTAGCATTTGCTTCGATTTCTCAATTGGTATCTGCTAGCGGTGTTGAGCCTGTTCTACCTCTTCTTGAGGGCTAGCTTTGCTTTGTTTGGTTGCATCGAGCCGTTGCCCAAGTCTTTGGGGACCAAGTTGTCATGCTCTTTCCACTTGACCTTCTTCGGCTTTGCTATGCTTTTAGGTCATTTGGTCGAGTTCTCTCTTCTCCTTCTTCCTTCTTCTATTTCATTATGATTTGTGTGTGTAGTTGACAATGCACTTATCAAGGGGGAGATTGTGGATACATGGGTGTATGCCGAGTCTCGAGTGATGAGTGATTGTCAACGGGTTTGATCGCATGTTCTTTGGCTTGTGTTGTGCAGGTGTCGAGCACGGAGACAGTGATTGAGGGCAAGGTGAAGGTCAAGTAGAGACGTGCTGTGCCGATGGACCGGGAGTGGTGAAGGGCGGACGTGAGGCTTGGACTGAGGGACCGGTGGCCTAAGGATCAGCTGTGGTGGCTGGCAGCCAGGGACAGCGACGAGCGAAGACTTGCGGGGCATGGTGTTGCTCGGGTCGAGGACCTGGGGACACGTGTCGGTGGACGGGGTGCACGGGCGGTGCATCCCCTTTACAGCTCTGGTTTGGTGGTTGAGCCACAGAAAAACCACCGGGTGGACGGTTTCCAGGTTTGGGCCACAAAACCTGGGGGTGCTGCGGGTTTGCCGAGTTTGGGCCACAAAACTCGGGCTGAGGACGGTTTCCAGGTTTGGGCCTCAAAACCTGGGTGCTGGCAGGTTTCTGAGTTTGGGCCACAAAACTCAGGCGATGGGCGGCTGGATTCCCCGTTTGGGCCACAAAACCGGGGGATGGACTTGAAGGCCTGGTTTCCCGGTTTCGGCCACAAAACTGGGGGACGGAGTCCGTGAAAAGGACAAGCGGAGTGGAGGCGGCACGTGGCGGCAATCGGTGAGGTTGAGTCGAGGCAACGCTACCAGTTGTGCGGGCGTGGTCGTCAGATCAGCATCTTCCACGAGTTGGTCCAGGATAGCCTTAGGGTTTGGCTGGGTCGCTCTGTAAATAACTACGGGTAGAGTGGGAATTAGAATTAGGATAAGTAGGGGGAGACACCCACCTCCCAAAATATCTCAGTCATTTGCTCTTTTGCTTCTAGGGTTTCCTGCTCTCCCCATCCTCTGCTGTAGCGAACCTGAGATCCACAGAGAAGAGAACTATACCTCTGTGCCCATGAGATTTTTGAGGAAGTGAGACCGTAATCTCACTATTATAGCGTGTGGTAGCCACACGGTTGCAAATTCGTGGTTGAGATTCACGTTTTGTTCTTGTTCTTCGCGAGTTCCTTTTTCTCCACGTTTTCCCGTCGTTCGATCTCTTTGCTTGGTGCGTTACTTGCAAATCCGTTTGAACCAAGTTGTTCTTGATCGTGAGGCAACTCTTTTCAGTGAAGGATTTCATCTTTAACCTGACGAGCTAGTAGATCGATTGATTTTCATTTCGGGTCAAGCTTTTCTCCTTTCTCCCGAAATTCTTCGATTCATCGATTTGGAGATAGGTTTGAGCCATGATCTCTTTGAGATAGCTCACTATCCTCCTTGTGACTCATCTCTCCAAGTTTGATCCCTAGAGGATTTGTTTTGGGAGAGTTTGTATCAAATCGGTGAACGAACAGGTCAAGGTCGGGGTGACCGGATGCTGGCTCGATACTGATCGGACGCGTCCGGTGGTTGAATGTCGTACGACGACTTTGCTGTAACCTGACCGGACGCTGCTCCTAATCTTGGACCGGACTCGCTCCTTCTACTGTTCACAGTTTTTCGTCTTGACTGACCGGATGCTAGGGGTGTGACCGGACGCTCAGTGACCGTGAGTCCGGTCACAAACAGAGAGCTTCCAAACTCGATTTTGATCGACCGGACGCGTCCGGTGCCTGTTGACCGGACGCTCCAGTGAGTCCAGTCAGTGTTGTTTCTCGCTGGTTCGTCCGTGGTTCGTTCGTCTGTTGTCGGTTTTGATTTCTGGCTCTTGCGTTGGGTTTCTAGAGTCGTGAAGTGTTCCGCTGAGCTTCTTGGGAGCATCCACCCTACATCTAGGGTCGTGAACACTTACGAGTTCTAGGGTTTGCTCTTGTGGTTGATTTACGGGACAATAGCAACAAGTTTCCGAAAGGAATTTTGAAGCTCCCATTCACCCCCCCTCTGGTCGCTTTTTGGTTGCACTCTCGGTCCTTCACTATGTGAGTCAAACTAAAGCTTGATTAATCTCAACATTTATATCTAAAAGATATTCAAGCAAGGATCACAATATTGAAGAAATGGTTTTCAATGGATGTTCAATATAATGTGACTTGAGTGTGGCTTGATAAGGTGAAGATAGCAAGGAAAGGGCTTCGAGGTACTAAGCGACGGTGAAGGTCAAGGAGACCGAAGTACTATGGCTAGGGTGAAGAAGAGAGTACTTGCATTGAGTCGAGGTACTAATCAAGCTATGAGGAGTCATATTATGTTAAGGATCAAATCATTAGTGGAAGTGACTTGAAGCCATGGATTGAACTCATATGTGTGAAAATGGTTCAAGTCACATGCTCAAGGTGTGCTTGCCCAAAGAAAAGAGACAAAGATGATTGCAACCCCTTTTTGAAGTGATATCAAGAAGAAATGGCATATGAAGACATTGAAGACTCAAGTGGTTAAAATGGTTATATTTTCTTTATCTTGAGTATAGTTATGTCGTACTATCAAGGGGGATGCAATACGAATCATAGACAAGTCTCAAGTGCTCAAACTAACCCAACCCGAGTGCTAACATGACAGAAAAACACTTAGCACCTGCACTTGTTGATCTTGGGCTTGTTCTCTATAGGGTTGGATAGCCCTCAAAACAAGCTTTCTAGAAAGTCCAAGATCACTGAAAACGGAGTTCGGAGTAAAAAGTTATGGCGTTTTTCGTGAGGTCACCTGTGCTATCTCAGGGAGCTGCGGCAGTGCTGCTCTGTCGAGCGGCAGTGCCGGGCCTGTACAGCCAGTAACGGCTTGTTTCTGACCTCTAACGACTAGTTTTGAGTGTGGGGGGTATATATACCCACCCCACGCCTCCAGGTGAGGCAGCTGATGCTCAGTTCACTCCCAACCATTCCCAAGCCATTTGAGAGCTTTCCCCAACCCTCTCTTTATGAGAGTGACATGCTTAGTGCATGATTAAGTGTTGGGGTTGTGTGATTAAGAGCTAGAGAGCAGATTAGAGCATTCCAAACCTTGAGCACTTGTCGGGCTTCGTCGATCTTCATTGTGCATCTTTTACTCTTGGAGGTGAAGCCTCCTAGACAGCTAGGTGTTGCCCGGCGAGCTCCCGTGCTTGTGGTGAGCAGCGGGAAGTTTGTAATCACTTGTGCAGCTAGTGGAATTACCCCTCACTTCAAGGATTTGGTTCCTTTATTTGAGAACGAGGGCAAGGCCGCCTTGGTGGTGAGCCAATCCTTTGTGGATACCTCAACAACGTGGACATAGGCAAGCCTTGGTGGCGAGCTGAACCACGGGATAAATCACTTGTCTCTTGTGTTTACTTGTGTTCATTCATCATACTTGTGAGCTTGTGATTGATTCTAGGATTTGGCCCCGATCCACTTCATACAACATATTTTTCTTGGTTGAGTTGGTTCTGCAGGTTCAGGAAACCAGGAGCAACACTTCTATTCACATAGATCTGGTTTTCTGTGGCTAGTTTTTGAATTGCAGGCTCGGGCAGTTTGTTGGCACGGTAGTACCGGGCTGAGGCCGGCAGTGCCGGGGTGCGGCAGTTTCGGGCTCAGGGCGGTAGTGCCAGGAATCTCTAACAAAGTTTTGAGCTGTCATTTTTAACAGGCCTATTCACCCCCCTCTAGGCAACATCAAGGTCCTTTCACAATATAACTTGACCAACCACCAGATTTGAGGTTCCCAAGTTTGATGGAAGGCTTGATCTGAAGGCTGTGAGGATTGATAGACCTAGTGATATTTATGCCGGTCAGCATGTGTATATCGGCTAAAGTCGGGGTCATGGGCCCCTGTTTCAACATGAAAGCATTGAAGGTCCCAGGCAAGAAATAGCAAGCAGCTTTCAGCATCGGCTCATTTCTTCTCATGTCAGCCAAGGACAGAGTGATGCACTGATCCTGAAGGATCCAGTCTGGATTCTTCTTAGCCTCTACCTTGATCAGCCAGTCTCTCCAACCTGAGATAATCGATGGCCAGTTCCTAAAAGGAGTTTTGCCCTAATGCTTTGAATCAAAATCTGAGGTCTTGAAAGGGATTCTTTGGGTCTCGGCTGTAATGACTTCAGTAGGATCAAGATTGCCTACTGGGCCGAGGAAGAAGTTGTCTGAACTGTCCTGGATCGGGATGAAGATTTGGTCGTGAAACGCCTAAAAATTCAAAATATAAGAGATATGCAGAGTAGAAGATCATCAGAAAGGAGGGATGCTAGAAATCCAATTTTTTACCTTAGGGATGGAATCTTGAGTCGCCATTTGACTTGCGAGAGCACTAAATTTGAGGTCTCAAAAGATTTTTGCTTGAATTAAGTGGCGGCGGGCGTCTTCAAAGGCTAGGGTTTGAGAATGGCTCTGAGAGGAAGAATAACGGTTGAGAAGAAGGCTCGGCTGATCGACTAAAGAAAAATTGGTTGATCGGACCTTAAGGAAAGAAATGGCATTTTTGGATTAAAATAAATTTCATCCCAAAATTTGGGGGCATGTGTTTACACCAGATTTTGGACCAAAAGGATTATTGTTTGTTGGCACAAACAACTGATTTTGTTAATGAGGAAATCGATCAGAAAAATAAAAAGGGGTATTTGGACCCGGACACAGCCAAAAGATTGTGTGGGCCAGACGTGACAGGTTTTGAAGGTTTGTTGGGTTCGGCCGAAGAGTTTGAGTCCAGGTCATCTTTTGTTGTAACCTAGTCGTGTTTGGACAGGAGTCAACCGAGTTATAAATAACTAGAAACCCGATTTTTGTGAATCAATCAATCAATCAACACATCGGCCACCGGCCAAAACCCTAGGAGTAGGAGTAACGTAGAACCCGGCGGAACCTTCAAACAAGCAGGGCTACAGCGGCACGACCGACCTCCGGTTTGCTTGTAAGTTTCTCCAATGGCTCGTGTCATCGTTCAATAAGGCTGTATTTGGCTTCGACCAAACTCTTGTTAAGCTATGGCATGGCTAGTTATCGGTCTAAGTTCGCCTTTTGTAAGACTGTCTTGACTCTGATCAATCTCTTGCTTTTGTCGATCTTGACGGCTCTATTGGTTTCGGCAAGCTAATAGATTCATAAAGTTATCGATGTTGTTTATGCTTTAATGTTTTTCTTTAAATTTAAACAATATCTTGCCCAATCAAGATTGACAAAGTAGCCTAAGCTTAAAAGATTGCTTAGATCGGCTATCTAAAGGCTTTATGTGCTTACATCAAAGAAAATAGCCGATTTCAACCTCTCATCGACTATTTTATTAATCTTGATTGTTACGTGCTGTGCGTTCGAAATATCCGATAAAATCATGGTTTGATCTAAGAGCAAATAGATTTAATCTAGCATGTCTATTACGGCTGTATTACCGAACCCCACTGATATATATGATAGATTAGATTTGTTTAATCTTAATTCGAATCATGATTTTAACGGATAGATCTTGTTCGTGCATCATGGACCCTGTATCGGCTAAAATAGCCGATCCAGTTATGTTGTCTTCATAATATGTACTTTTAAGTGGCTTGGAATCAATGGATTTTCTCGTTGCATCGGACGTGATCTAGCTTAGTCATCATTATGGCTGCATGGAGACACCCCACTATTGGTGTTTAAGCTATTTTATCGATCTATTTGTTATTGTGGCTGCATAGAAACACTCCACTGTTAACAGATAGAACTACCTATGCAATTAGTCGATTCGTTGTTTTCACACCGCTTAAACGTACATATAGATCTTTATTCTTCACATGTTTAAGCTTATCAGCTGTTTATTTGTTCTAAGCATTTCTTTGCATATACCATACTGTTTTGCCTTATATATCTTTATCAATGCTTTCAAGTAATCTTTTGGGAGTTGACTTTGTAGTCAATGTCCTATAAACAAATGGCTATATCAGAGCCGCATAATTTGGAACTGTCTGGCACCAAACCGGCAGGTTCCACAATTTGACAACTTTTTCTTCTCCTTGTCAATTACAGGTCAAATTGACTAGCACGTCCTAGGTCGCTCTCACCCAGACTCAGCATCGCCACCTTTTGAAGGTCCAGGAGGTCAAGACCCTGCTCTGTACGCCCTCTGAGGACCGTGTCCGAGTCTGTTGGCGCTTCGACCAAATTTTCGTGCCATCGCCTGAGTTTTGTGGCCCAAACTCAGAAACCCGCCAGTGCCCAGGTTTTGAGGCCCAAACCTGGAAACCGTCCTCAGCCTGAGTTTTGTGGCCCAAACTCGGAAACCAGCAGCACCCAGGTTTTGTGGCCCAAACCTGGAAACCGTCCACCCGATGGTTTTTCTGTGGCTCAACCATCAAACCGACGTCGTAGAGGGGATGCACCGCCCGTGCACCCCGTCCACCGACACGTGTCCTCAGGTCCTTGACCTGAGCCACACCGTGCCCCGCAAGTCTCAGCTCGTCGCTGTCCCAGGCTGTCAGCCACCACAGCTGATCCTCAGGCCACTGGTCCCTTAGTCCAAGCCTCACGTCCGCCCTTCACTGTAACAGACTCTCCCAATAATGTGGTCCACCTACACCTGTCATCTGTCCAACAACCTCTGACCGCTATGTAGGTGTGCCATAAGACTGGATTAATCTATTGGATACGGTCGACGTATCCATAGGTCACAGGAATCATCCGAGTACAATCATTACAACACATTACATTTCATACAAAATACCAGATCGGAGATTTCAGCGGAAGTCTTACATAAACATAATATTACAAACCGGTGTCATTATTACAACATAGGTGTTAAAGAGTTCAAGTTGCGATAGTACTAAGTGCTGGATACAAGTCTGATAACATATCCATATTATTAAACCCTGCCCAAGGGCACATCACTTATCATCCTCAGCCGGAAAGATGGTCATGCAGCACGGCCCGAAGCACATCTGTTCAGCGGTCTCACCTGCAACATGGGGTCATAGAACCTTGAGTACATGAGTACTCAACAAGACTTACCCGACTAATAAAATGGGGAGAAGACTCAGGAATGCATGCTGAGGGGAAATCAAGGTAAGACTTTAGCAAGAATCAAAAGTTTTTCCTTTTGCATAAAAGCTTCTACTACTAAGTAGTTGTCTCATTCCTTGTTGCTAATATTAACTAAGTAAATAATTATCCATCTCATAAATAACCCATTAATCCTCCAATATTTCATCATTAAACTACGCTGAGGGTGCGAGGATGAGTCTCCTTTTCTCGTGGAGCAAACGACGATTCGAACTGCTTGATCTACCCAGCTGGGGCTTCCTTATCACACGACATATGCAAGACCGAACTTGCATATATCAACCGTCCCGTGGATCCGCTCAAACCGGACCGGAGCCGTGCCACCCGGGAGTACAGTACACCACCACCCTACAACGGCCTTGTTGAGTAACGTCCAACAGGGGACCGAGCAGGGTGGGTACACGCTACTCCCGCCATCTCTCCACTCCCAGTGCGCGGGTGCGCCATTCCAGAAAGGGCATTGAAGGACCGAGAAAGCACTAGCAAGGCGACCAGATGGGGGGTGAATGGGAGCTCAAAAATTTCTTTTGAAACTTTGGCCAAATGTCCCAAAATCAACCCCCGAAAGCTACGACCGAAATCGTGATGCCCACGACCCTTGGAAGAGAGTGGATGATCCCTAGGATCACAACGAGGCACCACACAGAGATAGCAAACCAAACGCCGAAAGCACCGAGACAAGTTCGACCCTCAAAAACCAAGTCTCGAACATAGATAGAAGGCTACGTCGAGAAATCCCCAAATACCGATGCTAACAAGTAGCAAAGATACCTAGAGAGGTTCCTTGGTCAACTACAAGGCCAAACGAGAAGTCCAAAAACCAAGCGAGGAAGCCGGGAGAGCAAACGCACTAAACTGGAAGCTTCAGGCAATCTGCGGACTGTCCGGCCCTGGGGTCCCGGACTGTCCGCCCCTACCGTGGACTGTCCGCGAGGGGATCCCGGACTGCCCGCAGGTCAAAAACCTGAAACAGCATAGTTGTTGCAAACTCCCTGGACAGTCCCGGATTGTCCGCGAGTTCCTTCAGCGGACTGTCCACCGGTCAAGGAACAGTAACGCGACCGAGACCTGCAGCCACTGACTTGGCTCGACCCCGACGCGCGGACTGTCCGCCGGTCAAAACCGCGGACTATCCGCCAACGAGCAGAGAGGGCGATTTCAGTCGCCTCCTCTCCAAATCTCTCCAAATTCGATCCAAATCAAAATCCCACATTCCCAAACTTGGAGAAGATGATCACGGGGTAGTTAGGAGACTATCCCCAAGAAATCATCCGCTCAAAACGATTCAATCACCGGGAAATCGAAAGGGGAAGATCAAGAACGAAAAAGCGCCATGAAAATGAAATCAACCCGATCTACTTGTTCGTAAGGAGTTAGATAAATTCCTTCGGTGGAAATGATCTCCTTTCAAATACGAACAAGTTGATTCAAACGGATTTCGCAAAGACGTAGTGAGGAGAGAGATCGAGTGACGGGAAAATCGCGAGCAAACGAAGAACATGAACCAAAACGCGAATCAACACATCGATCCTGCAACCGTATGGCTAGCACACGCTACAACAGTGAGGTTACGGCCTCACTTCCTCAAAATCTTCATTACACAGAGGTACGGTTCTCTGCGGATCTCAACTAGCTACAACAGGGGAATGGGAGAGCAGGAAACCCTAAGTGCAAACAGCAAATGACTGAGATGAATGGGGAGGAGGGTGTCTCCCCCTACTTAACCTATTCCTAATTCCTACTCTATTCCTATTCTACCCCTCTCTACTTACAGAGCGAACCAGCTAAACCCTAAGGTTATTCTGGACCAACTCGATGGTAGTTAGATCCGATGGCCATGCCCGCACAACTCTTAGCGTTGCCTCGACGCAACCTCCCGATTGCCGCCACGTGCCGCCACCGCTCCGCGTCCTTTTCCTGGACGTCGCACCCCCGGTTTTGAGGCCCAAACCGGGAAACCAGCCTTCACAGCCAACCCCCGGTTTTGAGGCCCAAACCGGGAAACCAGCCCACCAGCATCTGAGTTTTGAGGCCCAAACTCAGCAAACCCGCGGCGCCCAGGTTTTGAGGCCCAAACCTGGAAACCGTCCTCAGCCCGAGTTTTGTGGCCAAACTCGGAAACCCTCAGCACCCAGGTTTTGAGGCCCAAACCTGGAAACCGTCCACCCGATAGTTTCTCTCTGGCTCTACCACCAAACCGACGTCGTAGATGGGATGCACCGCCCGTGCACCCCGTCCACCGACACATGTCCCCAAGTCCACGACTCAGGCAACACATGACCGCAAGTCTTCGCTCGTCGCTGTCCCAGGCTGCCAGCCACCACAGCCGATCCTCGGGCCATCGGTCCCTCAGTCCAAGCCTCACGTCCGCCCTTCGCCACTCTCGGTCCATTGGCACGGCACGTCTCTACTTGACCTTCACCTTGCCTCTGATCACTGTATCCGTGCTCGACACCTGCACAACGCAAGCCAAAGAACATGCGCATCATCCGAGTTGACAATCACTCATCACTCAGAGACTCGGCATACACCCATGTATCCGCAATCTCCCCCTGATGAGTGCATTGCCAACTACCAACACAAATCATAAAGGAAGCAGAAGAAGGAAGGAGAAGAAGAGAGAACTCAACCAAATGACCCAAAAGCATAGCAAAGCCGAAGAAGGTCAAGTGGAAAGAGCAAGACAACTTGGTCCCCAAAGACATGGGCAACGGCTCGTTGCGACCAAGCAAAGCAAAGCTAGCCCTCAAGAAGAGGTAGAACAGGCTCAACACCGCTAGCAAATACCAATTGAAAATATCAAAGCAAAATGCTAGTCCCTCAAGATAGAGGCACAGAGGCTCAACACAACTAGCAAAGAAGCTCGATACCAATGCCTTACGACCAACAGAAAGCAGCAAAAACTCCCCCTCGAATAGTGCAAACAACAACGAAACACTACACCAGGACTCATCACCTTGCCTCTGATCACTGTATCCGTGCTCGACACCTGCACAACACAAGCCAAAGAACATGCGCATCATCCCAATTGACAATCACTCATAACTCAGAGACTTGACATACACCCATGTATCCGCAGGCATAGCCACAGTAGGGCTTACCGAAGCATGTGACCAGTACTAACAAATTGTTCTCGATCCAACGGGCCAAC
The DNA here is from genome assembly GCA_009763385.1 of Coix lacryma-jobi var. lacryma-jobi. NCBI lineage: Eukaryota > Viridiplantae > Streptophyta > Magnoliopsida > Poales > Poaceae > Coix > Coix lacryma-jobi. Next base: position 51,029,617 of record CM019828.1, read on the forward strand.
AGCGGACGGGCCCTAGGTGACACAGACGGAAACACTACACCAGGACTCCATTTCCTGTGCAAGTTACCCGCCCGGTCTCATTTTAATTATACCATCCCATACCGAGGGAAGGGTTCCCAACAATAGCATCTCTCTTTTCAAAAACCTACTATATTTAGCAAGGCTAAGCAGTCTAAGTATTTGTAAAAGACCCAGTGACAAGGATAATATAAGGAGTAATCAAGGTAGTCAATGCATCAAATAGGTAACATTCAACTCCTAAACTTAATGCACCAATTTTATCAACAAGTATATTATTGAAAATTGCAAGGTAGGGGCAAATGCACCGGGGCTTGCCTTGGGGTTCCTCTTCTGGCTTGTCTGCATATATATCAAATCCAACCTCGTAGAAGACCGGTGCCTCCCTTGCTGCAATCTCCGGCTGATCCTTGCTAACCTCGGTTTCTAAACGCAACATAACGAACGAGTATATATAAGATGCATGTGATGCATATATGAATGAATGCTCATGATGTTGGACAACTATCAATAGAAGGGTACAACATACATACAACAAGCTCATAAGAATTCTGAAAATGGCATTACAAGTGGAGACAAGATTGACATAAGTGATAACCCAAACAGATTTCATGTACTAACTTGTTTTAACCATAACCAGAGCTAACGATCATCAAATCAGGTGATAAAAGACAATTTGGAAAGCTTATCAATTTCTCTACAACTTTGCTGTAATACGGAAAGGCTAATTCCAGGGTCATGTGGACCAAACAATTCATTTGGTTAAATCTGTCCAGATTCTGGACAGATTTAAACACCACTGTTCCACAGACCATATCTGGAGCTCAGAATCATCAACAATCGTGACCTAAACCATTCTGGAAAGCATATGAAATCTTCTACAACTTTCTTATAATACACCAAAGCTGATTCACAAGTTAAATACTCCTAACAGTTCAGTTTTCAGAAACTGTCCAGATTCTGGACAGCACCTCATACCCAGATCGAACGGAGCATAACTCCCAGCATATACTTCCAACAATTACGAAATTTTAGGAGCAGCTAGATATACAAAAGTGATACAACTTTGTTGTACAACATTTCAACAGAAAACCTCATTATCATGGTGATACCTTATTTCCACCAAAACTGATCCAGAAATGACAGGAATATAACAAGAGCAAGTTTCTTCTCAAGGGCATAATCAATCATGAACAAGTACTCAACCCATATCATGGTTACACACTAGAGTTCTATCAAGATTATACATGGTACATGTAACATTTTAATTTCTGATTTCTTCAAAACAGTAATTAATTTATTATAAGTATAAATTATTAATTAGGCACTATGCTTTGTTAGTCAATCACCAACATGGTAACTCCCACAGATTTTTACTTAGTCCAAACCCTTGTGAACAGCCCCAAACAACACAACAATGTCACATTAAACCATGGACATTGACAGAACATTAGAAATTGTAGAACCATGCTAACACTTATCTAATTATTATTTAATTAATAGCTTGATTATTAAGGCTGAAAATTTATTTTTTACCAAAAAGGCTCATAATTTTTGCAGAGATGTGTTAAGTATTGTAAAGTACTACAAAAGTGATTTCACAATTTTTGGACTTCAGAAAAGACCTACAAAATTATTTAAAGTGCTTAAACTATTTATTTAACTATTTTAATTCTCCAACAAAACTTGTCCAAACCTTCAGTTTCATATTTTTATAATTTTCTTCATATGTTAGAGAGCTTACACAAATTTTCATGATTTTAGGAGCAGTAATAAAAACGCAGCAAAAATAACAAATTGTTCTACTGTTCATACACGCTGAAAATAGAAAACCCTAACTCTATTCCACTGACAGGCGGGGCCGGGGCGTCAGGCCGGCCCAGCACACAGGCCAGCGCGCGCGGCGGCCTTGACCGCGCGACGGCGGCGTTGACCGCCGGCCAAACTCGCCGGCGGTGAGGCCCGAGGCGACACCAACACTACCTACGCGCTCCCCACAACGTCGCGGACTCAGACATGGACTCGGTTGGGGCAAGGGATGACAGGAGATGCGGTGCTCGCGGCCATGGCGGCTCGGCCGCGCCGTTCCCGGCGGCGCGCCGGCGTTCCGGCCAAGGCGGCGCGGTAGCGACCGAATGGAGGCAAGCATCGGCACCAGGGGGCTCACCTAGGGCTTGTGCTCGCGCTAGCTCGATCGGAGAGGCTCGGGGAAGTAGAGGTTGACGGCGGCGGCAATGGTGGCAAGGGTCCAGGCACTGTGGCTACAGTGAGTTTTGTCCCCTTTCAAATTGCGACCAAAATTTGAACTGAAGTGCAAAATCTGTAAGAATAAAAGTTGTTCAGATTTTTGTGATCTACAAACTTGCTTAAAGGACCGTGTGCCAATTCTTCCTAGTTTTTGAATTAGGGTTTGAATTCATATTTGACCTAAACTGATTTCTCAAATTACTTTGAATTTTTTTGAAGAACTTCGAATTCTGTAAACATGAAAGTTGTCCCATTTGCCATTCCCTACAACTTTGATTAAAAGACCAAGGTCAGATTCTCAATGGTTTGTAAATTGCAGTTCAAGGGTAGATTTTGGGGTTTAAGCAATTTGATTTAAATTCAAATTCTATGCACAATCTTTGTTAACTTATAATACCAAAGTTGTTCCTTTCATTAGTATCTACCACTTTGCTTTTGGGGCCATGCCCAGATTCAGCTTGGATCCAAGTCTTTATCATAGAGCTACTAAAAGGACTTGTAGTTTCCCTAAACCCATGTCCCTTTGACTCTTCTACACTAGAAATCAGCCAACACTCAATCCCCAATTATAACATATTCATGGCATAAAACAGAAATGAACAATCATATGATGCATTTGAAATCGAGTTATATGCAAGTTGTAAATGCATCTTTAGTGTTGCTACATGAATGCTTTCATGCTCATGATGACATGTCAGGTTTTAATTGACTTAAACACCAGAGGTGTTTCAGCTCCTCCCCCCTTAAAGAAATCTCGTCACGAGATTGGTTTGACTGACTAAGTAATGGAAAAGGAAATGTGTCAGGATCTAAATCTATGACTTTCCTCTAAAGTACCAATGTAAGCTTTCCTAGGTCGGTGAAACACATACCTAAATAGAAGCGAGGAAATCTGGAAAGTGCTCCAAGAGAAAATCCTCAGATTCCCAGGTGGCTTCTTCTTCTGAGTGTTGATCCCATTGCACTTTATAGAATCTAACAGTTCTACTTCGGGTGACTCGGTCCTTTTGATCAAGCACTTTGACTGGATACTCTAAATAAGTCATATCTGGCTGAATGTCCACGCCTTCATAATTCATCACTTTGTCGGGCACTCGTAAACATTGCTTTAGCTGGGATACATGGAATACATTATGTACAGCAGCAAGTTGTTCAGGCAACTCTAATCGGTAAGCTTGCTTTCCACACCATTTTATAATCTTGAACGGTCCGATGTATCGAGGTGCCAGCTTTCCCTTTACTCCAAACCGAATCACTCCCTTCATTGGTGATACTTTCAAGTATACATAGATTCCTTCAGAAAATACTAAGGGTCTTCGTCTTCTGTCCGCGTAACTCTTTTGTCGGGTCTGAGCTACCTTCAGGTTGTTTTGTATTTGTTTTACCTTTTCTTCAGCTTCATTTACTAAATCAACTCCAAAAAATCTTCTCTTGCCCGGCTCTGACCAATTCAATGGAGTTCGACATCTTTGTCCATAAAGTGCTTCAAATGGTGCCATCTTGATACTCTCTTGATACCTATTATTATAAGAAAACTCTGCTAATGGAAGACATTCATCCCATTGATCAGGATAGGTGAGCACACAGGTCTCAGCATATCCTCTAAAATCTGATTTACTCTCTCTGTTTGACCTCCAGTCTGAGGATGATAGGCTGTACTGAAAAGAAGTTTGGTTCCTAATGATTCATGTAAATGCTTCCAAAACTGAGACACAAACTGTGTTCCCCTATCAGAGACTATGGTATTTGGTACACCATGAAGACTTAGAATTCTGGCTATATAGATTCGAGCATAGACAGGAGTTCTATAAGTAGCCTTAACTGGGATAAAATGGGCTGACTTGGTTAGACGATCTACGATTACCCATATCGAATCAAATCCCTTGGAAGTTTTGGGAAGACCCACGATGAAATCCATGCTAATATCCTCCCATTTCCAAGCTAGAATAGGTAAAGGCTGTAACTCACCTGCTGGCTTCAAACGTACTGCCTTTACTTTCTGACAAGTGTCACACTGAGCCACATAGCGAGCTATTTCAATCTTCATCTTTGTCCACCAGAACCTTTGCTTCAAATTTTGATACATTTTATTGCTTCCTGGATGAATGGCTAACTTGGTAAGATGAGCTTCATCAAGAATCTTCTGTCTGAGCTCGGGTATCCTGGGAACAACCAATCGGTCATTAATCCATAACACACCTGCTTCATCAACTCTGAAACAAGTTGTTTCCCCTGCTTTGATTTTTGCTATAATATGACCTATCCCCTTATTCTCCTTCTGGGCTGCTATAATTTCTTCTCGTATGGTAGGCTCGACTCTAACATTAGTCAGGCTTCCTTGCGAAACTATTTCTATACCCAACTTTTCCAGCTCTTGACACAGACTAAGATGCATGGGTGCAACTGTTAAACAATTGCAGTGAGGGTTCCGACTGAGAGCGTCAACAACTACATTTGCCTTACCTGGATGGTAATGTATTTCTAGATCATAGTCCTTGATTAATTCCAGCCACCTCCTTTGCCGCATATTCAAGTCTTCCTGAGTAAAGATGTACTTCAAACTCTTGTGGTCCGTGTACATATGACAGGTATTTCCTAGCAAATAATGCCGCCATATCTTCAGTGCATGTACAACTGCAGCTAACTCCAGATCGTGAGTGGGATAATGTTCTTCATGCCGCTTGAACTGTCTTGATGCATAAGCAATGACTCTTCCTTCTTGCATCAACACACAGCCAAGACCGATTCCAGAGGCATCACAGTATACATCAAAGGGTTTCTCAATATCAGGTTGAGCTAATATTGGTGCTGTGGTAAGAAGCTTCTTTAAGGTTTGAAAGGCTTGCTCACACTCAGGAGTCCATTTAAATTTGACTTGATTCTTGAGCAACTCAGTAATAGGTTTGGCTATCTTCGAAAACCCAAGAATGAAACGACGATAATAACCGGCCATCCCGAGGAAACTGCGAACTTGGTGAACTATGGTTGGTGACTTCCGTTTCAGAATATCCTGCACCTTTCCGGGATCTACTGCAATACCCTCAGCAGATAGCACATGACCCAGGAACTGGACTTCTTCTAACCAAACGGCACACTTGCTGAATTTAGCATATAGCTAATGCTCACGCAGACGAGTCAGTACAATGTGAAGATGTTCAACATGTTCTTCTTTGGTTTTGGAATATATCAGGATATCATCGATGAATACTACCACAAACTTATCGAGTTCAGGCATGAACACAGAGTTCATAAGATACATGAAATGGGCTGGAGCATTGGTTAGGCCAAAGGACATGACAAGATATTCATACATGCCATATCGAGTTGTGAAGGCAGTTTTAGGAATATCTTCGGGTCTAATCTTTATCTGGTGGTACCCTGATCTAAGATCTATTTTGGAGAAAACTTTGGCTCTGGCAAGCTGGTCAAAGAGGAGATCAATGCGTCGAAGAGGGTATTTATTTTTTATGGTTACCTCATTGAGGGGACGATAGTCCATGCACATCCTTAAAGTTTTGTCCTTCTTTTTCACAAAAATAGCGGGACATCCCCAGCGAGAGGAACTAGGCCGGATAAAACCCTTTTGTAAGAGCTCTTTTAATTGAGTCTTCAACTCGGCTAATTCCTTTGGAGCCATTCAATAAGCTCTTCGGGATACACGTGCTGTCCTAGGTTGCAGCTCCATCACGAACTCCACATTTATGTCAGGTGGCAGACCAGGTAATTCTTCAGGGAACACATCAGGGAATTCTCGTACCACTGGGACATTCTCAACTCCTTCACTAAACATAACACATATTTTTGGGGTCATCAGCTTGGGTTTTGGAAGCTGGATGAGAATTTGGGATTTTCGATCTGGCGAATTTAAACGAACAGTCCTATTCAATGTATCTAGCACAGCCCCATAACGGTGCATCCAATTCATCCCCAAAATCACATCTAAGGTTTGGTGGTTCAACACAATCATAGAAGTGGGATAAACATGTCGTCCCATTTTTATTGGAACTTGATGTACTAATTCATTGGCATATAGCCGACCCCCAGGTGATAGTATAGATATTTTCCCCTTGGACTCACATATTGGAATTGCATGCTTCCTGACAAACTCTCTATTGATGAATGAATGCGATGCACCGGAGTCAAAAAGTGTAACTGCTAAATGGTTGGCAACAGAAAACGTACCCAACATAACTGGTTCGCCTTCTGGAATAGTCTCAACTTGAGTATGATGAACCTGTCTGGTCTTGGGTACCACATAAATCTTCTGTGTGCCTGATCGAGAACCAGAACGGTTGCCTTGCTGCTGCTTATTTTGTGGATTAGCTTGATTACCTTGCTGGTGAGGAACATTGGAATTAAAATTCTTTGGTGAAGGACAATTCTTAGCAAAATGCCCAGACCCGCCACAGTTGTAACAAGGGTTACTGGTTTTTGGGGCATTTGTGGTTTGGGAGCTAGCTGCATTGGTTTGTCGTGGGTACTGAAACTGGGAAGGGGCTTTGGCATTAGCTTGGGGTTGGTAGTAGTGCTGTGGTGGGCGAGCAGGTACATGAGCATGGGGAACAGGGTGGTACAGGAACTTGGGAAGTTTCGGCACACTCCCAGATGCGCCAGCTTGAGCAGTCTTCCTCCTTTTTGCTTCCTTGTGCACACGATTCTTCTCTTCTAGAGTGATGGCAATACTCACAATGTCATTGAAGGTGGAGTTGGCACAGGTGGTCATCATGGTTTGCAGCTTGGTGCTCAGCCCTCGCATGAAGCACTGTTTCTTCTTAGAATCAGTGTTGACATGATCAGGAGCATATTGAGAGAGATGATTGAACTTGCTCACATACTGCATCACTAATTGAGTACCCTGCTGCAGCTTGAGAAATTCTTCCAGCTTCATTTGCATGATACCTACCGGAATGTGATGCGCTCTAAAAACTTCACAAAATTCAGCCCAAGTGACCTGATGCCCAGCAGCTTGTGTGGCCAAATAATTTGCCCACCATGTGCCTGCTGGTCCTCTAAACTGTTGTGCTGCAAACAGAGGCTTCTGGATGTCTCTGCATCGGATCAACTCAAATTTCTGCTCAATAGTATGCAGCCATTCATTTGCTTCCAGAGGTTCTTCTGCTTTGGCAAAGAGCGGAGGGCGAGTATCCATAAAATCTGTGTACATGCTGTTGGCATCCTGGTGCCCCTGTCCGCGGTGTCCTTGCCCGCGCCCTTGAGCCATAGCTTGTAATAGCCTAGTGTTATCAGCTGTCACAGTGGCTAATGCAGCAATAGCCTCGGCCAAGGTTGGGGGTGGTCGTGGTGGTGGTGGGGGGTTTTCCCCATCCTGGGATGTGCCGCCAGCCCCGGAAGGACGCGTATGCACCGGCATCTGTAATATACAACAAGTATTGCATAAACATCCATAAACAACTCATAATTAACTAGTCATAAACTTCCATTGCAAATCAGCAAAAGTAGTTGCATCAACATCACATGGTCTGATTTATTTATTACACAAGTCCGCTCCTGGCAGGACTATCTAGTGCAACTACCTTCCCATACTACTAGTTAGGAACTACTCATGCTACGATCACTCCTCGCGGTCAGTGTCGAGGCCGGAGACATGGCCACCCTCGTCGTTACTATCGTCGATCTCAATCACCAACTCAGGCTCGTCCTCCTCCTCATCGGGCTCTCCTCCGTCAGCCAGGACCACGCCATCCTCCATCTCTGCTGCCCCCAAGCCGTGATAGGGGTTGAGGCGGTTGTTGAGGACGTGGATCTCCTCATGGAGGTTGTTGGCATACACCTTCATGTCCTCTATCTGAAACTCGAGGTGAAAGACCTGAGCACGTGCCAGGTCCTCACGGCGCCATGCCTCATCCCGCATCTTGCACAGCTGCTCATTCTCCTTCTCCAGGTCAGCCTCGATTGCGAGAGCCTCCTTTCGCTGCTCTTTTAGCAAGCCGATCATCATGGCATCCCGCGCACGCTCCCTGGTGGCCTCCGCAAGCGCGGCAGTAAGCCTCGCGACCTCCGCGCGAAGCTCCGCCTTGTGGCTACGGCCGCTGCGGCTGCTGCTGCCCTCCCCTGTACGCGGTGCGAGCTGGTGTCGCGGGACTCCCCTAGGCCCCGTGCACTTGCGCGCGGTCTGCTTGGTGCGAGCCATTCCTGGAATAAGTTTAAACTAAAGTCAATTTCGTGCACCTACAAGTTAGTTCAGTTATACCTTAACCCGATATCTATTAAGGGAGGAGAATTATTAGAATTTAATTGATGCAAGATGAAATGATGCATACTTACGATTCTACGCATACGACATTATCTATTTACTTGTAAACCCACCAAAATAATTTTATAACTTTTAAACATAGGGAAAATACCTTCGCGCACCCTCTTCCTTCCTAACTAAGCAAGAAGTAAGTTAAGGTGAGCAAAAGATAAGATTTAGAAAGAGCTTTTAGATTTTTCCTTAGAAAATAAGTTTTGAAGATTTTTCAAATTACTATAATGATTGCCACCGGGATCTTGCTCCGATACCAAGCCTGTAACAGACTCTCCCAATAATGTGGTCCACCTACACCTGTCATCTGTCCAACGACCTCTGACCGCTATGTAGGTGTGCTACAAGACTGGATTAATCTGTTGGATACGGTCGACGTATCCATAGGTCACAGGAATCATCCGAGTACAATCATTACAGCACATTACATTTCACACAAAATACCAGATCGGAGATTTCAGCGAAAGTCTTACATAAACATAATTTTACAAACTGGTGTTCATTATTACAATATAGGTGTTAAAGAGTTCAAGTTGCGATAGTACTAAGTGTTGGATACAAGTCTGATAACATATCCATATTATTAAACCCTGCCCAAGGGCACATCACTTATCATCCTCAGCCGAAAAGATGGTCATGCAGCACGGCCCGAAGCACATCTGTTCAGCGGTCTCACCTGCAACATGGGGTCATAGAACCCTGAGTATAGGAGTACTCAACAAGACTTACCCGACTAATAAAATGGGGAGAAGACTCAGGAATGCAGGCTGAGAGGAAATCAAGGTAAGGCTTTAGCAAGAATCAAAAGTTTTTCCTTTTGCATAAAAGCTCCTACTACTAAGTAGTTGTCTCATTCCTTGTTGCTAATATTAACTAAGTAAATAATTATCCATCTCATAAATAACCCATTAATCCTCCAATGTTTCATCATTAAACTACGCTGAGGGTGCAAGGACGAGTCTCCTTTTCTCGTGGAGCAAACGACGATTCAAACCGCTTGATCTACCCAGCTGGGTCTTCCTTATCACACGACATATGTAAGACCGAACTTGCATATATCAACTGTCCCGTGGATCCGCTCAAACCGGACCGGAGCCGCGCCACCCGGGAGTACAGGACACCACCGCCCTACAACGGCCTTGTTGAGTAACGTCCAACAGGGGATCGCAGCAGGGTGGGTACACGCTACTCCCGCCATATCTCCACTCCCAGTGCGCGGGTGCGCCGTTCCAGAAAGGGCATAGCCACAGTTGGGCTTACCGAAGCATGTGACCAGTACTAACAAATAGTTCTCGATCCAACGGGCCAACAACGGACGGGCCCTATGCGACACAGGCGGAAACACTACACCAGGACTCCATTTTCTGTGCAAGTTACCCGCCCGGTCTCATTTTAATTATACCTGCGGATACATGGGTGTATGCCGAGTCTCTGTGTGATGAGTGATTGTCAACGGAGATGATGCGCATGGTCTTTGGCTTGTGTTGTGCAGGTGTCGAGCACGGAGACAGTGATCGATGGCGGGTGAAGGTCAAGTTGCGACGTGCCGTGCCGACGGACCGGGCGCGATGAAGGATGGGCGTGCCGTGCGGCGGACGTGCCATGCCGATGTATCGGACGGTGAAGGGCGGACGTGGACTTGGACTGATGGACTGGAGGCCGGAGGATCAGCTGTGGTGGCTGGCAGCCTGCGACAGCGACAAGCGGAGAAGTGCGATCATGTCGGTGGAAGGGGTGCACAGGCGGTGCATCCCCTCTACGACGCCGGTTTGTTGGTAGAGCCCGGGAAAAACCAACGGTGGACGGTTTCCAGGTTTGGGCCTCAAAACCTGGGTGCTGGGTTTCCAGGTTGAGCCACAAAACCTGGGCGCGACGGTTTCCAGGTTGAGCCTCAAAACCTGGGCGTGGGCCGGTTTCTGAGTTTGGGCCTCAAAACTCGGGCGCGGACGGTTTCCGAGTTTGGCCACAAAACTCGGGCTGGAGGCGGGTTTCCCGGTTTGGGCCTCAAAACCGGGGGCTGATGGAAAAGGCTGGTTTCCCGGTTTGGGCCACAAAACCGGGGGTGCAGAGTGGTGGCGGCACGTGGCGGCGATCTGAAGGTTGCGTGGAGGCGACGCGGAAGACCGTGCGGGCGTGGCCGTCGGATCTACCTACCACCAGCGGGTGGACTAGAATAGCCTTAGGGTTAGGCTGGTCCGCTTTGTAAATGCAGTAGTGAGGGGTAGAGTAGGAATTAGACTTAGTCTAGAATAGGTTAAGTAGTCCAGGGGAGACACCCTCCTCCCTTATCTCAGTTTTAGCTATCTCAGTTAGTGCTTTCATTTGCTAGGGTTTCCTGCTCTCCCATCCCCTGCTTTAGCTAGTTGAGATCCGCAGAGAGACTCCACTCTGTGTACTGTTGATTTGAGGAAGTGAGGCCGTATCCTCACCTTGTAGCATAGATCGATGGCTTGATTTGCGTCTTTGCATCGAATTCGTGGCTGTGATTTCCGTTGTGTTCGTGTTCTTCGCGGAATCCTTTTTCCCACGATTTTCCCGTCGCTTGATCTCTTTGTTGCTCGGTTCATCTTTTGCGAATCCGTTTGAACCAAGTTGTTCTAGATCGTGAGGCACTTCTTTCCACCGAAGGAATCATCCTCTAACCTCACGGTCTAGGAGATCGATCGATTTTTCGTTTCGGGTCAAGTTTTCTCTCTCCCCCGAAATTCTTCGATTCATCGATTTGGAGATAGGTTCGAGCCATGATCTCTTAGAGATAGCTCACTATACTCCTTATGACTTATCTCACCAAGTTTGATCCCTAGAGGAATTGTTTTAGGTGAGATTGAGACAAATCGGTTGACAAACAGGTCTGCTGTGCTCTGACCGGACGCTGGCATCGGGCCGACCGGACGCTGACCAAGTGCGTCCGGTCGTTGAATGCTCAGCGAGTCTCCCTGCAGCTCGACCGGACGCTCTGATTGTTGAGTGACCGGACTCACCGGTACTACTGTTCCCGTGTTTTGTCTCTGTGTGATCGGACGCAGGAGAACCGACCGGACGCTCCCCTGGCCAGAGTCCGGTCAGTTCCAGAGAGCTCCCAGATCAGGTTTTGAGCGACCGGACGCGTCCGGTCCCTGCTGACCGGACGCAGGACAGAGTCCGGTCGATCCAGTTTCGCGCATTTTCGTTCGCGGTTCGTTCGTTCTTGATCGGATTCGAGTTCCGTCTTTTGCGTTGGCTTTCTAGGGTTGTCTAGTGTCCCGCTGTGCTTCTAGGAAGCATCCACCCTACATCTAGGGTCGTGGAGATCGCGGCGTGGGCAAACCGCCGTTCTTTGATGGGACAAACTATGCGTATTGGAAGATACGCATGTCGGCCTATCTGCAGAGCTTGGGTGCTTCTATTTGGGATATTTGCAACTCTGCTGATTACGTGGTCTTGGCTGCTCGTGTCTCTCAGCAACAGATCGATGAGCACGATGCCAATAGCCGAGCCCGTAATGCTCTCTTTTCTTGTTTGAGCATGGGTGAGTTTGATCGTGTTTCTCACCTCGCTACGGCTCGGGAGATCTGGGACACCCTCATGCGTTTCCATGAGGGCACCTCTCAAGTCAAAACCCGACTCTACGAGTCGTTCAAGCGTGAGTATGAGAACTTTAGACATCAACCTGGCGAGAGCATAGAAAGTTTATTCGCTCGCTTTCAGGTGATTGTCAACAGGATGAGGGCTAATAGAGAGCAGTTGCCATTTGACGATCATGAGCGTGCTTTGAAGCTTTTGCACACTCTTGACCGTTCGGTGTGGGACTCCAAGGTTCAGGCAATCATCGAATCGCCGAACTATGAGACCCTCACCTGCGACGAGCTCTTCAGTAAGCTCAAGTCCAGTGAGATTGATGCTATGGCGAGGGCTTCTTTTGAAAATCCTTCTCGCCCGTCCATGGCTTTGGTTTCCGGCTCTTCCTCTAACCCCTCAGCTGGTTTTGCGCTTTCTTCTCTCTTTTCTGTGATAGAGGACCAGCTGGAGTCTTTGGGAGACGACGAGTTGGCTTTGCTTGCCAACCGGTTCTCGCGGTTTCACAATAACCGCATGAACCGTCGTCGAGGAGGAGGACGCACGGGATGCTACGAGTGCGGCGACCCCGACCACTTCATCGCCGACTGCCCCAAGAAGAAGAACAAGCACTCGGGCAAGGGCGAACATGGGCGCAAGCACGACTCCAAGTACAAGGAGAAGCACGTCCCCCCAAGGCACAAAAAACGGGGCGGCTTCGACAAAGAGTACATCAAGAAGAAGTACTTGGAGAAGCAGCAAGCTGAGCAGCGTGCGTTCTTCGCCACGCTCAGCGACGTCGACGGCTCGGATGACGACTCCGCTGGCTCCAGCGATGACGAGTCCGTGAAGAAGAAGCTGGAAGACAAGTTCAACGGCTTGTGCTTCTTCGCTGGCGACGGAGGCCTGTGCACCATGGCGCTCGGAGATGAGGTCGACAGCGAGCCGGAGCGTACCCCTCGGAACGACGACGACGACGACACCTCCCAGGTATCTCTCACCTACGATGAGCTTTCTTCCGAGGTTGAGAAGTTGACTGCTGCCCTCCTTAGCCAAGATAAGTTGCTTAGGCGTGCCGCTAGAGAGCGCAAGGAGTTTAGGCAGAAGTGGGAGGACACGGTGAAGGAGCTTGAGTTCGCTCGGTCCACCGTGGTAGTGTCGGAGGAGGCGGAGTGCGAGTCGTGCACAGCGCACATGACTGACCTTCTCACTCTGAGAGGTAAGTATGCTGCGTTGGTTGGAGAGGTGGAAGAGCTCCGTGCTAGGCCGCAGCTGTTGGGTGCGTGCAAGACTTGTCCTGTCTTGCAATCTGAGTTGGCAGAGAAAAATGCCAAGATTGAGTCTTTAGAGAAGGCCAGCTCAGATAGCACTTGCGTCTCGAGGTGTGCTTTGTGTGAGGGCCTGGAGATGGAGATTGCCAATGTGAAGCATGGCAAGATGCAAACCGAGGAAGAAAACACATACCTTCGGTCCATCTTGTCATGGGTCTCCAGTAGTGAGCCGCAGCTCGGGATGATGATCTCCCAATTCAAGCGAGCTGTTGGTGCCCCTGGTGTAGGTTTTGCTCAGAGTGTTGATCTCTCAGCTTTTGGGAAGATTGGAGAGTCTAGTGGTCTGAACCCATGTGAGAAGCCCAATTTCACCACTACTCCCAAACTTGCCAAGCTTCCACTCAAAGAGCCAGTCAAGCCTATCACCAAAGATGGTGTGGTTGAGGAACCCCCGAGAGCTCCTCCCAAGAACCCAGTTTGGGCACCCAAGCCAAACCACCTCAGAAACAAGCTTGATGCTATGCCACCCATTCGTGAGGAGTTGCCACAGAAGGGCAAAGGCAAAGTGAGCCACACCCACAGCCCTGGTCACCAACAACCCCCTTTGCGTGCGGTGAGGTACCAGTGTGATTTTTGTGGGAGAGATGGTCACTTGAGAGAGTTCTGCTTTCGGTGCAAGCGAGAGGCGCGCAGGGCTCGGGAGATGGAGAACCCGGACATGTACCACCCAGCTCATGGTGGACATGTGCCGAAGGCTCAGGAGAGAGCTGCTAGGTCCGGACGTCAAGGTCCCCGACCTAGGCAGGAGATGAGAGCCCCTAGGAGGGAGACTAGGCCTAGAGGTCCAGCACCTCAGTTTGTTAGGCCTAGGCAGGAGAGAGCTCCAGGGAGAGACGCTAGAGCAGTTGAGCCCCAGGCTCCTAGGCGTAGATCTCGTAGAGAGCGTGCCCGACGGGGTCCTGCTTTTGCAGGTAACGGACCCCGTGGCGGAGGCTTTGTTGAGCGCTTTCCCCCACCGCAGTGTGAGTACCGCGGTGAGCGTTTCTTCCCTAGCGGACCAAGTTTTTCTCAGCGTGGTGATCGCTTCCCTCGTAGACGTGCTAGGAATGGTTTTTACACTAACCCTTCTTTTGAGCAGCAGGCCCAACACTGGTTTTCCCCTTATTTCACTAACCCCAGTGTTGGACCGTATGCTCACCCTATGTCTTTTTATTGATGTAGGTAAGACGGTTGGAGGACATTTGGTTGGTGGATTCCGGTTGTTCGATGCACATGACCGGAAACCCCAAGTGGTTCTCCAGCCTTAGTCCAGTCGCCGGAAAGGAGTACATAACCTTCGGCGACAAGAGCAAAGGTAAAGTTTTATCCCGAGGCTCCGTGCGGGTTAATGAGCACTTTGTGTTGCGCGATGTTGCTCTGGTTTCTAACCTGCATTTTAACTTGCTTTCTGTTTCGCAACTTTTTGATGAGGACTATGAGATTCGTTTTAAACCGAACCTTAGTCGCATCTTAGATCCTCAGGGCGATCTTGTATGTCTGATTTCGCCCTTTGGGAAAGTCTTTCACGCGAATTTCTCGGAGTCGTTTGGTTCTTCTCGCTGTCTTTTGGCTAGTCCTTCCTCCTCCGATCTTTGGAAGTGGCATAGGAGGCTCGGTCATTTAAGCTTCGACTTGCTTGCAAGACTTAGCTCACTTGGCCTAATCCGAGGATTGCCCAAGCTTTCGATGGAGAAGGATCTAGTCTGCCATTCTTGCAGACATGGGAAGATGGTTGCCGCTCCCCACCATCCAGTGACTAAGGTCATGACCTCGCACCCCGGAGAGCTTTTACACATGGACCTTGTTGGTCCGGCTCAGGTGAGCTCGGTTGGTGGCAAGTGGTATGTTTTGGCTGTTGTTGACGACTTTTCGAGATATTCATGGGTCTTCTTTTTGACTGAGAAGACTGAGACTTTCTCCTTCGCTCGCAATCTGATTTTGCGTCTTCAGAACGAGTTCCCTTTGAACTCGATGCGAGGTATTAGAAGTGATAATGGTTCCGAATTCAAAAATTCGGATTTTGAGAAGTTTTGTAACCACCTTGGCTTGGAGCATCAGTTTTCTTCCCCCTACACACCGCCCCAAAATGGTGTTGTAGAGAGGAAGAATCGGACCCTTGTTGAGATGGCCAGGACGATGCTTGATGAGCATAGGACTCCTAGGCGCTATTGGGCCGAAGCTATGAACACTGCATGCTATATTTCCAATCGCATTTTTCTGAGAGCCTTCTTGAAAAAGACTTCTTATGAGTTGCGTTTTGGAAAACTACCCAAGGTGAGTTATTTTCGAGTTTTTGGTTGCCATTGTTTTATACTCAAAAAGGGCAACTTGGACAAATTTGAGTCTCGTTCTTCTGACGGTGTGTTTTTTGGGTTATGGCACTCACACTCGAGCTTATCGTGTACTTAACCTTGACACTAACCGAGTCATGGAGACATCAGATGTCACCTTCGACGAGACTCTTGTTTCTCCTTCTTTTCGTTTGAGCGTGCAGGTGATCATGAGGTTGGAGAGCCTCTTTTTGATGACGAGGACGAGGGTGCTGAAGGTATGGACGATCCAGCACCCCCTCCACCTGCCGTGCCGCAAAGAGCGGCCTCGACGACGACTCACGGCCCCGACACCTCTTCTTCTTGGGGGCCGTGGGATCCGCCACCCCGAGCGGTACCATTTGTACCCGGGGAGGCACCAGCTGCTGTTGAGGGGGAGGCTACATCAGCTCGACAGGCGCCACGACATATCCAGCGCTAGCACCCCCCTAAACAGATGATCGGCGACATCGGCGAGCGAGTCACTCGCTCTAGGTCACAGCACATCTCTCACTTCGCTCATTCTGCTTTTGTTGCTAATTTTGAGCCCCGAGATGTTGGACATGCTTTGACGGATCCGGATTGGGTCAATGCCATGCATGAGGAGTTAGAGAACTTTGAGCGGAATCGGGTTTGGGTTCTAGTTCCACCTCCACCCGACTGTAAGCCTATTGGGACAAAATGGGTATTTAAAAACAAGCAAGGAGAGGATGGCCATGTTGTGAGAAACAAGGCCCGGCTTGTAGCGAAAGGCTATAGTCAGAAGGAGGGGATAGATTATGAGGAAACCTTCGCTCCTGTAGCACGTTTCGAGGCTATTAGGATACTCTTGGCTTATGCTGCATCCAGGGGTTTCAAACTTTTTCAAATGGATGTCAAGAGTGCCTTTTTAAACGGCTACATAGAGGAGGAGGTTTATGTTGAGCAACCCCCCGGTTTTGAAAATCCCAAGTTTCCAAACCACGTTTTTAAACTTCACAAAGCTTTGTATGGTTTGAAACAAGCCCCTAGAGCCTGGTATGATAGGTTGAAAACCTTTTTGCTTGCTAAGGGTTTTAAAATGGGATGTGTAGATAAAACGCTCTTTCTCCTCCGGCAAGGCAAAGACACACTCTTGGTCCAAATTTACGTGGATGATATCATTTTCGGTGGTTCTTCTCACGCTTTGGTTGCCAAGTTTGCAGATACTATGAGCAGGGAGTTCGAGATGAGCATGATGGGCGAGCTGACTTTCTTTCTCGGGTTGCAAATTAAGCAATCCCGAGAGGGGACGTTTGTACACCAGGGCAAGTACACGAGGGACTTGCTGAAGCGGTTCGACATGGGTGAGACCAAGCCTCTTCCGACGCCCATGTCGACGACGACTGCCCTGGATGCCGACACGGATGGAGAAGCAGTGGACCAGAAGGAGTACCGCAGCATGATTGGATCGCTGCTCTACCTGACGGCGACACGGCCGGACATTCAGTTCGCCGTGTGCTTGTGCGCGCGCTTTCAGGCTTCGCCACGCACTTCTCACCGTCAGGCGGTGAAGCGCATCTTCAGGTACCTTCGTTTCACGCCTGAGTTCGGGATTTGGTATTCTGCTTCTTCCACCCTCTCGCTTTGTGGCTTTTCTGATGCTGATTTTGCTGGTTGTCGCACCGAGCGCAAGTCCCACTTCTGGGACTTGCCAGTTTATTGGATCTTCTCTGGTGTCGTGGTCTTCTCGCAAGCAGTCTAGTGTCGCTCAGTCTACCACGGAGGCTGAATAGGTTGCTGCGGCTAGCTGCTGTTCCCAGTTACTCTGGATGATGGCCACTTTGCGTGATTTTGGTTTGAGCTTTACTCGAGTTCCTTTGCTTTGTGACAGCACGAGTGCCATTAGCATTGCTAAGAACCCCGTGCTTCACTCGAAAACCAAACACATTGATGTGCGCTTTCATTTCTTGCGAGACACCAGGAGAAGGGTGATATCGACCTTCGCCATGTCGATACTCATCACCAATTGGCTGATATTTTCACCAAGCCTTTAGACGAATCAACCTTTAATAGGTTGAGGGGTGAGCTTGGTGTGTGTTTCCCCCTTTTAGATGGGGGAAGCACTTTGAGATGTACAGACTGACTCTTTTATTTTGAGGCTCTTTTCTTTTGAGTTTCTTGAGTCTTTCCAATTGGTATCTTCTTCTTCTTTCAGTTTTGTGTCGGGCATACGCATTTACATTCTGAGCTTCATGTCTATATTCACCAGAATGTAATTATGCTCTTGTTAGTATTGCTCCGATACTTATGATGATGCTTGTAGCTTATGCTCTTTCTGATCACTGTTACATATTATGAGCGAGCTATTTTTGGAATGGTGAATTATGCCTAATGTATATAAATCTGAAAATGTTCACCATTGAGATATGCAACTAGCATGTGTAGGGTGTGTTGAGTCCATTCCTGCTTTTCATATATGCTAGGTTGCTATGTCTCTAGTTCTGAGTCATTCACTTGCTTGGTTGTTCATACTTGCTTAAAATCTGAACCAAGTATTGTTGAATTGAAAGATCGAGATGGGATTGCTTGTCAACACCTCATGGTATTGAGACTGTTTCTCATTGCACTTTGAGTTAAACTGAGCCATGTAGTGTATGACCGAAACCGTTGCTTTAAGCTTCTGATTGCTTCGGCATAGGCTTCGCACGGTTGAAAGTTAGGCGATGACAAGTTTCAACCTCTCGCAATCACATGCTAAAAATGAACTTGTGAATTCTTTTACCCGCTGCAAACTCCGATATGAATTTGAAATCACAAGTATATGCTTCATTCCTATGCATGATGATTGAACTTGGCTAGGGGTAGTTCACCTTGTATATATGATTAGCACTTGTTTGGATTCCTTCTATACATGTCTAGTGCTATTTTGATGGTGACTATCCTTTGGCTTAAAACTGCTCACATGCTCATATGCTTCATATTTCGTATAAGTGATCAGTTTTGAGCCTTTGCTCTTTGAGTGCTTAATTGAGATGTTGGAGCTATACTGATTAGAGCATCTTTGCACTCTTTTGACTATATACTTGAAGCTCCTAACTTGCATTTTGACTTCATATGCAATTTTGGAAGGAGATCTTGTGTTCGGGGGGAGTTTATGTGAAGGGAGTTGCTTCTCCGATACCTTTTGGTCTTGATAAGTGCATTTTCAACTAGGGGGGAGAATTTATGCAAATCATATGCTCCTGTGTTGATCAACTAAGGAGAGATCATTTGTCCTAGTTGCTTGCATTTGTCGAGGGGGAGTTTGCTTAGTTGTGTTGAGCCGTTGCCTCTGTCTTGAGGGACTAGCAAACGTTCCTAGCTTTTCATGAGCTTTCATAAGCTTTTTCAATTTGGCTTTCAATTGGTATCGTCTGGTGTGCTTTCTCCCATTTGGTTTGGGTTGATTTCCAATTGGTTTCGGAGTGATTTTCTTGCTAGTTGTGTTGAGCCTCTGTGCCTCTATCTTGAGGGACTAGCATTTTGCTTCTGTTGTCCTCCGATCTTCAATTGGTATCTGCTAGCGGTGTTGAGCCTGTTCTACCTCTTCTTGAGGGCTAGCTTTGCTTTGCCTTGGTTGCGTCGAGCCGTTGCCCATGTCTTTGGGGACCAAGTTTTCGCTTCATCCACTTGAACCTTCTTTGGCTTTTGTTAGGCTTTTGGGTCATTTGGTTGGGTTTTCTCTTCCCACTCCTTCCTACCTCCTTCTTCTTATTCATGATTTGTTGTAGAGTTGACAATGCACTCATCAAGGGGGAGATTGCGGATACATGGGTGTAATGCCGAGTCTCTGTGTGATGAGTGATTGTCAACGGAGATGATGCGCATGGTCTTTGGCTTGTGTTGTGCAGGTGTCGAGCACGGAGACAGTGATCGATGGCGGGTGAAGGTCAAGTTGCGACGTGCCGTGCCGACGGACCGGGCGCGATGAAGGATGGGCGTGCCGTGCGGCGGACGTGCCATGCCGATGTATCGGACGGTGAAGGGCGGACGTGGACTTGGACTGATGGACTGGAGGCCGGAGGATCAGCTGTTGGTGGCTGGCAGCCTGCGACAGCGACAAGCGGAGAAGTGCGATCATGTCGGTGGAAGGGTGCACAGGCGGTGCATCCCCTCTACGACGCCGGTTTGTTGGTAGAGCCCGGGAAAAACCAACGGTGGACGGTTTTCCAGGTTTGGGCCTCAAAACCTGGGTGCTGGGTTTCCAGGTTGAGCCACAAAACCTGGGCGCGACGGTTTCCAGGTTGAGCCTCAAAACCTGGGCGTGGGCCGGTTTCTGAGTTTGGGCCTCAAAACTCGGGCGCGGACGGTTTTCCGAGTTTGGCCACAAAACTCGGGCTGGAGGCGGGTTTTCCCGGTTTGGGCCTCAAAACCGGGGGCTGATGGAAAAGGCTGGTTTCCCGGTTTGGGCCACAAAACCGGGGGTGCAGAGTGGTGGCGGCACGTGGCGGGCGATCTGAAGGTTGCCGTGGAGGCGACGCGGAAGACCCGGTCGGGCGTGGCCGTCCGATCTACCTACCACCAGCGGGTGGAACTAGAATAGCCTAGGGTTAGGCTGGTCCGCTTTGTAAATCAGCAGAGTGAGGGTAGATAGGAATGAACTTAGTCCCTAGAATAGTTAAGTAGTCCAGGTGAGAACCACCCTCCTCCCTTAATCTCATTTTTAGCTATCTCAGTTAGTGCTCATTTGCTAGGTGTTTTCTGTCTCCCCATCCCCTGCGCTTAGCTAAGTTGAGATGACCCGCAGAGAGCATCCACTCTGTGTACTGTTGATTTGAGGAAGTGAGGCCGATCTCACCTTGTAAGCTAGATCGATGGCTTGATTTGCGTCTTTGCATCGATTCGTGCTGTGATTTCCGTTTGTTCGTGGTTCTTCCGCGGACTCCTTTTCTCCACGATGTTCCCGTCGCTTGATTCCTTTGTTGCTAGTGGACACGGTCTTCTTTCATCTTTTGCGAATCCGTTTTGAACCAAGTTGTTCTAGATCGTGAGGCACTTCTTTCTTCACCGAAGGAATATCCTCTAACCTCCACGTCTGAAAAGGATCGATCGATTTTTTCGTTTTCGGTCAATTTTTCTCTCTCCCCCCCGAATTCTTCGTTCAATCGATTTGGAGATCGGGTTCGAGCCATGCCATTCTCTTGAGATAGCTCACTATCCTCCTTAATGACTTATCTCACCAACATACAGTTTGTCTATCCCTCAGAGGAATTGTTTTTTAGGTGAGATTGAGACGAATCGGTTGACCAACATGTCTGTGCTGGCTGTGCTCTGTCCGGAACGCGTCATCGGGCCGACCGTACGCTGACCAAGTCGTTTTTTCCGGGTGTGAATGCTCATCGAGTCTCTCCTGCAGCTCGACCGGACGCTCGAATTTTTTGGTTAAGTGACCGGACCTTCACCGGTACTTACTGTTCCCTGGTTTTGTCTTCTGTGTGATCCGGACGCAGGAGAACCGACCCGGACCTCCCCTGCCAGAGTCCGGGTCAGTTCCATGAGAGCTCCCAGATCAGGTTTTGAGGCGACCGGACGTCGTCCGTCCCCTCTGACGCGGACGCAGACAGATCCGGTCGATCCGTTTTCGGCATTTTCGTTCGCGGTTCTTCGTTTCTTGATCGGATTCGAAGTTCCGTCTTTTGCGTTGGCTTTCTAAGGGTTGTCTAGTGTCCCCGTGGCTTCTAGGAAGCATCCCCCTACAATCTAGGGTCGTGGACATTAAGCAAGCTCCAGGGTTCGCTCTTGGGTTGATTTGGGACAGTGGCATCCTAGTTCCTAAGGCAATTTTGAAGCTCCCCTTCAACCCCCCCTCTTGTCCGCTTTCGGTTGCTTCTCGTATCCTTCAATTCAATCCCCATACCGAGGAAGGGTTCCCAACATAGCATCTCTCTTTTTTAAAAAAACCTAACTCTTTGATCAAGGCTAACCGTCTAAGAGTGTAAAAGACCCAGTGACAAGGATAATATAAGAGGAGTAATCAGGTAGTCAATGCATCAATAGGTACATTCACTCCTAAACTTAATGCACCCATTTTATCAAACAGTATATTATTAAATTGCAAGGTAGGGCAAATGCACAGGGGCCTTGCTTGGGTTCCTCTTCTGCTCTCCCCACGATATCAAATCCAACCTCGTAGAAGACCGGTGCCCCTCCTTGCTTGCAATTGTTCCCGGCTGAGCCTTGCTAACCTCGGTTTGTTCTAAACGCAACATACAACCGAGTATATATAAGATGCAATGTGATGCATTATACTGAATTCTCATGATGTCTGGAAACTATCAATAGAAGGGTAACAGCAACATACAACACGCTCGTAGAATTCTAAAATGGCATTTCAAGTGGAGACAAGATTGACATAAGTGATACCCCACATTTCATGTACTAACTTGTTTTAAACCATAACCAGAGCTAACAGTCTCAATCAGGTGATATAAAGACCCAATCTCGATAGCTTATCAATTTCTCTACGCTTTGCTGTAATGCGCAAAGCTGTTCCAGGGTCATTGGTCGCAAATACATTCAGTTGGTAATCTTCCTATTCCTGGACATATTTAACACCACTGTTTCCCCAGACCATATCTGTAGCTCAGAATCCTCAACATCGTGAATCTAAACATTCTGGAAAGCAGATGAAATCTTATACAACTTTCTTATAATAACACCAAGCTGATTTCGCAAGTTAAATACTCCTAAACAGTTCAGTTTTTTTCAGAAACTGTCCAGAGCATAACTCCCAGCATATACTTCCAATAATTAAACGAAATGTAGGAGGCAGACTAGATATCCAAAATGATACAATTTGCTGTACAACATTTAATTCAACAAAAACCCTCTCATTAATCATGGTGATACCCTTATTTCCCCAACCGAACTGAATCCAGAATGACCCGAATATAACCCGAGCAGTTTTCTTCTCAAGGGCCTATCAATCATGAACAAGTACTCAACCCATATCATGGTTACACATTACATTTTCTAATCAAGATTATACATGGTACATGGAACATTTTAATTTCTGATTTCTTCAAAACAGTAATTAATTTATATAAGTATAATATTAATTATGCACTAGTTTGGGTTTAGTCAACTCACCAACATGGTACCTGCACATATTTTTTTTACTTAGTCCAAACCCTTGTGAACAGCCCCAAACAACACAACATGTCACATTAAACCCTGGGACATGACAAACATTAGAAATTGTAGAACATGCTAACACTTTTCTAATTATTATTTAATTAATAGCTGATTATTAGGCTGAAAATTTTAATTTTTTATCCAAAAAGGCTCATAATTTTTGCAGAGATGTTGTTTTAAGAAGTACTGTAAAGGACTACAAAAGTGATTTCAACCATTTTTTGGACTTCAGAAAAGACCTCCAAAAAAAAAACATTTTAAATTTAAATGCAGTGCTTAACCTATTTATTTAACTATTTATTCTCCAACAAAACTTGTCCAAACCTTCATTTCATATTTTTTATATGTCTTCATATTTTAGAGACTTACTACACAAAATTTTTCATGATTTTAGAGCAGTAATAAAAACTCAAGCAAAAATAACAAATTGTTCTACTGTTTTCATACACTCTGAAAATAGAAACCCTAACTCTTCATCCCACTGACCAGCGGGGCCGGGCCGTCAGGGCGTCCCAGGCACACAGGGCCCGCGCGCGCGGCGGCCTTGAAACCCTCGCGACGGCGGCTTGACCGCCGGCCCAAACTTCGCCCGGCGTGCGGCCGCGAGGGCGAACAACCAACACTACTACTCGCTCCCCCCAACGTCGCGGACTCAACAGTGACTCGGTTGGGGCCCTGGAATGACCGGAGATGCGGTGCTCGCGCCAATGGCGGCTCGGCCGCGCCATTTTCCCGGCAGCGCGCCGGCGTTCCGGCCAAGGTGGCGCGGTAGCGACCGAATGGAGGCAAGCATCGACACCAGGGGGATCACCTAGGGCTTTGTGCTCGCGCTAGCTCGGTCAGAGAGGCTCGGGGAAGTAGAGGTTGACGGCGGCGGCAATGGTGGCGGCGGCCCAAAGCTTGACGACGGTGCTCCGGCCAACCCTGTGCAGTAGCGACCGAAAGAGCGAGTCGACGCGAAGGAGTGAGTCAAGGCGAAGTCAATGATGCAACCAATTTGACCTGAGGAGCTCTACACAGACCGCACGACGACGGGGTGGTTGCGGCGCTGGATCGCCGGAGTCGGCGAAGAAGGGCTCGTTCCGGGCAATGCATGCGGCTTGGGCTCGATTCAAAGGGGCGGGAAGGTGGCCGAGGTTATGGCGGCACGGTGGATGCACTGAGTCCGGCGGTAGAAGCTCGATGGCGACGAATTTCGCCGGGGAACTCCACTGCACTCACCGGCGAGAATCAGAGGAGAAAGAAAAGATGAGGGCGTGGCGGTGGAGTGGTATTTGTAGACGGCGAGGAGCTCAGGGAGTGCGCCAGCGAGTGGTGAACGCGGACGGAGCGAGTGGCGCGTGGACGGGACGTGTCGACGCCGGAACGCGGCTGCCCCCACGACGGCCGCCGTGGACGCCATGCAAGGGTCCAGGCACTGTGGCTACAGTGAGTTTTGTCCCCTTTCAAATTGTGACCAAATTTGAACTGAAGTGCAAAATCTGTAAGAATGAAAGTTGTTCAGAATTTTGTGATCTACAAACTTGCTTAAAGGACCATGTGCCAATTCGTTCTAGTTTTTGAATTAGGTTTGAATTCAAATTTGACCTAAACTGATTTCTCAAATTACTTTGAATTTTTTTGAAGAACTTCGAATTCTGTAAACATGAAAGTTGTCCCATTTGCCATTCCCTACAACTTTGATTAAAGGACCAAGGTCAGATTCTCAATGGTTTGTAAATTGCAGTTCAAGGGTAGATTTTGGGGTTTAAGCAATTTGATTTAAATTCAAATTCTGTGCAGAATCTCTGTTAACTTATAATACCAAAGTTGTTCTTTTATTAGTATCTACCACTTTGCTTTTGGGGCCATGCCCAGATTCAGCTTGGATCCAAGTCTTTATCATAGAGCTACTATAAGGACTTGTAGTTTCCCTAAACCCATGTCCCTTTGACTCTTCTACACTAGAAATCAGCCAACACTCAATCCCCAATTAAACATATTCATGGCATAAAACAGAAATGAACAATCATATGATGCATTTGAAATCGAGTTATATGCAAAATGTAAATGCATCTTTAGTGTTGCTACATGAATGCTTTCATGCTCATGATGACATGTCAGGTTTTAATTGACTTAAACACCAGAGGTGTTTCATTCACCGCTCTGGGTCCATCAGCATGGCACGTCCACCGCATGGCACGCCCATCGTTCACCGCTCCCGGTCCGTCGGCATGACATGTCTCTACTTGACCTTCACCTTGCCTTCGATCACTGACTCCGTGCTCGACACCTACACAACACAAGCCAAAGAACATGCGCATCAAACCAGTTGACAATCACTCATCACTCAAGATCCGGCATACACCCATGTATCCGCAAAAGGGAACCGATGCATCGCGTCGATGTTTCCAAGCTGGTTGAACCGACCAGGTCAGTTTCAGAACCGGCTCAATCAGTTCTACTGTGTACAGGAGCTGATGAACTGGCTAAGCCAGTTCCAGAAACGGCCAAGTCGGTTTAGCTGTCCCTTCACCATTAAATCGGCTCAGATTTCTCTGTGTTGATGTTAAGGCCGATTTGGTTTGTTGGAGGGTTCCTGTTGTTGCATATTTACGTGATCCAAGTGTTAAAGTTGACAAGAGTATTCGGCGGGCTGCTTTCAAGTTTATTTTGCATAATGATGAATTGTATAGAAGAACCGCCGAAGATTTGTTGCTTAAATGTTTGGATGATGATCAGGCTAGAATAGCCATGAGAGAAGTGCATGAAGGGTTTTGTGGTACTCACCAATCGGCTCCCAAGATGAAATGGCTTTTGAGAAGGGCCGGTTTTCTATAGGCCTACTATGGTTGCTGATTGTTTTTTGCTACTACAAAGGTTGTGAAGAGTGCCAATAGTATGGTAACATTCAGCTGGTCCCTACTGTGTTGATGCATCCTATCATCAAACCTTGGCCGTTCAGAGGTTGGGGTTAGACTTTATTGGCCAAATACATCCCCCATCATCAAAAGGACATCGCTTTGTCTTGGTTGTTACGGATTATTTCACTAAGTGGACTGAAGTGGTTCCTTTGAAGAATATGACACATAGAGAGGTGATTGAGTTTATTTTCTGAGCATATAATTCATAGATTCGACATTCCTCAAACGTTAACTACAGATCAAGGCACTTATTTTATGTCTAAATAAGTGAAAGATTTTGCCGAATTATACAAGATTAAGTTGCTCAATTCATCTCCTTATTACGCTCAAGCCAATGGCCAGGCGGAATCAAGTAACAAGACTTTGATCAAGTTGATTAAGAAAAAAATTGAGGACAATCCCAGAAGGTGGCATGAGGTCATGTCTGAGGCTTTGTGGGCTCATCGCATCTCTCGGGCATGGTGCTATGAAAGTTACTCCTTTTGAGCTTGTATATGGTCAGGAAGCTGTGTTGCCCGTTGAGGTGAATTTGGATGCATATAGGCTTGCCAAGCAAAATGATTTATCTCTGCCGTTATGTATCATGATCTTATGATGGATAATATTGATGAGGTGACAGACAAGAGAATTCAAGCTTTGAAGGAGATTGAGAAAGATAAAGCTAGAGTTGTGAGGGCTTATAATAAGAAAGTAACTGCAAATCTTTTCAAGTTGGAGATTCAGTGTGGAAGACTATTTTGCCTCTTGGATCGAAAAGTAACGAGTTTGGCAAGTGGTCACCAAGCTGGGAAGGTCCATTGAAGGTGGTCAAAGTGGTGTTTGGAAATTCCTATATGCTAGAGACATTGCAAGGTGAACGTCTCCCGAGAGCAATAAACGGGAGGTATTTAAAAAAGTACTTTCCAAGTGTTTGGAAAGAAGCCTAAGTGCTCTCCAAACAATGGTCGATACATGTATAGCCCTTAGAACAAAAATGGTCGATGTATGCATCGCCCTTAGTCACTAGATAGCCGAAGAGTTGGTCATCGTTGCTATTTAGTTTGTTTTTAGGTTCAACTAAAGATCACCTAAAACAGGGGGCATGTTGACACTCAAAAGTGTCCTAAGCATATATGGACTCCACCACCATGTTTCTATCGTCAAGATGGCCAGAAAAGCACACTTATAACATCATGTTTGGAGCCAAGGCGAAGAAAAAACGTTTTTTTCCGAGTGCTGAATCAGCTAGAGTAGGCTTAGCCGGGTCCATAAACCGGCTAAGTAGGTTTTGAAGATTTCTTCAAATGGAAGAATGGACTTCACCATTGCGTTCCTCTGGTCAAGCTGATCAAAAAAACATATATAGTTTACCCCGTTTGGAATCCGGAAGAATTAATTATGAATTTCAGAAAATTATTACCTGAACTGCCAGAACCGACATAGCTGGGTCCTTGAGCCGACTAAGGCGGGTCCCTGAGCCAACTTAGCCGGATCCTGAGCCGACTACCCGGAGCTGACTAAGTTGGATTTGCCCTTAGCTGTTGCGTCGGAGCCCGCAAGAACCGACTTAGTCGGTTTGGGAACCGACTAAGCCGTTTTGGGTGGTTCCAGTCCGACTTGGACTCTTTTAATTCCATATTTTGATGGGATTTCGAGTAGGAAACTTGGGGGATCACGATCTGAGAATGTTTTCTACTGGGATAAGACCACCCCCTCTATATATGAGAGGATCACGACCGATGAAGGATCCAACCCTTAATCGTCAAAATACACTACTCAAACCATATTTTCTTTACTTTCTCTCTACCTTGCTGTTCGTCACGTCCTCCAGCGGGATTTGACGGCGTTCTAGGCGGCCTTGCTGGTTATAGGACATCCTCCCGTGCTCCTCCCCGACGGGTCTTCCCAGGAGTGTTCAGGAGTCTTTTTCCCAAGGATCGAGCCCAAATCGGCCTAACCGGTCTCTAGTTCGATTTAGTCATTTGCTTGTGTTCTTGCTGTGTTGTGGGTTGATTTGCAACTCTTTGGGTGTGCTAGCCCTGCTCGTGTGTGATTCGGATCATCTCTGGCGTCAACACGCGGCCTCAGAGCCATTTAGCGTATGCCGCTGCGGGCTTCTTTTCCTGTATATGGCTACTCTATATTTTTTAAACGGATGATATACAGCTCCCGCCGTAAGTTACGGACATGGGACCATGGGCTACTGCCGCATGAGGAGAGGGAGGCCGGAGGAGAGAGGTGACCAGCGGGCCCCACCTTCTGGAGTAACTAGAATGTTATATCTCATTAACAAAAACGAAATTAAATTCCGATTGCACCATTAAATTTATTTCAATAAATCTTTTAAAATAAGATCTCACATGGATATATTTAGATAAAATTTATAGAGGATGATAAGTGGGGCCGTTGTTGGGAGTTAGTATAGAATATGAGATATAGAGGATGAATGAGTGCGGAAGAAAGTAATATAGAGGAAAGAATCTTGATGACTATGACAGAATATTCCTTTTAAAGGATATATATAGAGGATAATGAGTGCAGATAGTTAGCGTGTGTTTGGTTCTAGGTTCATCGGAGATGGATTGAACCTAACCTAGATTTTAGGGATGGGATGAGCCTCATTTGCTGTTTGGTTGAGGGGGTGGGTTCAACCCAGTACCATGTTTGGTTCTAGGAATCTAACACCAGTAGGGTCACAGCTCCTTGGCTCCGTCTGGTCATGCGCATGCACAAAAACTAGGTCACCCCTATCCCTTCGATTTTTTAGAAACCAACTTAACCCACATCTGTACTGAATATTCCCTATAGGAGCCAATCCAACCCACACAAACTCCTAACCAAACACTATCAAAACTGGGTCCAACTCACTCCGACCCACTCCAACCTCTCAGCCGAGATCTCTGATTGTATCCTATAACTAATTAATCTATTATTAACATATATTTCCTGTAGCACAATATTATCAAAACATAAACTTAGGCCAAGTTTAGTTTTCAACCCAAAAACTTTTCACATATCACATCAAATGTTTGTACACATGGACGAAGTATCAAATACAGACTAACAAAACTAACTAATACACAGATTACGATAACTTTGCGAGACGGTTTTTAAGTCTAGTTAATCCATGATTTGACAACGTTATGCTACACTAAACATATGTTTAATGATAGATTAATTAGTCTTAATAAATTTGTCTCATGGTTTCTAGACGGAATATGTAATTTATTTTTTATTAGTCTATTTTTAATAGACTAAATTAATATTGTAACATTAGATGTAACATGAAAAAAATCACGTTCCAAATAAACACCCCCTTATAGGTTTAAAAATTGTCTCATAAATTACACACGCAATTAATGTAATTAGTTATCTTTTTTAGTTTACACACCTGTTTAGTTCCTACGTCAAAAACTTTTCATATATCACATCGAATGCTTAGACACATGCCAGAGGTATTAAACAAACTAAATAAATAAATAATTGCACAAATTGTTATAGCTTTTTGAGATATTTTTTTTCAGTTTAATTAGTTCATGATTTGACAATGTTGTGCTGCAATAAATATGTGCTAATGACAGATTAATTAGTCTTAATAATTTGTCTCATGGTTTCGAGACACAATATGTAATTTGTTTTTTTGGTAGTCTATTTTTAATAGACTAAATTATTGCCGCGACATCTGATGTGACATCACCCTCTAACTAAATACCTCATACATTTAATACTTTATGCATGTGTTCAAACATTCGATGCGATGGGTGAATACTTTTAGGTTGAGAACTAAACAAGACTTTTTTAGACTGTAAACCTATGATATATCTTTGAGGTAATAAATAATCTTAGACTATATGACAGAGTGTACTAAAGTAAACAGTTGTTTCTGAGTTTTACAGGCTTTGGCTTCTCCAGCTGCCCATCACAAGACAGACAGTGCCTGACAGATTTTCTTTTACTCCATGTTTTAAATTATATAAGATGTTTTAATTTTTCTATATAAATACACTTAGATATACATCATGTCTAAACATAAATAAAGAAAAGCAATGTACATCATATCTAATAAATCTAAAACGTTTTATAGTCTAGAACGAAGGGAATAGGGAACTCTATAAATAGATTGCGCTAATTCTTCTAAATTCAAAAAAAAATGCTAAAGTGTGTCAAAAGCAGAGAAAATAAAAAATTTAATATAAAAGCACACACGTAGCAAACATTTCATAAGACTAGTCACAGCCTAGCAATGCTGAGATACGGCACCTCATAATAATGCTAAGGGGATATTAGATATTGCAGTGTTGATTTAGTCTATTAAAAATAGACTAATAAAAAATTAAATTACATATTATGTCATAAAACCGTTTGACGAATGTACTAAGACTAATTAAGTTGTCATCGGTATATGTGCGAACACAAGATTGATATGTGCCATTGTGGTTCCCTTCCTGAGTGATGAGCGATCAGTCAACAGGCTCACCGGAAGGGGTGAGAGGCAACATGTCTCTCTTGGCTTGTGGATGTGCAGGTGTGGAGATCGGAGACAGTGGTCGAAGCTGAGGTGAAGGTCAAGTAGAGGTGTGCCGTGCCGACAGACCGGGAGCGGTGAAGGGCAGACGTGAGGCTTGGACCGACGGACCGGGAGACCTGAGGACCAGCTTGTGGTAGCTGGCACGTGGCATCAACGACGATAGCACATGGGGATGTGCGGTGCATCGACCGAGTCAGGAGGAAGACGATGACGTCATGACACTTAGCGGGAGGCCGAGAAGGAAGGCAAATGTGTTGTGCCCGCATGGAGGCTGCACATGCATCGGTATCGGTGCCGGTGGTCGAGATGTGTGAACCACATCCCGTCTACGGCGCGGGTTTGGTAGTTGAGCCTCAAAAAACTACCTTCGACGGTTTCCAAGTTTGGGCCTCAAACTCGGGATGACGGGCTTCCGAGTTTGCGCCTTAAAAACTCGATGAGGACGGTTTTTAAGTTTGGGCCTCAAAACCTGAGCTTGCAGGCTTCTGAGTTGGGGCCACAAAACTTAGCCGGAGGACAGGTTTCCCGGTTTTAGCCTCAAAACCAGGGAAAGGTCCAAAAAGGACGGTCAACGCGTGGCGGCGAAGCTATCCACGAGGAAGGCACGGCGGTCGGGGACAACACGTGGCAGCATCCTGAGGCTTGCATCGAGGCAAAGCTAAGGATGAGGAAGGCGCGTGGCCGTCGGATCGCGACTTCGCAGAGTTGGACTGGAATACCCATAGGGTTAGCCTGTTCGCTCTTGTATCTAGGGGTAGAAGGGGACTATTGTACTTAGGCTATAAATAAGAGAGGCAGCCCCTCCTCTCTATCTATCCTGGTAGCCCTAGCCTTTGCAGCTCTCTCTCTCTCTCTAGCCTTGGCTAGGTTTTCCAATCATTCCTCGCTGCCTGTGATCCACAGAGACGGCTAATCATACCTCTGTGTAGTTGGGATTTTGAGGAAGTGAGACCATAATCTCACGATTGTCTCGTGGGTTCGAGACACGGTTGAATTCATGATCGATTCGTGTTTTGCTTGTGTGTTCTTCGCGTTTTCGTTTTTGGCCTTCACGGAGATTTGCCCCGTTCTCCCTCTCTGTGAGTTGCTTTGCAATTTCGCTTGAACCACTTGGTGCACAATTGTTGATGGTAGATAACTCCTATTTTAATCCATCAACTAGCCTCATAAATGACCCACAATGATCCAAAGAGTGTAGCTATAGGGTTTGATTCTAACGAGTTCCATGAGTTGTGTAGTTCTCACTTGTTTTGCAGAATATTAAATATTTCATCATAAGAAAGTATCTCAAGTGAAGAATCAGGGCACACCAATGTAACGAGCTCGTCGAGACGATCGCAACGGACATACCACTTGCCATATTTGGAGTCCTGGAGCAAGAGTCCTCGATGAATACGACCAGGAAGACTACGGAACCCTCTAGAAGCCTTATCCATATGAAGATCAGGGGTGTAATAGGCAAGATTCCAATAGCTATAGAATACCAGAGATATCCAGGGACCAAACAAAAAGAAGACGACAAGGAATCCATCCACGCCACGACTCGTTGCGCAAACCAACAGAACAAAGACTCAAGACAACAAGAAGGTGTTAGAAGACTTGCGTACGAAGGAAGAGGCAGGCGGCGCCAGGGGGAGGCCGGCCGGTCTCAACCCTAGGCCGGTCGGCCTGGGCCCACATGGAAGCCACCCCTCCTTCGTGTGGCGTGACCTAACCGACCTCTACGTTGCATCTTGGCCAATGTTCAATGTCGGTTTGATCCGAGGACTACGGTTCATCCCACCGGGCTATATAAGAAACCCAAGACCCCCCTTCTGTAATCATCAGATCATCGTATCTCATAGATCAATCATTTGGAGTAGAGGTAGCCTAGACAACCAGGAGCTCCATCATCCAAGGGCGTAGCTAGAATAGAATTAGAAGAGTCGAGGGAAGGTCGGATTCCGGATCTAGTCAAGAGAAGCTAGGTAATTAGCCTTGTCTTCTCTCTTGTATCAACTTTGTTCTTCTAATTGTTCTTCTAATTGTCTAATTGTCTTCTAGTTCATTATCTTGTGTTCTAATTGTGTTCTAGTTCATCTTCTAATCTCTCTAGTTCATCTCTGTGTTCTAATCTAGTTCTAATTATCTCTCTAGTTCATATTGTGTTCTAAATTATTTCTAATTGTTCATCTAGTTCTTGTTCTTCTTCTAGTTCTTGTTCTAGTTGATACATGTCATGAGTTGTTACTATTTCGTGTTCATAATTATAATGTTCATTGTCTGCTTTGATTATATGTCTAGCATAGCTAGGGCATCTTTATGTTTATGCTCTTGTTCATATAGCGCTCATTCTGTTGATCGCGGGGTGAGTGGTCAACATTGTGTAAGCGTGGTGCTTATATGTTGTTTACCTGTGAATGCACCCTATATTTCAGGCCAGCAAGTGGTAGATCGCGAGGGTGACTATTATAGCTTTGTTGAGTCCTTTGTAGTCTACTCCCCAAATATAGGGCAAGTAAGACCTGGTCACCCGGAGGTGATAGACTCTGGATCTGATCCTCCATGCGTGATGTCTCCTGTGTATAAATATAGTTATTCTAACCATGATTGCTAAACATAATTGCACTAATTGATAGTCTATGACCTATAGTTAGAACCACATTAGGAAGTTAATCTATCTCTTTCTAGTTTTGGCTATGATCCGACCTTGGGTGAGAATGCTCTATTGGAACTCTTTTATATGGTTTACTCTGTTCTATTACATTTATCTTATTTATCATTCTTGATTGATTCCTGTGTTGAGTATAGATCTAGTGGAACTCTTATCATAATCATACATGTGTGTGTTATAGTTGTAGATGTTTATCTCCTACCGGGTAACTAACGATATGCATTGCTCTGTTATAAATAACGATATCTTGGAAACTCTTTCCTTGGTGAAATGCTACAACAGATGTATTTTATCTATGCGCTTGCGGATAATCTCATTTCATATTTTATAAGGGCAAGATCATAAATACCATCCATGTCTCTAGTGTTGCTACTAGTGGTGACAGCCTAGCGTTAAAGGTAATGTTGTTAGATTTGTCTACCTGCATTTCTAGCACCGTTATCTGAAGTGATGCTAAGAGATGTCAACAAGCATTTCTAGCCCCGTTGCCGGGGAGCCGAATGTGTGATTAAAAAGCACATTCCCCGTTGTTTGGGAAATCCCTTAAGGAAATCCCATTACCGAAGCCATATCATTGAGTTATTCGAGTTTCTAAGTTAAGACCAGGAGATAATAGGATATAGTTTGAATACATAGGGAAAACTTTACACACATGTTATGATAATCGAGACACACTGTTGATCTTTCTCAAATAGGCTCACCCTGTCCTTTGTCTATTTCTTGAATATCTTATTGCAGTGTGATGTATGACTGGATTTGATCGACCGGAAAACTATGTTGACAATCCTGAAGTTTTGATCCGAAAGCGAAAGCCAACGCCAAGCTCAGGAAACCACCAACCACGTTGACCGAAGACACTCAGGCAAGAAGCTCAACACCAGTGTTAGAAGACATGGGTGACAAGACTCTCCATGAATTCTCTTCGCTAACTACTGCCAACATCAGGACTAGACCAACAGTCAATGTGGGAACCGAGGGATTCGAACTCAAGCCATCTCTGATCAACATGGTGCAAGCCAGCCAGTTTTGTGGGAAAGCACATGAAGATGCAAGTGCCCATCTCCAACACTTCCTGGAGATCTGCAGCACCTTCACTATCAAAGGAGTCACTAAGGACGCCATATACCTCCTCCTATTCTCATTCTCACTTTTGGGAAGAGCGAAGCAATGGTTCTACTCCAACAAAGACCCATCTCAATAATGTTTCCTTTTCATCATACTGAAGATGACTCCACTACAAGTTCTTCCCCATAGCAAGATGATGCCCTACGAGTCACTCACTATCAAAGAGGCCACTGCTCTCGTTGAGAAGATAGCTTCCAACCAAGGATGGAATGAAAAATGCACTCAACCGAAGAAGAGAGGAGGATGCATCAACTCAAGGAAGTAGACATGTTGTCTGCTCAGATAGACCTACTGATAAAGAAGCTCGACCAACGACACCAAGAGAAGAAGGAAGTCATGCACATCCACGATTCTCGCATGACTTGTGAAGAGTGTGGAGGCACTGGCCACACATGAAGCAACTGTCCTGAAGTCCAAGAGGATGTGAACTACAACAACAACAATAACTATCGTCCTCAACATAATCAAGGATGGAATCAGCAATAGAGGCCCAACTACCAAGGTAATCACTCAGGTAACTACCAAGGTAACAACTTCAACCAACCGCCTTTAAGAGAAATGATTGTTAATCAAAATAAAGTTATTGATAATATGTCCAGAAAGATAGCTTCCAATGATAAATACTAAAAACCATTAATAATAGAATGGAAAGCTTTACTTCTGCTATTAGAATCAGCTTAGCTTAATAAGTTGATAGAATCACAAATTTCTCAGCTAGCCGCTTCTGTACCTGTGACCGAAAAAGGTAAGATTCCGAGGAATCCGGAAGAATTAGAAACTGCAAATCTTGTAGACATTTTCAATGCAGGAGATTACTTCACAGCTCCGCCAAGGCCAAAGTACAGAGGATGGGGAGATGAGAATCTACCCGAGAAGAAGGGAGATCCAGGGAGACCTGTCATCCCGATCACCATTGGACCCCATACCTTTGACGAAGCCGTCTGTGATCTTGGAGCAAGTGTCAACATTATGCCTAAGGTAATCTATGAGAAAATTCATGGTTACCATTGACACATGTGTTTGCACATGCATATCATCTTTGCTACATGTCATGTTTGCAAGACACCTTCATGTGCAATCTATATTTGAGACATTTACATGTTATTTAACATGATTTGGAAACAGAACCACACTTTGCTACCCCAAGTCCTTGAAGATGTTCAAGTACAAGTGGACACTTTATGTCCTAGTAGATTTGTATAGTGGAAACTGAAGAGATGAAAGAGCACCCATCATCTTGGGAAGACCATTCCTAAGTACAACTAAAGCCATCATCTACACCGAAAGCGCCAAGATTTGCTTCACGATCAACAATAGGAAGGAGAGGTTTAGTTTCAAGAACCGCACACTCAAGACTCGTGTACACCCACAGACATCATATGAGTACGAGGATGCACCTGCTGCCCTGAAGAAGAAACAATATAGAAGGAGGAGGAACAAGATGAAGCCACAAGAGCAAGAACCAGTATGGATGGTCAATACTGTTGAACCCCCAAAAGACACCACTCAACCTCCACTACGCCTTGAGAAGCTATACGATCCAGGAGTACCTGCCATCGACTGCATGATCAAGGAGAGTACCTTCTACAAAACATTCTGTGACATCGACTCAAGTGTCAACATCATGTCTACGGTAACGTATAGACATTTATTTCGTGATGCACCATATGAACCAACTTACTTGCAGATACAGCTAGCAGACCACACATTCCGATTTCTAGAAGGAAGGGTGGAAGACATCGTAGTCAGAATTAGAGGTCACGAAGTCCTCACAGACTTCTTGGTTCTCGACATGGGAGAAGACGATGATGTCCACCTCATCCTAGGAAGACTGTTCTTGTACACTACGAGTGCAATCATCTACATGAAGCAAGGGGAGATCCATTTTCACTTTCCTAGAGAGAAGGTACAATGCTACTTCATCAACTACATACCCAATGAAGCACCTAAGAAGAGTAGAAATGAAAGACGTTGTTCTCAACGCCAAAGAAGACAAGCCATCAAGAATGGAGAGGCCAATCACAAAGAAGAAGCTAGTGACACTATCTTAGAGAAGAGAGAAGAAGAAACACCTCAAGACAGTGAACAATAGGAAGTAAAGACTCAGACCAAGAAAGTATGGAAGAAAAAGACAGCTCCTAAAGAGGAACAATCAGAAACAACTTTACAAACGTCTGACACACCTTGGGAGGTCTGAACCAAGGGAATGTCCAGTTCGTCGGACCTAAATATCCTAACCTTCGCCAAAAGGTAAAATCGGTAGTTATCCTCATATTTAATTTTCTGCATATTTCTCATATTTAATTCTTAGTCATTTACTACATCATCATATTTAATATTTGCATCATCACCCAAAAGCATTTTAATTTCTGCATTGCATTAGAAAAAGAAAATAAAAATAATCATATTGCATTGTCGTATTGCATTTAAAAAAACTCTTAAAGCCCCAAGTGAATAATTCAATTGTTTACTGTGGAGGCACAAAAAAATATGTCTTAGTTTTTGCATCTAAAAATAGAAAATTCGTATATATATAATTCTTGTTGAACCATGCTTGCCTAAACAACTATGAGGCTCGATAAGACATAAAAGGTTTTACCACTAACGCTTAATCAATTTTCACAAGCTTTGTTTCTATTTGAGTTTAGCAGGAATCAATAAGAAGGCTAGATAACTTCATCCACTCTGGAGAGACTAAAACAAACAACCTTTCATAAGGACCAGAGGAGTGAAGTACATCAACGCTACCAAGAGAACGAACACGCAAGCATCTAGCTTGGGGAAAAGGCTCCCCCGTTATCCGAGGTAATATATCTATATATTTTCAAATTTTATTTAAAAACAGAAAACACCAAAAATATGTGAGCACATGAAGGCTCACTCATCAAAATAAAAACCCAAAAATATGTGAGCACATGAAGGCTCACCCTTAAAAAGAAAAAGAACAAAAATATTCGGACACATGAAGGCTCGGCGTTATCGAAGGGATTAGCTTGGGGGAGACGCACCCCCGTTATCTTCGCTATTAAGGTATGTTACTATTGCTATTATTACTATTATTATTATTACTACTATTACCACTATTATTATTATTATTAGCCTTTATATATTATATCTATTAGTCTTTATATTATTATATTAGGGTGTGTGTGTTTAACATTAGAGTCAATAAAAAGAATGATGATGATCTAGAATAAAAGCTTGCCCTGAAATAATTGAGCTCTAGGATAATAAAATTAATTTGGATGGAAATGATGAATAGTTGCTCTGCCATAATTCTTTTTAAGTGCCTAGTGTTCAGTCTTGAATTTCCCGAGTTTTGGATAAGATTGTTTAAACATGAAAATTTACTTTGAATCTGATACTTGTGGGTTGCAAAAGTTTTGACCTAAGTCTAGGTGTTTGATGAGTATGATATGAAAAGGTTGAACTGCTATTTATCTTGTTCCTAGTGATACTAGAGTTTTGGAGATTTATCTTTTGAAAACTTAAAATTACTACATGATGAGATCCTCTATGATGAGTGTTTAAAATTCCTACCCTAACCTGATATACATGTCTGATAGACTAGGAAGTCCACTCTTTATATTTACTGCTTGCATATGCATTAAGTATTGTCAAATTGTGTTGACCCCTAGAGACTCGTCATACAGTTAAAATCAAGATCACATACACATCACCCATATATGCTGCTCCTACACTAGGAGTACGCAACAACATGTCTTCCATTTAGATCCACTCAAAAATGTTTCACTTGTACACTGGGAGTGAACAACAAAAATATTTCCCTTCATCCATATGACCTTTTTATGCCTTCATTGCCATTCATTAATGCTCCAATTTATCATCGTTATCTCTTCAAATATTGTACTGTGAAAAGATACATGGGTTATGCAAAAGTTATCTAAAAAACAAGAAAGAGAAAAGCAAAAATGGACAAGTGTCCGATAGTATAATTAGGGGTGTTTCGACGCCCACCTTAGAAAAATGAAAGATAGCCCATGTTGTCTCTAGCAGAAGATATACAAGAGAGAAGTATCTACAAGGAGTAAAGTAATCAAAGGTCTACACCCATTATCCATCATTATGTTTTCATCATCATCACTGTGTTTTCACCCTCACACTTGATTACCACCACTGTTCCACCATACACATCCATTCCACATATAGGTCCACACACATGCACATCTTGATTTGATTGTATGCCAAGTTTCTCTAGATCCATGCTTTGACTTTGCAATATATGCTATGTAAGTATGTACAGATTGTCTCCCACCTATGAACTCCACAAAAGCTTATTAGTTGTAGGGTGAGAGAAGGCACAACATTCACTGCCTCGGAGAGAATCCACAAATACCACATATGAGAGACTTGAAAGGACCATATGAAGGAATCTCTGAGTTTTATTTTGAAAATCTTTACAAAACTCCAGAATAAAGGTAGATCGAAGAACTTGAGACATAGTATTTAACTTGATCGTTTTGCTTTTCAAATTTCTCAAGACCCAAGTGAAAGCTACAAGCACCACAGTTGAAGGTAAGAGGTAAGTTTGAAAGTTGAAACGATTGATTCTAATTCAGAGGAAAAATTTTGTTTGAACACTTGTGTACTTTTAAGGCGTGAAAGCATAGTAGCAACTCTTGATCCATCATATATATCATCTAAATGTTTGCTAAGGGACTAGCAAAGGTTAAGCTTGAGGGAACTTGTTGACGGTAGATAACTCTTATTTTAAACTATCAACTGTTGATGGTCCTTAAACACCTGTTTTACCATCAACATTTTACCCTAAACTTCACCAAAAAGGCATGAAATGTAGTCAAATAGGTTTCAAACTAACCAAATTCCACATGTCCATAGATTTTTATTTGAATGCAAGATTTGGACCAAATTTGGAGAATGGACCCACCAGAGACGAGCCCACTCAGCAGGCCCCAAATGGGCCTAAGTGGGTGGCGCCGCCACATGGAGAGGCCCAACTTCCCTCCTTGCCACGTCACCGATCCGTGTGACCTTCCCAAGGCCAAATCTTGGCCCTTGGTCACTAGGTCAGTGGCATCGAACGGCTCAGGAGGGAGTGGCGTGGATCAAGACCAAATGGTGGTTACATGGACATGCAACCGACCTAACCACCGCCTCTCTGGAGCTCCTGGATGCCGTTGAAGCAAGGACGGTGCATCCAACGGTGATGGGGGTGGCGGCCGCCACCTAGGGCTGGCGCCCGCCACTAGGTTTTGCCCTAGGTCGGCTGGCTGCCCCCTATAAATACCCCCCTCACTCCACAAGGCTATAAATACCCTCCTGAGGCTTCACTTCAGAAGACACCACAACCAAGCAACACACAAGCAAGGGAAGCAAGGCTAGAGCCAGAGAGCTGATAGCTTAGGGTTTAGCCAAGCTTAGGCAAGTAGGTAGCTAGTAGAGCAAGGCATCTTTGCCCTCACGGAAGCACTGCTCAAGGCTTAGCTCAAGAGTAGAGGCGTGCGAGTGATCGGTCCTGGAGCTGGGAAGAGTCTTCCTTCATCTCCAGTTCAGGTTTTGCTCTTGTTACTCAAGCACTTTACTATATTCTATTTCATCATTTCAAGTATTACTTTATTCTACTTATCAGTATTGAGTGGTATACTTGATTGATTGCTTGAGTGCCTAGCTATGCTACAGATCAATTCACTTAGCCATAGTAGTTAATCTCTAGTGAGCTTAGTGTTTGATCTTTGCCAATAGGTTGCTTAGTTAGTTTAGTGTTTATCTTATTAAGTCAAGTATTTGCTCTGACGTCCGCAAGGGTGTCTCTATTCAAAGCTAGGGTAGAGATAGATAGAATATAGTTAAGCGTGGTGCTTAGTTATAGACTTACCTTCAGATATGGCTGGACCCCCGGATAGGTGTGGTAGCAAGCAGGTGGTGACAGCCCTGTGCGTCTTGAATTCCACCATGTAGTTGGCCCAGTTTAACAGTAAGGCTCGTTGTGCTAGCGTTCAACCTAAGTCAGTGGTAAAGTCTAGTACGCCTCGATACTTGATAATATAGGAATAAACTTTACTTAACTAGGTTGCTTTATTGACAATTACCTGTCTTGCTTCGTAGTTATCTTGCTTCATGGTCATCTAGGAGTAGTTATTAGTTAGTAGTTAGTTATCTTAGTTACCCTTAGTTACTCTCTATCTATCTATCCATCCACCTTACCTTAGCCATCCATTTCATCCTTACCTATCCACCCACATATTCTTTCTAGCCTTTCATCATCTCCTCTCTCCTTTCCTTTTCTTATTCTTCGACTCTCATCCCCTCCTTGACTCTACTCATACACCACCCTAGCCTTCCTTTGGGATCAAATAAATCGACACCTGGTACTCCCAGGGAAGTGCTACTACGATAGTTCTGTGCACTTGCAGAATCTCCTCCTGGTAGATTGCATTCTCGCTAGTTAGCTCCTACTAGTGTCGGGACTGACAACGCCGCGTGGCATTAGTAGATAGCTACTTTAGCTACCCTATCCTAGGTGTAGTTAAGAACTACCAACATCAACTAGCCTCATAAATGACCCGCAATGATCCAAAGAGTGTAGCTATAGGGTTTGATTCTAACGAGTTCCACGAGTTGTGTAGTTCTCACTTGTTTTGCAGGATATTCAATATTTCATCATAAGAAAATATCTCAAGTGAAGAATCAGAGCACACCAATGTAACGAGATCATCGAAACGATCACAACAGACATACTACTTGCCATATTTGGAGTCCTAGAGCAAGAGTCCTCGATGAATACGACCAGGAAGACTCTGGAACCCTCTAGAAGCCTTATCCATATGAAGATCAGGGGTGTAACAGACAAGATTCCAACAGCAACAGAATACTAGAGATATCCAGGGACCAAACAGGAAGAAGACGACAAGAATCCATCCACGCCATGACTCGTTACGCAAACCAACCGAACAAGGACTCAAGACAAACAAGGAAGGTGTTAGAAGACCTGTGAACGAAGGAAGAGTCATGCGGCGCTAGGGGGAGCCGGCCGGCCTCAACCCTAGGCTGGCCGACCTGGGCCCACATGGAAGCCACCCCTCCTTCGTGCAGCGTGACCTAACCGACCTCTAGTTTGCAACATGGCCGTTGTTCAATGTCGGTTTGATACGAGGGCTACAGTTCATCCCACTGTGCTATATAAGAAACCTGAGACCCCCCTCCTGTAATCATCAGATCATCATATCTCATAGATCAATCATTTAGAGTAGAGGCAACCTAGACAACCAGGAGCTCCATCATCCAAGGGCGTAGCTAGAATAGAATTAGAAGAGTCAAGGGAAGATCAGATTCCAGATCTAGTCAAGAGAAGCTAGGTAATTAGCCTTGTCTTCTCTTTTGTATTAACTTTGTTCTTCATCTACTTGTTCTTCTAATTGTCTAATTATCTTCTAGTTCATTATCTTGTGTTCTAGTTGATCTTCTAATCTCTCTAGTTCATCTTTGTGTTCTAATCTAGTTCTAATTATCTCTCTAGTTCATCTCTGTGTTCTAATCTATTTCTAATTGTTCATCTAGTTCTTATT
This sequence comes from Coix lacryma-jobi var. lacryma-jobi, assembly GCA_009763385.1. Taxonomy (NCBI): domain Eukaryota; kingdom Viridiplantae; phylum Streptophyta; class Magnoliopsida; order Poales; family Poaceae; genus Coix; species Coix lacryma-jobi. The sequence goes on from CM019828.1 coordinate 51,071,169, forward strand.
CTTCTTCTAGTTCTTGTTCTATTTGATAGATGTCATGACTTGTTACTAGTTCGTGTTCATATTAATATAATGTTCATCGTCTGGTTTGATTATATGTCTAGCACAGCTAGGGTATCTTTATGTTTATGCTCTTGTTCGTATAGCGCTCATTCTGTCGATCGCGGGGTGAGTTGGTCAACATTGTGTAAGCGTGGTGCTTATACGTTGTTTACCTGCGAATGCACCCTATATTCCGGGCCAGCAAGTGGTAGATCGCAAGGGTGACTATTATAGCCTTGTTGATCCTTTGTAGTCCACTCCTCGAATATAGGGCAAGTGATACCTGGTCACCGGAGGTGATAGACTCTGGATTTGATCCTCCATGTGTGATGTCTCCTACGTATAAATATAAGTTATTCTAACCATGATTGCTAACATAATTGCACTAATTGACGTAGTCTATGACCTATAGTTAGAACCACATTAGGAAGTTAATCTATCTCTTTCTAGTTTTGGCTACGATCCGACCATGAGTAGAATGCTCTATTGGAACTCTTTATATGGTTTACACTGTTCTATTACATTTATCTTATTTATCAGTCTTGATTGATTCCTGTGTTGAGTATAGATCTAGTGGAACTCTTATCATAATCATACATTGTGTGTCATAGTTGTAGATGTTTATCTCCTACCAGGTAACTAACGATATGCATTGCTTTTATAATAACGATAACATGGAAACTCTTTCCTTGGTGAAATGCTACAACAGATGTATTTTATTTGTGCGCTTGTGGATAATCTCATTTCATATTTTGTAACGGCAAGATCATAAATACCATCCACGCCTCTAGTGTTGCTGCTAGTGGTGACAGCCTAGTGTTAAGGTAATGTTGTTAGATTTGTCTACCTGCATTTCTAGCGCCGTTATCTGAAGTGATGCTAAGAGATGTCAACAACGATTGTGATTGCGATCTTTTGACCGAAGGAATTGTTCTCTAATCTCTTGAGTCATCAGATCGGTTGGTCCCTTCATTGGATCATTTCCTCTCTTCCTTTTCCCCTGAACCTCTTCGATTCATTGATTTGGAGATAGGTTCGAGCTATGATCTCCTAGAGTAGCTCACTATCCTCCTTGTGACTCCCCTCACCAAGTTTGAGAGCTAGTGGTTCGATTTGAGGGAGATCGAGTCAATTCAGTGGACGAACAGGCCTGTGTCGGGGTGACCGGACGCTCACTGCTCATAGATCGGACACTGACTCCTCCATGCATCCGGTCGTTGAAGGCTGAGCGCAACACGTTGCACATGTTTGATCGGACTCACTGTGATTGCTCGATCGGGCTCGCAGTGGTTATTGTTCACCGTTGGATTTTGCTGACCGGATGCTCGTAGGACTGTGACCGGACGCTCCTCTCTGTGAGTCCGGTCCAACCAGAGATGGCCCAGAATAGTTTTTGACTGACCGGACGCGTCTGGCCATCCCTGATCGGACGCAGGCAGAGTCCGGTCAGTGCAGTTCTGCACCGTTCTGTCCGCGGTTTGTTTTCTCGTAGGACTGTGACCGGGCGCTCCTCTCTGTAAGTCTGGTCCAACATAGAGATGGCTCAGAATAGTTTTTGACTGACCAGACGCGTCCGTAGTCCCTGATCGAACACAGTCAGAGTCCGGTCAGTGCAGTTCTGCACTGTTCTGTCCGTGGTTCGTTCGTCCGTTGTCAGTTTTGGTTTCCAGCTTTTGTGTTGGACTTCTTGGGTTGTGTAGTGTCCCGTTGTGCTTCTCGAAGCATCCACCCTACATCTAGGGCCGTGGACACTAGCATGCCCATTTTCTTGTTTTTGGGGTGACTCTCTGGGACAAGGGCTATCTATTTCTCAAGAAGATTTTTTGGCTCCCATTAACCCTTCCTCTGGTCGCCAATTCGGTCATTCAATTGGTATCAGAGCCGGTTAAGGATCTTCTCTACCTTAATCAGTTTTGGATCCTAAAGGCGACATGGATCAAGGAACGACAAGGCTCCTTATTTCGATGAGACGAACTATCCCTATTGGAAGATTCGGATGGATGCTTATCTCAACAGCATCGGATCTTCTGTGTGGGAATATGCGAGGATGCCGATTATGTGGTTCTTGCGGCTCGTGTGGGTCAGCACCAGATTGACTAGCACGAGGCTAACTCTAAGGCCCGTAATGCGCTTTTGGCCAACATCTTCCTTCCTGAGTTCGAGCGTGTTTTCGAGCTTCAAACTGCTCGAGAGATCTGGGTGAAGCTTCAGAGCTATCACGAGGGACCGCTTAGTAGTCAAGACCATAATCTTTGAGACATATAAGCGAGAATACGAGAACTTTGTTCAGTTGGAGGAGAGATGATTGATGCTATGTTCGCTCGTTTCCAACAATTGTGAACAAGATGCATGCCAATCGGGCCAACCTACCTTATGATGATCATGAGAGGGCACTCAAGCTTCTATATGCCCTAGATCGGAAGGTGTGGGAGGTGAAGGTGTCAACTATCATAGAGTCTCCTGCTTATGACACCCTCACCATGGACGAGCTTTTCAGCAAGCTCAAGTCCACTGAGATCGATCACTTGACTCAGGTCAAGCTGAAGAACCCATCTTCACATTCCATGGGTTTGGTCTTAGGCAAGGGTGGATCGACTCTTTCTGCTGACGCTTCACCACCTCTCTTTGCTTTGTCTTCTTTGCTTTCAGTGACAGAGGAGCAGGTGGAGGCGTTGGACGATGACGAGCTCGCCCTCATCATCACTCAGTTTTCATAGTTTCACAACAACCGCTTGAACCGCCGGCATGGTGGCGCACATGAGGGCTACTACGGGTGTGGAGATCCCGATCACTTCATCGCGCTGCCCCAAGCGTGACAAGAGCTTCCCCGGCAAGAACCGCAACTCCAAGCGCAAGTCCAAGCCGGAGAACAAGACCGGGAAGAAGAAGAAGGGCGGCTACCGCCGGGAGGATCTGGAGAGGGCGTTTCACACTAGCAGGCGTGCCTTCATCGCCTCCTTCAGCGACGGAGAGAAGAGTTTCGACGGCGGCTCCAGCGATGATGCGTCCGAGCATAAGACTGAAGAACGCTTCAACGGACTCTGCTTCTTCGACAACTCCTCCAAGCGCTTCTGCACCATGGCCTTGGACGAGGAGGATCGCAAGTGCCAGGACAAGGACGCTGGCACCGACGACGACACTTACGAGGTATCATCTTCTTCTATTCTTGATCGATCGTCTTACCGGTGAGCGTGACTCTTTGGCTGATATTGTTCTCGCTCAAGACAAGGAGCTTAAGTGTGCCATTAGAGAGCGAAATGACTTTAGGGCTAAGCTAGGTGAGACACTTTAAGGACTTGAGTGTGCTAGATCCGAGGTGAAGGTGACTGATGAGGAGGAGTGTGATGAGTGCACGATGCACATGACAAACTTCACCACCCTGCAAACCAAGTATGCCTCTTTGATCGAGGTGTATGATGAGCTAAAGAGCAGGCTAGACTTGGTGGGTGGTTGTCATGAGTGCGCCTCCCTAAAGGAGCTGGAGGAAGTGAAGGCGAGGTCTTCTTTGCTGGGTGCGTGTAAGTCTTGTTCAGGCTTGCGAACTGAGTTGGCAGAAGTTAGTGCCAAGCTTGCTGAAGCCTCAAGGCCAGCTCAGTTAGCACCTTGTCCGCTCCTTGTGAGCGATGCGCGGCGATGGAGCTTGAGATTGCCAACTGTCGTCATGATAGGATGCAAACCGAGGAAGAAAACACATACCTTCGGTCCATCCTTAGGCCCTGTTTGGTTGAGCTGTGGCTTTTGGAAAAGCAGCTGTGAGCTATGGCTTTTGGAAAAGCAGCTGTGGGAAAAGTAGAAGCCCGTTTGGCAGAACAGTTGTGGCTTTGGAAACACTTAACAATGGACCCCACATGTCGGTCACAGTAAATGACTCCCTCTCTCACTGACAAGTGGACCCCACTCATCATCTTCTTCCTCTTTCCCTAATCCCTTAAACCGATACTCATCCCGCCAGGGGCCTAGCGACCAAGCCTCACTGACCGCGGCGCGGTGGCCGGGGCTAGACCGCCTGGGGTGGCAGCCTAGCCTCGCCGGTCGGGGCGCATTAGCAGGAGCGTGGCGGCCTGACCTCGCCGACCCGAGGCGTGGCGACCATAGATTGAGGCTCGCCGGCCAAAGACGATCGACACCCGCTGGATCAGGGGCCAAGGCTGCGCCCATGCCGACCATGGGCAAGGGCAGGAGCTCGCATCGGCCATGGAAGGGGCGGCGAGAGGGCTCGCATCATCCATGGGAGGGGCGGCGAGAGGGCTCGCGTTGGCCATGGGAGAGGTAGGGGAGGGGGCTCACCGACGAGATTGTGTCCGTGTCACCGGATCTAGGGTCACGGTCGCGCCGGCCATGGTTGGAGATGGAGCTCGCCGGTCATAGGGCAGGGTAAGGAGCTTGGGTCGTCCATGTGAGAGGTAGGGCAAGAGAAGGAGCTTGCGTCGGCCATGCGTCAGAGCTCACCAGGGCCCGTCGAAGCCGGTGGTGATGCTACTCGCTGGAGCCATGGAGGTGCGCCGCCATGCCAGGCATGGAGGGGTCATGGTCCGCTCGCGGACGGGGAAGGGAAGAGGCGAGGGGAGGAGCGGAATAGAACCGAGCGAATCATTATTTTCTCTTCATATTAGTGGCAATGGGTAATTTTTCTCCCCAAAAGTAGGTGAAAGCAGGGTAGGAGGTGCTTTTGGATTTGTACTACACCAAAAGCAGCTTTTGGGTAAAAGCACCTCTGGCTTTTGAGCTCTTTGGTTGGCTTTTAGATTTTGCAAAAGCAAAATCAGGTTGAAAAGCTCAAACAAAGGGGTCCTTAGTTGGGTGTCATGCAGTGAGCCACAGTTGGGCATGATGATCAGTCAATTCAAGAGGGGAACTGCGGATACAAGGGTGTATGCCGAGTCTCTGAGTGATGAGTGATTGTCAACTGGGATAATGCGCATGATCTTTGGCTTGTGTTGTGCAGGTGTCGAGCACGGAGACAGTGATCAGAGGCAAGGTGAGGTCAAGTAGAGACGTGCCGTGCCGATGGACCGAGAGTGGCGAAGGGCGGACGTGAGGCTTGGACTGAGGGACCGGTGGCCCGAGGATCAGCTGTGGTGGCTGGAAGCCTGGGACAGTGACGAGCGGAGACTTGCGGGCACGGTGTTGCTTGGGTCGAGGACCTGGGGACACGTGTCGGTGGACGGGGTGCACGGGCGGTGCATCCCCTCTACAGCTTCGGTTTGTGGTGGTAGAGCCAGAGAAAAACCATCAGGTGGACGGTTTCCAGGTTTGGGCCTCAAAACCTGGGCGCTGATGGTTCCCGAGTTTGGCCACAATACTCGGGCTGAGGACGGTTTCCAGGTTTGGGCCTCAAAACCTGGGTGCTGTGGGTTTTGCTGAGTTTGGGCCACAAAACTCAGTCTATGTGGGCTGGTTTCCCGGTTTGGGCCTCAAAACCGGGGGTTGGCTGTGAAGGCTGGTTTCCCCGTTTGGGCCACAAAACCGGGGGTGCGACGTCTAGGAAAAGACGCAGAGCGGTGGCGGCATGTGGCGGCAATCGGGAGGTTGCGTCGAGGCAACGCTACGAGTTGTGCGGGCATGGCCGTCGGATCCACCTACCATCGAGTTGGTCTAGAATAACCCTAGGGTTTAGCTGGTTCGCTCTGTAAGTAGTCAGGGGTAGAGTGGGAATTAGGAATAGTTAGAATTAGGATAAGTAGGGGGAGACACCCACCTCCCCATCCATCTCAGTCATTTTGCTCTTTGCTTCTAGGTTTTCCTGCTCTCCCAATCCCCTGCTGTAGCTAACTGAGATCCGCAGAGAACCATACCTCTGTGTATTGGAGATTTTGAGGAAGTGAGACCATAACCTCACTGTTGTAGCGTGTGGTAGCCACACGGTTGCAGATCGATGTGTTGATTCGCGTTTTGTTCGTGTTCTTCTCGCGTTCTTCGTTTCTCCATGATTTTCCCGTCACTATATCTCACTCCCTACTACGTCTTTGCGAAATCCTTTGAATCAACTTGTTCGTTTTTGAAAGGAGATCATTTCCACTCCACGAAGGAATTCATCTAACTCCTCACGACAGTAGAACAGATTTCGTTTTCGTGGCGCTTTTTCGTTCTTGATCTTCCCCTTCGATTTCCCGGTGATTGAATCGATTTCGGATTTTCTTGTGTCTTCTTCGTGATCATCCTCTCTTTGATTCCCGGTTTCATCTTCCATTATTATCAATCGTATCCACTCCTTTAGCATTATTTATTTTGTTTGATTGCGTTGGAGAAGATGAGAGCACCAAATCGCCCTTTCTGGACACTCGCGGACAGTCCCCGTTGGAGACGCGGACATTCCACGCGTCAGGCTCCAGTCTGTTCAGTGGCTGCGCGGCTCAGGCACTTTGGTCCGGAGTGACCCGCGGACAGTCCGCCGGTCTAACTCGCAGACAGTCCGGGAGCCGACCAGGGGACTTGCAGCAATATTGCTGTTTGGTCCATTCGGTCGGCGGATAGTCCGCCACCAAGTCACGGACAGTCCGCAGTAAGGGCGGACAGTTTGGGACCCCAGGGCCGGACAGTCCGGGACTTGCCTGAAGGTTGCGTTTTAGTGCGTTTGCTCTCCTGGCTTCTTCACTTGGTTTCCGGACTTCTCGTTTGGCCCTAGAGTTGACCAAGGAACCTCTCTAGGTATCTTTGCTACTTGTTAGCATAGGTATTTAGGGATTTCTCGATGTAGCCATCTATCTACGTTCGGGACTTGGTTTTTGAGGGACGAACTTGCTCCGGTGCTTTTGCCATTTGGTTTGCTTTCGTTTTGTGGTGCCTCGCTGTGATCCTAGGGATCATCCACCCTCTTCCAAGGGTCGTGGGCATCACGGTTCGGTCGTAGCTTCTTGGGGTTGATTTTGGGACAATTGGCCAAAGTTTCGAGAGAAATTTTTGAGCTCCCATTCACCCCCCCCTCTGGTCGCCTTGCTAGAGCTTTCTCGGTCCTTCAGGAACTGATTGTTCGGGAGTAGGCTTTGCTTCAGGTGGGAAGGGTGCTCATGTCTTTGGCAAGATTGGTGAGTTTGCGGAGGGAACCCGAGTGAGAAGCCATCAGCTATCCCTAAGCTCACCAAGATCACCCCACCTGAGCCTCCCAAGCCTATCACCAAGGATGGCATCCTTGATGAACCTCCCAAGGCTCCACCTCACAAGCAAGTGTGGGTTCCCAAACCTAACCATCTTAAGAACACACTTGACACCTTCCTGACATCTCTAGGGATCCCCTTCCAAGAGGCAAGCAGCCAGCCAGAGTGAACAACTCTCGCACCCATAGGAACCAACAACCCAATAGAGTGGTGAGGTTCGAGTGTGAGTACTGTCACCGCGAGGGTCACCTAGCTGAGTTTTGCTTTCAGTGGAAGAGAGACGCTAGGAAGGAGTTGGAACTGAACAACCAGGCCAGACACCACCCTCACCATGGTGTGCAGGGTCAGGTTGTTCAGAGGCAGGCACTAGGCCTGGAGGTGCACCCCCTCAGGCGGCTTGGCCCCGTGGCCCCAGGCAGCTAGACCACGGGGTGGTGGTCGTGCCCGTCGGGGTTCCGGTCATCCTCAATATGATCGTGAGCCGGGTGTAAGCGACTTTGCTGCTGCAGTCCCATAGCGGACCACCTTTTCAGCTTGGTGGTGATCGCTTTGCTCAAATGGGACATGTAGGTGAGTTTTGAGGTTTTTCGTTCCATAGCGGACCACCCTTTTAGGTTGGTGGTGATCGCTATCCACCTATGGGACGAGGACAGTTTGGTGTTCCTTCTAACACCTTTCAGGGCCTATGACACAGCACTGGTATCCTTCTCAGTATACTAACCTCAGTGTTGTGCCATATGCTTATTTCCTGCCTTTCTATTGATGTAGGAATTCGGCTGGAGAACATGTGGCTCATGGATTCCGGGTGTTCGCGCCACATGACCGGAAAGAAGGAATGGTTCTCCAGCCTAGACCCCGTTGTGCATAAGGAGTACATCACTTTCGGGGATAGTGGTAGAGGTAAGGTTGTTTCTCATGGAGCTATTCAGCTCAATGAGAATTTTGTTCTTAAGGATGTTGCTTTGGTTTCTAACTTGCATTTCAATTTGGTTTCTATTTTGCAACTTCTTGAGGATAATTTTTGAGGTGCGCTTTAGAAGGGTTTGAGTCGAGTTTTGGACTCTCGGGGAGACCTTGTTTGTTGGGTCGTCCCTTTTGGCCGTGTTTTCTGAGCCGATTTTTCTCGTTCTTTCGGTTCTTCTAGATGTTTGATGGCTGGTCCTTCTTTTGATTTGTGGAAGTGGCATAGGAGGCTTGGTCACCCGGCTTCAACTTGCCTGCAAGACTTAGCTCACTTGGCCTAATCCAAGGATTGCCCAAGCTTAAGTTTCAGAAGGACCTTGTTTGCCATCCTTGTCGTCGTGGAAATGGTTGTTGCTTCTCACCCATCTGTTAATTAGGTGATGACAAAGCGACCCAGTGAGCTTTTACACATGGACACTGTTGGTCCAGCTTGGGTTTGCTCAGTGGGTGGGAAGTGGTACGTTCTAGTGATCTTTGACGATTTTTTGAGGTACTCTTGGGTGTTCTTCATGGAGGCTAAGGACGAAGCTTTATCTTTTACTCAAGATTTGATTTTGAGGTTGAAAACTGAGTTTCCCCCTGACACCATTAGAGCTATTCGTAGCGATAATGGTACTGAGTTTGTTAACTCGTTGTTTACCTCTTTCTGTTCTTCTCATGGAATCGAGCATCAGTTGTCTTCGCCCTATGTCGCCCAGCAGAACGGTGTTGTTGAGCGCAAGAACCGGACCATTGTTGAGATGGCCAGGACGATGCTCGATGAGCATAGGACTCCTAGGCGTTTTTGGGCCGAGGCGATCAACATTGCTTGCCATGTTTCAAATCGCATCTTTCTTCGAGCATTCATGAAGAAAACCTTATGAGTTGCGTTTTGGATGGGTACCCAAGGTGTCTCGCTTTAGAGTGTTTGGGTGCAAGTGCTTTATCCTGAAGCAAGGCAATTTGGACAAGTTTGAATCACGCTCTTCTGACGGTGTGTTTTCTTGGTTATTCTTTGCATTCGCGTGCTCATCGAGTTCTTAACCTTGAGACTAACCGGATAATGGAGACCTGCGAGGTCACACTCGATGAAACTATGCCTTGTGTTTTTTCTCTGCTTTTGATGTTGCAGGAGAACAGGAGCTGGGAGAAACCATCTTTGTGGAGGAGGAGCAGGAAGATGCCGATTGGGGTGATCCCGAGCCTACTCCACTGGCTGCCCCTGTCAACCTGCGATGACTACTTCAGCTCGAGGACCTGATCCCACTACTTCCTCTTCTCGGGGTCCTCTCGAGCCTCCTCCCCAGCGAGCACCGGCTGCACCTGAAGGAGCGACAACATCTGGCGAGGGGGAGGCTACTTCGGCGAGGCAAGCGCCCGGAAGCATTCAGCATGCCCATCCCACGCAGCAGATGATCGGCAACATCAACCAGCGAGTCATGCAGTCGCGAGCGTATGAAATCTCACACTTTGCTCATTCTGCGTTCGTTGCTTCTTTTGAGCCCAAAGATGTTGGACACGCTCTTTCTGATCCTAACTGGGTTATTGCCATGCATGAGGAGTTAGAGAACTTTGAGCGAAACCAAGTCTGGACCCTAGTTCCACCTCCACAAGAATGCCACCCTATAGGTACCAAATGGGTTTTCAAAAACAAACAGGGTGAGGATGGATGGTAGTGAGGAACAAGGCTAGGTTAGTAGCCCAGGGTTTTTGCCAGAAAGAGGGGATAGACTATGAGGAAACCTTTGCCCCTGTAGCTCGTTTAGAAGCCATTAGAATCCTTCTAGCCTTTGCTGCTTCGAAGGGTTTTAAGCTATACCAAATGGATGTCAAGAGTGCTTTCTTAAACGGTATATAGAGGAAGAGGTTTATGTTAGGCAAGCCCCTAGTTTCGAGGATCCCAAGTTCCAACCATGTCTTTAAACTTTCAAAAGCCTGTATGGTTTGAAACAAGACCCGAGAGCCTGGTATGAGCGTTTGAAAACCTTTTTGCTCTCCAAGGGTTTTAAAATGGGACGGGTAGATAAGACTTTGTTTCTCCTCAAGCAAGGCAATGACACCCTTTTGGTTCAGATTTACGTGGATGATATCATCTTTGGTGGCTCCTCTCATGCTCTTGTTGCCAAGTTTGTAGATACCATGAGCAGGGATTATGAGATGAGTATGATGGGTGAGTTGACCTTCTTCCTTCGGTTGCCAATCAAGCAAACCCGAGATGGAATGTTCGTGCATCAAGGCAAGTACACGAAGGACATCCTAAAGAAGTTCGACATGGTCGAGGCCAAGCCTCTTACGACGCCCATGGCGACGACTATTGCGATGGACGCGGACCAGGACGGAGAGGCAGTTGACCAGAAGGACTACAGGAGCATGGTCGGCTCGCTCCTGTACCTGACGGCTACGAGGCCAGACATACACTTCGTCGTGTGTCTGTGCGCTCGTTTTCATGCGTCCCCTCAGACTTCCCACAAGCAAGCAGTCAAGCGCATCATGAGGTACCTCCAATTCACTCCTAAATTCGGGCTTTGGTATTCTTCCTCTTCAACTCTTTCGCTTTCTGGCTATTCCGATGCGGATTTTGTCGGCTGTATTTTGAGCGCAAGTCTACTTCTAGGACTTGTCAATTTCTTGGTTCTTCATTGGTTTTGTGGTCTTCTCGCAAGCAGTCTAGCGTTGCCCAGTCTACTACTGAAGCCGAGTATGTTGCCGCTGCTTCTTGTGCTTCACAACTTTTATGGATGGTTGCTATATTGCGTGATTTTGGTCTAGATTTAAGTTGGGTCCCTTTGCTTTGCGATAGCACTTCTTCCATTAGTGTAGCAAAGAACCCCGTTCTTCACTCCAAGACCAAACACATCGATGTTCGTTTTCACTTTCTTCGTGATCACTACGAGAAAGGCGACATTGATCTTAGGCATGTACACACCCATAACCAAGTTGCGGATATTTTCCCCAAGCCTTTGGACCCAAGCCTTTGGATCTCTCAACTTTTGCTAGGTTGAGAGGTGAGCTTGGTGTGTGTTTCCCCTTTTAGATGGGGGAAACATTTTGCTTGTGTATCATAGACTGACTCTTTTACACTCTTTTGTTTTGGGTGTTTTTTGTCTTTTGCCTTGATTCTCTTTGTTTAAGCTTTTTGTTCCGTTACTTGTAGTCTAGTGTCTTTGCTCCGATATTGACTACTGCATGCATCTCATCATGTATACACTTTGTATTTTCAAGCTTCTTGTCTATAGTCTCTAGAATGGACTTATGCTCTGATTAGTGTATGCTCTGATGCCTGTAGCTTAGGCTCTCCTTGATCACTTTATACATGTTGTGAGCTGAGCTATTTTTATGAATGGTGAATATGCTTAATGAACATAAAACCTGATGCATGTTCACCATTGAGATTGGCAACTAGCATGTTTAGAATGTGTTGAGGTCACATGTGCTTTTCATATATGCTAGGTTGCTATGTCTCTAGTTCTGAGTCTTTCACTTGCTTGGTGTGTTCATATTCTGCTTAAAATGAACCAAGTATAAGTGAATTGAAAAGATCGAGATGGGATTTCTTTGTTAGCACATCACGGTATCAAGACTGTTTCTCATTGCACATTGAGTTAAACTTGAGCCGTGTAGTGTAAGACCAAAATTGATGCTTCAAGCTTCTGATTGCATATGCATAGGCTTAGCTCGGTTGAAAAGTTAGGCAATGACAAGCTTTCAACCTCTCGCAATCACATGCTAAAACTGAACTTGTGTAATAACCGCTGCAATTCTCCGATAAAATCTGAAAAACACAAGTCTATTTTTCATTCTATAGCATGACGATTGAACTTTGCTAGGGGTAGTTCACCTTGTATACATGTTTAGCACCTGTTTGATTTCCTGTCTATACATGTTCAGTGCTATTTTGATGGTGAAACCCCTTTCTGAATGGCTAAAACTGCTCACTAAGCTTGAATGTTCATATTTCATATTCTGTTATCAGTTTCAGCCTTTGCTAGCATTTTTGCCTATTGCTTAGTAATCGGATCAGCACTCCTTAGAGCATATTTTCACTCTACAGACTATATACCTGAAGCTGTTGACTTGCATTCTTTTACTCATATGAATTTGGATGCTCCGATAGGCATGACCTAGTTCCATTTCGCTTATTTGAGCTCTTTTCCCTTCTATTTGGATTGCAAATTGCCCCCAAGGGGGAGAATTGGGGGAAAGTTGTTATATGGTGACAATTTGCAATTTCTGGGCTTCACTTTTTGAGGGGGAGTTCCTTTAGTGAGGGGGAGTTTTCTGCTTCGTTTTGATTGATCTTCTATTGGTTTGGAGCTTTCAGCTAGTTGCGTCGAGCTTTTGAGCCTCTGTCTTGTGGGACTAGCTGTCTTTCGCTCGTTTTGAGTGATTTCAATTGGTATCGTGCTCTCTGCTAGTTGTATTGAGCCTCTGTGCCTCTATCTTGAGGGACTAGCAGTTTTTGCATCCTTATGCGTTGTTTCAGTCTCATTTGGTATTGAGCTTCAGCTAGTGGTGTTGAGTCCCTTTTCTGCCTCTTCTTGAGGACTAGCTTGTTCTTGACTTGGTTGTGTCGAGTTGTTGCCCATGTCTTTGGAACCAAGTCTTTCACTCTCTGAGATCGAGTTTTGCTCCTTGAGGATGAGTTGTTGCTCGATCTTTGCTTGGTTGTGTCGAACCGTTGCTCATGTCTTTGGGGACAAGCTTTGCTTATCTCAATTTGTCCTTCTTTGGCTTTTTACCTGGCTTTTGGACATTTTGAGTGAGCTTCCTCTTCTATCTACTTCTATTTTCTTTTCTTCTTTGATTATGGTTACTATGTGTTGATGATGCACTCACCAAGGGGGAGATTGCGAACACAGGTTGATATGTGCCATTGTGGTTTCCCTTCCTAAGTGATGAGCGATCGGTCAACAGGCTCACCGGAAGGGGTGAGAGGCAACATGTGTCTCTTGGTTGTGTTGATGTGCAGGTGTGGAGCTCAGAGACAGTGGTCGAAGGTGAGGTGAAGGTCAAGCAGAGATGTGTCGTGCCGATGGACCGGGGACACCTGAGGACCAGCTGTGGGTAGCTGGCACGTGGCATCGACGAGCGAGAGCACATGGGGATGTGCAGTGCATCGGCCGAGTCAGGAGGAACGTGATGGCATCGTGACACATGGCGAGGGGCCGAGAAGGAAGGCGAATGCGCTGTGCCCGGCGGAGGCTGGACATGCATCGGCATCGGTGCCGGTGGTCGGGGTGTGTGAACCAGATCCCGTCTACGGCGCGGGTTTGGTAGTTGAGCCTCGAAAAACTACCCTCGACGGTTTCCGAGTTTGGGCCTTTTGGGGGAAGGGACCCTCGGCAGTGACGTCACGCGAGCTGTCATGGAGAAACAACCCTCGCGCTTTCAGCGACCTTAGGGAAAACCTTCGTCGCTAACTTGACCCTCGGGTCATTTTCTAACCTTCGCGTGCAGGAAGCACGGGACTTAACGGCAGCAGGCGGATGCAGGCCTTCGCCACAGTAGCTATGACTCTACAAACACGAGGCTGAATCCCGCGTTCCCGCGAGGGGGTGCGCGGGTCGGACGGCGGCAGCCAGGGGGAAGAGGAAGTAGGGTTTTCGCACTATCTGTGTTTGTACGATTCTGCCCTTCCATTGTATAGCTCCATGGAATCTTTTTTGTACCCTTTTGTAAATTAGACAGTGTCCCTTGGTATTCCCTATAAATACCAGGGATGAACAGTGTAAAGAGGAGGAGGATTTTTTGGGAAAGAAAGAAACAGTGTCCTTTAGTTTATTTACACCTCATCCTTCGTTTGACAGTTGGCCACCCTCGTCATACCCCTGCACGTGTGTGGGGTTGGGCAGGCGTAATTCCATTAGTTTGGCGTGCCCCCCCCCCCCACATGTGCAGGGGTTTGGCGAGGGTGGCCAACTGTCAAACGAAGGACGAAGGGTGTGTAAATAAACTAAAGGACAGTGTTTCTTTCTTTCTTTCCCAAAAAATCCTCCTCCTCTTTACACTGTTCATCCCTTGGTATTTATAGCGAATACCAAGGGGAATTGTCCAATTTACAAAAGGGTACAAAACATAATGCAGACTTGGTTGCGGCTAACCGAGCGAAAGACAAGGCTTTGGCTTCGGCGAAAAACCAAATTAATGATTTGACGGAGTCGTGGCGTGCTAGTATGGAGAAGATTAAAGCTAAGCTTGACGGATGCTTGACCGAGGCTGGTGGTTCTGCCGAAGAGCCGCTCCCTGCTGTTAATGCTGAGGTTTTTGGGATTGGCTTTGCGCTGCTTGATGTTTTCAGCTCGCTAGTCGAGAATGCGGCTGACTTCGGAGGCTATGCTGGAGCTCTGGCCATGGCTAGTACATTCCGACAGGCGGATTGTGATCACCTTCGCAAGATAAAACGGGCGAGTCACATTTTTCCCAACCGTCGAAGAGGTGCGAGCGCTGAAGGTCGACGATTCTGAAGTTCGCAACTGCGCGATGCGTTTTTTGCGTAGGTTTTGGATAGCCGATGGAGGTCGCACTCTAGCTTTTGAGGAGGTCGCCGAAGCTACCCGTCAGGTAGGAGAGGCACAAAATTTGTCGTTTTTGCTTGTGTGTTGTTTATGTTGGATTTGTTTGAAGTTATTAAAGTTACTTTTATTGATGTGTATTTTTTGTAGGCCCGAAAGGACGCACTACCCTCACCGTCGGCACACGATGGCATTCCGGGATGTTCCAAGACTGCGCCGGTGCAAAGCTCTGCAGAGGTTCCACCGGCCGATGTGGCTTCCCCAGTCGAACATGCTCCTGCCACTGAAGAAGCTGTTGTGGATGAGGCGGCCGTGGTCGAAACACCGCTGTTGATCAGTCTATGGCGGAGACTGCGGCAACTGGCCAGGTTGATGCAGAAAGACTTGAAGATCCTGAACAGGTGTGAGGAATAGGGGAAACAACTGTTAGGTTATTTTGTAATGATTTTGTGAGGAAAAGAGAGAGTTGTTAAAGACTGAGTCTCTGTTTGGTTGTTTGACAATGCAGGTTCCTGATGGAATCGTTCTTGAGGTGTTTGATGTGACGCCCCTCATGTTAAATTATCAGGATACTTTTATAACCGGTGAGTCATGGGCTCGAACGAAACTCAAACATCCTTTGCTGTCTTTCGAACGTTTTTGGTGGTCAAAGGTACGAAGGTACGATTTAAAAAACAGCCGATCGAGCTATTTTTGGCGCAATGCGAACTACACGGATCGGCAAGCTACGCGAGTTTTGTTTGGTTCTTCTTCACAAACTCCTGTTGATGATGACATCGACGAGAATACGGCTTTGGATTTCTTGTTTGGGCGTAGCAACCTTAATCTGGATCCAGACGGCTCTCTTGTGATTCCGAAGGAGGAGCCTTTAGAGAGTAGCGATGTAGATCGTAGATATATGTATAGAGCAAGGGTGTTGCCCGGGGAGTTGCTGATTGTTCCTACAGCTCCTTTACTGTGGGGGCCTATTGTTCCGATAGAAACGAACCACGAAGGTCCTGATGATGTAATGTCAATTGTAATTAGTGAGGATAGATTGTAACTAGGTACTTTTGGAAGTTTTGTGCCGCTCTATTGTGCGTTTGTACTTGTGGAATTTCGTAAGTGTTTTTGTCCTAGTGTGGTTCGCTTTTGAGTTTTGAAGAAAGTAGATTTGGACGCCCCCAGTCTTTTTCAGCGAGGCTCGCCTTTTAACGTTTATGAAAGCTGTTTAAGAAAATAGCGACGCCCCTGTCTTTTTCAGCGAGGCTCGCCTTTTAACATTTATGAAAGCTGTTTAGGAAAACAACGACGCCCCCTGTCTTTTTCAGCGAGGCTCGCCTTTTAACGTTTATGAAAGCTGTTTAGGAAAACAATGACATCCCCTGTCTTTTTCAGCGAGGCTCGCCTTTTAATGTTTATTAGAGTTGTTTTGGAAAACAGCGACGTAGTCGCGCCTCCCCTTATCTTTGATGGGGATGAAGTTTGCAATGCAAGCCCCTGGCATTTTTTGCGAGGGTGTTTGATTTTTTGGGACTTTGCGCCTCCCCTTGTCTTAGGTGGAGGTGAAGTTTGCATTGCAAGCCCCTGACAATTTTTTGCGAGGGTACTTGATTTTTTGGGACTTCGCGCCTCCCCATGTCTTAGGTGGAGGTGAAGTTTGCATTGCAAGCCCCCCGCGTTTTTTGCGAGGGTGTTTTATTTTTTGGGACTTCGCGCCTCCCCTTGTCTTAAGTGGAGGTGAAGTTTGCATTGCAAGCCTCTGGCATTTTTTGCGAGGGTACTTGATTTTTTGGGACTTCGCGCCTCCCCTTGTCTTAGGTGGAGGTGAAGTTTGCATTGCAAGCCCCTGACGTTTTTTGTGAGGGTACTTGGTTTTTTGGGGACTTCGCGCCTCCCCTTATCTTAGGTGAGGTGAAGTTTGCATTGCAAGCCCCTGACGTTTTTTTGCGAGGGTACTTAAGTTTTTGGGACTTTGCGCCTCCCCTTGTCTTAGGTGGAGGTGAAGTTTGCATTGCAAGTTTGTTTCGAAATGTTTGTGTTTCGAATCAATCTTTGGAGATTCTCATCGATGTAAGCGCTTTGGATGAAGAGTCGCTTTTTTATGTCGATGGAAAAAGAAAAGTTTAGAGTTTCTTTTTTGGGGATTTTTTCCTGTATTAATGTTTTGGATGCTGCCCTCGTTAAAAAAACTTACGCCCCTTCGTAAGGAAAAGAGTGCAGCTCCTTTTGTTCTTTGTTACTTCTGCTGCGGATACATGGGGTTATGCCGAGTCTCTGAGTGATGAGTGATTGTCAACTGGGATAATGCACATGTTCTTTGGCTTGTGTTGTGCAGGTGGTCGAGCACGGATACAGTGATCAAAGGCAAGGTGAAGGTCAAGTAGAGACGTGCCGTGCCGATGGACCGAGAGTGGCGAAGGGCGGACGTGAGGCTTGGACAGAGGGACCGGTGGC
The DNA here is from genome assembly GCA_009763385.1 of Coix lacryma-jobi var. lacryma-jobi. Taxonomy (NCBI): domain Eukaryota; kingdom Viridiplantae; phylum Streptophyta; class Magnoliopsida; order Poales; family Poaceae; genus Coix; species Coix lacryma-jobi. The sequence goes on from CM019828.1 coordinate 51,088,192, forward strand.
CCGAGGATCAGCTGTGGTGGCTGGCTGCCTGGGACAGCGACGAGCGAAGACTTGCGGGCACGGTGTTGCCTGAGTCGAGGACCTGGGACACGTGTCGGTGGATGGGGTGCACGGGCGGTGCATCCCCTCTACGGCTCGGTTTGGTGGTTGAGCCATAGAAAACCACCGAATGGACGGTTTCCAGGTTTGGGCCTCAAAACCTGGGCGCTGATGGTTTCCGAGTTTTGGGCCACAAAACTCGGGCTGAGGATGGTTTCCAGATTTGGGCCTCAAAACCTGGGCGCTGCGGTTTCTGAGTTTGGGCCACAAAACTCAGGCGATGGACGGCTGGTTTCCTCGGTTTGGGCCTCAAAACCGGGATTTGGTCGTGAAGGCTGTTTTCCCAGTTTTGGGACTCAAAACCGGGGGCGAAGTCCGGAAAAGGGAAAAGGACGAACGGAGCGTGGCGGCACGTGGCGGCAATCGGTGAGGTTGCATCGAGACAACGCTACCAGTTGTGCGGGCGTGTCGTCGGATCACCAGCACCTTCGAGTTGGTCCAGAATACCCTAGGGTTTAGACGGTTTGCTCTGTAATTAGAGAGGGGTAGAGTAGGAATTAGAATTAGGACAAGTAGAGGGAGACACCCTCCTCCCATTCTATCTCAGCCATTTGCTCTTTGCCTTCTAGGTTTTCCTGCTCTCCCAATCCCCTGCTGTAGCAACTGAGATCCGCAGAGAACCATACCTCTATGTACTGGAGATTTTGAGGAAGTGACACCGTAATCTCACTGTCGTAGCGTGTGGTAGCCACACGGTTGCAGATCGATGTGTTGATTCGCGTTTTGGTTCGTGTTCTTCGCGTTCTTCATTTCTCCGCGTTTTTCCCGTCACTCGATCTCCCTCCCTACTACATCTTTTCGAATTCCACTTGAATCAACTTGTTCTTTATAGTGATGAGATCATTCCACCGAAGGAATTCATCTAACTCCTCACGAACAAGTAGATCGGGTCGATTTTGTTTTCGTGGTGCTTTTTCGTTCATACACCTACACTTCCCTTCGATTCTCGGTGATTGAGTTGATTTGAGCGGTTGATTTCTTAGGGATAGTCTTCCAACTACCTCGTGATCATCTTCTCCATGTTTGGGAACGTGGATTGTGATTTGAATTCGAAATTTGGGAGGATTCGTGTGAGAGGCGACCAAATTCGCCCTCACTGGGTGTTGGCGGACAGTCCGTCACCCAGGGCGCGACACTCCGCGCGTCGGGGACGAGCCGGACCAGTGGCTCTGTTCTTTTCGGCCGTTTGGCTTTTGGTTGACCGGCGGACAGTCCGCCGTTGGAGTTCGCGGATAGTCCCGGGAACGTCCAAGGGACTTGCAGCAGCAACAGTGCTGTTTCGGGGATTTGGCCGGCGGACAGTCCGCCATCCCCCCGCGGACAGTCCGCGGTTGAGCCGGACAATCCGGGACCGTACTGGCGGACAGTTCGGGAGTCGGTTGCTTTTGAGGAGTTTTTTGTGCGTTTCCTCTCCCGACTTCTTCGCTTGGTTTCCGGACCTCTCGGTTTGCTTCTTAGTTCACCTAGGAACCTCTCTAGGTATCTTTGCTACTTGTTAGCATCGGTATTTGGGAATTTCCCGACGTAGCCTTCAATCTACGTTTGGGATTCGGTTTCCAAGGATTGAACTTGTCGGTGCTTTTGGCTCTTGCTTCCATCGCTTTGTGTGGCCCCTCGCTATGATCCTAGGGATCATCCACCCTCTTCCAAGGGTCGTGGGCATCACGGTTTCGATCGAAGCTTTTTGGGGGTTGATTTTGGGAACAAAAGGCCAAAGTTTTGAGAGAATTTTTGAGCTCCCATTCACCCCCCCCCCTCTGGTCGCCTTGCTATTGCATTCTCGGTCTTTCAATTGGTATCGGAGCAGGTAAGGATCTTCCACCTTAGCCGGTTCCAGATCCACAGAAGGCGACATGGATCGCGGCGTGGGCAAACCGCCGTTTTTCGATGGGACGAACTATGCGTATTGGCATATACGCATGTCGGCCTATCTGCAGAGTTTGGGTGCTTCCATCTGGGAAATTTGCAACTCTGCCGATTACGTGGTTTTGGCTGCTCGTGTCTCTCAGCTTCAGATCGATGAGCACGATGCCAATAGCCGAGCCCGTAATGCTCTTTTCTCATGCTTGAGCATGAGTGAGTTTGATCGCGTTTCTCACCTCGCTACGGTGTTGATGGTCCTTAAACACCTATTTTACCATCAACATTTGACCCTAAAATCCACCAAAAAGGCATGAAATGTAGTCAAATAGTTTCAAACTAGCCAAATTCCGCATGTCCATAGAATTTTTTTTGAATGCAGGATTTGAACCAAATTTGGACTATGGACCCACCAGAGGCCAAGCCTACTCAGCAGGGCCCAAATGGGCCTAAGGGGGGGGCGCCCGCCACCCCTAGGTGGCGCTCGCCACCTCTAAGTGGCGCCCGCCACTTGGGTTGCCAAGTTCCACTCCCTGCGACGTCACCGAACCGTGTGACGTCCCAAGGCCAAATCTTGGCCCTTGGTCACTAGGTCAGTGGCATCGGACGACTCAGGATGAAGTGGCATGGATCAAGGCTGAATGGCGGTTACTCAGACATGCAAACCGACTTCCAAACCGCCTTGGACAACCACTGGAGGCCGTATGTAACACCCTTAAAAAAAATCTTGTGAATTAGTAATTAATTCTGAGTTTTTACATATTTTCTGTGCATGAAACATAGGTCAAATAAAGAATTGGGGAATATAAAATAAACCTAAATCTAGAAACATGTTTGTTGCATACATGCTGGTGCATAGTGTTTTGTTGAGTGTAGGGATAGATTGTTCAGCTTGAATTCAAATCCAATTCGAATTTAAGCAAGTTTTGTGAAAACAGAAAATAAAAAGAGTTTTTTTTTTCTTTTTCCTCCTTTCTGTTTTTCCCATTCAGCCCAACCATCAAAAGCCAGCCCACTCTTTTCCTCACCTCTCCCCGCCGAACCGGCCTTGGGCCGCTCGCCCTCCACGCAGGCCCGCTGACCTCTCTCCCTCTCCAGCATGCGCGCCGCCCGCTTGGCGGCCCGCTCCGCGCCTGCCGACGCACTCGCCCGCGCGAGCCAGCCGCAGCACGCACGCGCGCGCCCGCCGCTCTCCCTCTGCACCGCGGCCCCGCGCGTCAGACACGACACCGCGCTGCGCGCTCGCACTGCCTCACCTGCCTCGCGGGACCCACACATCAGCCCGGGCTCATCTCCCACCTTGCCCTCGCCGAGCCGCGATTCCCTCCCCTCTCTTCACTGCTCTCTCTCACCACCGGCCTGATGGCCATCAAGCCAGGCCTTCAAGCCCCGGCTGCAATGGCCGCGGCAGCCAAGGCCCCTCGGCTACCCCTGGCGCCCTATAAAACCCTGACCCGAGTCCCTCATTCCCTCCCTTTCGCTCTCTGCCTCTCACACCACACACTGGCCACTCCAATTCGTCGTTTCTAAGCACTTCCGGAGCCGTGCGTGCGGCCTTGGAGCTTCGCCGCTCTTCCGCCGGACCGTTGGTGCCTTCTCCACTCGTCTATGGCTCGGATTGAAGCCGAATTGGCGCTCACCGACCCTTTTTTCCCCCTATGCAGTTTTCCCCCGCCGTCTCGGGAGCTCGGGAAGCCACTGGAGCCGCCACGGTCGTCACTTCTTCGAGCTCGTGGTACGGCCTACGTCCTCTCCGTGCCCCCAATTTTGAGTTTCATGTACTTTAGGCGTCCGTCCTTGTTGAATCCCGAGCAACATGCGGCTATCGGTGCCGCCGTGGGGGCCATCCCTCGGGCGTGATCCCCGCCTCGTTCTTGCCCAATCGAAGTTCGCAATCACGCGTAGAGCCTCCCGGTGTAGTTGGTTAGGCCAATCCCGGTCGGAAGCGCCGTACCGGCGAACTCCGATGAGTTCGAGCCGCCGTCGGCCTGGCCGCCGCCGTTGTGGGCACTGTGGCTGGCGGCGGGATTTTCCCCTTTCTCCAGGGCGTTGATCGCGTGATGAACGACCATGATTAGATACCCCTTCGGCTATGTAACCGGTCCACCGTGGACCCGTGGACGCGGAGCACTGCGGCCCAGTCAGCTGGACCACCGCTGGCGTGGCACACCGCGCCACCAGCGCACGACACGTGGCCGCCGCGTCAGCAACGACCGGTCAGCGCCGACAGCTCTGAGCACTTTTTGCACTTAAGCCCTTCTGTTTTAGCGAAATCAACCCGCAGTCCATATCAGTTCAGTTTCATTTCTTTTCAGTCCTGTTTTTACTCATTTAGGCCCCTGTCTTTTTCAAATATAGGACCCGCAGTCCAGAGCCCGTCGGATTTTCCGAATTAGATTTATTTAAATCCAATTTCGGGTTCAGTTTATTTACAGTATGCCATTGCACCTTGTTTTACTCATGTCTTTCACGTTTTAGCTCCGATTTGAGTGATTCTTTCGCTCATGTGTTCGTAGTAAAGCGTAGATTGTTTTTTATAAACTTTTTGCTCTCTGTTTTAACTATTTGGTGTACTGTTCTAATTAAAACCTCTTTTGTTTGCATGTAATGGCTTGGTATGATGTATGATTGGTGATTTCGCATCGCGTTTAGAGGGCGAGCAGTGCGAGGTTGCTGAGGAACAAGTTGAGGACCAGCAGGATCAGGGAAATAGCTTGAGGAAGGCAAGTATAACAAAGGCTCCTTGTACCTATGAACTATGAGTAATCATACATATGCATGTGTCTAAATTGAATAACCATAGGAGTTATCCCTAGCTATCTTGTACCACAAATCCTTGTCACCTATGGTTGGGAAATGCATTATTGGATAGTTGCCGCCGCGCAAAACCAAAACAAATGTTTAATCTTGACTAATGATCAAATGTAATATTGTAAAATGAATCTTTTTAGAAACATGGTTTAGGAAGCTCAAGCGCCGGTTGTGCTTGGGTTTTCATGTGAAGCGGCAACCCAGGAGGACACGTGCACCCCAAGTGTCATATGGCTCTGACCTTAATCATATAACTTGTACGTCTCTAGCTTGTTAGTGGTTACTGAAAGGCGCAAGAGGGGAGTGCCTCGTGGTGTATAGCTGTTCCTCTGTCCTGGTGTGTGCTATGTGGCGTTCATGTGTGCCTCACGAAGGGGACACCTATAACACACTTGCCACTGAATCCTTAGCGGCTACTAACTTGTTAGGGTGTCTTGTGAAGGGTTACGTAGTGAAACCCTGTCGCGCTTCCTTGGTAGAGGCGATGTGGGCCTTGCAAACCCCGACATATGGGAATCACGTCTTGGGGGTAAAGTTGTACAATATCTGCAGATATCTAAAACTGTTATAACAGCCGTGCTCACGGACACGAGCGGCCTGGATCCTTCACACTTGTGGCACTGGTTATGGATGGATGGGTTTAATTTGATTAATTATTATTTCAACTTGGGTTGGTTTATCACTAAAGTAGTGTTACAGGTATAATAAAACTTGACCAGCTAAAATTTCTAACCGCAGTCAAACCCGGTCAAGCCTTTTGAGCCTCATAGATCCCTTTGTTATTCTTGCTAAGCATGGTGCGCTTACACTTGTTGTAATTTTATAAAAATCCTGGATGGGTACCAGATGATGGATTTGAGGAGTTTCCAGAAGATGTTCAGGACTACTAGTTGATCACCCCCCCAGTTGGAGTCCCCGTGGTGGCTCGTTTGCTTTACGTTTCCGCTATGTTATGCCTTTGAGCAAAGACTTGTAATAAATGTGATGCCTATGCAATGTAATAAGTACTTTACTTTGATACTTAATACAATTTGAGATTATACGCGTGTTTGGACATCCCGGGCACACGTATATGAGTACTTGGTTTTGATCTCCAAAACCGGGTGTGACACCGTAGGATCAAAGACGGTGCATCCAGCGGCCAGGAGACTGGCGGCCGCCAGTAGGGGTGGCGCCCGCCACCTGACCTAACCCTAGGTCGGTTGGCTGCCCCCTATAAGTACCCCCCTCACTCCTCAAGACCATAAATACCCCCCTGAGCATCAACGTACCAAACACACCAAAGAAAGAAAAGCAACACCAAGCAAGAGAAGCAGAGAGCAAGTTAGAAGCTCAGAGAGCTTAGGCAAGTAGGTTAGCTAGTAGAGAGAGTATACCTCTAGTGCCCTCACTACAGCGCGGCTCTTAGTTTACAGCTCAGTCCTAAGTTCTTGGTATAAGGAGCGTAGAGCTTGCTAAGAGAGAAGCGGGTGCGAGCGACTGGCATCGGAGGTCGGTTGATTTCTCGGCGTCTCTGGTCTGGTTTGCTCTCTTGTATCTCAGGTACATTTATCTTTATCTCAGTATTACTTTAAGCATTACTTTTAGTATTACTTTATGAAGTACCTTGAGTGTGACCTAGCTATCCTACAGTTCAATTCACTTAGCCATAGTAGTTAATCTCTAGTGTGCTTAGTGGTTGATCTTTGCCAATAGGTTGCTTAGTTAGTTTAGTGTTTATCTTATTAAGTCAAGTATTTGCTCTGACGTCCGCAAGGGTGTCTCTATTCAAAGCTAGGGTAGAGATAGTTAGAATATAGTTAAGCGTGGTGGCTTAGTTATAGACTTACCTTCAGATACGGCTGGACCCTCGGATAGCTGTGGTAGCAAGCAGGTGGTGATAGCCCTGTGCGCCTTGAATTCCACCACGTAGTTAGCCCAGTTTAACAGTAAGGCTCGTTGTGCTAGCGTTCAACCTAAGTAAGTGGTAAAGGCTAGTACGCCTCGATACTTGACAAGATAGGAATAAAAACTATACTCAACTTAGTTGCTTTATTGACTTTTGCCTGCCTTGCTTCGTAACTATCACGCTTCGTAGTTATCTTGCTTGGTAGTTATCTAGGATTAGTTATTAGTAGTTAGTAGTTTAGTTATCCTTAGCTACCCTTATTTACCATCTACCTATCCACCCCCCACCACCTTAGCCATCCATTTCATCTTACTATCCATCCATATATTCTTCTAGCCTCTCATCTCCCCTTTTTCCTTTTTCTTTATTCTTAGACCCTATCCCCTCCTTGACTCAACTCATACACCACCCTAGCCTTCCCTTGGGATCAAATAAATCGACACTGGCACTCCCAGGCGAAGTGCTACTACGATAGTTCTGTGCGCTTGCAGAATCTCCTCCTGGTAGATTGCATTCTCGCTAGCTAGCTCCTACTAGTGTCAGGACTGACAACCCCGCTTGGCATTAGTAGATAGCTACTTAGTTACCCTATCCTAGGTGTAGCTAAGAACTACCAACAAGCATTTCTGGCGCCGTTGCCGGGGAAGGCAATCGGTGTTGTATCGGTTGAGTCCGTGTTGAATTTATCTTCGCTTAAGCTCCTGCATAGCGAATCCCATCTTACCCCATTCTTTCTTCCTTAACTCTTCTTATCTTTTCCTTCATCTTCTTCAACTTCTTTCTTTCTTATCTCGTTCTATCTTCACGATGGCCAATAAGACCATTCGTGAATTTTCTGCTCCTTCTGCCGCTAATGTAGTGATAGGACCAGACGTGATCGATGTCAACCTCAATTTTGAGTTGAAACCGGCTCTGATCACGATGGTCCAAGCTAGCCCGTTCTATGGCAAGGCTCATGAGGATGCCAATGCTCACCTCCAACAATTCTTGGAGATTTGCGGCACCTTCACCATTAAGGGGATAACCCAAGAAGCCATCCGTCTTTGTCTCTTTCCTTTCTCTTGCTAGGAAAGGAAAAGCGAAGAAATGGTTCTATACCAATCGCAACGCTGTAGACACATGGGACAAGTGTTCCAATGCTTTTCTCGCCAATCTTTCCGATGGGCAAGACGAATGCTCTGCGCAACAGAATCTCCAGCTTTACGCAACAAGCTGAGGAATCTATTCCCGAGGCTTGGGAGAGGTTGCAAGAGTATGTCGCTGCTTGTCCACACACGGTATGGAGGACTGGCTATTGATCCAGAACTTCTACCATGGCCTAACCCCACTCTCTAGAAGCCATTTGGATGCCGCCGCTGGCGGTGCATTCTTTTCTCTGAATGTTGCAGATGCTAAGGCTCTCATAGAGAAGATGGTGTCAAACCAAGGATGGAATGACGAGAGACTGCAGCCCCGTAAGCGAGGTATGCATTCCCTTAAGGAAGCCGACAAGATCGTGGCCAAGATGGACTTGCTGGCAAAGAAGTGGACAGCTGTGAGAAGATGAACCAACAAGAGAGTGTCCAATCTCTGGAATCCTACATGACTTGTGAAGTCTGTGGAGAAACCGGACATTCTGGGAGCCATTGCCCCGAGCTACATGAAGATTTGAACTTCATCAACAACAACAACGGTTCCATCAACAGAATCAAGGATGGAATCAGCCTGCAACTTCTCGAGGTAACAATTCATTCCCTCGCTCTAATTTTCATAATTCTGATGATTTCTCGTTCTTAAAGAATTGAGTTTACTCACAGGTAGAACTACTGATTTCTTGAAAGAGAGATTAATGGCGAATGATAAAATTCTTGAGAATATAAATGCTAAATTGGAAGATTTCTCATCTGCTGTGAAAAATCAACTTAGCTTTAATAAGATGTTAGAAACCCAATTAGTTCAACTTGCTGCTATCATACAATCTTTTAAAACTGGCAAAATTCCTGCTAAACCTGATATGGAAACTGCAAATATGGTTGAAATAAAATATTTTAACTATTATGAAGATCAAACCATGACTGTTAAAAAGGGTGATCCTGGTAGTCCATAATTAGATGCTCAATCTTTGGTGAAGTCTTTAAAAATTCCATGTGTGATTTAGGATCGAGTGTGAACATTTTATCTAAAGATTTCTATGAAAACTCGTTCTTTCCACCCATGTCATCCACATCTGCCTATGTTGTGCTAGCTGATCAATGCACTTGCTATGTAGAGGGAATAGTTAATGATTTACCTGTTCATATTAGAGGTTCCTATGTTCCTGCTGATTTCATAATACTAGATATGGGAAATAGGAAAGATGTGCCTCTAATCTTAGGTAGACCCTTCTTGAACACTGTTGATGCATGCATATATGTGGGAAGTGGTAAAATTCAAATGACATTAGGAGGGAGGAAGGAAATATTCTCTTCTCCCGAGGCCCCGCATATGCCGCTAACATGCAGGAAGCAAAACCCGTTCGTACCAAGAAGAGGCGCCCGAGAACAAGGTGGAGCAGAAAGAAAGAACCACCTCCTCCTGAGTTGTGTAATTCACATAACAAAGGAGAGGTGCCAAAAGAAGAAGAACCAGATGGAGTACTAAGAGAAGAAGTGCCCAAGGAAGAAGATCCACCCGATAAGGATGAAACTCCATGGACCTAAGGTATGGTTTTATTTTTAATTTTTCCCTTCAATTTTCCCTTTTTCGAATAAATAACATATGTCATGCATGTAACTAAAAAAATCAGTTATCATTAGTTATATGCATAGGTATATGTTAACTTAGTTAGAACAATAAATATCATAATAGGATAGTTTCCCTTTCACAACATTAGATAGTTTCCCTTTTAATAAAATGAGAACAAGAGCTCCGAGAGAAGACGAAGGCCCTTCACCAAGCAAGAAGCCAGCTTGGGGGAACTCCCGCTCCAATAAGGTATGTTTCAACCTCACTCTTTACATTCGGTTCTTAAATTCTATATCTTTTTTGAATGCTATATGCTTGCCTAAGTAACCATTCCATGAATAATATTGATAAAATCTGCTTAAAGAAGTTGAAACCTGAATAAGATTTGAAATATGTCATGCAAATGCTATTGTTATGGTTTGAATAACTGGTCTTATCTAAGTTGTAGCTTTTGTGGGTTGCACATGATTTAACTGAAATCATGCTTAGTGAATAAAGTTAGTAAGAAATGGAGTAATTCTTTAAACTTGCTAAGGTGAAATTAGGACCTAATCTAGAGGATTTCTTTAAAAAATTATGAAAACCTTGCTAAAAGTTCCTCCTAGATTTTATCCCATCCCACCACCAGCCAATATTTGTTAGTCATTAGTCAAAACACAAAGAGCTTTGTTTGTGTTGAGCTTTGTTAGACCTCATAGATCTTAGTAGAGAAGTTTATCATATCTTTTGAATCAAGATTCACGCACACCCACCATAATTTGCCTACTTTCCACTTTGGAAGTTTGCAACCACCAAATAAATTGCTTATTCTCTACACCGGAGATATGCAATACCCTGCCAAACTTCCCATTGCTTGCCTTATGCTTATTCCTACACTGGGAATAAGCATTTCTCCCTCTTCCCTTTTTCATTTCAAAAATCCTTTCCTATAGATGTCTAGGGAAATCTAGAGCTAAAAAGAGAGAGAGAAAAAAATGAGCAAATAGCTCAAGAAAGGACTATGTTCTGAAAAAAAAGTGAGCAAAGTAGCTCAAGAGAGGACTATGTCCTAAGAAAATGTGAGGACATATCTTTTGTCTACTCACTATGTATCCAAAAAGAGAGAGAGAGAGAGAGAGAATTATCATTAGCTCTAGACCCCAGATATTAACTAGAAGGATTATGAAATATCTCTCTATACACTTCCACATAACCACACATGCACATCTTGATCAATTTTTATGATTTGCTGCTCCTTATGATCTGAGTGTCTAGCTTAGCAATAAACATCAGGCAATTTGCTCATGATTCTTAGCCTACCTATAACTCCACATATATTCTTTAGAAATAGGAGAGGCTACATTTTGGCCTAAGTGAGGATTTAAAACACCATTGAGTGATTGAGTGAATCTTGGAGGACTTAAGCAAGTTGTTATCTTTGGAAAACTTTGAAAAACTTCTAGACAGAATCCTAGTTAAACCTAAGCAAGATAAAAGTTTCTTATCTACTACTTTATTTCACTCTTGCATGTTTGAAGTGAAAATCTATAAGCCCCACATTGCTATGATTAATGATATATGCAAAGTTATTTCTCACTATACAATATGCACTTGCATACATCTTAAGTTGCTATCTATTTCATGCTCAATGCTTAAACCGCATTGTTGCTCGAGGACGAGCAACAGGTTAGCTTGGGGGAGCTTGTTGATGGTCCTTAAACACCTGTTTTACCATCAACATTTGACCCTAAAATCCACCAAAAAGGCATGAAATGTAGTCAAATAGGTTTCAAACTAACCAAATTCCACATGTCCATAGAATTTTATTTGAATGTAGGATTTGAACCAAATTTGGACATATGGACCCACTAGAGGCCAAGCCCACTCAGCAGGGCCCAAATGGGCCTAAGGGGGGTGGCGCCCGCCACCCCTAGGTGGCGCCCGCCACTTGGGTTGGCCCAAGTTCCACTCCCTGCCACGTCACCGATCCGTGTGACCTCCCAAAGGCCAAATCTTGGCCCTTGGTCACTAGGTCAGTGGCATCGGACGGCTCAGGATGAAGTGGCGTGGATCAAGGCTGAATGGCAGTTACTCAGACATGCAACCGACTTCCAAACCGCCTTGGACAACCACCTGGAGGCCGTAGGATCAAAGACGGTGCATCCAGCGGCCAGGAGACTGGCGGCCGCCAGTAGGGGGTGGCGCCCGCCACCTGACCTAACCCTAGGTCGGTTGGCTGCCCCCTATAAGTACCCCCTCACTCCTCAAGACTATAAATACCCCCCTGAGGCATCAACGTACCAACACACCAAAGAAAGAAAAGCAACACCAAGCAAGAGAAGCAGAGAGCAAGTTAGAAGCTCAGAGAGCTTAGGCAAGTAGGTTAGCTAGTAGAGAGAGTATAGCTCTAGTGCCCTCGCTACAGCGCGGCTCTTAGTTTAGCACAGCTCAGCCTAAGTTCTTGGTATAAGGAGCGTAGAGCTTGCTAAGAGAGAAGCGGGTGCGAGCGACTGGCATCGGAGGTCAGTTGATTTCCCGGCGTCTGTGGTCTGGTTTGCTCTCTTATATCTCAGGTACATTTATCTTTATCTCAGTATTACTTTAAGAATTACTTTCCGTATTACTTTATCAAGTACCTTGAGTGTGACCTAGCTATCCTACAGTTCAATTCACTTAGCCATAGTAGTTAATCTCTAGTGCTTAGTGGTTGATCTTTGCCAAAAGGTTGCTTAGTTAGTTTAGTGTTTATCTTATTAAGTCAAGTATTTGCTCGGATGTCCACAAGGGTGTCTCTATTCAAAGCTAGGGTAGAGATAGTTAGAATATAGTTAAGCGTGGTGCTTAGTTATAGACTTACCTTCAGATACGGCTGGACCCCCGGATAGCTGTGGTAGCAAGAAGGTGGTGACAGCCCTGTGTGCCTTGAATTCCACCACGTAGTTGGCCCAGTTTAACAGTAAGGCTCGTTGTGCTAGCGTTCAACCTAAGTAAGCGGTAAGGCTAGTACGCCTCGATACTTGACAAGATAGAATAAAACTATACTCAACTTAGTTGCTTTATTGACTTTTGTCTGCCTTGCTTCGTAACTGTCTCGCTTCGTAGTTATCTTGCTTGGTAGTTATCTAGGATTAGTTTTTAGTAGTTAGTAGTTTAGTTATCCTTAGCTACCCTTATTTACCATCTACCTATCCACCACCTTACCTTAGCCATCCATTTCATCCTTACCTATCCATCCATATATTCTTCTAGCCTCTCATCTCCCCTTTTCCTTTTTCTTATTTCTTTGACTCTCATCCCCTCCTTGACTCAACTCATACACCACCCTAGCCTTCCCTTGGGATCAAATAAATCGACACCTGGTACTCCCAGGCGAAGTGCTACTACGATAGTTCTGTGCGCTTGCAGAATCTCCTCCTGGTAGATTGCATTCTCGCTAGCTAGCTCCTACTAGTGTCGGGACTGACAACCCCGCTTGGCATTAGTAGATAGCTACTTAGTTACCCTATCCTAGGTGTAGCTAAGAACTACCAACATACGGCTCGGGAGATTTGGGCTACCCTCATGCATTTCCATGAGGGAACTCTCAAGTCAAAACCCGTCTCTACGAGTCGTTCAAGCGAGAGTATGAGAACTTTCGACATATGCCTGGCGAGAGCATAGAAAGTTATTCGCCGCTCGCTTTCAGGTGATTGTCACAGGATGAGGGGAACAAGGAGCTGTTGCCTTTTGACGATCATGAGAGAGCTCTCAAGCTACTCCATACTCTTGATCGGTCGGTGTGGGATTCCAAGGTTCAGGCGATCATCGAATCGCCTAACTATGAGACCCTCATGTGCGACGAGTTCTTTAGTAAGCTCAAGTCCAGTGAGATCGATGCCATGGCGAGGGCTTCTTATGAAAATCCTTCTGGCCCGTCAATGGCTTTGCTTTCTGGCTCTTCTGCTAACACCTCTGGAGGCTTTGCACTTTCCTCTCTTCTTTCTATCACAGAGGAGCAGTTGGAGTTCATGGGGGATGACGAGCTGGCGTTGCTCGCCAACCGGTTCTCGCGGTTCCACAACAACCGCATGAACCGTCGCCGCGGAGGAGGACGCTTAGGATGCTTTGAGTGCGGCGACCCCAACCACTTCATCGCCAATTGCCCGAAGAAGAACAAGCAAGTCTTCGGCAAGGCGGATCATGGGCACAAGTACGACTCTGGCAAGCGCAAGGAGAAGTACGTCCCCACGAAGCACAAGTGGAAGGGCGGCTTCAACAAGGAGTACATCAAGACCAAGTACTTGGAGAAGGCCCAGGCTGAGCAGTGTGCATTCTTCGCCACGCTGAGCGACGTCAACGACTCGGATGACGACTCCGCTTCTCAAGCGACGACGAGTCCGAGAAGAAGAAGAAGATCGAGGACAAGCTCAATGGCCTCTGCTTCTTTGCCGATGACGAGGGCTTCTGCACCATGGCCCTCGGCAAGGAGGTCGACGGCGAGCTGGAGGACATCCCTCACGATGACGATGATGACGACACCTCCCAGGTATCTCAGACCCCCGATGAGCTTTCTGCTGAGGTCGAGAAACTTACTGCCGCCCTTCTTAGTCAAGACAAGTTGCTTAGGCGCGCTGCTAGAGAGCGGAAGGAGTTCAGGCAGAAGTGGGAGGATACGGTGAAGGAGCTTGAGTTTGCCAAGTCCACCGTAGTTGTCTCTGAGGAGGTTGAGTGTGAGATGTGCACCACGCACATGACTTTCCTTCTCACTTTTAGAGGTAAGTATGTGGCGTTAGTAGGAGAGGTGGATGAGCTGAAGGCTAGATCCTCGCTGTTGGGTGCGTGCAAGTCCTGTGCAGGCTTGCAAACTGAGTTGGCAGAGAAGAATGCCAAGATGTGTCTCTTGAGAAGGCCAGCTCGGGTAGCACTTGTGTGTCTAGGTGCGCCTTGTGTGAGGGCTTGGAAATGGAGATAGATAGGACCATCGTGAAGCATGACAAGATGCAAACCGAGGAGGAAAACACATACCTTCGGACCATCTTGTCATGGGTGTCTAGTGGTGAGCCGCAGCTTGGGATGATGATCTCCCAATTCAAGCGTGCTGCTGTAGGTCCAGGTGTAGGTTTTGCTCAGGGTGTTGATGTTTCATCTTTTGGTAAGATTGGAGAGTCGAGTGGTCTTAACCCATGTGAGAAGCCCAACTCCACCACCACTCCCAAGCTTACAAAGATTCCACCCAAAGAGCCTCTCAAGCCCAACACCAAGGACGGTGTGTTCGTTGAACCTCCGAGAGCTCCACCCAAAAACCAGACATGGCATCCCAAGCCCAACCACCTGAAAAACAAGTTGGACACCATGCCACCCATCCAGGAGGAGCTTATGCCACAGAAGGGCAAAGTGATCCACACCCACTACCGTGAGTACCAACAACCCCCTTTGAGAGTGGTGAGTGGGTACCATTGTGAGAACTATGGGAGGGATGGACACTTGAGTGAGTTTTGCTTTCGGCGCAAGAGAGAGGCGCGCCGTGCAAAGGAGATGAACAACCCGAACATGTACCATCCTTTCCATGATGTACATGTGCCGAATGTTCAGAGGCGTGCTGCTAGGCCTAGAGGTCCAAAACCTCAACTTCCTAGGCTTAGGCCGCGAGGAGGTCGTGCCCGGCGGGAGCCTGCAGTTGTAGGCTATGGACCCCGTGGCGGTTGGCTTTGTAGTCGAGCGTTTTCCCCCACCGCGTTTTGATTATCACGGTGAGCGCTCTTTCCCTAGCGGACCACGTTTTCCTCTACATGGTGATCGCTCTTCCCGTAGACGTGCTAGGAATGGTTTTTCTGCTAACCGTTCTTTTGAGCAGCCGGCCCAACACTGGTATTCTCCCTACTTCACTAACCCTAGTGTTGGACCGTATGCTCATCCTATGTCTTTTTATTGATGTAGGTAAAACGATTGGAGTACGTTTGGTTGGTGGATTCCGGTTGCTCGAGGCACATGACCGGAAACGCCAAGTGGTTCTCCAGTCTTAGTCCAGTCGCCGGAAAGGAGTTTATCACCTTCGGCGACAATAGCAAAGGTAAAGTGTTGTCTCGTGGGTCGGTGGGAGTTAATGAGCACTTTGTGTTGCGCGATGTTGCTCTTGTTTCTAACTTGCATTTTAACCTTCCTTCTGTTTCGCAACTCTTTGATGATGACTATGAGATTCGTTTTAAACCGAATCTCAGTCGTATTTTTGATCCTCAGGGCAAACTTGAGTGTTGATTTTGCCCTTTGGAAAAGTCTTTCGTGCGAATTTCTCGGAGTCTTTTGGCATTTCTCGTTGTCTTGTGGCTGGACCTTCCTCCTCTGATCTTTGGAAGTGGCATAGGAGACTTGGACATTTGAGCTTCGACTTGCTTGCAATGCTTAGCGCACTTGGCCTAATCCGAGGATTGCCCAAGTTGTCTATGGAGAAGGATCTTGTTTGCCACTCTTGTAGACATGGGAAGATGGTTGCCGCTCCCCACCATCCAGTGACTCAGGTCATGACCAAGCGCCCTGGAGAGCTTTTGCACATGGACCTTGTTGGTCCGTCTCGGGTGAGCTCGGTTGGGGGGAAGTGGTATGTGCTTGTTGTTGTTGATGACTTTTCGAGATATTCGTGGGTCTTCTTTTAGCTGAGAAGACCGAGACTTTCTCCTTTGCTCGCAATCTGATTTTACGTCTTCAGAACGAGTTCCCTTTGAACACGATGCGAGCTATTAGGAGTGATAATGGTTCTGAATTCAAAAATTCAGATTTTGAGAAGTTTTGTAACTCTTTGGGTTTAGAGCATCAGTTTTCTTCCCCCTACACACCGCCTCAGAATGGTGTTGTAGAGAGGAAGAATCGGACCCTTGTAGAGATGGCCAGGACGATGCTCGATGAGCATAGGACTCCTAGGCGATATTGGGCCGAAGCTATGAGCACTGCATGCTACATTTCCAATCGCATTTTTCTCCGAGCTTTCTTGAAAAAGACTTCTTATGAGTTGTGTTTTGGAAAACTGCCCAAGGTGAGTTATTTTAGAGTCTTTGGTTGCCACTGTTTCATACTTAAGAAAGGCAACCTGGACAAATTTGAGTCTCGTTCTTCTGACGCTGTGTTTTGGGTTATGGCACTCATACTCGCGCATATCGTGTACTTAACCTTGACACTAACCGAGTCATGAAGACATTAGATTGTCACCTTCGATGAGACCATGGTTTGTCCTTCTTCTTATTTTGAGCGTGCGGGTGATCATGAGGTTGGCGAGCCTCTTTTTGATGATGAGGAAGAGGGTGCTGAAGGGATCGACGACCCAGCACCACCTCCACCTGCTATGCCGCAAAGAGCGGCTTCTACTACGACTCACGGCCCTGATCCCTCTTCTTCGCATTGGGGGCCGTGGGATCCGCCACCTCGAGCGGTACCCTCTGAACCCGAGGAGGCGCCAGCTGCTGTTGAGGGGGAGGCTACATCAGTTCGGGAGGCGCCACGACACATCCAGCGCCAACACCCACCTCAACAGATGATCGGCAACATCGGTGAATGTGTCACTCGGTCAAGGTCACAACAAATCTCTCACTTTGCTCATTCTGCATTTGTTGCTGATTTTGAACCCCGAGATGTTGGACATGCTTTATCTGATCCAGATTGGGTCAATGCCATGCATGAGGAGCTTGAAAATTTTGAAAGAAATTGGGTTTGGGTTTTGGTTCCTTTTCCTCCTAAGTGTCACCCTATTGGGACAAAATGGGTTTTCAAAAACAAACAAGGAGAGGATGGCCATGTTGTGAGAAACAAGGCCAGACTAGTAGCCCAGGGGTATAGTCAGAAGGAGGGGATAGACTATGAGGAGACTTTTGCTCCTGTAGCTCGTTTGGAGGCAATTAGGATACTCTTGGCTTTTGCTGCATCCAAAGGGTTTAAACTTTTTCAAATGGATGTCAAGAGTGCCTTCTTAAATGGCTACATAGAAGAAGAAGTGTATGTGAGACAACCCCCCGATTTCGAAAATCCCAAGTTTCTAAACCATGTCTTTAAACTTCACAAAGCTTTGTATGGTTGAAACAAGCCCCTAGAGCCTGGTATGATAGGTTGAAAACCTTTTTGCTTGCTAAGGGTTTTAAAATGGGATGTGTGGATAAAACGCTTTTTCTCCTCAAGCAAGGCAATGACACTCTCTTTGTCCAGATTTACGTGGATGTTATCATTTTCGGTGGTTCTTCTCACGCTTTGGTTGCCAAGTTTGCAGACACTATGAGCAGAGAGTTTGAGATGAGCATGATGGGCGAGTTGACATTTTTCCTCGGGTTGCAAATCAAGCAATCCCGAGAAGGGACGTTCGTGCACCAGGGCAAGTACACTAAGGACATCCTGAAGAAGTTCGACATGGGTGCGGCCAAGCCTCTTCCAACACCCATGCCGACCACGGGGGCCCTGGATGCGGATGTGGATGGAGAAGCAGTGGACCAGAAGGAGTACCGGAGTATGATCGGGTCGCTGTTGTACCTGACGGTGACACGCCCGGACATCCAGTTCACGGTGTGTCTGTGCGCGCGATTTCAGTTGTCGCCACGCACTTCTCACCGTCAGGCGGTCAAGCGCATTATGATGTACTTATGCTTCACTCTAGAGTTTGGGATTTGGTATTCTGCTTCCTCCAGCCTCTCCCTTTGCGGTTACTTGATGTGTTGATTTTGCTGGTTGCCATATTGATCGCAAGTCCACTTCTGGGACTTGTCAGTTTATTGGTTCTTCTCTTGTATCGTGGTCATCTCGCAAGTAGTCTAGTGTCGCTCAGTCTACCATAGAGGCTGAGTATGTTGCTGCGGCTAGCTGCTGTTCCCAGTTGCTTTGGATGATGTCCACTTTGCGTGATTTTGGTCTGAGTTTTTTTCGCGTTCCTTTGCTTTGTGACAGCACGAGTGCTATTAGCGTTGCTAAGAACCCCGTGCTGCACTCTAAGACCAAACACATTGATGTGCACTTTCATTTTCTGCGAGACCACTATGAGAAGGGTGATATCGACCTTTGCCATGTCGATCACATCATCAGTTGGCTGATATTTTCACCAAGCCTTGGACCAATCAACTTTTGCTAGGTTGAGAGCGTGAGCTTGGTTGTGATTTTCCCCTTTTAGATGGGGGAAACAGTTTTGACTCTTTATCACAAACTGACTTTTTGTTTTTTTTCAATTGGTTTCTTCGATGGCATTCTTTGCATTCATGCTTGGCATCGGTAACATTCGAGCTTCATGTATTATAATCCTTAGAATGTGACTTAGCTTGTATAGTTATGATTCGATGCTTTATGATTGATGCTTGTAGCTTATGCTTCTTTCTGATCACTACATGCAGTTGAGAGCGGGCCATTTTGAATGGTGTGAAGGACCGAGAAGCTAACCGAAAGCGACCAGAGGGGGGGGGTGAATGGGAGCTTCAAAATTTCCTTTCGGAAACTAGATGCCACTGTCCCAAAATCGACCCCAAGAGCGAACCCTAGAGCTTGCTAATGTCCACGACCCTATATGTAGGGTGGATGCTCCTAGAAGCACAGCGAGACACTAGACAACTCTAGAAGCCAACGCAAAAGACGGAAATCAATTCGACAACGAACGAGCGAACCGCGACGAAACCGTGCGAAACCAGTCGCATCGGACGCTGGCCTGCGGTCCGATGCCAGACCACGGAAGCGTCCGTGCAGACTGGACGGTTCTGGAACCTTACTGTTCCACCACGGACGCTGGAACAGTAATCACCCAGCGTCCGATGCAAAGGCTCCGCGCGTCCGATGGACAACGACGCGTCCGATGCCTAGCGTCCGATGCAAACTAAAACGCCGAAAACGTGACACGCGTCACGGAGCGTCCGATGCTAGGGACCCTAGCGTCCGATGCTCCCTGAAAGCGTCCGATCCTCCCCCGAAAACAGCGCAGTTCTTGTGATTCAACCCGATCTCCTCTAAATCAAAAGCTCTAGGCCTAGGATTCGATCTGAGGAGTCACAAGGATGTTAGTGAGCTATCTCTAAGAGATCATGGCTCGAACCTAATCCAAATCGGTGAATCGAAAATTCGGGGCATGGAGGCAAGAACGCAATCCGAAACGAAAATCGATCGATCTCCTAGACCGTGAGGTTAGAGTTTAATTCCTTCGGTGGAAAGAAGAGCCTCACGATCTAGAACAACTTGGTTCAAACGGTTTTGCAAAAGATGAACCGAGCAAAGAGATCAAGCGACGGGAAAAATCGTGGAGAAAAAAGGATTCCGCGAAGAACACAAAGAAACGCGAATCACAGCCACGAACTCGAATTAAGGACGCAAATCAAGCCATCGATCTGTGCTCCAAGGTGAGGATACGGCCTCACTTCCTCAAATCAACAGTACACAGAGTGGAGTCTCTCTGCGGATCTCAACTAGCTAAAGCAGGGGTGGGAGAGTGGAAACCTAGGAAATGAAAGCTCTAACTGAGATTGAGATAGGGAGGAGGGTGTCTCCCCTAGACTACTTATACTAACCTAGCCTAAGTCTATTTCCTACTCTACCCCTCTCTACTCTAATTACAGAGCGGACCAGCCTAACCCTAAGGCTATTCTAGTCCACCCGCTGGTGGTAGGTAGATCCGACGGCCACGCCCGCACGGTCTTCCGCGTCGCCTCCACGCAACCTTCAGATCGCCGCCACGTGCCGCCACCACTCTGCACCCCCGGTTTGCGGCCCAAACCGGGAACCAGCCTTTTCCATCAGCCCCCGGTTTTGGGCCCAAACCGGGAAACCAGCCTCCAGCCCGAGTTTTGTGGCCCAAACTCGGAAAACCTCAGCGCCCGAGTTTTGAGGCCCAAACTCGGAAACCGGCCCACGCCCAGGTTTTGAGGCTCAACCTGGAAACCGTCACGCCCAGGTTTTGTGGCTCAACCTGGAAACCCAGCACCCAGGTTTTGAGGCCCAAACCTGGAAACCGTCCACCGTTGGTTTTTCCCGGGCTCTACCAACAAACCGGCGTCGTAGAGGGGATGCACCGCCTGTGCACCCCTTCCACCGACATGATCGCACTTCTCCGCTTGTCGCTGTCGCAGGCTGCCAGCCACCACAGCTGATCCTCCGGCCTCCAGTCCATCAGTCCAAGTCCACGTCCGCCCTTCACCGTCCGATACATCGGCATGGCACGTCCGCCGCACGGCACGCCCATCCTTCATCGCGCCCGGTCCGTCGGCACGGCACGTCGCAACTTGACCTTCACCCGCCATCGATCACTGTCTCCGTGCTCGACACCTGCACAACACAAGCCAAAGAACATGCGCATCATCTCCGTTGACAATCACTCATCACACAGAGACTCGGCATACACCCATGTATCCGCAATCTCCCCCTTGATGAGTGCATTGTCAACTCCACAACAAATCATGAATAAGAAGAAGAGGTAGGAAGGAGTGGGAAGAGAAAACCCAACCAAATGACCCAAAGCCTAACAAAAGCCAAAGAAGGTCAAGTGGATGAAGCGAAAACTTGGTCCCCAAAGACATGGGCAACGGCTCGACGCAACCAAGCAAAGCAAAGCTAGCCCTCAAGAAGAGGTAGAACAGGCTCAACACCGCTAGCAGATACCAATTGAAGATCGGAGGACAACAGAAGCAAAATGCTAGTCCCTCAAGATAGAGGCACAGAGGCTCAACACAACTAGCAAGAAAATCACTCCGAACCAATTGGAAATCAACCCAAACCAAATGGGAAAGCACACCAGACGATACCAATTGAAAGCCAAATGAAAAAGCTTATGAAAGCTCATGAAAAGCTAGGAACGTTTGCTAGTCCCTCAAGACAGAGGCAACGGCTCAACACAACTAGCAAACTCCCCCTCGACAAATGCAAGCAACTAGGACAAAAGATTTTCAGGGCATATGATTTGCGTAAATTTCTCCCCCTAGTTGAAAATGCACTTATCAAGGCCAAAAGGTATCGGAGAAGCAACTCTCTTCACATAAACTCCCCCTGAACACAAGATCTCCTTCCACAATGCATATGAGTCAAAATGCAAGTTAGGAGCTTCAAGTATATAGTCAAAAGAGTGCAAAGATGCTCTAATCAGTATAGCTCCAACATCTCAATTAAGCACTCAAATAGCAAAGGCTCAAACTGATCACTTATACGAAATATGAAGCATATGAGCATGTGAGCAGTTTTAAGCCAAAAAGATAGTCACCATCAAAATAGCACTAGACATGTATAGAAGGAATCCAAACAAGTGCTAAGCATATATACAAGGTGAACTACCCCTAGCAAAGTTCAATCATCATGCATAGGAATGAAGCATATACTTGTGATTTCAAATTCATATCGGAGTTGCAGCGGTAAAAGAATTCACAAGTTCATTTTTAGCATGTGATTGCGAGAGGTTGAAAGCTTGTCATCGCCTAACTTTTCAACCGTGCGAAGCCTATGCCGAAGCAATCAGAAGCTTAAAGCAACGGTTTCGGTCATACACTACATGGCTCAAGTTTAACTCAAAGTGCAATGAGAAACAGTCTCAATACCATGAGGTGTTGACAAGCAATCCCATCTCGATCTTTTCAATTCAACAATACTTGGTTCAGATTTTAAGCAAGTTATGAACAACCAAGCAAGTGAATGACTCAGAACTAGAGACATAGCAACCTAGCATATATGAAAAGCAGGAATGGACTCAACACAACCTACACATGCTAGTTGCATATCTCAATGGTGAACATTTTCAGATTTATATACATTAGGCATAAATCACCATTCCAAAAATAGCTCGCTCATAACATGTAACAGTGATCAGATAGAGCATAAGCTACAAGCATCATCATAAGTATCGGAGCAATACTAACAAGAGCATAATTACATTCTAGTGAATATAGACATGAAGCTCAGAATGTAAATGCGTATGCCCGACACAAAACTGAAAGAAAGAAGATACCAAATGGAGAGACTCAAGAAACTCAAAAGAAAAGAGCCTCAAAATAAAAGAGTCAGTCTGTACATCTCAAAATGCTTCCCCCATCTAAAAGGGGAAACACACACCAAGCTCACCCCTCAACCTATTAAAGGTTGATTCGTCTAAAGGCTTGGTGAAAATATCAGCCAATTGGTGATGAGTATCGACATGGCGAAGGTCGATATCACCCTTCTCCTGGTGGTCTCGCAAGAAATGAAAGCGCACATCAATGTGTTTGGTTTTCGAGTGAAGCACGGGGTTCTTAGCAACGCTAATGGCACTCGTGCTGTCACAAAGCAAAGGAACTCGAGTAAAGCTCAAACCAAAATCACGCAAAGTGGCCATCATCCAGAGTAACTGGGAACAGCAGCTAGCCGCAGCAACATATTCAGCCTCCGTGGTAGACTGAGCGACACTAGACTGCTTGCGAGAAGACCACGACACCAGAGAAGACCCAATAAACTGGCAAGTCCCAGAAGTGGACTTGCGCTCAATGCGACAACCAGCAAAATCAGCATCAGAAAAACCACAAAGCGAGAGGGTGGAAGAAGCAGAATACCAAATCCCGAGCTCAGGCGTGAAACGAAGGTACCTGAAGATGCGCTTCACCGCCTGACGGTGAGAAGTGCGTGGCGAACCCTGAAAGCGCGCGCACAAGCACACGGCGAACTGAATGTCCGGCCGTGTCGCCGTCAGGTAGAGCAGCGATCCAATCATGCTGCGGTACTCCTTCTGGTCCACTGCTTCTCCATCCGTGTCAGCATCCAGGGCAGTCGTCGTCGACATGGGCGTCGGAAGAGGCTTGGCCTCACCCATGTCGAACCGCTTCAGCAAGTCCCTCGTGTACTTGCCCTGGTGCACAAACGTCCCCTCTCGGGATTGCTTAATTTGCAACCCGAGAAAGAAAGTCAGCTCGCCCATCATGCTCATCTCGAACTCCCTGCTCATAGTATCTGCAAACTTGGCAACCAAAGCGTGAGAAGAACCACCGAAAATGATATCATCCACGTAAATTTGGACCAAGAGAGTATCTTTGCCTTGCCGGAGGAGAAAGAGCGTCTTATCTACACATCCCATTTTAAAACCCTTAGCTAGCAAAAAGGTTTTAATCTCTCATACCAGGCTCTAGGGGCTTGTTTCAAACCATACAAAGCTTTGTGGAGTTTAAAAACATGGTTTGGAAACTTGGGATTTTCAAAACCGGGGGGTTGCTGGACATAGACCTCCTCCTCAATGTAGCCGTTTAAGAAGGCACTCTTGACATCCATTTGAAAAAGTTTGAAACCCATGGATGCAGCATAAGCCAAGAGTATCCTAATAGCCTCCAAACGAGCTACAGGAGCGAAGGTCTCCTCATAATCTATCCCCTCCTTCTGACTATAACCCTTCGCTACAAGCCGGGCCTTGTTTCTCACAATGTGGCCCTCCTCTCCTTGCTTGTTTTTAAATACCCATTTTGTCCCAATAGGTTTACAGTCAGGAGGTGGTGGCACTAGAACCCAAACCCGATTTCGCTCAAAGTTCTCTAGCTCCTCATGCATGGCATTGACCCAATCCGGATCCGTCAATGCGTGTCCAACATCTCGGGGCTCAAAAGACGCAACAAAAGCAGAATGAGCAAAGTGCGAGATGTGCTGTGACCTGGAGCGAGTAACCGCTCGTCGATGTCGCCGATCATCTGTTCAGGGGGTGCTGGCGCTGGATATGTCGTGGCGCCTCCCGGGAAGAAGTGACCTCCCCCTCAACAGTAGCTGGTTCCACCCCGGGTACAAAAGGTACGCGCGAGGTGGAGGATCCCACGGCCCCCAGGAAGAAGAAGTGTCGGGGCCGTGAGTCGTCGTCGAGGCCGCTCTTTGCGGCACGGCAGGTGGAGGGGGTGCTGGATCATCTATACCTTCAGCACCCTCGTCCTCGTCATCAAAAGAGGCTCTCCAACCTCATGATCACCTGCACGCTCAAAACGAGAAGAGGGACAAACAAGAGTCTCGTCGAAGGTGACATCTGATGTCTCCATGACTCCGTTAGTGTCAAGGTTAAGTACACGATAAGCTCGAGTGTGAGTGCCATAACCCAAAACACACCGTCAGAAGAACGAGACTCAAACTTGTCCAGGTTGCCTTTTTTCAATATAAAACAGTGGCAACCAAAGACTCTAAAATAACTCACCTTGGGCTGGCGACCAAAACGCAACTCATAAGAGGTCTTCTTCAAAAACGCTCTCAGAAAAATGCGATTCGAAATGTAGCATGCAGTGTTCATAGCTTCGGCCCAAAAGCGCCTAGGAGTCCTATGCTCATCAAGCATCGTCCTGGCCATCTCAACAAGGGTCCGATTCTTCCTTTCTACAACACCATTTTGGGGCGGTGTGTAGGGGGAAGAAAACTGATGCTCCAAACCAAGGCGGTTACAAAACACCTCAAAATCCGAATTCTTAAACTCGGAACCATTATCACTTCTAATCGCTCGCATCGAGTTCAAAGGGAACTCGTTCTGAAGACGCAAAATCAGATTGCGAGCGAAGGAGTATGTCTCGGACTTCTCAACTAAAAAGAAGACCCACGAATACCTCGAAAAGTCGTCAACAATAACAAGCACATACCACTTCCCACCAACCGAGCTCACCCGAGCCGGACCAACAAGGTCCATATGCAAAAGCTCTCCGGGGTGCGAGGTCATAACCTTGGTCGAAGGATGGTGGGGAGCAGCAACCATCTTTCCATGCCGGCAAGCATGGCAAACTAGATCCTTCTCCAACGAAAGCTTGGGCAATCCTCGGATTAAGCCAAGTGAGCTAAGTCTTGCAAGCAAGTCAAAACTCAGTGACCGAGCCTCCTATGCCACTTCCAAAGATCAGAAGAAGAAGGACTAGCCAAAAGACAGCGAGAAGATCCAAACGACTTTGAGAAATTCGCGCGAAAGACATTCCCAAAGGTGAAATCAGACATACAAGATCACCCTGGATCTAAGATCCGGCTAAGGTTCGGTTTGAAACGAATCTCATAGCCTTCACGAAAAAGTTGCGAAACAGAAAGCAAGTTAAAATGCAGGTTAGAAACAAGAGCAACCTCGCGCAACACAAAGTGCTCATTAACCCGCACTGCACCAACGGACAATACCTTGCCCTTACCTTTGTCGCCGAAGGTTATGTACTCCTTTCCGGCGACCGGACTATGGCTGGAGAACCATTTGGCATTTCCGGTCATGTGCCTCGAGCAACCGGAATCCACAAGCCAAATGTCCTCCAACCGCTCCTCCTACATCAATAAAAAGACATAGGGTGAACATACGGTCCAACACTGGGGTTAGTAAGATAAGAAGGAAACCAGTGTTGGGCCGGCTGCTCAAAAGAACGGTCAGTGTAAAAACCATCCTGTCTAGGGGGATAGCGATCACCACGCACAGGAAAACGTGGTCCGCTGGGGAAGAAGCGCTCACCGCGAAACTCTACCTGCGGTGGGACAAAGCGCTCAACAAAGCCTCCGCCACGGGGTCCGTTACCTGCAAAAGCAGGACCCCGTCGGGCACGCTCTCTACGAGGTCTACGCCTAGGAGCCTGCTGCTCAACTCTAGCGTCCCTCCTCGGAGCTCTCTGCTGCCTAGGCCTAACAAACTGAGGTGCTCCACCTCTAGGCCTAGTCTCCCTCCTAGGGGCTCTCTCCTGCTGCCTAGGCTGGGTATGCTTCCCTCCAGACCTAGCAGCTCTCCCCTGAGGCTTCGGAGCATGTCCACCACGAGCTGGGTGAAACATGTCCGGGTTCTGCATCTCCCTAGCACGGCGCGCCTCTCTCCTGCGCCTAAAGCAGAACTCACTCAGGTGACCATCCCGCCCACAAAAGTCACACTGAAACCTCACCGCGCGCAAAGGGGGTTGTTGGTTTGCAGGGATGTGGTATGGTTCACCTTGCCCTTGCCCTTCTGTGGCAACTCCTCTCGGATGGGTGGCATTGTGTCAAGCTTGTTCTTTAGGTGATTGGGCTTGGGTTGCCATTGTGGATTCTTGGGTGGAGCCTTGGGGGGTTCAACTACAACTCCATCCTTGGTGACAGGCTTGGCAGGCTCTTTGGGTGGAAGCTTGGTTAGTTTGGAGTAGTGGTGGAGTTGGGCTTCTCACAGGGGTTCAGACCACTAGACTCTCCAATCTTACCAAAAACTGAAAGATCAACACTCTGGCCAAGACCTACACCAGGAGCCCCAGCAGCTCGCTTGAATTGGGAGATCATCATCCCGAGCTGAGGCTCACCACAAGACACCCATGACAAGACGGTCCGAAGGTATGTGTTTTCCTCCTCGGTACGCATCTTGTCATGCCTCACATTGGCCATCTCCTGCTCCAGGCCCTCACACAAAAGCACACCTCTTGACACAAGTGCTATCCGAGCCGGCCTTCTCAAAAGACTCAAGCTTGGCATTCTTCTCTGCCAACTCGGATTGCAAGACAGGACAAGTCTTGCACGCACCCAACAGCTGCGGTCTAGCTCGGAGCTCATCCACCTCATCTACCAGCGCAGCATGCTTACTCCTCAGAGTGAGAAGATCCGTCATGTGCGCGGTGCAACTCTCGCACTCCAACTCCTCCGACACAACCACGGTGGACCGAGCGAACTCAAGCTCCTTCACCGTGTCCTCCCACTTCTGCCTAAACTCCTTGCGCTCTCTAGCGGCACGCCTAAGCAACTTATCTTGGCTAAGGAGGGCAGCAGTCAACTTCTCAACCTCGGAGGAAAGCTCGTCGTAGGTGAGAGATACCTGGGAGGTGTCGTCGTCGTCGTCGTTCCGAGGTGTGTGCTCCAGCTCGCACGGACCTCATCTCCGAGCGCCATGGTACACAGGCCTTCGTCGCCGGCGAAGAAGCACAAGCCGTTGAACGTGTCCTCCAGCTTCTTCTTCTCGGACTCGTCATCACTCGATCGAGCGGAGTCGTCATCCGAGCCGTCGACGTCGCTGAGCGTGGCGAAGAACGCACGCTGCTCAGCCTGCTGCTTCTCCAAGTACTTCTTCTTGATGTACTCCTTGTCGAAGCCGCCCCGCTTCTTGTGCCTTGGGGGAACGTGCTTCTCCTTGTACTTGAAGTCGCGCCTGTGGCCGTGATCGCCCTTCCCAAGATGCTTGTTCTTCTTCTTGGGGCAGTCGGCGATGAAGTGGTCGGGGTCGCCGCACTCGTAGCATCCGGCGCGTCCTCCTCCACGACGGCGGTTCATGCGGTTGTTGTGGAACCGCGAGAACCGGTTGGCAAGCAAAGCCAACTCGTCGTCTCCCAAAGACTCCAGCTGGTCCTCTGTAGAAAGAGAAGAAAGTGCAAAACCAGCTGAGGGGTTAGAGGAAGAGCCGGAAACCAAAGCCATGGACGGGCGAGAAGGATTTTCAAAGGAAGCCCTCGCCATAGCATCAATCTCACTGGACTTGAGCTTACTGAAGAGCTCGTCGCAGGTGAGAGTCTCATAGTTCGGGGATTCGATGATCGCCTGAACTTTGGAGTCCCACACCGAACGGTCAAGAGTGTGCAAAAGCTTCAAAGCACGCTCATGATCGTCAAATGGCAACTGCTCTCTGTTAGCCCTCATCCTGTTGACAATCACCTGAAAGCGAGCGAATAAACTTTCTATGCTCTCGCCAGGTTGATGTCTAAAGTTCTCATACTCTCGCTTGAACGACTCGTAGAGTCGGGTTTTGACTTGAGAGGTGCCCTCATGAAAACGCATGAGAGTGTCCCAGATCTCCCGAGCCGTAGCGAGGTGAGAAACGCGATCAAACTCACCCATGCTCAAACAAGAGAAAAGAGCATTACGGGCTCGGCTATTGGCATCGTGCTCATCGACCTGCTGTTGAGTCACACGAGCAGCCAAGACCACGTAATCAGGGGAGTTGCAAATATCCCAGATCGAAGCGCCCAAGCTCTGCAAATAGGCCGACATACGTATCTTCCAATACGCATAGTTCGTCCCATCGAAAAACGGCGGTTTGCCCACCGCCGCGATCCATGTCGCCTTCGGTGGATCTGGAACCGGCTAAGGTGGAAGATCCTTAACCTGCTCCGATACCAATTGAAGGACCGAGAAGCTAACCGAAAGCGACCAGAGGGGGGGGTGAATGGGAGCTTCAAAATTTCCTTTCGGAAACTAGATGCCACTGTCCCAAAATCGACCCCAAGAGCGAACCCTAGAGCTTGCTAATGTCCACGACCCTATATGTAGGGTGGATGCTTCCTAGAAGCACAGCGAGACACTAGACAACTCTAGAAAGCCAACGCAAAAGACGGAAATCAATTCCGACAACGAACGAGCGAACCGCGACGAAGCCGTGCGAAACCAGTCACATCGGACGCTGGCCTGCGTCCGATGCCAGACCACCGGAAGCGTCCGATGCAGACTGGACGGTTCTGGAACCTTACTGTTCCACCATCGGACGCTGTGAACAGTAATCACCCAGCGTCCGATGCAAAGGCTCCGCGCGTCCGATGGACAACGGACGCGTCCGATGCCTAGCGTCCGATGCAAACTAAAACGCCGAAAACGTGACACGCGTCACCGGAGCGTCCGATGCTAGGGACCCTAGCGTCCGATGCTCCCGTGAAAGCGTCCGATGCTCCGAAAACAGCGCAGTTCTTTGATGATTCAACCCGATCTCCTCTAAATCAAAAGCTCTAGGCCTAGGATTCGATCTGAGGGGTCACAAGGATGTTAGTGAGCTATCTCTAAGAGATCATGGCTCGAACCTAACTCCAAATCGGTGAATCAAGAAATTCGGGGCATGGAGGCAAGAACACAATCAAAACGAAAATCGATCGATCTCCTAGACCGTGAGGTTA
Source organism: Coix lacryma-jobi var. lacryma-jobi (assembly GCA_009763385.1). Lineage (NCBI taxonomy): Eukaryota > Viridiplantae > Streptophyta > Magnoliopsida > Poales > Poaceae > Coix > Coix lacryma-jobi. Next base: position 51,117,265 of record CM019828.1, read on the forward strand.
GAGTTAATTCCTTCGGTGGAAAGAGAGCCTCACGATCTAGAACAACTTGGTTCAAACGGTTTTGCAAAAGATGAACCGAGCAAAGAGATCAAGCGACGGGAAAATCGTGGAGAAAAAGGATTCCGCGAAGAACACAAAGAAAGCGCGAATCACAGCCACGAACTCGAATTAAGGACGCAAATCAAGCCATCGATCTGTGCTCCAAGGTGAGGATACGGCCTCACTTCCTCAAATCAACAGTACACAGAGTGGAGTCTCTCTGCGGATCTCAACTAGCTAAAGCAGGAGGTGGAGAGTGGAAACCCTAGGAAAGAAAGCTCTAACTGCGATTGAGATGGGGAGGAGGTGTCTCCCCTAGACTACTTATACTAACCTAGCCTAAGTCTATTTCCTACTCTACCCCTCTCTACTCTAATTACAGAGCGGACCAGCCTAACCCTAAGGCTATTCTAGTCCACCCGCTGGTGGTAGGTAGATCCGACGGCCACGCCCGCACGGTCTTCCGCGTCGCCTCCACGCAACCTTCAGATCGCCGCCACGTGCCGCCACACTCTGCACCCCCGGTTTTGCGGCCCAAACCGGGAAACCAGCCTTTTCCATCAGCCCCCGGTTTTGAGGCCCAAACCGGGAAACCAGCCTCCAGCCCGAGTTTTGTGGCCCAAACTCGGAAACCTCAGCGCCCGAGTTTTGAGGCCCAAACTCGGAAACCGGCCCACGCCCAGGTTTTGAGGCTCAACCTGGAAACCGTCACGCCCAGGTTTTGTGGCTCAACCTGGAAACCCAGCACCCAGGTTTTGAGGCCCAAACCTGGAAACCGTCCACCGTTGGTTTTTCCCGGGCTCTACCAACAAACCGGCGTCGTAGAGGGGATGCACCGCCTGTGCACCCCTTCCACCGACATGATCGCACTTCTCCGCTTGTCGCTGTCGCAGGCTGCCAGCCACCACAGCTGATCCTCCGGCCTCCAGTCCATCAGTCCAAGTCCACGTCCGCCCTTCACCGTCCGATACATCGGCATGGCACGTCCGCCGCACGGCACGCCCATCCTTCATCGCGCCCAGTCCGTCGGCACGGCACGTCGCAACTTGACCTTCACCCGCCATCGATCACTGTCTCCGTGCTCGACACCTGCACAACACAAGCCAAAGAACATGCGCATCATCTCCGTTGACAATCACTCATCACACAGAGACTCGGCATACACCCATGTATCCGCATGGTGAAACTACTTAATGAACATAAAACTTGAAACTGTTCACCATTGAGATATGCAACTAGCATGTGTAGGATGTGTAGAATTCATCGTGCTTTTCATATATGCTAGGTTGCTATGTTTTCTAGTTCTGAGTCATCACTTGCTTGGTATGTTTCATATTCTGAAATAAAAATTTGAACCAAGTTAAGTGATTTGGAAAGATCGAGACGGGATTGCTTGTCAGCACATCACAGTTTCGAGACTGTTTCTCATTGCACTTTGAGTTAAACTGAGCTGTTGTAGTGTATGACCGAACCTGTTGCTTTAAGCTTCTGATTGCTTCTGCATAGGCTTCGCACAGTTGAAAAGTTAGGCGATGACAAGCTTTCAACCTCTCGCAATCACATGTGAAATTTAAACTTGTGAATTTAACCGCGCAACTCCGATAAATTATGAATACATAAGTCTATGTTTCATTCTATAGCATGATGGTTGAACTGTGCTAGGGGTAGTCACCTGGTATCATGCTTAGCACCTTGTTGACTTCCTGTCTATACATGTTTGGTGCTATTTTGATGGTGAATACCTTTTTGGCCTAAAAACTGCTCACTTTGCTCACATGTTCATATTTCGCATTTGGGATCAGTTTGAGCCTTTGCTAGCATTATGTGCATTTTTATGAGTCATCGGATCAGCACTCTATCTAGATCTTCATTTTATCGACTATATTCCTGAAGCTGCTAACTTGCATCTTGATTCATATGTATTTTGGAAGGGGGAGTTATTCTGTCAAGGGAGAAATTTGCTTGATGGGCTTTTCAACTAAGGGGGAGAAATTGCAAATCATATGTTCTCCGAATGTTCAACTAGGGGGAGAAAAACATTTTCAAATCTTGTGCTTTCCGAGTTGAACTTGAGGGGAGATTTTCTTGGTTGTGTTGCACTTCTTGAGGGGGAGTTTTCGAGCTGGTAGCTAGTTGTGTTGAGCCTTTGCCTCTTTCTTGAGGGACTAGCACCATTGCTGTTATGCTCTTCAGTTGGTATCAAGCTTTCTTCGTTTGGTATCGAGCTTCCTCGCTAGCGGTGTTGGCCCGTTCTGCTCTTCTTGAGGGCTAGCTCTGTTTTGCTTGATTTTCAGTTGATTTTCCAATTGGTATCAAGTTCCCGCTAGCGGAGCCTGTTCTACCTCTTCTTGAGGGCTAGCTTTGCTTTGCTTGGTTGCGTCGAGCCGTTGCCCATGTCTTTGGGAACCAAGTTGTTTTGCTCTTTCCACTTGCCTTCTTCGGCTTTGATATGCTTTTGGGTCATTTGGTCGAGTTCTCTCTCCTTCTTCATTCCTTCCTCTATTCCATTTATGATTTGTGTTGGTAGTTGACAATGCACTCATCAAGGGGAGATTGCGGATACATGGGTGTATGCCGAGTCTCTGAGTGATGAGTGATTGTCAACTGGGATAATGCGCATGTTCTTTGCTTGTGTTGTGAAGGTGGAGCACGGATACAGTGATCAAGGCAAGGTGAAGGTCACGTAGAGACGTGCCGTGCCAATGGACCGAGAGTGGCGAAGGGCGGACATGAGGCTTGGACTGAGGGACCAGTGGCCCGAGGATCAGCTATGGTGGCTGGCAGCCTGGGACAGCGACGAGCGAAGACTTGTGGGCACGGTGTTGCCTGAGTCTCGGAGGACTGGGACACGTGTCGGTGGACGGGGTGCACGGGCGGTGCATCCCCTCTACGGCTCGGTTTGGTGGTTGAGCCACAGAAAAACCACCGAGTGGACGATTTCCAGGTTTGGGCCTCAAAACCTGGGCGCTGATGGTTCCCGAGTTGGGCCACAAAACTCGGGCAGAGGACGGTTTCCAAGTTTGGGCCTCAAAACCTGGGCGCTGCGATTTTTTGAGTTTGGGCCACAAAACTCAGGCGATGGAAGGTTGGTTTCCCGGTTTGGGCCTCAAAACTGGGGGTTGGTCGTGAAGGCTGGTTTCCCGGTTTGGGCCTCAAAACCGGGGGCGAAGTCCGGGAAAAGGACGAACGAAGCGGTGGCGACACGTGGCGGCAATCGGTGAGGTTGCGTCGAGGCAACGCTACCAGTTGTGCGGGCGTGGCCGTCGGATCACTAGCACCGTCGAGTTGGTCCAGAATAACCCTAGGGTTTAGCTGGTTCGCTCTGTAATTAGAGAGGGGTAGAGTAGGAATTAGAATTAGGACAAGTAGAGGGAGACACCCTCCTCCCATTCTATCTCAGCCATTTTCTCTTTGCCTTCTAGGTTTTCCTGCTCTCCCAATCCCCTGCTGTAGCAACTGAGATCCGCAGAGAACCATACCTCTGTGTACTGGAGATTTTGAGGAAGTGAGACCGTAATCTCACTGTTGTAGCGTGTGGTAGCCACACGGTTGCAGATCGATGTGTTGATTCGCGTTTTGGTTCGTGTTCTTCGCGTTCTTCATTTCTCTGCGTTTTTCCCGTCACTCGATCTCCCTCCCTACTGCATCTTTTCGAATTCCACTTGAATCAACTTGTTCTTTATAGTGAGGAGATCATTTCCATCGAAGGAATTCATCTAACTCCTCACGAACAAGTAGATCGGGTCGATTTCATTTTCGTGGTGCTTTTTCGTTCATACGCCTTCCCTTTCGATTTCCCGGTGATTGAGTTGATTTGAGTGGATGATTTCTTGGGGATAGTCTTCCAACTACCTCGTGATCATCTTCTCCAAGTTTGGGAACGTGGAATTGTGATTTGATTCGAATTTGGAGGATTTCGTGTGAGAGGCGACCAAATTCGCCCTCACTTGGTGTTGGCGGACAGTCCGCCACCCAGGGCACGGACAGTCCGCGCGTCGGGGACGAGTCGGACCAGTGGCTCTGTTCTTCGGCCATTTGGCTTTTGGTTGACCGGCGGACAGTCCGCCGTTGGAGTTCGCGGACAGTCCGGGAACGTCCAGGGGACTTGCAGCAACAGTGCTGTTTTGGGGATTTGGTCGGCAGACAGTCCGCCATCCCCCCGCGGACAGTCCGCGGTTGAGCCGGACAGTCCGGGACTGTACTGGCGGACAGTCCAGGAGTCTGCTGCTTGTTGAGTTTTGGTGCGTTTCCTCTCCCGACTTCTTCGCTTGGTTTCTGGACCTCTCGGTTGGCTTCTTAGTTCCCCTAGGAACCTCTCTAGGTATCTTTGCTACGTGTTAGCATCGGTATTTGGGGATTTCCTGACGTAGCCTTCAATCTACGTTTGGGACTCGGTTTCCAAGGATTGAACTTGTGCCGGTGCTTTTGGCTCTTGGCTTGCCATCGCTTTGTGGTGCCTCACTGTGATCCTAGGGATCATCCACCCTCTTCCAAGGGTCGTGGGCATCACGGTTTTCGATCGAAGCTTTTGGGGGTGATTTTGGGAAAAAAAAGGCCAAAGTTTCGAGAGAAATTTTTGAGCTCCCATTCACCCCCCCCCCCTCTGGTCGCCTTGCTATTGCATTCTCGGTCCTTCAGTTACAAAGCATGGTACCAAAAAATCAAAAGGACAAAGAAGATGAAAGTCAAATTACATAATGCAAGGGCTCGCTAAGGCTCCGCTAGGGGTAAAATTTGCCAAGGTCATCTATGTTCCAGGTATGCGGCAGGCGGTTTCCTTCGCTGTCGGAGAGATGGTAGGATCCTGGGTGATTGCATTCTATTATCAAGTACGGCCCTGTCCATTTTGGCTGTAATTTTCCCGCCATGTTGGCGTTTTGTTTCTGTATGAGAATGAGATCGCCTGTCTTTAGATCTTTGATTTTTACTTTCTTGTCTCTCCACCTTTTGGTTTCTTCTTGATACTTGTGAAGGTTGTGCACTGCAATGCATCTTGTTTCTTCGAGCAAATCTTTGTCTGTCAACTGACTTTGCTTGTTTGGTTCGAGGGTCGATCTGAGAGAGCCATGTTTTAGTTCTTCTGGTAACATTGCTTCTTCTTTGAAGAGTAGCCTAAACGGTGTGAACTTCGTTGCTGTAACACCTCTGGTGTTTAGCATGTAATTAACTTGACATATCATCATTATCATCATTAAGCATCTTGATCATGATTTCATGTGTATGCATTTTGCTAAGTGTATCATTTTATGTGAATTACCTCTATTGCAAAAACCCTATTTAGCCCACTCTTCTCTCTACTAGGGCAAAATGGTAATTTCACCTCTGTGCCTAGCTTTGTGTAATTCTTGTTCCTTGGTGTCTTGAAGTGTTGTTCTGTTGGCCAAAAGTTCAAAAATCAGAATTGATTTCAAATCTCCTTGCAAACCCTGATTTCCAAATCCTGGATTTTATCCCTCTTGTTGTGATTCAAAAATTATTCAAAATTTGGGATTGGTCCAAAAAGCAAAGTTGTAGATCTGTCAAAGAGAAACAACTTTGGTATTTACAAATTTTCAAGTTGCAGTACAAAGTTTTGAGTTATTTCAAATTCAATAAAACTCCAGTTTTTGTCCCCTTTTCAGTTTTCAAAATGAGTTCAAAAACTAATGAGTTTCTGGACAAGTGTATAATAGCAAAGTTGTAGGTTTTGATAAAAGGAACAACTTTCATGTTTACAGATTTTCAAGTTTCAGTTTGAAATCCAGAGTAATTTTGATTTGAATCAAGTTTGAAAAAGTGTCCCCTTTACTGTTTTCAAATATTGTTCAAAAACTATTCGGAATTTGAAAATGTTCATATTGACAAAGTTGTAGATCTCGTTTTTCTGAAAAACTTTGATGTTTTGAGTTTTTGTTGCCCAGTTCAAATTTTGGGAGCAATTCGCAAATTTCTGAAACTGCTCAAAAGTCAAACCCTAGCCTAGTCTACTGCTCATCTTCTCCGGTAGGGGGGAGGGGCCCGGCCATGGCCGCCTCGCCGGCGCCGCGTGCGCCGCGCGCCTGGCTGCTCCCCACGCGCCTCCAACCTGTCGCCGATGTTCCCTTGTCCCCTCCGCGCCCGCACGCGAGCGCTGACCCGCGCTCACGGCCCCTACAGAGCTCTGCGCGCCGCCGCCGCGTGTTCGTCGCCGGCGAACACAACACCGGTCCCTGCGTACCTCCCACGTCCTTCCTCATCATGTCATCGCAAGCACGCGCCGCGGGCAACCTCATCCTCACCCCCGCGCGCCCTCTAGCGGCCCCTGGCCGCGGCTATAAGAAGCCCGCGGTGACCGGAGCTCCTCACCCACCTCCGCCACCGTGGCCAGCTCACTCCAGACCTCCCGCCGCTCAACCAGCTAGCCCAGCAGCTCCGCCCTTAGCCCGTGCAGCTTCCCCACTCCTCAATTTGGTCTCTACCGTCCCTGTTTGCCCGGCGTAACTCGCCGTTCCCATCTCCGGCGAGAAGCCCGTCGAGGTCGGGATCGTGAAATACTCCCTCTCCGGCCTTGATCATCTCCCTCCGACCCCCGCATCACCTTCCTTACTCCCGTGCGACTCTAACCCCGCCCCTGTGGACTTGTTTGGTGCTCAGGATCATCGGGACGACGATCGCCGCCGTGAGCTTTCCGCCGGCCACCGTCGACCACCTCCCTCCGTTCATCCCCTTCCCTCGCCGAGCGCTGAATTGACTCACGGTGAGCTCCTGAAGCCTCCCATCTCCTCGGTTTCGCCTGAGACGCCTCGTCGTGGCCGGCGTAGCAGCGCCGCCGCCGTCGGTGGTCGCCGGCGAACGGAGGAGAAGAACAGTGCTGTTTTTCTATTTTCTTCATACATGTGAATAGTGTTCAGATTTCATATTTTTGTGTGATTTTCTGTGTTGATCCATAAATTCTGAAATTTTGTGGTAGACTCTTTATGCTCTGAAGTATTTTATAAAAATACGAAACTTGAGTTTTGTGCAAAAATTTGAAAATGAAAAATTCCCCTTTTATTGAAAAATGAAGGCTTTGGTATTTTTAGAGAGTGTTCTGTAGCTCCAAAAATCTTGAGATAAATTTTGCAAGCTAGTTGTGTCATGATGAGTCTCTGGTAAAATTTTGAAGTCATTTGGAACAAGTTGATTTTTGAGCTTTATTTTAATTAAGGAATAGTGCCTTTTGTTAATTAAATGTCTAGATTTAATTGAGCACCTTAATGACCTCCAAAAATTATGAAATTTGTTTTGCCATATACTTGTACCCTAATGAACTTGTGTGATTAATTTGGTAATTTTTAGAGCACCTTCATAAAATGACCTTTTAAATAATTAAGAAAAATAGAAAAGGTGATTAGGTTTAGCGTTGAATGCCCTGTGATGTGACTTTGGGATTGCTTGATGTTCATAGACCCCTACCCTTTGGTCTATGATGTTTGTGATGCTATGTTTGGTTGATGCTTAGGATAATTATGATAAAGTCTAGTTTAATCAATTTTGCTTAAGGAAGAAATGGTTACCTTTTATGCTCAACCTAGATTTCGATTATGCCTTGCCTAAGAGTAATCTAGAATCAGTGGTATTGTCTTGCACCTTAAGTCCATATCATCATTCTCATGAGCATTCATCATTGCACCCGTATAGTTGACGAAGAAGGCCCTGAAGTTGAGGTAGCCACCGAAGGATCTGTCCCCAAGGCGACCCCGAGCTCCGACACTTATATCTACCCCGAGTCTACTCTTTTTGCCATCCAAGGCAAGCCCGGTGCATTTGACCCTACCTTGCTTTTATAAATGTTTTTCTTTAAATGTTTTGAGTTAAATTATTGCATTAGGTTGATAGGAGTTGAGTGAAATCCTATCTGATGCATTATCTACCTTGACCAATGATACACCGATACCCGCTTTTCAAAAACTATTTGCAAAATGCTTAGCAATGCTATATGATAGATTTGCAATAAAAATGCCAAGTTCAAAAGTGTGATCACTTTAAGAACATTTATGGGAATTTCTGGTTACTCCCACTATTGGCTAAGTATCTGATCCGTACTTAGTCAATGGGAAGGAGAGGTTGTCCTAGCGTATGGTGCCGTCATGTTGTAGTCCGGGACTCAACAGTTGACACCGACCGGGACAGGGTTGAAAAAACTGACAGGACCTGTACTCTTGGGTTAGAGTCCCGAGGTGCTTGTCGCTGGCTGGAAAATTTAGGGACCACCTGTATGGGGGCCTGATTGACTAAGACTTGCAACTATTCACATACTACGGAAAGCTTCGGCTCCGAGGAATCCTTTATTGGACCGACAACCGCGCACTGGGAGTGGAGAGATGGCGGAAGTAGCATGTACCCACGTGGGTTAGAGTCCCGGATTGGAGTGGTGTACTGTACTTCCGGGTGGCGTAGGACCGGGCCCAATCTTGGAGGAATCGTGGTAGACGAGTTGGCATATGCAAGCTTGGGTGCTACATATGCAGTGTGGATAGGGACCCTCAGCTGAGTATTATTTATCCGGATTAACGCTGCTCCTCGGTTATGGAGACTTAGTCACTGACTGTCAACAGGGAGTGGTTCTCAACTAGGTCTGTTTTGGAAAGTAAAATGAATCAAGGATTATGATGGAATAAGGAATACCGAATCTTTCAAAATTAAAATAAGGTTTACCAAAAATGTTTTTCTGCAAAATACTTGAACTTGCTTAAGCCTTACCTTGACTACCCTAAGCCTGCATTCCTGAGTCTTCTCCCTTTTTCGGGTAAGTCGTTCTTGAGTACCTTTGTACTCAGGGTTCTTTTACCCATGTTGCAGGTATGGCAGATTCCTCAGTATGCCTTGGACCCTGCTGTGTGACTGTTGTTCAGGAAGAGGCCGATGAGGCCGATGAGTGATTATTCACCCTCGGGCTGGGTGATGTATCTTTACTTTTAGTTGTTGTCGTCTGTTACCCTGCCAACTCTATCTATTTGAACTATGGTCTGTAATAACTTCACTTTAAGTTTATGTTGAACACTGGTTTGTAAAACTATTGTATTTAAGTCTTCCGCTATTTACTCCGATGTTATTTGTCAAAATGTTCAAAAGATTGTAACTGAATTGTGAGATGATCCTGCGGACATCGGGCACTGATGTAGCCCAGTGGCGAACCCGGTCTTAATCTCTTGGTTGTACGGATCGACTGTCAGTGGTTGATAGTGATCAGTGGGCCATGGGATTAGGGTCATTACGTCACAGTTGCTCTGCATTCTGACGTGTTGTGGGACCAGGTGACCGAGGTTAGCTCTTCTGCCCATTTGCCTTTGGGCCTTCCATGAAGTTTTTTGGAAATAGCTTGGAAGATAGTGGCATTGGCTCTTTCGACGAGGACGTTTGACTGTGGGTGCCGGACTAAGGCGAAGCATAAGATTGTACCAATTTATGCACAGAATTCCCAAAATACCTCGCTGTCGAATCGGGTTCCGTTGTGAACGGTTAGATGTTTGGGGACCCCAAAGCGACAAACTATCTGCTGCCAGAAGAATTTTTTCACGGCTTGCGAGGTTACGGATGCTAGTGGTCTTGTTTCAATCCACTTTGTGAAGTATTCCACAGCTACGACTGCGTAGCGAAGGTTTCCAGGAGCAGCTGGTAAGGGTCGAACTAGATCCATTGCCCATCTTTGCAGAGGCCATGTTGGGCATATCATTGTTGTTGGGGCGCCTGGGGCATTTTGCGTTTTTGTTGTTAGTTGGCATCCCTGGCAATGCTTGACAAGCTCTTCTGTGTCGCGTAATGCAGTTGGCCAAAAGAAACCTCGGCGGAAAACTTTGCCCACCAGCGCTCTTGGGCCGTTGTGTGATCCGCATATACCTTCGTGAATTAGTTTTAGTAAATCCTTTCCCTGGTTGTGCGGCACACACTTTAGCCAAGGAGAGGTTACAGAAGCTTTGAATAAAGTGTTGTCAACTATTTTGTACCCTCGGGCCCTTTGGCTCAGTCTGTTTTCCTCTTCCTTTGAGTTGGGCTCGTACAACCCGTTGATGAATGCCATGATTGGGGCTCTCCAATCTTCGCTTTGGATTGCATGAATGTGATTTTCTGCTTTCTCGAAACCTTCGATACCTGGTTGTTTTGCCACTTCATAAAAGACGTCTGGTGGTAACTGCGCCTGTTGTGCTGCTGCTTTGGCTAGATCATCTGCTTCGCTATTCTCAACCCTTGGTATTGCCTTTGTTGTTATGCCCAAGAAAAAAATTTATAACCTTCAGACTAGTTGTAAGTACTTTTGCAGCTCTTATCTTTCGCCTTGTAATTTTTCTCAATGTGTCCCGCAATGACTTGGGAATCGGTGTTGATTACTGCTCTTCGTACTGATAAGGCCCGAAGCTTTGAGAGTGCCAGGATTACTGCTTCGTACTCGGCTGAACTGTTTGTGCATTTGAAGTCTAGTCTTGTTGCGTAACACAACTTCGAACCGGATGGCGAAGTTAAGATTGTTGATGCTCCAGCTCCAGCTGCTCCCCAAGCCCCATCAACGTACACAGTCCAAAAGGGGTTTACTTCGACTCCTTCTTTGCGAGGGTCTGGAGTCCAATCAGCTATGAAGTCTGCTAGGGCCAGTGATTTGATTGTTGATCTTCCCACGAAGGTTATGGCGTAGCTATTTAGCTTGACAGCCCATCTTGCTATTCTCCCAATAGCTTCATTGTTTTTGAAAATGTTTTCGAGGGGGTAGGTTGAGGGCACTTGGACTTCGTGAGATTGGAAATAGTGTTTGAGCTTTCTTGATGCCATGACAACAGCGTATGCTATTTTTTTGAGCTCAGAGTAGTGTTGCTTGGGGCCCTCGAGGGTCTCTGAAACATAATAGATGGGGGCTTGTTTGGTTTGTTGCCTTCATGCAGTTCCTTTATCAATACTGCGCTGACTGCGTGTGGCGAAGCCGCGATGTACAACAATAGTTTGTCCCCTAAGTTGAGGCTGGTAAGGGTGGTCATGTTGGTGAGATACTCTTTCAAGTCTTTGAAGGACTTTTGTTGTCGAGGTCCCCATTTGAATGGATCGGTGCTTCTCAGTGTTTCAAAGAAAGGTAACCCTCGTTCAGCTGATCTTGAGATGAACCTGCTGAGAGCTGCTAAGCGTCCTGACAAGCGCTGAGCTGCCTTCTTGTTTGTTGGTGGCTTCATATTGAGGATGGCATCTATTTTTTCTGGGTTAGCCTGGATTCCCCTTGCACACACAATGCAACCTAGTAGCTTTCCTTCGCTGACTCCGAAAACGCATTTTTCAGGGTTTAGCTTCAATCCCGCCGATTGAAGGTTGGAGAACACTCTTGTCAGATCTGAAATGTGATTTTCTTTTTGCTTGCTTTGTACAATCAAGTCATCCACATAAGCAGAAATGACTTGTTCATCTTTGAAGGCCTCCGATGTCATGCGAGCGAAGATGGACCCCGCGTTTCTTAGACCCTCTGCCATTCGTCGGAAGCAGTATGTACCCGACGGGGTGATGAAGCTTGTTTTTTCTTCATCGTCCTCATTCATCCAAATTTGGTGGTAACCCGAGAAAGAGTCGAGAAGGGAAAGCATTTGACAACCAGATGCTCTGTCTACCAAAGTGCTTATATTTGGCAGAGGAAAATCATCCTTCGGGCAGGCTTTGTTCAAACAAGTCGAATCTATGCACATTCTCCATTTTTGTTCTTTTTCTGGACAAGGACCACATTTGATAGCCAAGTCGGATATTTGACTGGACGGATGACCCCCGCATCGAGGAGTCTCCATACCTCTGCTCTTGCTACTTCTTTTCTTTCTTTGGACATTTTGCGGAGCTTTTGTTTAACTGGTCGATACCCTTCTTTGATGTTTAGACTGTGTTCGATCAGAGATCTGTTGACCCCTTTGAGGTCTTCGGCAGACCAAGCGAAGGTATCAGAGTTCTCTTTGACGAAAAAACAAGGTTTTTTTTGATTGAGGATCAAGATGAGCTGAGATGACTACTTTCTTCTCGCTTTTCCGTCAAAGAGTTGTACTGTTTTGGTGTTCTTGTGGTAAAGCTCTTTTTTGGTCATTGAAGGTTTTTTCTTCGCTCATAGGTGTTGATGGTGCTTAAAGCATCATTTCACCATCAACATTTCACCCAAAACCAAGGTAAAACAACATAAAAATAGAAGATTTGGTTTTATAACTAACCTATTTCCACATGTGCATAGTTTCTTATCTTAATACAGGAAATGATGGAAATTGGGCCAAACAAGTGTACCAGGAGCAAGGCCAAGCCACTCTGGCCCATTTGGGCCTGAGTAGGGTGGCGACCGCCACCTATTACTGGCGGCCGCCAGGTCCATCTTGCCCAAAGTGGCCCAAGCCACGTCATCGATCCGTGGGAGTCACCTCAAGCTCAAACCCTGGCCATTGCACACTAAGACGGTTTGATCCAAGGGCTAAGAGGAGTATCACCTAGATAGTGGGCTTTGGACACATGTCTAAAACCCTAACCGACCCTCAAACCGACTTAGGGGAGCAAGTAAAGACCGTTGGATGAATGGCGGTTGCAATGGACGGCAGAGGAGTGGCGGGCGCCAGGGTTTAGTGGCGGGCGCCACCCCCTAAACCCTAACTGACCTCCCCTTCACTCTATAAGTACCCCCTAGCTTCCTAACACTATAAATAGGCCCCTAAAGCTCTCATTCGGAGAGCCTCACATTAGTCTTCACCATTTGGTTAGATTAGCACACTTGCTATGCTAGAGAGATTAGAGAGAGAGTGTGAGTGCCTCACTAGAAGAGGAGCTGGAGAGGAGAAGAGTAGAAGTCTAGAGAGTTCCAGAGTTGTCGGAGACCTCTGCTTCTCTCTGCTCTGTGCTTCAACTTTGGTAACTTAGTATTTATTTTATCTTCAAGTATTTATTTTCAGTACTTGTTTGCTCGTTTCATTGCTTGATATTAGTTTCAAGTGCTCTAGTTCTAGTACAGGGCTAGTAGTAGTAATATATAAATTAAGTGTGGTACTTAGGCTATATATTGCCAGTGAAAACGGCTAGGCCCCCGGATAGCTGTGGTAGCAAGCAGGTGGTGACAGCCTTGTGCGCCTTGAATTCCACCACGTAGTTGGTCTAGTTTAACAGTAGGGCTCGTTGTGATAGCGTTCAACCTAAGTCAGTGGTAAAGGCTAGTACGCCCACAGTACACTAGTAATGGACTTAAATCACTAGAAGTCTAATAGAACTAGGATCTACCCCAGTAGATAGTGCCCGTTCCCCTTCATCTATCCTAGATATCCTTATCCCCCTAGTTTTCTCAAAATCACTTCGCATTCCTCGTGGATTCGATACCCCGGAATACTCTGAGGTGAAAAGCTACAACTGACAACCGTGCGCTTGCAGTTTCTTCTGCGTGCCACCCGAGGTGTCAACAAGCTTTTCTGGCGCCATTGTCGGGGAACGGTAGCTGATTTTTGAGACTAGAGTTAGGATCATCTTTACCCTCTCCGTATGGAGAACCAATCTATCTTCTAATTCGCAGCTCCTAAGAGTTCGCGATTAGAGCCACATTCATCATCACAACCTATATATGCCGATAGTTACGAATTGCGCCCTGACTGTATTAACAAAGTTCAGGAGAGCATATTTATGGGATCAGAAAATCCCTACACACATCTATGTGAGTTTGAGCAAGTCTGTGCATGTTTGAACATTTCAGGCATTTCACCAGACACTGTCAAGTGGAAGCTATTTCCGTTCACTTTGACGGGAGCAGCTAAAACATGGCATGCTCGAACCGTGGAAAGTGCCAAAGGAGACTAGGGAACTTTACGGACCAAGTTTATCTTGACGTATTTCCCTGTCCACCGAGTGGTACAACTATGAGTAGAAGTGTTGACCTTTAGACAAAATGATAAGGAGACATTAGGGGAGGCTTGGGCCCGTTTTATTGATTTAATCAATTCAGGACCCAATTTAGCCATACCCGATCCAGTGCTCCTTCAGCATTTTTATGTCGGTTTAGAGAAAGAGAGTGCCTGCCACCTTGATCATTCGTCAGGTGGAGCGTTTCTTCATCTCTCTCCACTAGGTGGAAAGGAGGTTCTTGATAGAATTCTTGAGAATACTCCTTATACTAGAGTTTCCGATGAAATCCCTAAGGAAGAAGTCGTAGAAACTCAAGTTTCAACCGTAGAACAACAAGAAGAGCCCGAGTCTAGCTCACTGGACTTAGCGGAGCCTATTCCGTCCACATCTGGGGAAGAAATTCTTCTGGAATTTTTGGGCGAGATAGAGTATGATGTGTTTGAGGATTACGGAAATGCTATGAACTACTCCGTTCAAGCTCTCCCATCCGACAAACCACTTCCTGAGTCTTATGATGGAATCTATAGCCGAGAGCGTCTTTTGGAACTTTCAGCTGTCATGAGTCATGAATGGACAATGGAAGCCGAAGTAACAGAAAACATACCTCGCATAGATAATGTACCTAGCATAATAAATTGTCGAATTAGGGGAGAAGAGCCTTTGCCTTTTACGACCCTGTCGTGGGAATTAATGTTCTTGCTAGTAATTACGTATCCAGAACATTCCCCGACCTTCAACGACAACCAACTAAACGGTATTTAAGAGACCCAAATGGTGACATCTTGGAAAGTGAAGGAATCCTAAAGATGGTCCCCATCCAAGTAGATGGAGCGGACATGGTCTTAGATTTCTACATTTTCGATATATTCCTTTTTGACGTCTTCTTAGGACAACCTTGGTCCATACTTGCCTTGCAAGGACCATGTCAAGAGCACTTTAATGCTCAAATCGGTAGAAAAGAGTACTTAGTACCTTTCGTTCGTGCATTAAATTCTATTGCCGAACAACCACCAGAACCAGATCTTCTCGATCAAGCTAGAACCTCTACCCTTTATGAGTTGGCTCAGCCTAATTTTGAAGAAGATTCTGAGTTCTTTGTCGAAGAAGAAGCCGAGACAGATGAACCATTTCGCTTAGACGAATTGGAAAAGCCATCTCGACATTCCATAGAGCTAAAACCTCTGCCTGAAGGCCTGAGATACATTTTTCTAAACAATGACCTCGAGACTCCCGTAATCATTAGCAGTAAGTTATCTGAAGAGGAAGTCCGTAGGTTGACCCTTGTTTTAGAAAAACACTGATCTGTCTTTGGCTATTCACTTCAAGATTTAAAGGGAATTAGTCCAAATCTCTGCACCCATCGTATCCCTCTCGATCCTGAGATACCCCCTTCAAGAGAGCCCCAAAGACGACTTAATAACGCTATGCGTGAAGTCATGAAAAAGGAGGTTCTGAAACTCTTGCACGTGGGAATTATTTATCCAGTTCCTTATAGTGAATGGGTAAGTCCCATGCAAGTAGTTCCAAAGAAAGGAGGCATGACAGTCGTTAAGAATGAGAAAAATGAGTTAATCCCTCAACGCACTGTCACTGGATGGAGGATGTGTATAGACTATAGGAAGCTGAATAAAGCCACAAAGAAAGATCATTTCCCACTTCCTTTTATAGATGAGATGCTAGAGAGATTCGCAAACCATTCCTTCTTTTGCTTCCTGGATGGATATTCTGGTTATCACCAAATTCCAATCCATCCAGATGACCAAAGTAAGACCACTTTCACATGCCCGTATGGAATGTATGCCTATAGACGCATGTCCTTTGGACTTTGCAATGCGCCGACATCTTTCCAATGGTGTATGATGGCCATCTTTTCTGACATGATTGAACAAATCATGGAGGTATTCATGGACAACTTTTCGGTCTATGGGAAAACCTTTGACAATTGCCTAGCCAATTTAGACAAAGCCCTCCAACGCTGTGAAGAGGACCTAGTTCTTAACTGGGAAAAGTGTCACTCTCATGGTGCGGGAAGGAATGTCCTAGGCCATCGAATTCAGAACGTGGGATAAAGTGATAAAGCCAAAATCGATGTAATTGAACAATTGCCACCACCGACTAATGTGAAAGGAATCTGAAGCTTCTTGGGCCATGCGACTTTATAGAAGGTTTATTAAGGATTTCTCAAAGTCGCTAGACCCTTAATGAGCCTGTTAGCAAAAGACGTCCCGTTCAAATTTGACAGGATTGTCTACAAGCTTTTAATATTTTGAAAAAGGCTCTAACTTCTGCACCAATCATCCAACCCCCAGATTGGAATTTGCCATTCGAAATCATGTGTGATGCTAGTGATTATGCTGTGGGAGCCGTCCTTGGTCAAACTAATGATAAGAAGCATTATGCTATTTTTATGCTAGTAAGACCCTGACTGGCCCCCAGCTAAACTATGCAACCACAGAAAAGGAACTTTTCGTAGTCTTTGCCATAGACAAGTTTAGATCTTACTTAGTGGGAGCTAAGGTGATCGTTTATACCGATCACTCTGCTCTAAAATATCTCTTCACTAAGAAAGATGCTAAGCCAAGGTTATCGCTGGATCCTTCTCCTTCAAGAATTTGACCTGGAAATAAGAGACAAGAAAGGAGTAGAGAATTCAGTAGCTGATCACTTGTCTAGACTACAAGTCAATAATTCGGACAATCTCCTAGTAAATGACTTTCGCGCGATGATACCCTTTTAAAAGTCACGTATACCAACCCTTGGTATGCAAACATCGTGAATTTTATAGTCACCGGCTATGTCCCGCCGGGGGAGAATAAAAAGAAACTACTATAAACAGCAGAACGCACCTATGGGATGAACCATATCTCTATAAGGTCTGTGCAGATGGACTCTTGAGAAAATGTGTCCCCATAGAAGAAGCAACAAAAAAATCATAGATAGATGTCACTCCGCCGAATATGGAGGACACTATGGAGCTTTTCGAACACATGCTAAAAATATGGCAAAGTGGTTTTTATTGGCCATCCATGTACGAGGACACAAAGAATTATGTGAGACATTGTCCTCGTTGCCAAAAGCATGGTAACATTAGTGCCCGAGATGCTATGCCTCTCGTGAACAATCTCCAAGTTGAGTTGTTCGATGTTTGGGGTATAGATTTCATGGGCCCCTTCCTAAATCCTATGACGCCGAGTACATCTTGTGGCTGTGGATTATGTCTCGAAATGGGTAGAAGCCATACCCTGTCGAGCGGCAGATGCTAAACATTCGAAGAAAATGTTCAAAGAAAAACATCTTTCCTCATTTTGGAGTTCCTAGACTAGTCATTAGTGATGGAGGCCCTCATTTCATAGATAAGAGCTTCCGACATTTCTTAGCTAGTCAAGGAGTCCAACATAATATAGCCACTGCAAACCACCCCCAACAAGTGGACAGGCCGAAACGTCCAATAAACAAATAAAGAATATCTTGCAAAAGACGGTAGAAGAAATGGGAAAGGGATGGAAACATAAGTACCCGAAGCTCTGTGGGCCTATCGAACCGCCTATAAGACCCCAATTGGAATGTCCCCATACCAACTAGTTATGGAAACTTGTCATCTTCCTGTTGAGCTTGAGTTCAAAGCTCATTGGGCCATTAAGAAATGGAACATGGACCTTGACCAAGCTGGCCAAAATAGGAAGATGCAAATTTCTGAACTAGAAGAATGGCGAGAGAAAGCCTATCATCGTGCCAAGCTCTATGAAGAGAAGACTAAGAGATGGCACGATAAACGGATCAAAAGAAAGAGTTCGAAGTAGGAGATAAATTTTTACTCTTTAACTCCCGTGTTCGACTTTTCGGACATGGTAAACTCTAAAGCAAATGGGAAGTACCTTTCAAGGTTGTTGCAACCTCGACTCATGGAGACATCACATTGGAAAGTGACGATGGGCAAATCTTCAAAGTCAATGGACAAAGATTAAAAATGTTCTATGACTTTGATAAAAATGAGCTAAACGAAATTGATATAATTAACTTTGAAGTAGCTCAAGCCCATGACCATTAATAGATGGACCCAGTTATCCTTTGTCCATTTCATGCACCTAGTCCATCCAAACCCCGAGAAAGAAAGCCTTTAGGCCCAACCATGCCATTTCAACCTCGGGACTTTGAATTTTAGGAGGCTACCTTCTCCCGCTCGATGCCCGGCGAAGGAGGAGTGGCGGTCGCCACTCTCAACTGGCGGCCGCCACCAAACACTGGCGCTCGCCATGCTAGGCGGCGCTTAGAGGCCCCCTCCGCGTGGCAAACAATCCCGAGCTCGGGAGAGTGAAAGAAGGAGGAGATAAGGACATGTTAGTTCATCTAAGGCCTATCCCTCCACTTCTCCCCCTTCTTGAAAGAAGAACTCCTTCTTCCTCCATCCACCCATGAAGTCTAGCCAAGCCTCCTCAAAAACCATGTCGTCTCCATGGAAATCCGTGTCCTACAACCCTCAAGGATCATCTGATCCTCCACCAAAGCCATCATCCGGTCATTGATCGACGACATGGAGGTGCTTGACGTGCCTCCTTTAGCGATGGTGCTGCCAACGGAACCTATGTCGAGGGGACACCACCGGAGGGTGCAGGAAGAAGGCACCAGCCACCACTCAGTGGGGGCGCCACTCCTGCTGGGCAGCCGCCAGGGGTGAAGCGCCCCCTGGCCTCGCCTCCGCTCCGTCTTCATCCTCCTCCGGTGACGCCACCCGGGAAGAAGTTGAGGACGCTCACCAGGTCGACCATGGGGAGATCACCCCCGAGTAAGTCTCCGGCCATCAAGACCAGGGGCGATGAGACGCCCACCAATCCATCAGGGGTGAATCCCAGGTCAGCTTTGGCTCGGATAGCCGCACCCGTGTTAACAACCGCCCCAATCCTATGAGGGCTAAACTGGAGGTGTATGGCATGAGGATGCCCGATGGGCATTATGAGAAGGTGCTGCGTGAGCGCGGGGGCGAGCACTCATGACTCCAATGGGTCGCTCTCCCTGAGCCATCCGTGCGCCACCATCTCAACCCATCTCCGGCAGGAGTCCCCCGGCGAGATGGAGCACACGGTGGTGAGGAGGGGTTAACCCTCGAAAAACTCTGCCGCCGAGGTGAAGAAGCTGCGCAAGGAGAAGAGCGCCTTGGAGGATCAAGTCCGAGATAGCCGTGTGGCATTGATATGGAGGATCGGTTCACCATCCTCCGCAAGGGCTGCACCTCGAAGATCAAGCGTCTCTTCAAAGAGACGGGCTTCGAGGATCTCTACGAGACTCCTTCAGTAGATTAGATTAGGTCTAGGGTGTCTAGTTAGATTCTTAGTTAGATTAAGTTTAATTTTTGTTTGCTTGATTTAAATTTCAGTTTGTTTAAATTTCAATTTCAATATTTGTTTAGGAAGTTTCTATATGAATAAAAAAGACACCCTTATTTTTCCCTTCATCAAGATTGTTCAAATAAAAAGTACCAAAACTTCTAGTGTGGGGGAATCCCCTCTTTAAACACCACTGTAAAACGTGCTAAAATGTTCAAAGCAGTAACCTGTTCTTAACAAGGTAGCTACCACACTGTTTGCAAGCCGTTTGGGCAAAAGCCCATGGCGGCCGCCACTTATTACTAGCGGCCGCCAGGCCACTCTGCACCAAAACACCCCCGGTGAACCCCTAAACCTGTGTTTTAAATTCTGTACAATTTGGATCACTGGATGTCTCAGTTTGAACTAAAAATGCAGCTAGGAAATCAAAATGTTGAAAGAATTTCTTTTGAATTGAGTGTTTACATGACATGTTATTTCTACCTTTATTCATGTGTAGTAGCCTACTCATTTTGATAGGGAAATCAACCTAGGTTGTTGCTTGATAAGATATAGAAGTAGTAATTGAAATTGCATTAGTACTCTGCTACAACCTTGGGAGTTTTTATTTGAAAACCAAAATTACCATGGTTCATGATCTTTCTTTCCTATCCACCTACCAAATCCAAAATATTAGAGTATAGGAGAACGCCCATAAAGCCTTCTAAATCAATCTTTGAGCCTTGTCAAGAATAGTTGATCTAGGTAGAAGAGTTTAGTCATGCTCTAAAAGCCAAGGCAAACCATGCCTTTTTGAGACAACTCTCACACTGAGAGTATACTCATGTAGTTCTCCTCCAAAATTTTGTTCTAAAAGAATAGAATAAATTTCTCATTCCTTCAAAGGACATGGCTATATAGTATCTAAAAAGAGCAAATGCTCTAAAAAGGACAAGTGTCCAAGTATTCAAAAAAGAGAGATGCATAATAGCCATGATCCTTGGTAAGAGAAGAGATTTCAAAAAAAGAACAAAGGAGTTGAGTTAGTCCACCTTATACCTTGGCTAGTGCATGACTATACTCTCTCCCATGATCCTATAAACTTGACTTAGCAATAAAAGAGAGATAGAAGTGCCTTACATTCTTTCCTTTCCCTATAAACTCCACATAAACCATAGGATAGACTCTGGCATTTCTTTTGCCATAAAGTGAGGATATACACCATGAGTGCCTTGAGATTTAAAGAGAGATTCAATGAACCATGATTTTCTTTTTGAAAATATCCTGAAATCCCAAGGTATGTAAAAGGGAAAGTGTGTTTCTCTTATTTGCAAGCTATCTATCTTTCAACCGCCATAGGTATGATTATTAGCCACTTGGAAAGGTTACCAACATGTATAGGTAGTTAACATCTTGCGTGAATGCTTAGTTCATAAATTGTTGCAATTCATAAACCCATGCTTGCTCGGGACGAGCAAGAGGTTAGTGTGGGGGAGCTTCTTGATGGTGTGCTTAAAGCATCATTTCACCATCAACATTTCACCCAAACCCAGGTAAAACAACATAAAAGTAGAAGATTTGGTTTATAACTAACCTATTTCCACATGTGCATAGTTTTTTTCTTAATGCAGGAAATGATGGAAATTGGGCCAAACAAGTGTACCAGGAGCAAGGCCAAGCCACTCTGGCCCATTTGGGCCTGAGTAGGGTGGCGGCCGCCACCTATTACTGGCGGCTGCTAGGCCATCTTGCCAAAGTGGCCCAAGCCACGTCATCGATCCGTGGGAGTCACCTCAAGCTCAAATCCTGGCCATTGCACACTAAGATGGTTTGATCCAGGGCTAAGAGGAGTATCACCTGGATAGTGGGCTTTGGACACATGTCTAAAACCCTAACCGACCCTCAAACCGACTTAGGGGAGCAAGTGAAGACCGTTGGATGAATGGCGGTTGCAATGGACGGCAGAGGAGTGGCAGGCGCCAAGGTTTAGTGGAGGGCGCCACCCCCTAAACCCTAACCGACCTCCCCTTCACTCTATAGGTACCCCCCTAGCTTCCTAGCACTATAAATAGGCCCCTAAAGCTCTCATTTGGAGAGCCTCACATTAGTCTTCACCATTTGGTTAGATTAGCACACTTGCTATGCTAGAGAGATTAGAGAGAGTGTGAGTGCCTCACTAGAAGAGGAGCTGGAGAGGAGAAGAGTACAAGTCTGGAGAGTTCCGGAGTTGTCGTAGACCTCTGCTTCTCTCTGCTCTGCGCTTCAACTTTGGTAACTTAGTATTTTTTTTCTTCAAGTATTTATTTTTAGTACTTGTGTGCTCGTTTCATTGCTTGATATTAGTTTCAAGTGCTCTAGTTCTAGTACAGGGCTAGTAGTAGTAATATATAGATTAAGTGTGGTACTTAGGCTATATATTGCCAGTGAATACGACTAGGCCCCCGGATAGCTGTGGTAGCAAGCAGGTGGTGACAGCCCTGTGCGCCTTGAATTCCACCACGTAGTTGGTCTAGTTTAACAGTAGGGCTCGTTGTGCTAGCATTCAACCTAAGTCAGTGTAAAGGCTAGTACGCCCACAGTACACTAGTAAAGGATTTAAATCACTAGAAGTCTAATAGAACTAATATCTACCCTAGTAGATAGTGCCCGTTCCCCTTCATCTATCCTAGATATCCTTATCCCGCTAGTTTTCTCAAAATCACTTCGCGTTCCTCGTGGATTCGATACCCCGGAATACTCTGAGGTGAAAAGCTACAACTGACAACCATGCGCTTGCGGTTTCTTCTGCGTGTCACCCGAGGTGTCAACAATAGGGCTTGATATTTCAGGCTTTGACAGGTTGTGTACATTGCGCTGTCTGGTGCTACTGTGCCTTCGGCAGCTCTTGCAACGTCTTGGTCCCCATAGACTGCAACTATTCCCTTTGGAGCAGGAAGCTTCATACAAAGATAGGCTGGATGAATTATTGCATTGAAAACATTGGTGACCCCTCGACCAAAAATTGCATTATAAGGATAAAACATGTCGACCACATCGAAGGTTATGTGTTCTGTTCTACAGTTCACTTGGTCTCCGAAGGTGACGGGCAATGAGATTTTTCCGATTGCTCTGACTTGCTGACCGCCAAAACCGTACAGAGGATTGCCGGCAGGTTGCAAGAGGTTTCTGTCTAGCTTCAGTTTTTCGAAGGTTAAGGCGAACAAAATGTCCGCGGAGCTCCCTGTATCGACCAGAATTTTGGTAACTGTCGATCCTGCAAGATTGGTTTCAATTACCATGGCATCAGTATGGGGGTAATCCCTTAGTTTCATGTCACTGGCATTGAAGGTTATTGGGATGTGGGACCATCGTCCAAACTTGTGTGGTCCTTCGACGACCACGTGGTGCACTCTTCTGGTGTGTTCTTTTCTTTGCCTTTTGTTGCCGTGGTCTTCATTAGAGCCCCCGGTGATGGCGAGGATTACACCGAAGGTTGAGGTTGGATTGTTTATGGTTGTTTGAGTTTGGGATTCGGCTTTGACAGGCTGAGGAGTTGGTAATGCGGGTATCGGGGGTGGTGGTGGTAGAGAATTGTTTGTTTGCTGGAGTGTTTGGTTTTGTGGGGTGGTTGGGTAAGAAATGGTGTAGGGCGTGTTTTGTCGATGAAAGGTGGTGGATGGTGGATATGGAGTGTGGTTGTAGTTGGGGGGATGTGTGTAGAGGGGTTGGTGCGAAGGTAAGCCATAATTGATTGGGGTGTATTGGTAAGTAGGGTGGGTGGGTTGGAAATTTGGTTTCCTGGTATGGTTGATGGTTCTGTTTTCTATTGAGGCGGTTCTTTTGGATTCTTAGTATTCTTTGCCTTTGGCGAAACACTCACATTGTTTGGTGGTGTGACCCTTCGCTGGTCCGCAGAAATGAAAATACATTTTTGTAGGGTCCCTCTATTGGTTTCTTTGTTCTGGCGGAGGTGGTAGCCCCTGTGGGGGTCGGTTGTCTGAATTTTGAGTGGCCCTTCTTTGATCATCGGTTGCCCCTGCCCTGTTTATTGCACCAATGTTGCCTTGGTCTTGCTGAGGGTTGCTTTCTCTTGCTTGGGATCTCGTCTGCGGTTTTTGTTGTGCTCTGCGGGCGTCTGACTTCCCTGAAATCCAAATCTGCCCTACAATATCTTTCCATTATTTCATGTAGCTCCTCAATTGTGTTGGCCGGCCTCCTAGCAAATTTTGAGGAACAGGGGCCTAGTCGCAAGTCACTAATACCTGCGAGGATTACAACTTCGTCGGATATCCCTGGGGTTCGTGCTCTGATTTGGATGAACCTTCGCCAATAGTCCGGTAGAGGTTCGCGCTCTTCTTGTTTGTAATTGAATAACTCGATGGGGTTTGACGGGGCTGCTAAGATACCTTTGAAGTTTGTACAAAGTTTGTCCTTAAGGTTGGCCCATGAATCCACAGTTCCAGGGCGCAGGTTGTTGTACCACGTTTGTGCGATGTCCCGGAGGATGATGACAAATGACTTAGCCATTGTTGATTCATCTCCCCTGCCGCAGCAACCGCTGCTTCATAGCTCATTATGAATTGCCGAGGGTCTGAGAGTCCATCGTAACGGGGAAGGTTCTGTGGATTGTAAGATGAGGGCCAGGGTTGGGTTTGTAGTATTTGGGAAAGTGGTGATTTTGGGTCGTAAGGCATTTGGTGATGTTGGGCCCTTCGCGGATTGCGAAAGTCTGGCTCTCTCTCGTCCGTGTAAAGGTTGCGAAGAAAAGGTTGTCTCTCTGGGTAGAGGTAATTAAATGGTTGTGGGTTTTGAGGGTTTGGTGGTGGTGGATTCTGGGGGTTTGGTGGTGGTGGCGGTGGTGGTGGTACCTGGCGGATATTGCCGTCGCATGGACCAACACTCTCTTCGTAGAGAGGGGGCACTTCTCTCTCTACCCAACCCTCAGCTTCTGCCTCTGCAGCGGCCAAAGATTCTTCCATGTGACGAAGCTGCTCCCTAGCCTCATCTGCTTTCTGCCTGATTGCGCGCAAACAATTGTGCCTTTCAAGCTGGTCCAAATGTCTCTTCTTTTCTTGCAGCTCAGTATGTAACCTCTCTAGTGCCTCGAGGCCCAGCTCTTCTTCATCCCCTCTTTCTCCTTCCCCAGAGGAGTGAGGGTGCGGTTGAGGTATTGGCCGAGTGTGCGGGCCTGGGATCTCGGCCTCCGGGTAGGTTGCCTGCGCCCCCGAGGGTTCGGGGTTGTCTTCGGTTGTTCGTGCGGCCGCTGCAACCTCGCTGGCTGAACGATGATCCCTGCCTAAAACCGTTCTTCTAGGTCCCGCCATTGTGCAAAAAAGTCGATCTCCATGGACGGTGCCAAAATGTTGGAATTACGGCTGCCCAACCCCCACACACGTGCAGGGGTATGGCGAGGGTGGCCAACTGTCAAACGAAGGACGAAGGTGTAAATAAACTAAAGGACACTGTTTCTTTCTTTCTTTCCCAAAAAATCCTCCTCCTCTTTACACTGTTCATCCCTTGGTATTTATAGGGAATACCAAGGGACACTGTCCAATTTACAAAAGGGTACAAAAAAGATTCCATGGAGCTGTACAACGGAAGGGCAGAATCGTACAAACACAAATAGTGCGAAAACCCTAACTCCTCTTCCCCCCTGGCCGCCGTCGTCCGACCCGCGCACCCCCTCGCGGGAACGCGGGATTCAGCCTCGTGTTTGTAGAGTCATCGCTACTGTGGCGAAGGCCTGCATCCGCCTGCTGCCCGTTAAGTCCCGTGCTTCCTGCACGCGAAGGTTAGAAAATGACCCGAGGGTCGAGTTAGCGGCGAAGGTTTTCCCGAAGGTTGCTAAAAGCGCGAGGGTTGTTTCTCCATGACAGCTCGTGTGACATCACTGCCGAGGGTGAAGGACCGAGAGTGCTACCAGAAAGCGACCAGAGGGGGGTGAATGGGAGCTACAAAATTTCTTTTCAGAAACTTGTTGCCACTATCCCGAGAATCACCCCAAGATCAAAACCTAGAGCTTGCAAGTGTCCACGACCCTAGAGGTAGGGTGGATGCTTCCGAGAAGTACAGCGAGACACTACACAACTCTAGAAACCCAATGCAAAAACCGGAAACCAAAACCGACAACGAACGAACGAACCACGGACGAGAGCACGCAGAACACACCTGACCGGACTGTGCCTGCGTCCGGTCAACAGGCACCGGACCCGTCCGGTCTGCCAAAAACCGATTTGGGAGCTTACTGTTTGTGACTGGACTCACTGTAACTGAGCGTCCGATCAAGACTCAAGCGTCCGGTCAACAGAGAAACACCCGATGAACAGTGGAAGTGATGCGTCCGGTCGTTTACAAATTGAGCGTCCGGTTAAATCGCAAGCGAAACACAGTGAATGTGTTCATCGACTGGACCCAGGGTCGAGCATCCGGTCACCCTGAACCGAGCGTCCTGTCACCCCGATTTTGTACTGTTCGTCCACCGATTTGACTTGATCTCACCCAAAACAAATCCTCTAGGGATCAAACTTGGTGAGAGGAGTCACAAGGAGGATAGTGAGCTACTCCTACGACATCATGGCTCAAACCTATCTCCAAATCAATGAATCGAAGAAATTCGGGAAAGAGAGGAAAAAGTTGATCCAAAATGAAAAACCGATCGATCTACTTGTTCGTGAGGTTTGAGTTGAATTCCTTCGGTTGAAGTGATCACCTTACTGCAAAGAACAAGTTGATTCAAAAGGTTTTTCAAACGGATCAACGTAGAGAGAGAACTATCAATGGGAAAATCGTGGAGAAAATGAAGAACGCGAAGAACAAGTTCAAAACGCGAATCGAACCACGAATTGCCAGCCGAAATTCGTCCCCATGAGGAGACAACGAGTTACGGTCTCGTTTCCTCAAAAAGCAAATACACAGAGGTATTGTTCACCGTCTCTGCGGATCTCAGTAGATACAGCAGGGAATGGGAAGCAGGAAACCCTAGAGAGAAAATAGCAATGGTTGAGATGGTCTGGAGGAAGGGGAGGCCTCTCCTTATATAGCCTAATACACTTATTCCCCTTCTACCCCTACTGCTAATTACAGAGCGAACCAGCTAAACACTAGGGTTATTCTGGACCAACTCGAAGAAGATGCTGATCCGATGGCCACGCCCGCACAACTGGTAGCGTTGCCTCGACGCAACCTCACCGATTGCCGCCACGTGCCGCCACCGCTCTGCTTGTCCTTTTCCATGGACTCCGCCCTCGGTTTTGAGGCCCAAACCGGGAAACCAGCCTTCACGACCAACCCCCGGTTTTGAGGCCCAAACCGGGAAACCAGCCGTCCATCGCCTGAGTTTTGTGGCCCAAACTCAGAAACCTGCCAGCGTCCAGGTTTTGAGGCCCAAACCTGGAAACCGTCCTCAGCCCGAGTTTTGTGGCCCAAACTCGGCAAACCCGCAGCACCCAGGTTTTGTGGCCCAAACCTGGAAACCGTCCACCGGTGGTTTTTCTATGGCTCAACCACCAAACCGACGCTATAGAAGGGATGCACCGCCCGTGCACCCCGTCCACAGACACAAGTCCCCAGGTCCTCGACCCGAGCAACACTGTGCACTGCAAGTCTCCGCTCGTCGCTGTCCCAGGTTGTCAGCCACCACAGCTGATCCTCAGGCCACCGGTCCCTTAGTCCAAGCCTCACGTCCTCCCTTCACCGCTCCCGGTCCATCGGCACGGCACGTCTCTACTTGACCTTCACCTTGCCTTCGATTACTGTATCTGTTCTCGACACCTGCACAACACAAGCCAAAGAACATGTGCATCAAACCAGTTGACAATCACTCATCACTCGAGACTCGGCATACACCCATGTATCTGCAGAGGGTCCCTTCCCCCAACAGGGCCTCAAAACTCGGGGTGGCGGGTTTCCGAGTTTGGGCCTTAAAACTCGGTGAGGACGGTTTTCAGGTTTGGGCCTCAAAACCTGGGCTTGTGGGTTTCTGAGTTTGGGACACAAAACTCAGCCGGACGACAGGTTTCCCGGTTTCAGCCTCAAAACCGGGGGAAAGTCCAAAAAGGACGGTCGACGCGTGGCAGCGTGGAGAGGCTTGCGCAGCGGCGAAGCTATCCACGAGGAAGGCACGACGGTCGACAGGACGACACGTTGCGGCATCCTGAGGCTTGCGTCGAGGCAAAGCTAAGAATGAGGAAGGCGCGTGGCCGTCGGATCGCGACTTCGCAGAGTTGGACTAGAATACCTCTAGGGTTAGCCTGTTCGCTCTTGTATCTAGGGGTAGAAGGGGACTATTGTACTTAGGCTATAAATAAGAGAGGCTGCTCCTCCTCTCTATCTATCCTGGCAGCCCTAGCCTTTGCAGCTCTCTCTCTCTCTAGCCTTGGCTAGGTTTTCCAATCATTCCTCGCTGCCTGTGATCCGCAGAGACGGCCAATCATACCTCTTTGTAGTTGGGATTTTGAGGAAGTGAGACCGTAATCTCACGATTGTCTCGTGGGTTTGAGACACGGTTTAATTCGTGATTGATTCGTGTTTTTCTTGTGTGTTCTTCACGTTTTTGTTTTTTGGCCTTCACGGAGATTTGCCCCGTTCTCCCTCTCCGTGAGTTGGTTTGCAATTTCGCTTGAACCACTTTGTGCACGATCATGATTGCGATCTTTTGACTGAAGGAATTGTTCTCTAATCTCTTGAGTCATCAGATCGGTTGGTCTCTTCATTGGATCGTTTCCTCTCTTCCTTTTCCCCCGAACCTCTTTGATTCATTGATTTGGAGATAGGTTTGAGCTATGATCTCCTTGGAGTAGCTCACTATCCTCCTTGTGACTCCCCTCACCAAGTTTGAGACCTAGTGGTTTCGTTTTGCGGGAGATCGAGTCGAATCGGTGGACAAATAGGCCTGTGTCGGGGTGACCGGACGCTCATTGCTCATCGATCGGACACTGACTCCATGCGTCCGGTCGTTGAAGGCTGAGCACGACACGCTGCGCATGTTTGATCGGACTCACTTTGATTGCTCGATCAGACTCGCAGTGGTTACTGTTCACTATTGGATTTTGCTAACCGGACGCTCGTAGGACTATGACCAGACGCTCCTCTCTATGAGTCTAGTCCAACACAAAGACGGCCCAGAATAGTTTTTGATTGACCGAACGCGTCCGGTCATCCCTGATCGGACGTAGGCAGAGTCCGGTCAGTGCAGTTCTGCACCGTTCTGTTCGTGGTTCGTTCGTCCGTTGTCGGTTTTGGTTTTTGGCTTTTGTGTTGGACTTCTTGGGTTATGTAGTGTTCCACTGTGCTTCTCAGAAGCATCCACCCTACATCTAGGGTCGTGGACACTAGCAAGCCCGTGTCTTGTTTTTGGGGCGACTCTCTGGGACAAGGGCTATCTATTTCTCAAGAAGAAATTTTTGGCTCTCATTCACCCCCCCCTCTGGTCGCCAATTCGGTCCTTCAATATGTTTACTGCAACATAATATTATCAAATTATGAACTAACTAGGCTTAAAAATCGTCTCGCAAAGTTATCACAATCTATGTAATTAGTTATTTGAGTCTACATTTACTACTTCATGTATCTGTCCAAAAATTCAATATGATAGGTGAAAATTTTGGGGTGGAACTAAACACCCCCTGAGGACTTTTTAAAGTTGTGTTGACATCTCTTTGTGTCGCTTAAGTTAGGTTATCATCCCCAACACGGCGCTAGAAATGTGGTTGTATTTATTAAATAAAAATTATCCAAAAGCGCACTGATAATTTTTCCTGTCGTATCATTTTACCCAGGAAAGTTCAAGGTATCATTATTTGTAATTTTACCACCGGGAAGACACAACAGATATATAAAGCTATAACTTACACATGTGATAAGAGGTCCACTAGATCATCTTGAAACAGGGATCAATCACAATAAGATAAATGTGATCATAACACGAACTAGAAAGAATAAGGATATACTCCTAAGGATATTCTAACTATAGGTCATGGACTATATTGATTAGTGCAATTACATTTAGCAATCATGGTTAGGATTAGTTTATATTTATACGCAGGAGACATTACTTATGGCAGATCAGAAACAGAGCAAGATCGAGCCGCGTAACCAGGTCTTACTTGCCCTATATACGGGGAGTGGACTACAAAGGATTCAATGAAGCTATAATAGTCACCTTCACGAGCTACCACTTGTTGGCCCGGCATATAGGGTGCATTCGTAGGTAAACAACGTATAAGCATCACGCTTACACAATATCGACTGTAACACCCTAAAATTTACCAAATTTTAAAATAGGTGAAAATGTTTTATTTTTTATCTTTGGTGTGCATTTAATCTAGAGGTTAAATAATTTTTATAAAATTAAAACTAAGTTAGAAACATGATATTGCATTCATGCCTCTGCATTTTACTTTTGAGTTGAGTGGGTTTTGGTCAAATTGATTTGAATTCAAATCTCTATTTGAAAAAGGTTTGATTTATGTTGAAAATAAAAGAAAAGGGATTTTTACCTCTCATTCTCCCCACCCGCTCCTTTTTGGCCCACACAACTAGGATGCCCAGCCCGCCTTGACCTGCTCCCTCTCGCCTTCTCTCTCTGTTTACACCAGATTTTGGACCGAGGAGATTAATATTTTGTAAACATAAACGACTAATTTATTAAGGAAAAGGATCGGCTTGAAAATATAAAAGTTTGTATGAGTCGAGGGTGACCCGGAAGTTTCATGCGGACCAGCACGATTAGCTTCAAAGACGTGTCGGACTCGACCAAGGAGTTTAAGTTCGGGTCGTCTTTTATTTTTACCTTTTTTGTAATCTACTCGTTTTAGGGCAGGAGTCAACCGGGTTATAAATAGCTAGAAACCCGAATTTTGTAGAGGAATCGAATAATCAATCAAACACAACAAGCCCTCAGCCAAAACCCTAGGAGTAGGAGTAACATAGATCTCGGCGAGACCTTCAATCAGGCAGGACTGCATCAACATCGACCGACCTCCGGTTTGCTTGTAAGTTTCACCAATGGCTTGTGTCATCGTGTAATAAGGTTGCACTGGCATCGACCAAACTCTTGTTAATCTATGACATGGCTAGTTATCGGTCTAAGCTCGTCTTTTGTGAGACTGTCTTGACTCTGATCAATCTCTTACTTTAGTCGATCTTGACTAGTTACCAGCTCTATTAGTTTGGCAAGCTAATAGATTCATTAAGTTATCGATGTTGTTTTATGTTTTAATTCGTTTACTTACATTTTAAACAACATCTTGCCCAATCAAGATTGACAAAGTAGCCTACGACTAAAGGATGCTTAGTATCGGCTGTTCTGAGGTTTACACGCTCATAACAGAGGAAATAGTCGATACAAGCTGTAACGTAACGGCCCTAATCCCATGGCCCACCGGTCCCTGTCATCCACTGACAGCCGAACTGATGTTCCGTGTGATTAAGACTGTTCGTCACCGGGTTGTATCAGCGCCCATTGTCCGCAGGATCATCTCACAATTCGGTCACAGAACTGGATACTTTTACAAATAACATCGGAATACAGAGCGGAAGACTTAAATAACATTAGTTTTACAAACTGAGGTTCCAAATAAAATTAAAGGTGCAGTTATTACAAACCATGTTCGGGTAATAAAAATAGGCAACGTAGCGGAGTACAACAAAATAAAGATACTTGCAATCACCCAGCCCGAGGGTGCACAACTATACTTCGGCCTCATCGGCCTCTTCCTGGACGATGGTCATGCAGCAGGGCACAAGACACATCGGGGACTCAGTCAAACCTGCAACAGGGGTTAACAAACCCTGAGTACTGGGGTACTCAACAAGACTTACCCGACTAAAGAAAAGGGGAGAAGACTCAGGAATGAGAGGCTTAGGGTAGTCAAGGTAAGGCTTAAGCAATATCAAGTATTTTGCAGAAAAGCGTTTTGCAAACCTTGTTCTATTTTTGGAAAGATTCAAGTATTCCTCAATTCTTCATTGTTCATGATTTATTTTACTTTTCAAAACATACCTAGTTGAGAACCACTCTCCGTTGACAGTCAGTGACCAAGTCTCCATAACCGAGGAGCAACGTTAATCCGGATAATAAATAATACTCAGCTGAGGATCCCTATCCACACTGCATATGTAGCACCCAAGCTTGCATATGCCAACTCGTCTACCACGATTCCTCCAAGATTGGGCCCGGTCCTACGCCACCCGGAAGTACAGTACACCACTCCTATCCAGGTACGACGACCACGTGGGTACATGCTACTTCCGCCATCTCTCCACTCCCAGTGCGCGGTTGTCGGTCCAATAAAGGATTCCTCGGAGCCAGAGCTTTCCGAATTATGTGAATAGTTGCAAGTCTTGACCAGCAGGCCCCAATACGGATGGTCCCTAAATTTTTCCGCCAGTAACAAGCACCTCGGGACTCTAACCCAAGAGTACAGGTTCTGTCGGTTTTTCAACCCTGTCCTGGCCGGTGTCAACTGTTGAGTCCCGGACTACAACATGACGGCACCGTACGCTCGGACAACCTTTCCTCGCTGTTGACTAGGTACGGATCAGATACTTAGCCAACAGTCGGGGAGTAAAGCCAAATTCCCATAAAAATTCTTTAAGTGATCACACTTTTGAAATTGACATTTTTATTGCAAATCTATTGTACAGCGTCACTAAGCATTTTGCAAATTGTTTTTAAACAGGGCAAGGTGGATCTTCTGGTGGAGGTAAACAATGCAGGTAATAGGTCATCACACAACTGCTATAACCTAATGCAGTAGTTTTAACTCAAAAGCATTTAAGTAAACTTTTGTGAAAACAAGGAAGGGTTAAGATGCACCGAGGCTTGCCTTGAAGAGCAAAGAGGACAGGCTCGGGGTCGGCAGTGTAGGTGTCGGAGCTCGGGGTCGCCTCGGGAGTAGGTTCGTCAGCGGCTGACTCGGCTTTGATGCCTTCTCCTTCGGTCACTATAAGGATGCAATGATGTATGCTTATGAGGATGCTGACATGAACAATACAGCACATGACAAAACCACTGATTCTAGAGTACAACTTTCTATCGTGTAAATAATTTCTAGAATGGACATAAAGTTACTTATCTCTACCTTTAAGCAAGATTAATCGAACTTATTAAACATCTTTTACCTGACCTAAACACAAGTCATTGCATGGCATCACAAATATCATAGACCAGTTGGGTGGGGGTCTATGAACAGCAAACAATCCCAAAGTCACATCACAGGGCATACAACATGAACCCTAAGTGTTTTCTATTTTTCCTAATTATTTAAAAAAAAGGTCATTTTATACAGTTGCTCCAAAAGGCCTCAAAATTCTACCAGAGACTAAGCATGACATAACTAGCACATAAAAATTTATCTCATAAATTTTGGAACTACACATGATTTCTAAAAATCTAAAACCATCCATTTCTTAATTAAAATAAGAATTTTTCATTTTCTAATTTTTGCAGAAAGGTAGAGTTTCTTATTTTTCTAAAATTTTAAACAGTGCAAGGAGCATACCATATTTTTCTCAAGATTTATGGAACAACAACAGATTAATTCTCAAAAAAGAGAAAATAGAACACTATTCACATTTTTCACAAAAAAGAAAAGAGCACTGTGCTCCTTCTTCGCAGGGCTCGGGCGAAACGGAAAACGATCGCTTCGTCCGAGGCCTGGCTAGGAGGCTCGGGCGAGACGGAAAACGATCGCTTCGTCCGAGGCCTGGCTAGGAGGCTCGGGCGAGACGGAAAACGATCGCTTCGTCCGAGGCCTGGCTAGGAGGCTCGGGCGAAACGGTGAACAGGTGTTTGCTTCGAGGCTCGAGACCTGGCTCGAGGCTTGGGCGAAACGGTGAGTGCGTGTCCGCTCGAGGCCTGGCTCGAGCGAGACGGTGAGTGTGCGTTCGCTCGAGGCCTGGCTCGAGCGAAGCGGTGATTGAGTGTTCGCTCGAGGCCTGGCTCGAGCTTGTGCTGGGAAAGCAGAGACCAGGGGGCTTCGAGTACTCACCACGGGTCGGGGGCGAGGGTCGGCGAGGTGGAACAAGGGTCGAAGGAGGAAACTCGACGGTGGCGGCGCCTCGGCGGAACTTCTCGGCGACGAGCGGCGTTCCGGCGGCTCTGTCCACCAAGAGAGGGTTACCGATGTGCGGATAGGAGCGCAAGGAGGCAAGGAAGATGAAGCAGGGGTCGGGGAAAGAAAATCACGGCCGGGGAGTAAATATTTCTCAATCCCGTGCTTACCGGTGTTTCGCCGGAGTTTGAGGAAGATGGGGTTACGCCGGGCGATTGGAGGCGGCGGAGGTAAAATTGAGGAGGGGAAAAGCTTCGCGAGGACATGGCGGAGCTTCTGAGCTAGGTGGTTGGATGGCGGAGGCTCTGGACTGACCTGGCGACGGTGGCGGAGGTGGGTGAGAACTCCGGCTGACCGGCGGTGGTTTTTATAGGCGTGCTCGGGGGCGGATAAGTGTCGCGTGCAGGCGGATAAGCTTGGCCGAAGCGTGCGCAATCGATTGCACGCTGGCGGAAGGACGGGCGTGCGCGCAGGGACCGGGCGTAAGCTCGCGGCGTTGAACACGCGGCGGCGGCTTGCTGGGCACTGTGGGGGACGGGAGAGGAGATCAGCGCTTTTGCGTGCGGGGGCGGAATGATCACGCGGCCGCAGGCGGCAGGTCGGGAGCAGGCGAGCGGCAGCCCAACGCGTGGCGCGCGCAGCTCCGGCGGGGGGTGGCCAGGGCCGGGCCCCCCCCTAGCTCTAGGTTGAAGATGAACAGGAGTAGGGTCTAGGGTTTGACTTTGAACTGATTTCTGTATTTTGCAAATTACTCCCAAAATTTGAACTGAGCAGCAAAAACTCAAAACACCAAAGTTGTGCAGAAAAAATAGATTTACAACTTTGTCCATATGAACATTTTCAAAATCCAAATACTTTTTGAATCACATTTGAAATTTGAAAAGGGGACACTTTTGGGATTTTAATAAATTCCAAATTACTTTTGATTTTATATCGAAAGTTGAAAATCTGTAAACATGCAAGTTGTTCTTTTTGTCAAAACCTATAACTTTGCTATTATACATTTTTCCGAAACTCATTAGTTTTGAAATAATTTTGAAAACTAAAAAGGGGACAAAAACTGGGTTTGAATGAATTTGAAATTACTTCAAACTTTGTACAGAAACTTGAAAATTTGTAAATACCAAAGTTGTTTATCTTGATCAGATCTACAACTTTGCTTTTTGGACCAACTCCAAATTTTGAATCGTTTTTAAATTAATAAAAGAGGGGTAAAAACCAGGGTTTGGAAATCAGGGTTTTTCAAAAGGGATTTGAAATCTGTTTTTGATTTTGGTTTTTGAACACACAACAAAGCTTCAAGACACTAAACTGCACAAGAATTACACAAAGCTAGGCACAGAGGTGAAATTACCATTTTGCCCTTATAGGAAGATTTGGGCTTTTAGGTTTTTAGAAAAAGGAATCACTACACACAAAATACCTTTAGGAAAGGTAAAGGTAAGCAATCATAAGACAAACATTAATGCATGACAAGAATGATTATGACTTAAGATGATGACATGTCAGGTTAATTACAAATTAATCACCAGAAGGTGTACAGCCTTCCCCTCTAAAGAAATCTCGCCCGAGATTCTGCGTCTCAAGAAGGACAAGGGTAAAACCTTATATCTACAGAGTATCGAGAATGTCGGGATAGCTCTTCGCTAAGAAGTCTTCGGATTCCCAAGTGGCTTCTTCTTCAGAGTGTTTGTTCCACTGGACCTTGTACCATCTTGTGGTAGTCCTCCGGGTAACACTGTCCTTGTAATCCAACACACGAACTGGATATTCAGAGTATGACAGATCGGGTTCTAATTCAACACCTTCAACTTCCACCACGTGTTCGGGGTACTCGGAGACACTTCTTGAGTTGGGAGACGTGAAACACATTATGGACGGCGGAAAGATGATCGGGCATCTTAGTTTGTAAGCTACCTTGCCACAGCGTTCCAAAATTTCAAAGGGGCCAATATAGCGTGGTGCTAACTTCCCTTGACTCCAAAACGAGTAACTCCTTTGGGGGTGAGACTTCAGGTACGCATAATCCCGATCTGGAACTTCAGAGGTCGACGTCTCTTGTCAGCATAGCTCTTCTGTCGAGACTCGCAATCTTCATATTCTCTTGTATTTGCTTGACTTTTTCTTCCATATTTTTACTAGGTCAACTCCAAAGAATTCCCTTTCTCCAGGTTCCGACCAACTGAGAGGTGTACGACAACGGCGACCGTATAGTGCTTCAAAGGGTGCCATTTTGATGCTTTCTTGATAACTGTTATTATACGAGAATTCTGCCAAGGGCAAACAGTTATCCCAAGTATCTGCAAAGGTGAGCACGCAGGCTCTCAACATATCCTCTAACACTTGGTTGACTCGCTCAGTTTGTCCATCCGTTTGTGGATGATATGTTGTGCTATGCAGTAGCTTGGTTCCAAGTGAGGTATGGAACGCTTTCCAGAACTTTGCGACAAACTGAGTACCCCACGATCAGAGACAATGGTCTTGGGTATGCCATGGAGTTTTACTATGTTGTTCTTGTACAAAGTGGCATAAGTGGGGACGGTGTAGCTGGTTTTGACTGGCAGGAAGTGAGCTTGCTTAGTGAGGCGATCCACGATCACCCAAATGGAATCAAAACCTCTTTGTGTCCTGGGTAGCCCTTGATAAAATCCATACTGATATCGTCCCATTTCCAAGCAGGTACAGGTAAAGGTTGCAATTCTCCTCCGGGCTTCATGTGCACAGCTTTGACTTTCTGACAAGTATCACAGTGAGCGACATATCGGGCGATCTCAATCTTCATCTTTGTCCACCAGAATCTCTGCCTCAAGTCTTGGTACATCTTGTTGCTGCCGGGGTGGATGGAGAATATAGTCAAATGTGCTTCATCAAGGATTAACTGTCTCAGCTCAGGCACTTTGGGAACTACCAGTCGGTTCTTGAACCAAACCACTCCTGCATCATCAATCCTGAAACAATCCCCGCTTTTCCGGCTCGGACCCTTTCGATGATTGCTTGATTCCAGGGTTATCTTTCTGTGCAGTGATGATCTGTTCCCTGATAGGGGTTTCTATCCTGATATTATTCAGAGTTCCTTGTGGAACCATTTCCATACCCAGCTTCTCTAGTTCATAACACAGGAAAGAATCATAGGGTTTCATTACCAGACAGCTGCAATATGACTTGCGACTGAGCGCATCGGCGACCACATTCGCCTTACCCGGATGGTAATGTACTTCGAGATCATAGTCCTTAATTAATTCAAGCCATCTTCTCTGTCTCATATTCAGTTCTTCTTGAGTGAAGATATACTTCAGGCTTTGTGATCTGTGTACACATTGCAGGCACTACCCAACAAATAATGACGCCAGATCTTTAGGGCATGCACCACTGCTGCTAACTCAAGATCATGGTTGGATAATTCTCTTCATGTCGCTTAAGCTGCCGTGAGGCATAAGCGATCACTCGTCCTTCTTGCATCAAAACACAGCCCAAACCAGTACCAGATGCATCACAGTAGACATCAAAGGTTTTTCGATGTTCGGCTGGGCTAGCACTGGTGACGTGGTTAACAGTTTCTTCAATGTCTGAAAGGCTTGTTCACAAGCTGGTGACCAGACAAACTTCACAGAATTCTTTACTAACTCGGTGATAGGCTGGCGATTCTGGAGAAATCCAGGATGAAACGGCGATAATATCCAGCCATTCCCATGAAGCTGCGCGACTTCGTGAACAGTGGTAGGTGGCTTCCAATCCAGAATGTCTGCCACTTTTCTGGATCAACTGACACACCTTCAGCGGATAGAACATGACCAAGGAATTGTATCTGATCTAACCAGAACTCACATTTACTGAACTTGGCATAAAGCTGATGATCTCTGAGGCGGGTTAGAACGATACGAAGGTGTTCGGCATGCTCTTCAGGGTCTTTGAGTAGACAAGGATGTCGTCAATGAACACGACCACAAATTTATCAAGCTCCAGCATGAATACAGAGTTCATGAGGTACATGAAGTGGGCAGGGGCGTTGGTCAAACCGAAGGACATGACCAGTACTCATATAGGCCGTATCTGTGTGAAAGCGGTTTTAGGAATGTCTTCGGGACGTATTTTTATTTGGTGGTAGCCAGATCTGAGGTCAATTTTGGAGAATATTCTGGCTCCAGCTAGTTGGTCAAAAAGAAGGTCAATACGAGGCAAGGGATATTTATTTTTGATGGTGACTTCATTGAGTGGGCGATAATCACGCATAACCTGAGACTTTGTCTTTCTTCTTTACAAAGATTGCAGGACAGCCCCAAGGAGACGAACTTGGGCGAATGAAGCCCTTATCCAGCAAGTCTTGTAACTGGATTTTTAGCTCTGCCAACTCTCTGGGGGCATTCGATAAGCTCTGCGGGATAAAGGAGCAGTCCCAGGCTTTAGCTCTATGGCAAACTCAACATCACGGTCAGGAGGCAGACCAGGTAAGTCCTCTGGAAAACATCAGGGAATTCACAGACCACGGGATGTCTCTGGTTTCCAGAACATAGGTGGTATTCAAAAGTGTGGCTGCTGGTTTTGGAGGCATTGGGAGTTGGAGAAGGAGTTTGGAGGTACTGTTAGGAATGTCCACTCTCACAACCCTATTCAGGATGTCAATCATAGCCTTATACTGGCACATCCAATTCATGCCTAGAATGACATCTATCTCCTGATCACATAGCACTATCATGGTGGTAGGAAATATGTGTTCCCCCAACATCACCGGTATATTGCAAACCACCTCCTTAGTACTTATACGCCCTCCAGGCGAAAATATAAGAAACTTTCTTTCAACTCCCAATTGATATCCCATGCTTAGAGACAAATGTACGACTGATGAAGGAATGCGATGCACCAGAATCAAACAACACGACTGCGGGATGATTGGCAACGGGAAAC
Source organism: Coix lacryma-jobi var. lacryma-jobi (assembly GCA_009763385.1). Classification (NCBI taxonomy): domain Eukaryota; kingdom Viridiplantae; phylum Streptophyta; class Magnoliopsida; order Poales; family Poaceae; genus Coix; species Coix lacryma-jobi. Next base: position 51,155,354 of record CM019828.1, read on the forward strand.
CTACCGATCATGACGGGCTCTCCTTCTGGGATGTCGCCGACAGTGGTGTAGTAGACTTGCCCGTGCTTCTTGACAACTTTGCCTTTCTGAACATGTTGCTGCTGGACATGGTGCTGCTGCTGCTGAGATCCTCCAGGACCCTTCTGAGCATTCTGAGCATATCTCTTGGGCTTTGGGCACTCACGAGACCAGTGACCGACTTGGCCGCAGTTGTAGCAGGGATGGTTGTAGGCGGTTTGTTGGGTGGTGATACGAACACCTGGGGCGTTCGGCTGCGTGGCACTTTGCTGGTTGGCGTTGTGGGTGGTGGCCGCAGTACGGACGACCACTTGCTGGTGGGGGGGGTGGGCGATTTTGGTGGTGGCTAGGGTGATAAATGACCCTCTGGCGCTTGTGACTGCCAGAGAAACTGTTGGATCCTGCTTTCTTCTTCTTCTTTTCCTCTTGGTACTGGCGATTGCTCTCCTCAAAAGCAACAGCCCAGTCAACGGCATCATGATACGAGCCGGTCAGGTTATTGGACATTTCTATACTTCTGCGAATCTTGGGGTGCAGTCCCCTAAGGAAACAGTCCCTCTTCTTTCGTCCGTGTTGACGTATTCCGAGGCATACTGGCTAAGGTGGTTAAACTGACCCACATACTGCATCACTGTGGAGTCTTTCTGCTGCAGTGCCAGAAACTGATCAAGCTTCATCTTCATCAATCCGGAAGGGATATGATGTGCACGGAAAGCGATGCGGAACTCTTCCAGGTCAACTGATGACCTTCTGGCTGGGCAGCCAACAGGTTGGCATACCAAGCGCTTGCTGGACCACGAAGCTGCTGAGAAGCGAACCGGGGCTTCTGGGTGTCGGTGCAGTGAAGAAGACCAAACTTCTGCTCCATGGTGCGGAGCCAATCATCAGCTTCAAGGGGTTCATCAGCCTTGGTAAAGACTGGTGGACGGGTTTCGGTGAAATCCACATATGTGGTCTCGTTGTTGATGTTATGGCGACCACGGTGGCCATTGTTCTGCTGCCCCCTGTTTTGAGCCATCAGGTTAGCAGCGGCTGCCAAGGCTGCGATGGCATCTGCTAGCGTAGCAGGTACAGGTGGAGGGTTTGGAAGGTCGCCCTCCCAAGAACTTCTAGCTCCAGTGCGAGTGTTCACAGGCATCTGTTAAGCAACTTGGAACTTAGCATCCATTGATAAGGTTCTGAAAACAACTGACTGAAAAGCTTCACTGATACAAAGGTATTTGACCGATAAAGATGACTTGACAGATAACAACAGATAGATAAGGGGAAAAGGTACGAAAAGAAAGATACAGACCCAACTTAGCAAAAGACAGACTAGCGCTCCCAACCTAGACTAAGGGTTTAGGTAAGCAGGTGGTACAGACACACACGGATCTCCCTCCTCTATCAGCGAGTCTAGTCCTCATCGATGATGATCATGTCGTCGTCGTCATCTTCTTCCTCGAGGATGAGCTCAGGCTCAACCTCCTCGTCTTCAGCGTGGATGTCTTCGGCAGGTTCAATCTCCTCGTTCATGCCTGGCTCTTGCTCTACGTCCGGCTCTTCCACTACTCCGTCCTCAGGGTCCTCGACAACCGGGGGAACCACGGGGTGGAGTTGGTTGTACAGCTGGTGTACCTCCTCATGAAGCATATCATTGAACTGTTCAACTGAGTTGTGTATTGCCGCAGTCTGTGGAGCTCGGCTCTGGTGACGTCCTCGCGAACCCAAGTGGCATCGCGCTGCTGGATGGCGCGAATCACGTTCCGGTTGGCCTGCTCCAGGGAAGCTCGTGCCTCATAGAACTCCAGACGTGAGTGGTAGAAGTCATGCTCCAAGTTCTTCAGCTCAGCCTTCAGGTTCTTGATCTCCTCCTTTAGGTGCTTGCGGGTGCGACGGGGAAAGCGACGACCGATGGAAGCTTCGCCAGTCTCCTCTCCAATGCGTGGTGCCAGCTGGTGGCGTGGCACACCATTCGGTCCAGTCGACTTGCGAGCAGTCAGCTTGATGCGAGCCATGTCTGGATAGGATAAGATGGATGAGGAGTGAAAGGCTAGCAAGAAAAGGTAAAGACATACTAACCCAACGAACTTAGAGAGGAAGTTATTATGTTACTTAAGTGAATATGACATGATGCATGAATCATTCCTACGGAACAAGGCAATGCAATAAATACATAAGACAATATAGGGCTTAAAACTTGTTGCCTCGCTAACTAGTGTTGCCAATTAGAGACAAGATGAGAAAAGCAGTTTGGACCCAAAATAGTCAAGTTTAATTTGTTGGACTCAAAAGATCTTTTGAAGTTTTCGCAAAAACACTGCAACGTTAAAGTGAGATGCTTTGATACCACTCTGTAACGTAACGGCCCTAATCCCATGGCCCACCGGTCCCTGTCATCCACTGACAGCCGAACTGATGTTCCGTGTGATTAAGACTGTTCGTCACCGGGCTGCATCAGCGCCCATTGTCCGCAGGATCATCTCACAATTCGGTTACAGCACTGGATACTTTTACAAATAACATCGGAATACAAGCGAAAGACTTAATAACATTAGTTTTACAAACCGAGGTTTCCAAATAAGATTAAAGGTGCAGTTATTACAAACCATGTTCGGATAATAAAAATAGGCAACGTAGCGGAGTACAACAAAATAAAGATACTTGCAATCACCCAGCCCGAGGGTGCACAACTATCTTCGGCCTCATCGGCCTCTTCCTGGACGATGGTCATGCAGCAGGGCGCAAGACACATCGGGGACTCAGTCATACCTGCAACAGGGTAACAAACCCTGAGTACTGGGGTACTCAACAAGACTTACCCGACTAAAGAAAAGGGGAGAAGACTCAGGAATGAGAGGCTTAGGGTAGTCAAGGTAAGGCTTAAGCAATATCAAGTATTTTGCAGAAAAGCGTTTTGCAAACCTTGTTCTATTTTTGGAAAGATTCAAGTATTCCTCAATTCTTCATTGTTCATGATTCATTTTACTTTTCAAAACATACCTAGTTGAGAACCACTCTCCGTTGACAGTCAGTGACCAAGTCTCCATAACCGAGGAGCAACGTTAATCCGGATAAATAATACTCAGCTGAGGATCCCTATCCACACTGCATATGTAGCACCCAAGCTTGCATATGCCAACTCGTCTACCACGATTCCTCCAAGATTGGGCCCGGTCCTACGCCACCTGGAAGTACAGTACACCACTCCTATCCAGGTACGACGACCACGTGGGTACATGCTACTTCCGCCATCTCTCCACTCCCAGTGCGCGGTTGTCGGTCCAATAAAGGATTCCTCGGAGCCAGAGCTTTCCGAAGTATGTGAATAGTTGCAAGTCTTGACCAGCAGGCCCCCATACGGATGGTCCCTAAATTTTTCCGCCAGCAACAAGCACCTCGGGACTCTAACCCAAGAATACAGGTTCTGTCGGTTTTTCAACCCTGTCCCGGCCGGTGTCAACTGTTGAGTCCCGGACTACAACATGACGGCACCGTACGCTCGGACAACCTTTCCTCGCTGTTGACTAGGTACGGACCAGATACTTAGCCAACAGTCGGGGAGTAAAGCCAAATTCCCATAAAAATTCTTTAAGTGATCACACTTTTGAAATTGACATTTTTATTGCAAATCTATTGTACAGCATCACTAAGTATTTTGCAAATTGTTTTTAAACAGGGCAGGTGGATCTTCTGGTGGAGGTAAACAATGCAGGTAATAGGTCATCACACAACTCCTATAACCTAATGCAGTAGTTTTAACTCAAAAGCATTTAAGTAAACTTTTGTGAAAACACAGGAAGGGTTAAGATGCACCGGGGCTTGCCTTGAAGAGCAAAGAGGACAGGCTCGGGGTCGGCAGTGTAGGTGTCGGAGCTCGGGGTCGCCTCGGGAGTAGGTTCGTCAGCGGCTGACTCGGCTTTGATGCCTTCTCCTTCGGTCACTATAAGGATGCAATGATGTATGCTTATGAGGATGCTGACATGAACAATACAGCACATGACAAAACCACTGATTCTAGAGTACAACTTTCTATCGTGTAAGTAATTTCTAGAATGGACATAAAGTTACTTATCTCTACCCTTAAGCAAGATTAATCGAACTTATTAAACATCTTTTACCTGACCTAAACACAAGTCATTGCATGGCATCACAAATATCATAGACCAGTTGGGTGGGGGTCTATGAACAGCAAACAATCCCAAAGTCACATCACAGGGCATACAACATGAACCCTAAGTGTTTTTCTATTTTTCCTAATTATTTAAAAAAAGTCATTTTATACAGTTGCTCCAAAAGGCCTCAAAATTCTACCAGAGACTAAGCATGACATAACTAGCACATAAAATTTATCTCATAAATTTTGGAACTACACATGATTTTCAAAAAATCTAAAACCATCCATTTCTTAATTAAAAGAAGGATTTTTCATTTTCTAATTTTTGCAGAAAGGTAGAGTTTCTCATTTTTTCTAAAATTCTACACAGTGCAAGGAGCATACCATATTTTTCTCAAGATTTATGGAACAACAGATTAATTCTCACAAAAAAAGAAAATAGAACACTATTCACATTTTTCAGAAAAAAGAAAAGAGCACTGTGCTCCTTGTTCGCAGGGCTCGGGCGAAACGGAAAACGATCGCTTCGTCCGAGGCCTGGCTAGGAGGCTCGGGCGAGACGGAAAACGATCGCTTCGTCCGAGGCCTGGCTAGGAGGCTCAGGCGAGACGGAAAACGATCGCTTCGTCCGAGGCCTGGCTAGGAGGCTCGGGCGAAACGGTGAACGGGTGTTTGCTTCGAGGCTCGAGACCTGGCTCGAGGCTCGGGCGAAACGGTGAGTGCGTGTCCGCTCGAGGCCTGGCTCGAGCGAGACGGTGAGTGTGCGTTCGCTCGAGGCCTGGCTCGAGCGAAGCGGTGATTGAGTTTCGCTCGAGGCCTGGCTCGAGCTTGTGCTGGGAAAGCAGAGACCAGGGGGGCTTCGAGTACTCACCACGGGTCGGGGGCGAGGGTCGGCGAGGTGGAACAAGGGTCGAAGGAGGAAACTCGACGGTGGCGGCGCCTCGGCGGAACTTCTCGGCGACGAGCGGCGTTCCGGCGGCTCTGTCCACCAAGAGGGTTACCGATGTGCGGATAGGAGCGCAAGGAGGCAAGGAAGATGAGCAGGGTCGGGAAAGAAAATCACGGCCGGGGAGTAAATATTTCTCAATCCCGTGCTTACCGGTGTTTCGCCGGAGTTTGGGAAGATGGGGTTACGCCGGCGATTGGAGGCGGCGGAGGTAAAATTGAGGAGGGGAAAAGCTTCGCGAGGACACGGCGGAGCTTCTGAGCTAGGTGGTTGGATGGCGGAGGCTCTGGACTGGCCTGGCGACGGTGGCGGAGGTGGGTGAGAACTCCGGCTGCCGGCGGTGGTTTTTATAGGCGTGCTCGGGGGCGGATAAGTGTCGCGTGCAGGCGATAAGCTTGGCCGAAGCGTGCGCAATCGATTGCACGCTGGCGGAAGGACGGGCGTGCGCGCAGGGCCGGGCGTAAGCTCGCCGGCGTTGAACACGCGGCGGCGGCTTGCTGGGCACTGTGGGGGACGGGAGAGGAGGTCAGCGCTTTGCGCGTGCGGGGGCGGAATGATCACGCGGCCGCAGGCGGCAGGTCGGGAGCAGGCGAGCGGCAGCCCAACGCGTGGCGCGCGCAGCTCGGGCGGGGGTGGCCAGGGCCGGGCCCCCTAGCTCTAGGTTGAAGATGAACAGGAGTAGGGTCTAGGGTTTGACTTAAACTGATTTCTGTATTTTGCAAATTACTCCCAAAATTTGAACTGAGCAGCAAAAACTCAAAACACCAAAGTTGTGCAGAAAAAAGAGATTTAAAACTTTGTCCATATGAACATTTTCAAAATCCAAATAGTTTTTGAATCACATTTGAAATTTGAAAAGGGGACACTTTTGGGATTTTAATAAATTCCAAATTACTTTTGATTTTATATCAAAGTTGAAATCTGTAAACATGCAAGTTGTTTCTTTTGTCAAAACCTATAACTTTGCTATTATACACTTTTTCTGAAACTCATTAGTTTTGCAATAATTTTGAAAACTAAAAAGGGGACAAAACTGGGGTTTGAATGAATTTGAAATTACTTCAAACTTTGTACGGAAACTTGAAAATTTGTAAATACCAAAGTTGTTTCTCTTGATCAGATCTACAACTTTGCTTTTTGGACCAACTCCAAATTTTGAATCTTTTTTAAATTAATAAAAGAGGGGTAAAAACCAGGGTTTTTCAAAAGGGATTTGAAATCTGTTTTTGATTTTGGTTTTTGAACACACAACAAAGCTTCAAGACACTAAACTGCACAAGAATTACACAAAGCTAGGCACAGAGGTGAAATTACCATTTTGCCCTTATAGGAAGATTTGGGCTTTTAGGTTTTTAGAAAAAGGAATCACTACACACAAAATACCTTTAGGAAAGGTAAAGGTAAGCAATCATAAGACAAACATTAATGCATGACAAGAATGATTATGACTTAAGATGATGACATGTCAGGTTAATTACAAATTAATCACCAGAGGTGTTACACAAGCTTCTCATCGGCTCATCGCTATTTTGCCAATCTTGGTTGTTACATGTTGTGCGTTCGAGATATTCGATTAAACCGTGATCTGATTTAAGAGCGGATAGATTTGATCTAACATGTCTATTACGGCTGTATTTCTGAACCCCACTGATATATATGATAGATTAAGTCTGTTTATCTTAGATTAAATCATGTTTTTGTCGGGTAGATCGTGTTCGTGCCTCATGGACCCTGTATCGGCTGAAATAGCCGATCCAGTTATGGTTTATTCATAATGTGATCTTTTAAGTGGCTTGGAATTGACGTATCTGCTCTTTGCACGAGACGTGATCTAGTTTGGCCATCATCAAGGCTGTATGGAGACACCCCACTGTTGATGTCTAAGTTATTTTATCGATCTATTTGTTATTATGGTTGTATGGAGACACCCCACTGTTAATGAATAGAATTGCTTGTGCAATTAGTCGATACTTTTCATGTCATCTAGACGTGCACATAGATCTTTTCTGTTACATCTTTTAAGCTCATCGTTGTTCGTTTATTATAAACATTCATCTCACATATATCATAGTTGTTATGCTTCATATCTTTTTTCATCACTTTACATGCAATCTCATGGGAGTTGACTTTGTAGTCAATATCCTAAAGACAAATGGCTATATTAGAGCCGTATAATTTGGAACTGTCTGGCACCAAACCATCAGGTTCCACGATTTAACGATCTTTTTCTCCTCCTTGTCAATTACAGGTCAAATTGACTAGCACGCCCGAAGTCGATTTCGCTGAGAATCGGCACCACCGCTTGCTGAAGGTCTAGGAGGTCAGTACTTGCTCCGTACCCCTCTGAGGACCGAGCACCCGAGTGTGTTGGCGCATCCTGACTGAGATTTTGCATCAACACATTCTTTTGGCACGCTCGGTGGGACACAATCATCTGAATCATGACGTTTGACAATGAAGAAGTACTGCACATGAAAATGGAGGACCTCCCGGAAGAGACTCAGCGCTTAGTAGAAGAAACTATCGATCAATACTGACACTTATGCTTACTGAGTTTTAGCAAGACCAGAGATAAGAAAATCACTCAAAAAACTCACCTTCCAAGGGTGGTTTTTGATGGACACATTGATCCAATGGTCTAGGTCCAACATAATCCCATGCAGGAAGTGATCAGCAGGCTATTCCTGCCACCTTGACGAAACACAACGAGGTTTTTCTCAACAGCCTCACAAATGCCATTAAAGAGGTTTTTAACATGGGTGGTGACAGAAGAGGTCCAACATATAATATTGGAAACAATCAAGGAGCTGGAACTTCTACTGGACCTCAGATCAATGGCCCAAATGGCAACGGAAACCAAATGATGATCAACCCTAGGGGCATGACACCGCAGCCAGTTCAACAGCCGATTATTTGTAATAACATGTACTCATCGGCTACAAAAATAGCTCCTCACGCAAGGCGCATCACAAGAGACTTCAATACACCGCCATATCAAGGGAATGTAGCATCTGGTGATATCCCTCAGGGGTACCATTATGTCAATGACTTCTATACTTTGGATGCTCAAGAAAACCCAGGGTATAATGGCAACACCTTCGGGGGCAGAACATCGGCTATTAGAAGCCGGTGAGTCAGATTGACCAGTTGATGAATCGGGTAACTGACCTGGTTCAGAAGCAATTTGGCTTAACGCCAAAATCTACAGTGACTGGTTACAAAAAGCCGTATCCAGAATGGTTAGATCAGGTTGTTCTTCCTCCAAGGTATAGAATTCCTGATTTTACCAAGTTCACAAGAACTGGTTCAGTGTCAACCATGGAGCATATAACCTAGTTCCTAATCCATCTCGGAGAGATCGGTGATGAGAAAGCACTCAAAGTCAGAATGTTCCCTCTCTCTCTATCTGGTTCGGCTTTCTCATGGTTTTCATCTTTGCCACTCAATTCCATTCAGAGCTAGGATGACTTGGAAGATAAATTCCATAAGTATTTCAGCTTCGGAGTGTTGGAAAAAGGCTTAGTGGACTTAATCGATACAAGACAAACGAATAATGAGTCTGGATGCCAGTACCTCCAAAGATTCAGAGAGATGAAAAATCAATGCTATTCCTTGACATTGCCAGATTCAGAAGTGGTTAGCATTGCAATTAGAGGGTCGATATCTGCTATCAGAGAGAAAATCGGCTTCGGTTGTAACAATATGGCCGATTTAGCTAAAAAGGTGGCAAGTATTGATGCCCAAAATCGATAAAATCAAGTCTTTAAACCTAAGAAAGCCTACAATGCAGAGAGTCATTTCTTCCTGGAAGATGAAAATGATAATTCAGAAGATGAAAGTGATGAAGAAGTGGCTGCTATAGACTGGGTTTGGAGAAATAATGAATACATGCCTTGGGCAAAGGTTAAGAGTACCAAGAAAGATGTAAAATATAGCTTCGATATCACAAAGGCCGATAAGATATTTGACTACTTGCTGAAAAAGGGTCAGATCAAGTTGACTGTGAATCATACCATCCCATCGACCAAGGAGCTTAAAAATAAAAGGTACTGCAAGTTTCATAATTCTGGTACCCATACTACTAATGATTGCCGAGTTTTCAGAGATATGATACAGAAGGCAATCATTAAAGGGAGAATAGGTCCAGAAAAGGCCAAAGGCATGGGCATCAATGGCCATCCTTTCGCACAGAACATGGTAGCCTCAGCACCTCGGAGTGAAATCAAGGTGTTGACTTCTGATAAAGCCAAGGCAGACGGGACAGTTGATCCAAAGAAGCAATTAACAGCCAGGGAGTATCAGGAGATGAAAGGGAAGAAAAACAATGATCAACATGATCAACCTGAGACTTCAAGGGCTGGTGAAAGAAGAAGGCGTCCAACTGTCAGGATCTTACTAAACAAGTGGCAACGTTAGTAGGAAAGGAGCCAAATGTAAAGGGAAAGAGATGAACAAGAATATCAAGAGTGGCTCGAAGAAGAAGAGTATAGGAGGTCTCGGGAAGAAGGAAGACGCATCAGAGATGAAGAGAAGAATCATTGGGACTGTCCCTTCTTCAGACATTGTTGGAACGAGGGCTTGAAACTTCCTACTCTTCGTAATTGCGCAGAGTGCAGTGATCAGTACCGAGAGTATAGGCAGTCAAGAGACAACCGCCGATCTGTACATGAAAGATTAAGATTTGGAAATACAGATCGGCGCATAAAAAATGAAAATGTTCATAATTGGCTTCGAGCAAGATTAGCTTATCATGATCATCCATGGCAGGAGGGACAATGGTGTCCTGGTGGTTTAACTAAAAGCCAGAAGCAACGGGTTCAAAGGTTGAGAAATGATGAAATCCAGAAGAAGAAACCTAAAGTCTGGCAAGTGAAGCAAATAGCCGATAAGGGTGAAACATCAACTAACATCGCAGCTCTGTTCATGCTACCTGCTGAGTTTAGATCTTCTGATTATGAAGAAGGGTCTGATAATGAAGAAGCGATTGCTCAGTGGATCTATCAAGCAGAAGAGGCTACATTTCAAAAGCCTGAGAAGCATTCTCATTTGAAGGCTTTGTACTTAAAAGGGTTTGTCGATGGAAGGCCTCTAAACAAAATGCTGGTTGATGGAGGGGCAGCAGTTAATTTGATGCCATATGCCACTTTCAGAAAGCTTGGTAAAACCGCAGAAGACTTAACTAAGACCGATATGAGGTTGACCGATTTTGCTGGCAACGTATCGGTCACTAAAGGTGCTTTATGTGTTGAGTTAACGGTTGGCAGCAAAAGTATGCCGACTACATTCTTTGTAGTCAATGCAAAAGGATCCTACAGTGTACTTCTTGGAAGGGATTGGATTCACACCAACTGTTGCACCCCATCCACCATGCATCAGAATGTGATTCAATGGATCGGTGACACTGTGGAAGTGGTCACGGCCAATTCGACTGTTAGCGTTGCTTATTCAAACCCTGATGCTTGGAATTTTGACAACATGGAGTGCTTCTTCGGAAAGGGTTCTCGAAGAAGACTTTCTCAAAACAACTGACGAAAGTTAACAGCCGATCTAAGTAGTTGTAACACCTCTGGTGTTTAATCTGTAATTAACCTAACATGTCATCATCATTAGTCATAATCATTCTTGTCATGCATTAATGTTTGTCTAGTGGTTGCTTGCCTTTACCTTTTCCTAAAAGGTATTTTGTGTGTAGTGAACCCTTTTTCTAAAAACCCTAAAAGCCCAAATCTTCTTATAAGGGCAAAATGGTAATTTCAACTCTGTGCCTAGTCTTGTGTATTTCTTGTTCAGATTAGTGTCTTGAAGCTTTGTTATGTTGTTCAAAACCCAAAATCGAAAACAGATTTCAAATCCCTTTGAAAAACCCTAAATTCCAAACCCTGGCTTTTACCCCTCTTTTAATAATTTAAAAACTATTCAAAATTTGGACTTGGTCCAAAAAGCAAAGTTGTAGATCTTGTCAAGAGGAACAACTTTGGTGTTTACAAATTTTCAACTTTTAGTATAAAATCAAAAGTAATTATGAATTTATTAAAATCCCAAAAGTGTCCCCTTTTCAAATTTCAAATGTGATTCAAAAAATTTTTGAATTTTGAAAATGTTCATATTGACAAAGTTGTAGATCTCCTTTTTCTGCACAACTTTGGTATTTTGAGTTTTTGCTGCTCAGTTCGAAATTTGGAAGTACTTTGCAAAATACAGAAATCAATTCAGAAAGTCAACACCTAGACCTAGCCCTGTTCATCTCCTACCTAGGGTCAGAGCAGGGAGGGGGCCCGGCCATGGCCGCTCGCCGGAGCTGCGTGCGCCACACGCCTGCCAGCCGCACGCCCGCCCCCGACTTGTCGCCTGTGACCGCGCCATCATTCTGCCCCTGCACGCGCAAGCGCTGACCTCCGCCCCCGTCCCCCACTGTTCCCCGACGTCGCAGCCGCGTGGCCGTCGCCGGCAAGCACGACGCCCGGGTCCCAAACTGAATTTCGTCCTTCTTCATCATGAGATCGCAAGCACGCGCCGCGGGCAACCTCATCCGCACCTCCGCGCGCCCCCTAACGGCCCCTGGCCGCGGCTATAAAAGGCCCGCCTGTGGCCGAAGCTCCGCACTCACCCCTCCACCGTGGCCAGCTCACTCCAGAGTCTCCCCCGCTCAACCAACTAGCCCAGCAGCTCCGCCTTGAGCCCGTGCAGCTTCCCCACCCCTCAATTCCATAGCTACCGCCTCCCACCGCCGAGTGCGAGCCCTTCTTCCTCAGCGCCGGTGAGAAGCCGTCTGACTCGGGTCGACGAAATTCGCCGCCGTCGCTCCACCTCTCTTCCCTCCGACCTCTGATATTCCTTCCTTGTCTTCTTGCGCCCCTAACCGGCTACTGGTGACCGTGCCTGGTGTACAGAGTCGCCGGATCGCCGGAGTGCCGCCGCGGTCGTCTCCTTCCTCGACCCGCACCCTCGACCGTATCGAGCCCCAAGCCTCGGGCGAATCGCACTACCCTCGAGCACGTTCCCGAGCCACACCCTCGAGCACATCCTCGAACCCCGCCCCTCGAAGCAGCCGAGACTAGCCTCAGCCTCGGGCGAATTGCAGCTACCCTCGGGCTGTAAGCCTCGAGTGAGCCGAGGCCACCCTCGAGAGGCTAGCGGCAAGAGAACCCCGCCGAAGCCTCGCCGTCGAGCCCTCTTTTCCATCCGCCTCGTCGAGCCTTGCCTCTGACTCTCGGTGAGCCTAGCCTCTGTTTTCTCAGCCGAGCCTCGAGCCTCGACGTCGAGCCCGCTCCGACTCGAGCTTAGTGCTCTTTTCCTTTTCAAAAATATGAATAGTCTTGTTATTTCATCTTTTTGTATGATTTTCTGTGTTGCTCCAAAAATTCTGAAAATTTTACAGTTAACTCTTTATACCTTGTAGTATTTTAGAAAAATATGAAACTTGGACTTTGTGCAAAAATTTGAAAATGAAAAATCTCCCTTTTAATTAAGAAATGAATGGTTTTAGATTTTTAGACAAACATGTGTAGCTCCAAAAATCATGAGATAAATTTTTATGTGCTAGTTATGTCATGCTTAGTCTCTGGTAGATTTTTGAGACCTTTTGGAGTAACTGCATAAAATGACCTTTTTAAATAATTAAGAAAAACAGAAAAGGTGATTAAGGTTCATGTTGTATGCCCTGTGTTGCATTGTTCATGCTAGCATACTCATGAGCATGCATCATTGCATTCGTATAGTCACCGAAGAAGGCGTCAAGATCGAGGCAGCCGCTGACGAACCTGTCCCTGAGGCTACCCCGAGCTCCGACAACTGCCCTGCCGCCCTCGAGCCTGCCCTCTTTGCTCTTCAAGGCAAGCTCCGGTGCATTTAACCCCTTTCCTTGAATTTATAAAATAATTTCCGTAAATGCTTTTGAGTTAAATTATTGCATTAGGTTTATAGGAGTTGTGTGCTATCCTAATTAATGCACTATCCACCTTGACCACTGATACACCCGATACCTGCTTTTCAAAAGTATTTGAAAAATGCTTAGCAATGCTTATTGAATTAGACTTTGCAATAAAATGTCATTTTCAAAAGTGTGATCACTGAAAGAATCTTTATGGGAATTTGGCTTTACTTCCTGTTCGATGACTGCTTGCCTAGCTAGCATGTGGTCATTGTTGAGAAGAGGTTGTCCGCGCGTACGGTGCCGTCATGTTGTAGTCCGGGACTCAACAGTTGACACCGACCGGGATAGGGTTGAAAAACCGACAGGACCTGTGATTTTGGGTTAGAGTCCCGAGGTGCTTGTCGCTGGCGGAAAAATGTAGGGACCATCCGTATGGGGGCCTGCTAGTCAAGACTTGTAACCATTCACATACTACGGAAAGCTCTGGCTCCGAGAAATCCATTATTGGGACCGACAACCGCGCACTGGGAGTGGAGAGATGGCGGAAGTAGCATGTACCCACGTGGTCATCGTACCTGGATAGGAGTGGTGTACTGTACTTCCGGGTGGCGTAGGACCGGGTCCAATCTTGGAGGAATCGTGGAAGACGAGTTGGCATATGCAAGCTTGGGTGCTACATATGCAGTGTGGATAGGGATCCTCAGCTGAGTATTATTTATCCGGATTAACGATGCTCCTCGGTTATGGAGACTTGGTCCACTGACTGTCAACGGAGAGTGGTTCTCAACTAGGAATGTTTTGAAATGTAAAATGAATCATGAACGATGAAGAATTGAGGAATACTGAATCTTTCCAAAATAAAAAAAAGGTTTACAAAAATGCTTTTCTGCAAAATACTTGATCTTGCTTAAACCTTACCTTGACTACCCTAAGCCTCTCATTCCTGAGTCTTCTCCCTTTTTCTTAGTCGGGTAAGTCTTGTTGAGTACCCCAGTACTCAGGGTTTGTTACCCATGCTGCAGGTATGACAGAGTCCCCGATGTGTCTTGCACCCTGCTGCGTGACCATCGTCCAGGAAGAGGCCGATGAGGCCGAAGAATAGTTGTACACCCTCGGGCTGGGTGATTATAAGTATCTTTGTTGTTCTCCACTATGTTGCCTATGTCTATTTCTATTATCAGAACTTGGTTTGTAATAACTGCACCTTAATTTCTATTTGGAACCCTGCTTTGTAAAACTAATGTTATTTAAGTCTTCCGCTCTTTATTCCGATGTTATTTGTAAAAGTATGAAATGTTGTAACCGAATTGTGAGATGATCCTGCGGACATTGGGCACTGATGTAGCCCGGTGGCGAACAGGTCTTAATCACATGGAACATGGGTTCGGCTGTCAGAGGTTGATAGGGACACGTGGACCATGAGATTAGGGCCGTTCCGTCTCAGTAGTCGGCTTCGAAAAAATGTACAGATTACTTGTTAGCGATAATTCGCATTGGCGCCAAAGAGCTAAGGCCGGTGTTGGGTCAGTCAAGATTACTTCTTTGATAGTTGGAACAAAAGATCAATTTGTTGGATTTTATAGCCGATACTAATGTATCGCCTTTAGAACAAAATAGTTGATATATATGTATCGTCTTTTGATTTTAATTGATAGCCGATACCGAGGAAGTATCGCCTTTAGAGAATTCATCAAAAGAAAAATTTGGAGAAATTCAAACAATGCAATGCAAGGAATGTTAGGCAAACGATATTTAACACAATTATTGGAGCCTGACGATGCAGGGGCAGATCTGTTGTCCAGTTCGTTCGGCCACCAGGCCGGATACACCAAAAGAAACATTAATAAAACAAGCTAATCTAGATGGAGCCGGTTCAGGAGATCCTCCAGGTGTGACACCTCCGTCACGGCGAGCCCTAGGGGTTGGAACTCCTCCACCAGCTCCCGAAAGTCTTCCCTCGTCCTGGCACCGACGAAGGAGGGAGAGACTTCCCCGAAGATCTCAGCACCGCTGAGTTCGGCTCCGGCGAGGGTGAAGGTGGCGCCGTGGTAGATGGCGCGGAGAGCTAGCTCCCTGATGCGCGTCCCGACATCATCCAGGCGCGCCCGTAGATTGTCTCCCCGTGCATTCACGAAGTCGGCAATCGATGTGGCTCGCCCTGGGAGCCAATCGAGTTGCTGTTGGAGTTCTATAATTGGATAGAAGAGACTAAATTTCAGAGAAACAACCGCTTCAATCGAGTCAAACAGCAAATCAGCTAAGTATTTAATCAAGCAGTTGCCAAAAAAGTCACTAGTGCTGTTATACAGAAGGTAATCGGAGTGACAAGTTGGGAGATTTGGAGAAATGTACCAACAACCCTGGCATCGGACGCCTCTAGGTACTCGAGAGCACTGTTGAGGCGAGCGCGGAGGGTCTCTCGCTCCTCCACCAGGCGGGCGGTTCGACGACGCTCCTCCTCCAGGAGACGTCGGATGTCGGCGACGCCCCGGACGAAGGCTCATGCATCGTCATCCAGCGCCAACCTGTGCCCCGATGGAGGTTGGCTGGGGCCTTGGTCGTCCACCGGAGGAGAAGGACTGCGGAAAAGTTAGGGTTTTTTCCTGGGTAAATGAAAGATTTCAAAGCACAAGAAGGTGTTAAGGAAAGAAACCATTACCCGAGCACGCGACGACGGGTCACCGGAGGACCATCTACGGACTCCGATACCTCCGCAGGGCGCTTTCTGCGGTTGTCCGCCATTGCTTTGGCCGCCGAGTGAGGAGGAAGAGCAGTTGGTGAATGAGGAGAGCAAAGGCCGAAGAGTGAGGCAATGAATACGCGATGTGTTTGAGAAGTCGGTGTCTGGTATTTATGAGTAAGACTCAAGAAGGTGAAAAGGCGTCGGCTCGGGGACACCCTCGAATCCATATCCTAAGGTGAATCGACTAAGTAGGCCGTTTTGATACTAATCAGCTAAAAGATAAGTTGTTCTGGTACTAATCGGCTAAAAGATAAGTTGTCTGAGTAACATCGGCCAAATAGCTGATGAAGTCACAAAATGCCAAATATAATAAGAGTGTCATGATGCTAGTCAACCAATGAAGAACGTTTACAAAGAAAAGATTGGGGATTGCAAATCAGAGATTACAGATGAATAGGGTTACATATTTAGCATAGATTTCAGTGCATTCAGGGCATTTGAACGGATAGCGTCTATTTCATAAATCTCTTTTTGATCCTCTTCAATGGAGCCAGGGATCGGCTTCTTCTTGACCTTGACATCTTGAAGCTCACCAAGGAGAATTGCTAGCTTTTTCTTATGATCACGAAGGGCGACAGAGATGTTCTCCAAGCTATCCATCTTCAGCTTGATTTGTTCGTCAATAATTTGGAGCCTACTCAACAATTTGTTCCTCTCGGTTTCCAGAGATGACAGGTTGCCGATAAGGACAGTTGAGTCTGAATTCAGTCGATCTATGGCGTTCTTTTCGGCAACCATATCAGAGATACAATGTTGCTCATGTGCCGGCAGGTGTGCTTGAGCCTCGCGTGCCCTGAGTTTGGCCTTAGCCTTGGAGAACTTTGTTTCAAGGAATCCTATGTGAGCAACAGAAGACAAAGTCTCTTTCAGGTCGTTGGGTATGTTATCTTTGATCAAATCAAAGATATCCCTGACTCCCTTTGCATCCTGCATCAAGTCGGCTATGTTGACCTCCAGGAGGGGGATTAATGTTTGAAGTCGAGTCTTGATTTCTTCAGGTAGATCTCCTGGGGATCTAGGTGCAGAAGCTTCCTCTTCATCCATGTAGTCATTCAAGTTGAAAGGAATGACAGGTGAAGAAGGCTCTCCTTGCTCCTACACAGATAAGTAGATAAATAATCACAGATAGGAGGTTATTGGGAAGAGAAGATAGTGTTGATTGGAGCACCTGATCAAGTGGGTTGATTTGAAGCTCGGGGAGGATGGGAGAAGACTCAAAAAGTACGTCTGAAAGGAATCTTTCGTCAGTTTCAAAGACACCCACTGAAGAAGATGGAGTTATTAGCTAAAAGGTATACCTGGTTGGGGAAGTTCTTGATCAATACTAGGAAGAGGAGGTGCTTCAGGATCTACATTTTGAGCATTCGCCTGCTCCTGAGGCAACTCGATATTATGAGTGCCAGCCTGTTCTCAGAAATTAGAAGATAAAAGGATTACAGACTTGTTGATGGGAATAGGGAAAGGCAAATTTTTACCTCTGTATCGACATTCTTGATCAAGGATTGGTTGCTTCCAGAAGTATCTTTCTTCTTCTTTTTAGATACAACCTTGGCAGTTGGTTTGGTAGTCTTTTGTTTCTTAGAAGAGCCAGCTTCCTTTATAAAAGTACTGAGGATTTGATCATCTGAAACATCGGGAGCTTTCCTCTTCATCAAAGTCTTGATGGTGGGAGCATCACAGCCAATCCTTGGATTTGGGCACCATATGTTGTAACTTATTTCTGGAGGATTCAAGGTGACCAAATCCTACAAAAATTTAGCATATATCAGAAGTGAGCAGTTGCTAAAGATATAGAATTTGAAGACAAGTTGGGATATACCTCATCAGTTGCCTGAAAGTCTGAGTCCAATTTCAGACAGTAAGTGGCCACAGCCTCGCTGAAGAGATGGATGCTCCATGCTGCCACCAGTTTTGGAAAGAAACTGAAGAAAAAGGTCTGCAGTTCCATTCCTTGACCATTTTCAGGGAAACAGATTTTTCCAGTTGGAATATTCTGTCATACTCTAAGGCAGAATCTACTGCCTCCCTTGGCCTTAGTTTGTCAGCAAAATAAAGGGATGGAGACACTTGGCCAAAACCGATTTGTCTAGCTACCATGACAGGATGATAAAATTCATGGGACATGGGAGGTTTTTCTCTACCATGCCTAATTTCAGTTGGCAGGAGACAAGGTTTCATAATCTGACACAAGATCTTCAGTCCTTCATCATCACATTCTCTTTGGAACCTGAAGGTGTATGGGTTCTCAAAATCTGTAATATCTGAATATTGGAACCATTTGAAGATGGCAGCAGGGAATCCTTTATAGAAGATCTTGAAGAAGAAGTTGGCTGGTTCATCGACAGATATCATAGCAGCAGCCTCTCCAAATGAAGTGCACCTTCTCACTTTGGCATCATTGGCCAGTAGCTTTTCTTGACTGTCCGGGTATAGTTTTGGGAAGGACAAGGTCCTCAAATTTGTGGTTATCAGCCTGTGAAGGTGAAGGTTAAGCCAGAGTTGAAGTAGCCACCAGGGACCTGTTATTGATGGAATATCTTCGTTTTCCATCAGACTTTGGGCTACTTCATTCAACATACTATACAGGGCGCCTAAGAGATATTTTCCTGGAGGTATGTCTGAAGATATATGCAGTTTTTCTGCCAGAGCCAAGAAATTTGAAGTTGGGCCACAGCTCTGCCCACAGAATAAGTACTTCTCCAGCCACATGTTCAGAAAGATGATGTGTTCTCATTCTGAACCGCTGGACTGTGGGGTGTTGAAGGAAGTGATATAACTGGACCACCCACCTTTTAAGTTTCCAAGCTTGATGGAAGGCTTAGTCTGGAGACTATGTGGGTTAGTGAATCCAGTGATGTTTAAGACGGTCAGCATGTGCACTTCAGCTAAATTGGGGGTCATAGGTCCTTGCTTAAACATAAAGGAGTTGAAGGTACCAGACCAAAAATAGCAGGCAACCTTCAGCATTTGCTCGTTTTTCTTCATGTAGGCTAAGGACAGGGTGATACAGTGATCTAGATTGCGAAGAACCCAATCTGGCTTCTTCTTGGCTTCCACCTTAATCAGCCAGTCTCTCCAACCTAGAACCATCGATGGCCAGTTCCTGAAAGGAGTTTTGCCCCAGTGCTTTGAAGCGAAATTTGAATTCTTGAAGGGGACTCTCTGAGTTTTAGCAGTAATAACTTCAGTAGGATCAAGATTGCCTACTGGACCAAGAAAGAAATTATCTGGGTTATCCTGGACTGGGATAAGGATCTGGTCATGAAGCGCCTGAAAATTCAAAATTTAAAGAAGAATGTAAAAGATGGAGATTCATTAGAGAAGAGGGGTGATAAGGAACCCAAAAATTACCTCAGGGATGGAATCTTGAGTCGCCATTTGATTTATGGAAGCACCAAACTTGAGTTCTCAAAAAGATTTTTTGCTTAAAATCAAGTGGCGGCGGACTTCTTTGAAGGATAGGGTTTGAAGATGGCCTTGGGGAAAAGCAATAACGGTTGAGAAGAAGACTCGGCTCATCGGCTAAGAAATAGGGTTAGTCGATCGGACCTTAAGGAATGGAGAATAACATTTTTGGAATAAAATAAATTTCATCCCAAAATTGGGGGGCATGTGTTTACACCAGATTTTGGACCGAGGAGATTAATATTTTGTAAACATAAACGACTGATTTATTAAGGAAAACGATCAGCCTAAAAATAAAAAAGCTCGTATGAGTCGAGGGTGACCCGGAAGCTTCATGCGGACCAGCACGACGGGCTTCAAAGATGTGTCGGACTCGACCAAGGAGTTCAAGTTCGGGTCGTCTTTTATTTTTACCTTTTTTGTAATCTACTCGTTGCGGATACATGGGTGTATGCCGGGTCTCTGAGTGATGAGTGATTGTCAACTGGGATGATGCGCATGTTTTTTGGTTTGTGTTGTGCAGGTGTCGAGCACGGATGCAGTGATCAAAGGCGAGGTGAAGGTCAAGTAGAGACGTGCTGTGCCGATGGACCGGGAGTGGCGAAGGGCGGACGTGAGGCTTGGACTGAGGGACCAGAGGCCCGAGGATCAGCTATGGTGGCTGGCAGCCTGTGGCAGCTACAAGCGAAGACTTGCGGTCATGTGTTGCCTGAGTCATGGACTTGGGGACACATGTCGATAGACGGGGTGCACGGGAGGTGCATCCCATCTACGACGTCGGTTTGGTGGTAGAGCCAGAGAAAAACCATCGGGTGGACGGTTTCCAGGTTTGGGCCTCAAAACCTGGGCGTGGATGGTTTCCGAGTTTGGCCACAAAACTCGGGCTGAGGGTTTCCGAGTTTGGCCTCAAAACTCGGGCTGACGATGGTTTCCAGGTTTGGGCCTCAAAACCTGGGCGCTGAGGGTTTGCTGAGTTTGGCCTCAAAACTCAAAAGCTGGTGGGCTGGTTTCCCGGTTTGGGCCTCAAAACCGGGGGTTGGCTGGAAAAGGCTGGTTTCCCGGTTTGGGCCACAAAACCGGGGGTGCAGAGCGAGGGCGGCACGTGGCGGCAATCGGGAGGTTGCGTCGAGGCAACGCTACGAGTTGTGCGAGTGTGGCCATCGGATACACCTACCACCAAATTGGTCCAGAATAACCTTAGGGTTTAGCTGGTTCGCTCTGTAATTAGAGAGGGGTAGAGTAGGAATTAGAAATTAGGATAAGTAGAGGGAGACACCCTCCTCCCTTCCTATCTCAGTCATTTGCTCTTTGCTTCTAGGGTTTCCTGTTCTCCCAATCCCCTGCTGTAGCTAGCTGAGATCCGCAGAGAACCATACCTCTGTGTACTAGAGATTTTGAGGAAGTGAGGCCGTAACCTCACTATTGTAGCGTGTGGTAGTCACACGGTTGCAGATCGATGTGTTAATTCGCGTTTTTGTTCGTGTTCTTCGTTTCTCCGCGATTTTCCCGTCACTCGATCTCTCTCCCGTGCGTCTTTGCGAAAGGACAAAACCTCAAACATTTCCGGCCTGGCCCAACCTTTCTCCCTTTTTTCCCCTCGGCCCACCAGCGCCGGCCCACGCCGCGCGCGGAGCCCATCACAGCAAGCCGCATGCCTCCCTCTCCGCTCACGGTCATTGACATGCGGACTCCGCATGGCAGCCTCGGAGCCTTCTTCCCCACCCGTCCGCCCGAAGCGGACGAAGCCGCCATCCGCTCCACCCTCGCTGCTCGCTACCAGACCTAGCACGGCCACGCATCGCACCCCGTGCCCCACACGTCAGGCCGCTCTCTCCTACCTCCCCAACCTCCCGCGCGCCCGCGTCGCACCGAGCCGCTCCATCCCCGTCCCTCAGCTCCCTCCGCACCGAACCCCCGCCATGTACGCGACGCCACCACGTCCGTCCTTTCCGGGATTCGCCCGCAACAAGCGGATCCAGCGCTAGGATGCTCCACCTCTCGGCTTACAAAGCGCCACCCACGGACCTGCTCTCCCCCTTCCTCCTCCATCTCGCCGCCGCCGCCCCTCTGCGGAAGCCCACCGCTCCCACCATCGCCTCCCCCTCTTCGGTCTGTTTGGCACGGGGGGCTCTCTGTCGAAGTAGCGAAGGCAGGGCGAGCCCGACGAGACCCTCTGCTGTGAAGCTTGCGCCCAGGATCGCCTTCGGTCGGCTACATGGAGCTCTGAACCCTAGACGCGGTCGTCGTCGTCACCGCGCCACCGAGCCTCCTCCGACTGGGCAAGGCCCTTGGGTGAGCTCGTTTTTCCTCCCTTCGTTTCCCTTGTACCTCTGGTTAGTAGGCCGTAGCCCTAGACCGACCGCCGCGTGCGCCAGAGAGCGCCCGCCCTGGTTCCATGACGCCACCATGCACAGCCAGCCCTGGCGCCACCCTAGCCACACGGCGCCACCGTGCATGTCATGGCACCGCCGCCGCTACTGCACCGCCGCCGGGCCACGGCGTTTCGACCACCGGCGCACCCCCGTTGGATTCGCAGCAGCGCTGCAAGGCCTCGACGCCACTTATCGACGTCGATCCGTGGCCTTTTAAGTTGGCCCCTTCCCAGCGCCCGCCGGAGCACTCAGACATGCCGCCGCTATCACCCATGCCTTTGGTCGATCGCCACCATCTGAACTCTTTCTCTTCTTTTGGTCTACACGGTGAGCGTCTCATGGCGCCCCGGCCTCCCAGCATGCACGAGCACGTACAAGTGCACCGCCCGCGACAGCACGCAAACAAGCAGAGCAAGCATTAGCCGGAGTTTGCATGCTTGGTTGCAGTTAGCTTGATGTCATCGTGACATCACACATGCGTATATGGCCATTTTTCCTTTACAAAAATAAATCCAAAATACTCTAGGAATACATTCTCACATATATCCCATCAGCAGCTAACCACAGCCATCCAGCTCTTGATATGTGGTCCAGATTAGTAGCTCCCAAAACCCTTTTTCATGAACCCGGTCCACGGCGCCACCACACCCGAGTCCAAAGCACAGCTGCAACGCCGATCCAATGGGATCGCGCCACGCGGCACCCGTTCAGCGTCACGCCAGCAGCTGCGCACGCTGAGCACGATTTGCAGAAGAGCCCTCCACGTTTTTCAAAATCAACCCGCCGTCCGATCTCCTTGTCACTAAGTCTTAGTAATCTCGCATCCTAACCCCTGAGCTTTTGGGAAAATGACGCCCGGTCCTGTTGCCTAATCTTTTCAGATTTAATTTATTTAAAATCCGAAATTGAGTTCAAACTATTTACAGTTTTGTCACTGAAATTCAAAAGCTCGTAACCTCGTTTTAACTCTGTTTTGACCCGTTCAACTTGCGTTAGATTCGTCTCGTCGAGCTCTATGCAGTAGATCAGTTTATATTCCGTTTTACTACTGCTGATGTACTGTTATTTATTATGTTTGTTTGGGCCATGTGATGATGATTGATCCAGCGAGTGCGAGCTACGCGGAACCCCTGGATCAACCTTGTGCTTTCGTCGCTTCGACCCAGCCCGCACGCAAGTGTTCTTGAACATCTTCCTCCCGTATTTATTTTACTTTTATTAGAGTAGTTAGATCTAGTAGTTGCATGCAGAGTCTAATATTGAATCCCATGATATGGTTTACTAGATCTTGTACTATTTTTCTTCACCTGGTTTGGGATGATATGGGTAGAAGTCATGCTTAGCCTTGCTGTCTTGGGATGAGATGGTTAATAATTAATTCTGATTAATGATCTATGAAACATGTGGCTGGTAATGTTGTAGTATGGTGAGTAGGTAAATCCGGCAGGATGGACCGTTGGTGGTGTGGTGCCATGTGACTTGGCGTACGGTTGCCGTGTGACTCGGCGTTACGGTTTGCCATGAGACTTGGCGTTGGTTTGGGTTTGTGGTTTGTTATCCTGCCTGGATCCCTAGGACCCGGTTCTTGGACAAGTAACCCGGTAAAACAGCGCGAACCATGAGGCCTATATGGCTCTGGGACTGGCTAATTAATCAGAGAAGCCTTATGTCGTTATTAGTTACATATGGACATGGGACAGGGCTTTTTCTACGCAGGATACTGCTTGGTACGGGAGTGATTCCCAGGCTCGGGCGCCAAACCTGGTGTTATTACGGAAGGTAGCTCTACGTCGTGACATATGGAACTAATACGCATAGGAGGACTCTTTGTAATGGCCTTGTAGTGAACCCTACCGACTCACCTTGGAAGTGGGTCAAGAGGCTAGCTACCTCGGGCACAAGGGCAACACGACTCATGGGTAAAGATGTGCAAACTCTGCAGAGTAAATAAACTGATATATCAGTCGTGCTCACGGTCAAGAGCGGGCTTGGACTTCTTTGAGATTAGTTGGTGGTTTGGGTCTGGTTCGTTAGGGAAGCCTTATGTGGTCATTAGTCTCATATGACATGGGTACAGAGGCTTCTTCTATGCAGGTTACTGCTAGGTACGGGAGTGATTCCCAGGCTCGAGCGTAGACCTGGTGTTATTACGGAAGGTAGCTTTCTATGTCGTGACATATGGAACTAATACACATAGGGGGACTCTTCGAGTCGGCCTTGTGGGTGGCCTGATGGACTTCAGGTGTGGTTTGCCTGATGGACTTCGGGTGTGGTTGCTTGGTGTGACTCCAAGTGTGGTTGCTTGGTGTGACTCCAAGTGTTGGTTGCTCGGTGTGACTCCGAGTGTGGTTTGCTCGGTGCGACTCCGAGTGTGGTTACTGTTCTGTTGGAGACTGTGGTTATAACCTAGTAAATAGGTGCATAGGAAATAGGATTTAATAGGATGTGTTGCTTTAGGCGCTTTAGTCAAACAGAGTCAGCCTACCTTTGTTTTTAGCCTCATAAGCATATATTTCCTACACTTGCGGAGTACATTTCGATGTACTCACCCTTCCTCTTTGAACCCCCTGCTACCCCACCCAGACGTTGGAGTCTACGACGCGGAGCAGGAGTACCCCGAAGACGACAGATACGACCCCGACAACTTGTACCCAGAAGACGGTGGATACGATCTAGATGACTTGTACTAGGATGGCGCAGCCCCCGGTCGACCTTCCTGTGGAGATGGCGTCCAGTTTCCGCGAGTCTACATTAGAGTTAGACTGAGAGTCTGTACTTTTCTTTTGGACCCGAGGGTCATTTTTGTAATAAAGTTCGATATTATTAATAAAGCATTGTTTTGATATTTACTATGATGTCGATATATGTATGAAAATTGATCCTGGCATACATATATTGTGCTCCAATTTTGTTCTTAAAATTGGGGTGTGACAGCTATTCACCCCCCCTCTAGCCAATTTGGACCTTTCACCGTGTCTAACAGAGTTTGGTTACGTCGCTCAGACACACCGTTTCTCTGAGGCGTTCCGGGTGGCGTAAGTTGTGGAACAATTCTTCACCTCTTAAGATGATTGCTAAACTCGTGGCTCAAATATTCGCCTCCACGATCAGATCGCAAAGCCTTAATTTTCTTGCCACGTTGATTCTCTACCTCATTATGAAATTCTTTGAACTTTTCAAATGTTTCAGACTTATGCTTCATCAGATAGACATAGCCATATCTGTTAAAATCATCAGTGAAGGTTATGAAGTATTGAAATCCGCCTCTAGTTGTCGTACTCATTGGTCCACATACATCAGTATGTACAAGTTCCAACAAGTCAGACGCCCTCTTAGAAAAACCTGTAAAAGGCGACTTGGTCATCTGGCCCAACAAACAAGCCTCGCATGTCTCGTATGATTCAAAATCAAACGAAGTTAGAAACCCATCAGCATGGAGCTTCTTCATGTGATTCTCACTTATATGACCCAAACTACAATGCCACATATAGGTAGGACTTAACTCATTAAGCCGAGGCCTTTTAGCAGTTACATTACAGATAGACATAGGTGCATCATCAAGATTTAAAATAAACAACCCATTCACAATGGATGCAAAAGCCACAAACATATTATTCTTAGAGATCACACAACCATTGTCTTTACTCTCAAATGAATAACCATCCCTCATCAAACATGAAGGTGACACAATGTTTTGACTTAAACTTGGAACGAAATAACAATTATTAACTCCAAAATAAATCCTGATGGGAGGTGTAGTTGCATCGTCCCGACGTTCAATGCAGCAACTCTTGCATTATTGCCCACGCGGAAATCAACCTCCCCTTTTCCAACGCTTCTACTTCTTATTATTCCCTGCATCGTATTGCAAATATGAGCAACCGAGCCGGTATCAAATACCCAAGAATTACTATAAGAGTTAGCGAGGAAAATATCTGTAACATAAACAACAAATGTATGAGC
Organism: Coix lacryma-jobi var. lacryma-jobi; assembly: GCA_009763385.1. Classification (NCBI taxonomy): domain Eukaryota; kingdom Viridiplantae; phylum Streptophyta; class Magnoliopsida; order Poales; family Poaceae; genus Coix; species Coix lacryma-jobi. The sequence continues at coordinate 51,180,770 of CM019828.1, forward strand.
AGCGGGAGTACCTTTACCACTGCCATCCTTCTTCAAGGATGCTAAGTACACCTTGCAGTTTCTCTTCCAGTGACCTTTCCCCTTACAATGGAAGCACTCAGAATCAGGAGTAGGTCTGGTAGCTTCAGGCGCAGGAGGGTTTGGCTTAGAGATCACATCTTTGGCCTTGCCCTTGCCCTTTCTGTTCTTCCAAAAGTTGCCCTTCCTTTTAAAGTTATGCTTGTTTTGGATTGCCATCACCTGGCTGCTGCCAGCACCTTTCTTGATGTCTGCCTCTGCTGTCTTAAGCATGCCACACAGCTCATTCAAGCCCCTCTCCGCACCATGGATATGGTAGTTCGAGATGAAGTTTCCATAGCTAGGTGGGAGAGAAGAGAGAATGAAATCAGTGGCCAACTCTGAACCAATTGGGAAGCCTAGCTTCTCCAACCTCTGTGTGTAACCAACCATCTTGATTACATGTGGCCCAACTGCTGCACCCTCTGCTAGCTTAGTCTCAGCAAGAGACTTGGAGACATTGAACCTTTCAGTTCTAGCCTAGGTCTGGAACATCTCATCCAGCGCCACGATCATATCATAGGCTGTATGGTTATTATCGAACTACATCTGCAGATCTGGTTCCATGCAAGCAAGCATCAGGCATCCCACTTCAAGATCAGCATCACATGCTTTCTTGTAAGCGGTTTTCTCAGCAGCAGGTGCATTATCAGCAGGTTCCTCTGGTAATGGGGTGTCTAGAATATCTTCCTTTTTCTCAGCCCTAAGAACAATTCTCAGGTTACGGATCCAATCCGCATAGTTTGTTCCATTCAACTTATCTTTCTCAAGAATCGAACGTAAAGTAAATGGTTGAGGTGCGGGTGCCATTTATCTACAACAAAAGTATATGCAAAATACTAAGACAATGTATCCATGACAGAGTAAATGATATTAAAACTTTAATAAAATCTACTCTCACTAAGATCAATATCCCTCTATTGAATCTTAGTGATTCAAGACCCAAACTAACAAGTCTACTAGTGAGCTTTAGCATCACCGCTAGTGGACATGGTAGATCGGTAAGCAACTCTTTGCTAATCATATCACATATGACTCTTGTTGTTGGCCAGCATCTCTATGCGTGCTCAACTCCTTATGCTTCAAGGTCCCTAACCGTTAGGATGACCTTGTTCAAGCAACCAACCCTTCTGTAGTAAGTATCCGATACGAACCTGCCTAGTCAAGGAAAATCAGTGACACCCTAATTTCATAGGCGTGCCACCAATTGTACAAGACATATGACAATGCAAGGTTTGGGAAAGCATATGACTTGAACATTACTGAGGGATCGTTCTACACTTTCACTACCACATGTAGACAATAAACATGAACCGCATGTGAAAGTAGAACATAATAAGAGAATAGCATCAACACAGATATGACTTGGTATAGCCCAGTGTCGATTTGGAGATCTCCATCTCCGCCAATCTGTTCACCATGATGATCTCCATCTACATGGTGCATGTACGCCATCCTCCAGTGATGAATCCACCAAGACTAGCTACAACTAGCGTAATTAATAAAGTAATTACATAGTCGCAAGTAGGATCATCACAATTTGGCACGCAGGCCATTACATCAAATTGATGACATTATCTATGTGGCTCCTGCCATATTGTCATGTTACATGACGTGCAAGCCATGAATCAATTACATACATGCATCACATACACATAAGGGCTATACCAGTCATCAATTCCTGCAAAACAGAGTTAAATGTTCCCGACGTCTAATCTTAAATCGCAGAAAACATAATTTTCCCGGCCTTTTTCGCAAATCTAAATTCGATGAAACCGGCCAAAACCGATGAAAATCGGATGTAAAATTTTCTGTAGATCGATTTTTGTTTAAAGATCGTCTCAATCGGAGGTCGTATACAAAAGTTATGGCCGTTTTACCGAACAATGCTCCTTTTGCAGATTTCCTCATGCCGACGTACATCTCATGCACCCGGCTCTTGACCTAGATTCGATTCAATCAATCTGATTGATCTCCATCTTGCCATGATTGGATTTACACTTATCACTTAACTCCGATGGCGGAATTTTGACCGGTAGGAGTAGATTGTTACATGACCAAACACGGCAAAGATCACGAATCAAGATCAGAAACTGGTCTACAACCGTGCATATCTCTATATGCACACAACCGAATCTATAACGAGGCAGTAACGGCTATGATACCACTATAGGGTTACGAGGATGCTACGCTAGTCAGAAAACAAAAATTTTCGACACCATAAACCAGGAACTACTCCTAGTTATAGATCATGGGATTACCACTAGACGCGCAGATGCAGCGGAAGAGGTCTCGGTGTAGACGTGCATGTCGCAGCGATGCCGTGTAGTTGTTCACGTCTGTCCTTCATGTCTCCACGTGCAGTTCGTCCTTGTGCTCCAGATGCAGCACCTCCGAGGTATCCCACACGTACAGGGAGGAAGCGTCATGCCTCCAGACTGCTAGGTCTCCGTATAGTTGTTCACGTCTGTCCTTCACGTCTCCACGTGCAGTTCGTCCTTGTGCTCCAGATGCAGCACCTCTGAGGTATCCCACACGTACAGGGAGGAAGCGCCACGCCTCCAGACTGCTAGGTCTGCGAGGAGCAATAGGCGCAGGCGTGGGGTGGGCGACGGCTGTCTAATGACGTGAGTCAAACCCTGGCCGCCCCACCCCTCTATTTATGGGAGCCCCTAATGAGCCCGCCGACCTGGAGGCCCATTAGCAAACTCTAATCCCGGTCTGATTCGAGAACAACTCGAATTAGGCTTCGAGGCCCTTAAACGTGCGACCCTATGGGTTCACGCACACATAGACACGGCCCGAGTACTCCTACTGCCCGATAGTTGACAGCGGCCTTTAGCAAGACGTGTCAACTCCTATGTACACACAAAGATCATATCAGACGAACCACCACGATCACATACACGTAATTCTCTTGTCACACAATATTTGGTCCAACTCATAGGTTAACACTTAACCTAAGCACGGCCATGCATTTTATGATCCAATCATTTGAGTGGTCCAGTGATATCTCTCTCACGTGGAGAGGGGCAAATCCCATCTTGATCGTCTATGTCTCACAGCATACTTCCTGACAAACCCGAAGACTATCTTTAACTACCCTATTACGAAGTAGCGTTTGATAGTCCCTAAGTGAGTCAATTCATATCTTGAGTACATACCACAATCTCAGGTCGAAGGACATAACGTACATGATGTGTAAAGAGATAATAATAAGAACATCTCATGTTGGGTCAGTCCAGCCCCATGTCATACATGTGCCCACATTATTAGTTTGACATCTCCATGTCTATGACTTGTGAAACATAGTCATCAACTAATACATGTGTTGATCTAATATTCATATGTGTCCTCACATGAACTCCGATCAGGGACAACTATTGAATAACCATACAAGTAAAAGAGTTTCACAGACAATTCACATAATTGCCAATCAATACAAGTTGTCTTTAATGGATATTCAATCAACATATAATAAATCATGGATACAATAGAAATATCATCATCTCTATGATTACCTCTAGGGCATATTCCCAACAGTCCAAAGCCGCGGGCTTGGAGCTAACAAGAGGAGCAACAATCCTAGAACTTGCTTCAATGTGGATTAAGTGGCTGGTGTTAACACTAGAATTTCGCACGCGTAAGGAGATGACGAGAGGGCCCAGTTGGCAGTAAGGAAAGCATTCGGCAGACATCCCGACAGTCGGTTAATCTTCAGAGTTTTGGCAAATGCCTGTGCGGTCGGCTGTTTTGCGGAGCGGCGACTCCATTCAGGAAATGGATATAACAAGTAAAACCGGTTACACGAGAATACATGTAACAATGGAGGATGCCGAGAAGAATAGGAATGGGATTTGTATCTTTCCAAATTTCATTGTGTGAGTCGTAATCGTCTAGGACTCATGTTTTCGCCTAGGGTATAAATATAAACCCTCGGCCATTGTAAAACTGTTCACAACCATATCAATACAAACCGGCCCCGTGCCACCTTCGAGTCCTTAGTCATGTCGTCGAGTTCTTCGAGAGGAATCATCGATCCGTCGACCTCCGTAAGTCCCGACAACCTTTTTATCATGTCTAGTATCATGCGGTGGATTTAGATGTGATGCAAGTAGTCTTGCTTGTTTTCAATGGTCGTGCGGCGGACCCTTGTTAGCGATCAAGAAGTCTCTTCTTATGCTCTGCTTATGGGTAGATACCGTGCGGCAGGCGTTTATTCATATGTTTAGCAGAAGCGACATAGTTATCGGCTCTGTTAGATTTGGCAAATCTGATAGATTCATTAAGTTATCATGTGTTGCATGGTTTGTTTAATTTTGTAACACTCTTTTGCCCAATCTAGATTGACCTTTGTTCGGCCCCTGCTTCACAAGTTTGCTTGTGTCTCTTTAATCGCAAGATCATGACGGCCGAGTTAACTTTTAATCTAGATTGTTACATGTTGCGGGTTCATGCATGTCAACCACAATTAGGCTTTAGTAAAACTGGGTATCGTGCGGCAGATGCAGGTTTTAGTTTAGTCTAATCGTGCTTGTTTGTATGTTCCTTCCTCATGGACCCTAACTCGGCTAGTTTGCCGACCTTGGTTAAGCTTATGCGAGTAATAAGTTTTTATAGATCTGTTTGGATACATGCGTTCTTTTAGCCTCTTATATTTAGATTGTATCATGCGGTGGATTAATCTAATTATAAGGAGTGGTGTAGACTTGGTTTATGCTTGACGGGTTTTTACGAAGACTAGACGTGCGACAGACTAGTTGGAGTAGCCTATGCATGTGTTGTTTGAATAGATTTATATTTACAAGTTGCCTGTTTACAATTCGCTACGTTTTTTACGATGTCTTTTGTTTGTTTAAGCATGTTCTTTCCTCATACATGCATTCGCATTTGATATACTTACATGCTTTCTTTTTCACGTTAGCCGAATAACTCTATAAACATGCTTTGACAGACAGCTTCTATAGCTGTGTGCCGTCGTGATTGGCTTTCAAAGCCGTACATATGGAACTGTCTGGTCTCACCCGACATGTTCCAGTGGTATTCTCACAGTTTTATCCCTTGTTGGTTTTCAGGTCAAACCGACTGGCACGTCTCCGGATTCCAAACCGTCCGGGCACCCGATTGAAGCCAAGCTTTTCGGCTTGCCGTGTGTTAGGCGCGGTGTGTCACATTTTGCGTCAACCACTGGCAAGTCACCGAACCACGTTAAAAACATCGTGTGTCATCCTCTACTTTGTTGTTTGCCTATCTCAACACAAGTCCATTTCATTTCATATTATATCTACTTGTGTTGATCTTGTATCTTGTAATTACATTCATACATACATAGATATTTTGTGTAGTCTATCTTGATATACATTCTTTTAGTTGATCATCTTGCTAAATAGTTCCAACTTGACTTGTGTAGAAATCTTGTAAAGATCATAATTGGAGGGGTGTAGTCAAAGTTATAATTGAGCCTATCTCTTCCGCTATCAAATTTGAGTAGTTCTTGTAATTAATTTTTAGAATCGACTATTCACCCCTCTCTAGTCGGCCATCTCAATCCTTCAGTCTTGGTCTGCTTATATAGCCTCGGAGGATGAACCACAATGTTTGGATCAAACCGACTTGAAACAATGGTTGAGATGCATCGTAGAAGTCAGTTGGAACACGCCACGCAAAGGAGAGGAGGCTTCTAGGTCGATCAGTCGGCCTCCCATGGCCGCCGCCAACCTCCCTCTTTGTTCTGCTATCTTCTAGAGTCTTCCACATCCTTCTAGTGCCACTTTCTGATTCGTTTGCGCAATTAGTCGGGTTACGGTTGGATTCTTCTCTTTTCCATCTGCTGGATAAATCCCTGAAAAAATATTAATTCATAGAGCTGGAAAAATTTTCTCGGTTTAGCCCATTTTAAGGTTTCTTCTGTTGCCCCATTTTTCCCTATCCAAACTGTGGCTGCTGATACTTAGCATCCACAAAGATCATTTTGTTGCTAATTTCAAGGACCTTGTTGATTAGAAATTAGAATTGATTTAAATTATTTGAATACATGTTGTAGATGTAAACTAAGTTTATTTGCTACTGTTTTCTATGCGTGTGGTCATGATTTTTAGTGGATTGGTTTTGTTTTTATGCATGCAGCTCTTTTGACCTATAAAACTGTGCCAGGAACCAAGAAACTGACAAAGTTAGTGCACCTTGCCCTGCAGTTCCTTGCCATGTTTTTGAGTCTAATAGGTCTCTGGTCTGTCTGGAAGTTCCACAATGAAAGAAAAATCGATCATTTATATACACTTCACTCATGGTTGGGCCTTACTTGCTTCATCTTCTTCAGCTTGCATGTAGACCAAGAGACATGAACTTTTCTTTCACTTCATCACTTATATTTTTCATATTTTCTCCACTTTGGTCCTTATCTTGAATATCTGCAGTGGGCTGCTGGATTTTGGACCTTTTGGTACCCTGGTGGATCAAGAAGTGGCTGTGCATTTTTGCTTCCATGACATGTCTTCTTTGGTATATTCATCTATGTTCTTGCTATCGCCACAAGTGTGACTGGACTCCTGGAGAAGTCAATCTTTATGTAGAGCACCAAAATGATTGAGCGCTTCTCCACAGAAGCCATGTTTATGAACTCTCTGGGAATGCTGCTGGTGCTGTTGAGTGGACTTGTTATTCTTGCAGTTGTTAGTCCTGGATACAGCAAAATCGAAACATACAGAGGCTCTTCTGAGTGAGAGGAAGTGATTACAACTTAGTTTCTTGAGCTGCGTTTTTAACCAGTAGCCGAGCAATTTTGATGTACATGTACCCAGAATTATGCTTTTGTTCTTTTGGCATGGGGTTAGTCAGTGTTGAGGATAATTGCGATCTTGTTCAGTGAACGACTTCATCCAAGCTGTAGTAATAAATTTGTGTATGAGGCTGAGAAGATGAAATTACAGCTGAGAATACAACTGAATTAACGATTTCAGTTTAATCAGAAGCTCACCATATTTCCAATTTAGTAACTACGCAATATCAACATTAATACATTCTTGATAGAAATTAGAAAAATCAAATTTAAAATACTGTAATGGTCAAAGAAAAGGTCATAAACACATTGTTTAACTATTTAAGTGTCTCTTCAGCTCAAATAATGGCTAAACAGTGAGTGCTTTTTCAAATACGATTATAAAGTAAACAGGATCTCCCATTTTTGGTTTTTAGCCTAGCGAAAAGTTTTCTCTAGGACTAGACTCCAAGATAATCTGGTTTTGACATATAGAGCTTTTGCCTATGATGCTTGGCCAGTTGGGCAATCATCTCTGAAGTCTGAATTGTTAATTATTGTTTTTGTTACTAAGATGTACAATACCCCGCACGTTTGCTACAAGTCTTTCTTCGAAATAAAACAGGTGTATGCATGAGTGACTTTCTTAGGAATAGCTATGAAATGTGTGAGTTGACCTACATGTTCTTGCTTCTGGTGTGGTCAAAATTGGTCAAGAAAATGAAAATATCCAATAAAAACTAACAGAATATTAGATTGAATTATATTGGTGGAAGGGTGAAACAAATAGGGTTATAGCTTACATCTCCATTTTTAGGCTTTTAAAAACCTATCATGAATATGTGATCAACCCCATTCCGGAAGTGACAATATGCATTTATATGAAATTGAGAAATGAATAACATTATCATATTTGAGAAATTGGAGTGTATCCTGCTTACTAATAAAAAGATCCTCGTGATATAGAAATTAAACTCAATCAAAGAGCAAATCTTCACCGAAAGTTTTGTTTTCAATTTGCAGCGCAGTCTGAAAATTTAATGTGCAAAAAATATATAATGGATGGAATGAGAAATTGGGTTCAAATCATCTTACGTGCTAGCCTACACAGATTATGGAGGAAGAGGATGATACCATTCATCTGCGTGATGGAGCAGAGATTGGCTTACAAAGTGGGGTGGAGTGGAAGGATCTTTGATATACATGGAGAATTAAAACTATAGATGCATTTAAAGTGTGTTAGCCCACAACCAACTAAAATGAGGCCTCGTTTAGATGCTGAAATTTTTTCAACTTTGCTACTGTAGCACTTTCGTTTGATATTGTCCAATCATGAACTAACTAGGCTCAAAAGATCCGTCTCGTGATTTACAACTAATCTGTGCAAACTTTTCAACATTTAATGCTAACTTTGCTACAGTCCGCCCAGCTCGCCGCTCCGCCCGCCTGCTCACCGGCGGGGCAGAGCTCGGCTGCTCGCCTAGCTCGTAGCTCACTCACGCGGAGCTCAGCCGCCCGCCCGCTCGCCGGCGGGGCGGAGCTCGGCCGGCCGCCCAGCTCGCCGCTCGCTCGTGCGGAGCTTGGCCGCCCGCTCGCTCGCCCGTAGGCTCGCGCTTCTTCCGAAGCTCCGACGGGGATGGCGTCGTGGAGCTGTGCTTCTTCTCCAGATTCGGTCGGCCGAGCGCTCGGGGAGGTGGGGGCATGGGGCAGCCTCTGCTTTTGCGTATGCTGTTAGAGAGGGTAAGATTTGGTCCCCGATGTTTGTACTGTGCGTGACTCAAAGGTATAAAATGGATATCTGATTTGAGTTTATTTGTTGGAGATAGTCTAATAGTTAGGTCCCGTTTGACATAGCTCAGTTTCACTAACTGTTTTTTTTATAAAATAGTTTCATGAGCAACTTACTAAGTGAAGCTGAGCTGTTTTAGAAAAATTGTTTAGTAAAACAGCTTCAACAATAACTTCATGCATGGTTAAGAGAGAAATAAGGGTGTAAGTTGTGAAAAGCTATTTTTTTTAGCTTCATCTCAGCTTATGGTTTTATGTGAGAGAGAATAAAACAGCTTCATAGATAAAACTGTTTTGGAAAAGATGTTTGGCAAAAAAAACAGCTCACAACAGCTTGTACCAAACAGACCCTTAGTATGTACACAAAGAATTGGTTAATTCTCTCAAAATTTATAGGAGGAACTCATAATGCATCATCTCATAAAGCATGAGGTGACTCTATAAACATAACACACTATTCAAGGTCGTGGCTATTATCTTTAGCAGAAACTAATGCAGCTTGAAGACGGACTACCCTTTGTTGGAAACTAATGCAACTGATGACATAAAACGCTAGGTGCAAGCTAGAACTTCTAGTAGGGTTTTACACGTAGACCGCCAGTGCAGGAACCGCGAACTGCGTAATTGCCGTCTAACCGGTCACAGGCTGTGGAGACCCAAGCACACGACAGATGAGGACAAAGATGGACGGACGGTACAGGAAGGCACGATACATACAGAGATTTAGGCCCAATTTATACAGGGCGAATTGCTCGACAGGCAGCCGAATTGTTATGCAGTCACAAATCCCCAACGAGTCAAAGTTCAGGTTAAAAGAAACAACCTACAACGATGCGCAATGCTTTGAGCAACCACCACGACATGCAGAGATACCAAGGCGAATAAAATGCTAAAAGGTTGACCATATGGCCCTATCCTTGATGTTGATGGCTGAGAAGTTAATACCCCTTGGCAACCCTTGTTTGATAATACAACGATGCGCCTGAGGGCTTGTTTAGTTCCGAGAAATATTTGGGAAACACACTGTAGCACTTTCGTTGTTATTTGACAAACTTTGTCCAAACATGAACTAACTAGACTCAAAAGATTCGTCTCGACATGTAGATACTAAAAGTACAATTAGTTATTTTTTCTACCTACATTTAATGTTCTATGCATGCAGCTAAAGATTGATATGATGGAGAATCTAGAAATATTTGAAGGAAGTTGGGGAAACTAAACAAGGGGAAACTAAACAAGCCCTGACTCCAGGTCCTTCAACTCTGCCCTCTGCGTTTCTTTGAGCGACCTACATTTGGTGATGATGGATAGACAGATGTCCCAACTGCAGGTACAGCATTGATGCCTCCTTGTTGAACAGCTAATGAGGAGGTTTCATTTTGCAACACAGGTGCTACATGATCTGGTCCGCCTGCAAGCAACATTAACACTTACAAGCTTGAGACTATCTTATGTGCTTGCGAATACAGTAGGCATGCTGTAATAACTATAGAAAAAACATATCCAGTGTAATAAAATGGAGATGTACCGTATGCTGCATATGAAACAGGCCGCGTAAACTGTTTAGGAGTAAAAGTAGTCGGGGTTCTTCCAGAAGATCTGATGGCACTTATAAGTTGTTTCTTCGATCTAACAATTCCCAGCATACAACTGTTATAATTAGCTGCAACATCGTATTGAATTATTAGTTATATATATGATAACAAGGCAAACAGATTCAATGGTACCAGGTCTCAAATCATGATCAAGGTAACATAAAATACCTAAAATCGACTTGATCGCAGCACAAGCTGCATTCTGCTCTGCATCCTTCTTGCTGGGTGCAGATTCACCAGTATAGCTATTCCCATCAAACACCACAGTTGCAGCAAACAGGGTAAAAGGCTTTTTGACACGCTTTTTGACAGGCTTTTTGACACAATCTACAGAGTAAGAGGGCCACGTGGTTTTTGTCTTGACAGCAAATTCATTGAGAATTGATTTGCAGAAAACCACATCCTGAACAGAAGAAAAAATGTATATTATATGCACAAGGTAAATAAAATAAATAATAAAATTTTGAAGATGCAAGTTTGCAACCAACAAAATATTGTACATGGTCATGCAGTATTAATGAAAATGTTATCTGAACAACAGCATATGGAAAATATATCATACGCCATAAATTATTTTTCTTTTTTGCATATGTAAGAGGAGAGAGAAGGGCAGGCGTGGTGCAGTGGTGAGTGTTATCTCACTGGGTCACCAGGTCGAGGGTTCGAAGCAGCCTCTCCGCGGATTTCTCTGCGGATTTCTGTGGGGACAAGGTTTGTCTAGGTTATTCCTTTCCCCAGACCCCGCTAGTGTGGGAGCCTCTAGCAGTGGGTCTTCCCCCTGCCCCCTTTATAGCAGTCACTCAAACACGGCACCCACACAAAAAATACTTGCTTGTCTAGTACACAAGATGGAAACTTAACAAAGGCATTCAACCCATGGCAGAGCACTGGCACATGTGCTCCCACTAAAAATGCACAACTGCATGCATACTCCTAAATTGGGCCCAAACATGCTATTACTCCTAAATTGGGCCCAAACATGCTATTAGAGCATCTCCAACAAGTTTGTAAAATTTACTTGCTAAATCTTGGGTTATAGCAAGTTGCTATTTTGTTTGCCAAGTAAAAAACACAGATGTCTCCAACAAGATGCTATTCTCACTTGGTAAAAATAGAGGATGACAGATGGGACCCGCCTGTCATTGTCTATTTCTTCATCCCCTCCTCAAGAATGCCAGAACGCCAAACGCGTGCCCGCCCCCGCCGCCTCGTCCCCGGCCGCGGTCGCGGCCACGGCCACCGCGCGCCTGCACGCGTCCGCGCCGCCGGCCTCGGCGTCGGCAGCGGCCGCGGCGCTGTTCCTGCCGCACCTCCTACGGCCCCGCGGCGAGGCGGTACACGGGCCCTTCCTCGCGGAACCACTTGAAGAGCGGCAGGAAGAGCGCGCCGCCGAGGAGGTCCCGCACGTCGTCGAGCTTGGCGGACGCGACGGGGATCCCGGAGTCGTCGACGCCGCCGCCGCCGCTCCGGCCGACCGCGCGCGAGAGAGACGTGAGCCAGTCGGGGCTCGCCCATGGGGTGGAGGCGGTGGAGGGCTCTTCGCCCCGGCCCCCGCTCCCGCCACCGCCACCGCCCGCGCTGCTTCCGCTTCTCGGCGGACGCGGGGACCACGGAGACGGCGAGGGCGCGGCGATGGAGGCGAAGGCGGTGGCAGGCATCGCCGCGCGCCGGCGGACGCCACCGGACCAGCTAGGGTTTGGCCGTTTGGGATTGGAGCTGCCGAGGTGGGATGTGGGAAGCAGGCAAGCGACGGCGGAACACAGGATTGGTGTGAGTGTGACCAGAGCGCGGGAGAGGCGACCAGAGCGCGGGAGGGAAGGGAAATCGCCGATAGCAAGTCGGCACCGCGCGCGGAGAAGTACGGGCGCGAGGAGGAGATTTACAAACTTGGGAAAAATACCAAGTGGGGATAGGGAGTTGTTGGAGAGGTGTTTTTGAGTTTTGGCCAAAATAATAAGAATACAAAGTCAATATAAGGAGTTGTTGGAGATGCGTATGAAAAAAACAGTTACAAAGATGTAACAAAAGCAAACAGGGAAAAAAGTGCAACAAGTTTAATAAAAAAACATGTCACTGTCTTAAAATAATACAGTTCCTGGATAAGCAAATTCCTGACTGATTTTAGTAGGCTAGAAAACAAAGCAGATTTCACACCCACGGGGCTGTCGCCCTCCTTATCTGAACCCTTGCCTGCGATAGCGATCAGGGCGCTATTGGTGGAAAATATTTACAGCTCGATGGTTAAAATTTTGCAGCGTCCACCAGAATGTGCTTCATGATAGATTTGGAAGGTCTATGATTTTTTTAAAGATAATTGATTTTGTTCCCATGTACTGAGGCGGCAACACTAATTCGCGAACGTTCACCGTGATTGAATCCAGCGAACAAAATTCGGACATGCCGTAGCTTTCTTCTTTTGAAAAAAATATTTCCACGATCTTTTGGAAAGTTTTTTTTATGAAATATTTTTTTCATAACATATAACTTGTGAAACAAAGTTTAATGTATAACTTATACATATATTTTCAACTTATACCATCAATGTGATAAAGTTATGCACATAAATTATATATAAACTACCGTGTGACAAAGTTATACGTGTAACCTTTTATATATAATAGTTTACAGAATAAACGTATCAACATAATTTCTTAGAAAACTACAAAAATTATACACAAAACTTAGATGTAAAGTTATATAATCTAGATATATAATTTGATAATTAAATGACTTAGATGTAAAGTTATACGTATAAGTTATATTAAAGAACTTAGATCTACAAGTTAGTATCACAACATATTAATAGAAATATGAAAACTATATACAAAATTAACTACTAATATAACTTATATAAAAATGAGAAAATAGTAGAAAGAAAAAAGCAAAAACAAATATCTGTATAGCCATGTCACTAAACGACCAACATGCAGTAAACAGACCACATGGCTGCATGCAAGAAAAATATCAGAAAAAATATTTTAAAATAAATAAAAGAAAGGACAAAAAAAACCGCACGAGAAAGGAAGTTAGCAGACAGCATGCGCGGTATCACGGACACTGTGTCTCCTGTTCGCTGTGCTTGAATCGCGCGAACGACCGCGCAAATGGATTTGGGGTACTGAGGTATGCACTGAGGTATTATTGTTATACATCAAAATTATGTATAACATACTACACATCAAATACATGAACAATCATGGCTCATGAGGTGAAAAGATTGTGAATGACCAGATCAAGGAGCAGAGTCAAAAGGTGTACCTGATCAATCAGCTCAAATGCCTCATTAATGTCACCCTGTCCAACTGTTGTCAAGATCCCATAAGCAACTCTCGCAGCATCCTGCTCTGCTTCCTTCTTGCGATCAAAACTACTGGTTGATGAGAACTGTTGACCACCCACTTCCACTGTGCATCTGAACTTGTTGGATAGTATGGGCTTGGCCCATTTATTTAATATCTCAAATAAACTCCATGGTCCGTACATACGCATTAAATATTTTAGTACCGCATGGGAATTTAATCGAGAGATGGTTTTGCTTAAATATGTAACCGTTGACCGGTTCATTTGAGAAGTCAAAACGGTCTCACAAGGATGCCACACGCGCGCGCGCCGCCGCCGCCCGGCCCGAGCCCGTGGGCGTGGCAGGCGAGCGGGCGTGGCCTTTATTTTTGTCACTGAATTTCCATTGATGGCTAGTTATTACTTTCCATCATGGGTTGACATGATTGAGGGGAGTTTCCAGTAACTCCCGTGACTCTTGGCTCTTCGCTTGCTCTTTCCTCTCCTGCACGCGTGAGCGCCGGCCTTTGGCTCTTCTCCTTCCCGCACATCAGCCTATAAGGAAAAACCTCATTCTCTCGGTTAAGCTTCTTGCAACACAGACCACATCCAGTAGCAAAGTTCGTTCTTCCCATTCCATCTCCGGCGAGCACTAGAGATGGAAGAGTAGGCCTCCGGAACGTTCCCGTCTTGCGCTTCACCTGCTCGGGTGAGGACGGGCGATTATGTTTTTGGGGAGTGTTGGCGGCGGCAACACGACTACTCATTGTTCATCTTCCTGGAGCGGCGATCGTCTTCACTGCAACCCTCTCTGCACTGCATCGAGCAGGACGACTACATCGACAAAGCACCATGGCCTTTCCCGGTGCAAGCGGCAGTGCCGCAGGGTATAACTCCCTTCTCTGTTCCCTCGTTAATTTCATCGTTAATATTGTTATGCTTGTGGGTACTGCTATGTCCTTCTCAAACATACTATGTTTGATTGATTTTGTTACTGTTACTAGCTCTTTGCAAGTTACTTTTATTACTGTGGCAATCCTAATCGCTATATTTGAAAACATAATAATAGTCTGTGAGATGATGCTTGAGATACTATGCTTATGCAAAATGTTCTTTCACATCGTATTTGGTCCTGTGATTTGGAGTATTAAAATAATGTTTATCATGATCATCCTAGTTATAAACTGTTCTAGAAGTTTAATCTGTGATATCATGCTTTTTATAATTGCGTCATTTTTATGGATTAAATTAAATATGAAAATGACTACTTTTTCAACAATCCAAAAACGTAATTGTAGGCCATTTTCATCGGTTGGTTTTGCGGGCATGCTAAAACCAACGCCGTTTGAGGGCACTCACTACCAGAGGTGGCGTGAGAAGGCCATCCTGTGGCTGTCGGCCATGCGTTGTGGTCATGTGCTCAATGACCAACCTGCTAATGAGATGTCCGAAGTGGACGAGCAGGCTTGGGGGCACGCTGAGACTATGTGCAAGGCCGCACTGCTAAGCATCATAGCTGACTCGCTAGTTGATGCTTACATACCACTTCCGACTGGCCGAGCTGTGTGGGAGGCTCTTGAGGCCCGTTACGGTCTCTCTGACGCCGGTTCTGAGCTGTACATCATGGAGCAGTTCCATGACTACAGGATGACTGAAAACCGTCCAATAGTCGAACAGGCCCATGAGATACAGGGACTGGTGAAGGAGTTGGAGCTGTATGGATGCCCTCTTCCTGACAGGTTCATGGCAGGTTGCATTATTGCAAAGCTGCCACCTTCCTGGACTGACTTTGCTACTACCTTGAAACACAAGAGGCAGCAGTTTAGCATTGCTGAGCTGATTGGCTCTCTTGATGTTGAGAACAAGGCAAGGGCGAAGGATGTCAAGGGAAAGGGCAAGGTCAGGGCTGGTGAGGCGACTACTAGTGCACATGTGGTGCAGAAGTTTCGTCCAAAGCCATAGAAAAAGAAAAAGTTTCAGCAGGAGCTTAAGCAGAAACCCACTACCTCCTTCAAGAAGGGTAACAACAAAAAGATGAGATTTGACAAGGAAAAGATGAACTGCTTCACTTGTGGGAAGCCAGGACATTTCTCTAGGGAGTGCCCTGAGGCTAAGTGGAAGCCCTCACCAAAGATAGTTAACACCATTGAGAGAGATCCAGGCACTTCTGGGTATGGTAATTTATCTGCATTTTCAGTTTGTTCCTCACCTGAGTGGTGGGTTGATACAGGTGCAAATATTCATGTGTGTGCTGACTTTTCCTTGTTTTCCTTTTACCAGGCAGGGAGGAGTGGAGCCTTGCTGATGGGGAATGGCGCGCGTGCTGGTGTTCATGGTGTTGGTACGGTCGATCTAAAGCTCACTTTGGGAAAGACCGTGCAACTCAAGAACGTACATCATGTCCCCTCAATAAGGAAGAACTTAATTAGTGGCTCTTTGTTGTGCCGTGATGGCTTTAAACTTGTCTTTGAATCAAATAAATGTGTAATGTCAAAGTATGGAACCTTTGTGGGTAAAGGCTATGAAAGCGGAGGCTTGTTCCGCTTGTCATTGGTTGATACTCTACCTCCTGTGGTGAATAATGTTATTAATAATGTTAATGTTGAGATGAATGTTTGGCATTCTAGATTATGTCATGTTAATTTTGGTTGCATGTCCCGCTTAGCTGGCTTGAATTTAATTCCTAAATTTGATGTTGCTAAAAGTTCTAAATGTCACACTTGTGTTGAGGCAAAACAACCTCGCAAGCCTCACAAGGCTGCTGCGGCGAGGGAGTTGGCACCACTTGGACTTGTCCATTCCGATATTTGCGAAATAAATGGGATTTTAACAAAAGATGGTAAACGGTACTTTATTACTTTCATAGATGATTGCACTCGATATTGCTGCGTGTACTTAATTAAAACAAAAGATGAGGCATTGCATTATTTTAAAATCTTTAAAGCCGAGGTTGAGAACCAACTTGATAAGAAAATCAAACGGTTGCGGTCCAATCGCAGGGGAGAATATTTCTCTAACAAATTTTCTGAGTTCTGCGTGGTACATGGTATTATTCATGAGAGGACACCTCCATACTCACCACAGTCCAATGGGATTGCTGAGAGAAAGAACCACACTCTAACTGACTTGGTGAACGCCATGTTAGAGACAGCTGGTTTATCTAAGGAATGGTGGGGTGAGGCAATTTTAACTGTCAATCATGTTCTAAATAGAGTACCTACAAAGAACAAAGAAATCACTCCATTTGAGGAATGGGAGAAAAAGAGGGTAAATCTTTCTTACCTACGCGTTTGGGGTTGTTTGGCCAAAGTAAATATGCCAATCAACAAGAAGCGAAAGCTTGGACCAAAGACTGTAGACTGTGTTTTCCTTGGCTATGCCATAGTGTTGGCTATTGATTTTTAATAATAAACTCTAGCGTCCCTGATGTGTCTGTTGGGACAGTCATGGAGTCTAGAGATGTCACATTCTTTGAGAATGAATTTCCAATGAAAACAAGTGCACCTAGTGTGTCTAGTCATGATTCAGTCCCTGAATTTCATGAATCAGATATACATGCTGATGACCACACCCATGAGCTTGAGCAAAATCCTGAGGAGGATAATATTACTGTCACTTGAAGGAGTAAGAGGCAAAGAGTTGCTAAAACCTTTGGAGATGACTTTATTATATATCTCGTGGATGACACTCCCACAACTATTTCTGAGGCATACTCCTCCACTGATTCTGATATGTGGAAGGAGGCAGTGCAAAGTGAGATGGATTCCATTATCTCCAATGGAACTTGGGAAGTGGTTGATAGTCCGTTTGGCTGCAAACCCGTGTGTTGCAAGTGGGTGTTTAAAAAGAAGCTGAGGCCTGATGGTACTATTGAGAAGTACAAGGCAAGGCTTGTTGCTAAGGGCTATACACAGAAGGAAGGTGAAGATTATTTCGACACTTATTCACCAGTTGCCCGACTGACGACCATTCGTGTGTTGCTATCCCTGGCTGCCTCACATGGTCTTTTCATTCATCAGATGGATGTTAAGACGGCTTTCCTGAATGGGGAGCTTGAGGAAGAGATCTACATGGATCAGCCCGATGGGTTTATTGCAAGGGGTCAGGAGGGTAAGGTGTGTAAGTTGCTGAAATCCTTGTACGGTCTGAAGCAAGCTCCTAAGCAGTGGCATGAGAAGTTTGATCAAACTTTAACATCAGTCGGCTTTGCTGTGAATGAAGCTGATAAATGTGTATATTATCGGATTGGAAGTGGAGATGTTGTCATTTTGTGCCTATACGTGGATGACATACTAATCTTTGGCAACAATCTTGATGTGATGAAAGGAGTGAAAGCCTTTTTGTCTAGTAATTTTGAGATGAAAGACTTGGGCGAAGCTGATGTCATTCTAAACATTAAGCTCTCAAGGGAGGAAGGAAATGGTGGGGTAACTCTCATGCAATCCCATTATGTGGAAAAGGTCTTGAACCATTTTGGGTATGATGATTGTTCGCCTGCACCTACTCCGTACGATCCTAGCATACCCTTGAGAAAGAATCGCAAAATTGCACGAGACCAACTGAGATATTCTCAGATAATTGGTTCTCTCATGTATCTAGCTAGCGCGACCAAACCTGATATCTCGTTCGCTGTGTGCAAACTGAGTCGGTTCAACTCGAATCCGGGAGATGCTCACTAGAAGGCTCTTGAGAGAGTTTTGCGCTACCTAAAAGGAACAATGAGCTATGGTATTCACTTTTCCGGGTATCCAAGGGTACTAGAGGGATATTGTGATGCTAATTGGATTTCTGATGCGGATCAGCTATATGCCACGACTGGATATGCGTTCCTACTTGGAGGTGGTGCTGTTTCTTGGAAGTCTTGCAAGCAGACTATCTTAACGAAGTCTACAATGGAAGCAGAACGGACCGCATTAGACACTGCTAGTGCTGAGGCTGAGTGGCTCCGTGAACTCCTGATGGATTTGCCGATGGTAGAAAAACCAATTCTGGCAATTTCCATGAACTGTGATAACCAAACTGTGATTACAAAGGTAAACAGTTCTAAGGATAACATGAAGTCCACAAAGCATGTGAAAAGACGTTTAAAGACTGTAAGAAAACTGAGAAACTCTGGAGTAATTGCATTGGACTATGTCCATACATCAAACAATCTGGCAGATCAATTCACTAAGGGACTGTCACGCAATGTGATAGAAGGTGCGTCAAGGGAGCTGGGTTTGAGACCCACATAATGTTATCCACAGTGGTAACCCGTCCTATGTGATCAGAGATCCCGTGAATTAGGATGGCGAAACAAGCTGGTGGTTGGCTGAGGGAGAGACTCCTTAGAATAAAGCTCAGTTCGTTGGAGATGCACTGTCGCTCCAATACTGTAAGGCAGGTTGATTGAGTTCTCAATGTGATCCGAGTGGCTTGGTAAAACGGGGATGTTGTCCTACAGAACATCCTATAAGGAACACACCTATATGAGCTCGATTGCTAGTCACAATCTATGAGATGTGGGTAATCTCTAGATGCTCATGAAAAGGCCCCGAAGTGTGACTTATATGCTTCAAAACAAGAGGGAAGACACTTGGCTGCCCAGTACCAGTTAAGGGGCTTAGTGAAACTCATCTCACACAAGACTGTCAATTCAAGGTTTTGTCCATTGTTCAGTTGTGGCTGAGTGTAACTAGCTTTCTAGATGGATGTTCAACTTAACAGTCTCCACCGAAACACTGGTATATAAATGGAATATGGTTTTGAGAACTCGATGCAGCGTACCCTAGAGTTTGGTGGGGATTGTTGGATATTATGGGCTCGACCCATTTATTTAATATCTCAAATAAACTCTATGGTCCGTACATACGCATTAAATATTTTAGTACCGCATGGGAATTTAATCGAGAGATGGCTTTGCTTAAATATGTAACCGTTGACCGGTTCATTTGAGAAGTCAAAAGGGTCTCACAAGGATGCCACACGCGCGCGCGCGCCGCCGCCGCCGCCCGGCCCGGCCCGGCCTGAGCCCGTGCCCGTGGGCGTGGCGTGGCGTGGCGAGGCGAGGCGAGGCAGGCTGGCAGGCAGGCAGGCGGCGAGCGAGCGAGCGGACGGGCGGGCATGGCCTTTATTTTTGTCACTCAATTTCCGTTGATGGCTGGTTATTACTTTCCATCATGGGTTGACATGATTGAGGGGAGTTTCCAGTAACTCCCGTGACTCTTGGCTCTTCGCTTGCTCTTTCCTCTCCTGCACGCGTGAGCGCCGGCCTTTGGCTCTTCTCCTTCCCGCACATCAGCCTATAAGGAAAAACCCCATTCTCTCGGTTAAGCTTCTTGCAACACACACCACATCCAGTAGCAAAGTTCGTTCTTCCCGTTCCATCTCCGGCGAGCACCAGAGATGGAAGAGTAGGCCTCCGGAACGTTCCCATCTTGCGCTTCACCTGCTCGGGTGAGGACGGGCGATTACGTTTTTGGGGAGTGTTGGCGGCGGCAACACGACTACTCGCTGTTCATCTTCCTGGAGCGGCGATCGTCTTCACTGCAACCCTCTCTGCACTGCATCGAGCGGGACGACTACATCGACAAAGCACCATGGCCTTTCCCGGTGCAAGCGGCAGTGCCGCATGGTATAACTCCCTTCTCTGTTCCCTCGTTAATTTCATCGTTAATATTGTTATGCTTGTGGGTACTGCTATGTCCTTCTCAAACATGCTATGTTTGATTGATTTTGTTACTGTTAGTAACTCTTTGCAAGTTACTTTTATTACCGTGGCAATCCTAATCGCTATATTTGAGAACACAATAATAATCTGTGAGAGGATGCTTGAGATACTATGCTTATGCAAAATGTTCTTTCACATCGTGTTTGGTCGTGTGATTTGGAGTATTAAAATAATGTTTATCATGATCATCCTAGTTATAAACTGTTCTAGAAGTTTAATCTGTGATATCATGCTTTTTATAATTGCGTCATTTTTATGGATTAAATTAAATATGGAAATGCCTACTTTTTCAACAGAACTTAGGTTGATGAGACTGGTCTTCATACTCAAACTTGTAGATTGGCAGCTTATTGTACGTTCGTTCAGAAAATGATTGCAAGTGGTTTTTATGCATATATTTCTCTGTCACACAAAACCACGCATCCATAAAATCAAAAAATAGTTAGACAATTTCATTCTTCAAAAAAGTATCAGAGTACACCAACAGAAATTATACAGGCATATTGAGATATTGAATATCAATGTATATAAACTAAAAAAGCATTAAATCTAGTTATTTTATTTAATAATACTATAAATAAGAACATATTAAAGAAAAACAGTTCCAAAAAACCACATGCATTTTTTTTCCATTTCACAACAAAAAAGATCAAACTCTGCCGCTGCATGTTGAGGGCAGGTGGAGTTGGTAGGAGGAACAAAATGCTGCTAGATTTCTAGTTGGTTATCAAATTTGTTAGCTCAAAAGATGAAATGAGACGCATGGTACCAGTCAATGTTACTGTTATCCAGATACCTGACTTCTAAAACTCTTACTAACTTGGATTCAAGTGATATTGCGAGCCAAATTAGGTACTGGAGTCCAAGTGAGATTCCTAAACCAAACTAGGTACTGGAGTCCAAATTAGGTACTAGAGTACAGGTAACAGTTGCAGCAGAGGAAGATGTTGGTGGGTTGGACACAGACAATATAGCCTATACAACAGTTTAGGAGGGTTCAATCAGGAAGAAGAACAATAGACAAGTTAAGAGTTCATGATTGACTCCAGTAAAAATAAAACTGACATGATGATAAGTTTGAGATAAATTTACAGAAGTGTAAGAGATGGAATCATAGGAGGCTTGCTATACTTAAAATTAGGCTGTGGATGCAAGTTTTATTCAGAGAAATACATCTCTCACAAAAGTGTCAGAGATAGAGACCATATCATAGGAAGCTTGCTATACTCTATAATCAGGTTGTGTATGCAAGTTTTATTCAAAGAAATAATCTCTCACAATCTTTGCTACTCCCTCCAATCCAAATTATAAGACATTTTGTTTTTTTCTACATACATTACTTTTACTGTGTATCTAGACAGTGCATATCTAAGTACATAGCAAATTATGTATCTAGGAAATCCAAAACGTCTTATAATTTGGAATGCATGGAGTATGTCCCAACCAAAGTTCGGCTGGGTGGCGAGTAGGCGGCGACTACGCGCGCCTACTCGTTGGGCGAAGCCCGTCGCCGCGAGTAGGGCCATAGTTGAGCTCTGCGGCGCTGGGCTGCGCTAGGCGGCGTGTAGGCGTACTAGGCGGGCGTGGACGCGGCGCGTAGGCGGGCGAGCGCGAGGGCGGGCGATTTTGGCGCGCCAAATCGCGAGCGCAGGAGGATTTCCCGCCCAGTCAGGCTCGCGCGCGGCCAAGATACCCAGGCGCGGGAGGAGTAGGTGGGAGCGCGGCGCCATTCGCGACTTCCCGCGGAAGGTTTGGTCCTCCCCAACGCCGGTCCTCCTAGCCGGACTTCTTCCTCCCCGCCGTTCCTGCTCCTCCCGCCGGTTCTGCTCCTCCTCTGCTCCTCCCCTGCTCGTCCCCGACTGGCCAGCGCCGGTCCGCTCCTCCCCTGCTCGTCCACGACTCGCCGGTGCGGGTCGTTCTCCTCTGCTCCGCGCGGACCTCGGCTGCTCGTCCACGACTCGCCGGCGCGGGTCGTGCTCCTCTGCTCCGCGCGGACCTCGGCTGCTCGTCCACGAATCGCCAGCGCGGGTCGTGCTCCTCCTCTGCTCCGCGCTGAACTCGCCGCCGCCGTCCTGCTTGTCCTCAGCTGGAAGCCCTCTCCGCCGGCCACCCCAAGTCCCCAAGGTGAGCTCCTCTCCCCTCCACTGCTCTGCTCTGCTCTGCTCTGTTTCAGTTTGTAGTTTCTGAAACAGTGAAAGAGTAAAAGCTACTAGTTTCAGTTTGTAGTTTCTCAAAGATATTTTGTTCAGCTCTGCTCTGATCTGTTTTACAATGCTGCGTTCATTGCATAGTGGTCTTTTAGTTACTGCTCTGTTCATTGCATAGTTCCAGCAGAAGTGTTCCTGCTGAATATCTTCCAGCAGAGGTGTTTTTATCATGTAATCATGCATTGCAGAGGTGTGAGTGTGTGACTGAACTTGAACTCTTGCCTCTCTAATTATGTAGGATGTCGACTGAACCAGATGAAACAAGAACTGAGGCAACTTGTCAAGGGCGTCGGCGCCTAAGGTAGCTGGACCGCGGCTACGGAGTTCGTAGCCTCGTTCCGTCGTCGTCGGCGAGGTTTTACCCCTCAGTCGTCGGCTTGTTGTTGAGAGAAGAGAGATAGATTAGATTGATAATTCTTGTTTGCCCCCAATTGTTCGGTTACAACATATATATGGCCTAAGGCCTTCACACGGCAGGAATAAAAGATCCTAAAATTAAGGACTGAAAATAGCAAGTAACAAACTAAGTTTCCAAAATAGCCAGTAACAAACTATGTTTCCAACTCAGACACTGCCTGACGCCATGCCTTCCGTGACGCCGTGCGTGCCCGATGCGTGCTCTGCGCGTTCTGCGGCCCTCCGCACGTCCCGGGCCCATCTGCGCCGGGTGTAGGTGCGTCCCCACATGACATCTCTCCCCCCCCCTCGAGAGGCAGCTCGTCCTCGAGCTGGAACGCCGGAAACTTGCCGCGGAACGTGTCGACGTCCTCCCAAGTTGCTGAAGCCGCGGACTCACCCTTCCAATGGATCAAGACCTGGTGCACACCGCGAGCCAAGCGGAATCGAACGACACGCTCCGGTTCTAGGGCCACCGCACCGTGCTGAATGTTGGGTAGAGGCGGAGGGGCTTCAGGAGGTGGCCCATGGAACTTCTTCAGGAGGCCGATATGGAAGACATCATGAAGCCGAGCGCCCGTCGGAAGAGCGAGACGAACCGCGACCTCATTGATCAGCTCCGTGACCTTGTATGGCCCGTAGAAACGTGGCTTGAGCTTGTCGGTCGTGGCCTGAGGAAGCGACGACGCCGCATGCTGCCAAAGACGCAGGAGCGCCCAGTCCTCGACTTGGTACGCAACTTGGCGGTGGCTCTTGTCATAGTGGAGCTTGTGGACTGCTTGAGCCTTGTTAACACCGAGTTTTCGCACTATGACAAGTGGACCGGCACTATGATGATTCGGCGAACGCCGCCGCTTGAAGGATTCGGCAGACGGCGGACGCGGTCGGCTAGTTCAATGTATTCGGCAAGGCTGTGAAAGCGATTGGTCAACAGCAAGCGGATTCGGCAACGTGATGCTGCGGTCGGTTACCTCGAGCCAAGTCGGTTTGCGACGAATACGGCATGTCAAGAGGATTCGGCGACGGGAATCTCGTTCATTTTAGCACGTGCCGATTATTAAAGGAAGCTTGGAGCAAAAGGCATCATGTTTCTGGTAGTTTCCTAATCTATCGTTGTAATCGTGTCCTCCTAGGACTCGTAGAACACCAGGGTATAAATATAAACCCTGAGGCCATTGTAATATCTGTTCACAATCAATACAACCAACCCCGGCCCCATGCCGTCTTCGAGTCCAAGTCGTGTCGTCGTGTTCTTCGAGAGGGGCCATCGATCCGTCGACCTCCGTAAGTTCCGGCAACCTTGCTATCATGTCTAGTATCGTGCGGCGGATTTAGATATGGTGCAAGTAGTCTCGTACGTTAAGCTTAGTATCGTGCGGCGGATTTAAGCTTGTGACGGGAGGTCTTTGTTTATGTCTTGTATCGTGCGGCGGATTGAGACATGAGTAAAGATAGTTATCGGCTCTGTTAGATTTGGCAATCTGATAGATTCATTAAGTTACCTTGTGTTATGTGTTTCGTTACGTTTATTTCATCATAACACTTTTGCCCAATCTAGATACCGTCCGGTTCGGCTTCATCTTTATAGACCTGCTCTGTTTCACGTTTATTATTGAAAGGTCTGTTATGCAGTAGATCTACTGTTCGTAATAGCCGAATTGGATCGTATCTGGGTTGCCACGTGGTGAGGGTTCATGCACGTTAAGTATGTTTGATCTATGATAAGGCTAGGTGTTGTGCGGCAGGCGCAGGCTTTAGATTAGTTTAGTCATGCTTAGCTTGCATGTTCAATCTCCATGGACCCCAACTCGGTTGTACAATCGAGATTGGTTAAGTTTTAACTTATACATTATGCAAGTACGATTCTCATGCAAACGTGTTCGGCAACCTGGTATTCACATAACTCTGTTCATATTGCCGAATAACCTTTAAACCTGTTGGCAGATAGCTTTCGTAGCTATATGTCGTCGTAAGTGGCTTCAGGGCCGTACATCTTGGAACTGTCTGGTCATACCCGGCACGTTCCAGCTTTGTATTTAACAGTTTATCTCCCTTGTTAGTTGCAGGTCAAACTGACTGGCACGCACCGGACTTCTGAACACCCGGGCCACGATTTGAAGCCAGCTTCTTCGGCTTGCTGTGTGCCTGGCGCAGAACGCCACTTTTTGCGCCAACACACTTTTTGGCACGCCCAGTGGGACCACACTTTTTTCCTGCAGCAATGGTCGAAGTCACTGAAGCTGAGGCCAGCAACAAGGCGGGGCTCGTGCAGGTGCAGCTCACCGAACTACCCGACGAGTACAGAGAGCAGGTGGAGGATGCTTGTGCCGAATTCCAGGCCAAGTGCCTAGAAGCCTTTTCCAAGAACAAGAGCGGAAAGGTCCGCCGTCTGCACGATCTGCCGAAACCCGTCCAGCCCAACCCGAATGATCCCGGGGAAGCGGAGGCAGTGTTGAAAATGTCTCATATGATCAACGAAGCTGTCTCTGGTGCCATCGGTCGCATGCATGGGGCGTTTCTCAACACCTTCCGCACCATCATGATCGCCCAATTCGGCCCCAAGGCCGATGAACTTATGGAGGCCGAGTTTGGCCCTATAGCAGGACCACATCTTTTCAATCTGCCGAATCACCTCAAGGGGGCAGGAACTGCTGGTGAGGAGACCCCGCCTAAGGCTCAATCGAGCGGAATGACCATTCAAGAGAAGCACACGCCAGAAGGCCAGTTGCCGACCATGGGTCAGCTCACGTTCGGCGCTAAGGGTCAGCCGCCAGAGTCAACACGCAAGATCTCCCCGCAAACCTACAGGCTCATAAAGGACTACTATGGGAACGGGTACCATGAAATGCTTGAGCCTCACAACATAGAGGGTGCCCCGCATCCAGGATACGGGAAGCCGACGGCCGAGAAGACCGCCGACTCTAATGTCGAGGTCATGCTAGAGAGGATGGCAGATATGATGCAGCGCACTTTCAGCCTGAAGCCTAAGGGTACCTATGCTTACAGGTCTCCGTTCCCCGAGTGGTTCCACCGTGTGGCTCTACCTCCCAGGGTCAA
This sequence comes from Coix lacryma-jobi var. lacryma-jobi, assembly GCA_009763385.1. Taxonomy (NCBI): domain Eukaryota; kingdom Viridiplantae; phylum Streptophyta; class Magnoliopsida; order Poales; family Poaceae; genus Coix; species Coix lacryma-jobi. Next base: position 51,206,615 of record CM019828.1, read on the forward strand.
GGTGCCGACAGACCTGTCCAAGTTCTCCAGCTTAGATGACACTAGCACGGTGGAGCACATCAGTTGATATCTGCTCCAGCTTGGAGAAGCCAATACCGAGGACGCCTTCAGGGTTCGGTACTTCCCGTCATCGCTCACTGGGCCGGCGTTCGCTTGGTTCACGTCTCTGCCACCGGGTTCTATTCTCTCTTGGGCAGACTTGGAACAGAAGTTCCATACGCACTTCTACACGGGCACCAAGGAGAAGAAGCTGGTGGACATCATGTATGTGCGTCAGAGGCCGAATGAGACACCGCAGGACTACCTGCGCAGGTTTAGGGAAGTCAAGAGCCAGTGCTTCGGCATGTACCTGCCGGACGACCAGCTTCCGCCATTGGCCGTGGCGGGCATGCTCCCAAGCATCAGAGACAAGCTCTTCGGCCAGGAGTTCGAGGACCTGGGTCATCTCTCTCGCCGGCTCAATGAAATGACTATCCAAGCGCAAGGCTTCCGGAGGGAAGGGCGTTTCCAGAGGGACAATGTCGCGGCCCAGATGTATCAAGCTTTCCTGGACGAAGCCGATGACTATTCCGATGCCGAAGATGAGGTGGCCGCTGCAGAGTTCAACTGGGACAAAGAACCGACCCAGGCCAACAAGCAGTGGCTGCGCCAGCAGAAAGGGGCATATGACTTCGACGTCACCAAGGCCGACAAACTCTTCGAGTTTCTGATTGCCGAAGGGAGAGTCAGGCTACCCCCGGATCACCCGATGCTACGTCCTGGAGGCGTCAAAGACAAGAAATACTGCGGCTTCCAAAACACTAATACTCATTCTATTAATGATTGCCGCGTGTTCAGGACCAGGATCCAGAAGGCCATCCAGGATGGGCACATCAAGTTCAATGGCAAGATGAAGATCGATGCCAACCCCTTCGCCCAGAACTCCGTGTTCGTCTCAGTGAACATGGTAGCCCCGGAAGATCCCAGAGGCAAGGGCAAGGTCAGAGTCCTCACCTCCGACAAGGCGCGCGAGTCTGGCGCAGTGGATCCCGATCGACAAATCACTGGCGATGAGCTCCGACAGCACGCCCAAGCCGCGAATAGCCGATACGAGCACAGAGAGTCGTCTTCCAGGCGCAGACCTACCCACAGGGATCTCCTTAATAAATGGCGTCGGCAAAAGGAGAAAGAGCAGATGCGTCTCCAACGCGTAGAGCAAGAATTCACAGAGGAGTACCAGCATGAAGACGATCACGCGGGAGAGCACCGATATCGTCTGGAGGAAAGGGCTTACCACAGAGAACAGGCCCATCGCTGGGAGCAAGAACGCCGCCAAGAGCGGGAGCAAGCTCACTGGGGCTGTCCGTTCTTCCGCCACTGCTGGAACGAAGGCTTGAAACTGCCTGCCGTCAACAACTGCCCCGAATGCAGCGATCAGTACAAGGGGTATAGGCAGGATCGGATCAACCGTCGTCCCGTCCATGAAAGGTTGGGAGCACGCATCCCAATGGACGATCGACGCCTAAAAATGAGAAGCTCGGGTCGGCAAGCCAAAAGATGTGCCGACCAGGAATGGGTGCATCACCGGGACGACAGCGAGGAGGCACAGCCCCGCCCATATAGGTGGCAAAAGGGGCAATGGTGCCCACCGGGGCTCAGGAAAAGCCAGAAAAGGAGAGTGCAACGCCTCCGGAATAGGGAGTTGGAAGAAGCAGCTGCCGGTGGGAAGAAGCAAGAGTGGCGTCCGAAGGAAAAGCCAGACAACAACGGCAAAGGCGCTGGCGTGGCCATGACCTTCTTCCTTCCCCTGGAATTCATGGCTCCAATCGGCCAGGGGGCACAGGACGAAGCGCATTCGGACTCCGATGAGGCCGAGCACAATGAGCTCGCGGCACAGCTCGTGTTGTCTCAGAAGGCAGCATTTGACAAGCCAGCTAAGCATCGGCATTTGAAGCCGTTGTATGTCAAAGGGTACGTCAATGGAAAGCCGCTGACCAAGATGTTTGTCGATGGCGGTGCAGCGATCAACATCATGCCTTACGCCACCTTCAGAAAGCTGGGCATGAACGACGAAGATCTGCTCAAAACGGACATGATACTCCGTGACTTTGCCGGCAATCCCTCTGACACTCGAGGTGCCGTGCACGTGGAACTGATGATAAGATCCAAGACACTCATCATGACCTTCTTTGTCATTGACGTCAAGGGGGCATACAGCCTGCTTTTGGGCAGGGATTGGATCCATGCCAACTGCTGCATACCTTCGACCATGCACCAAATACTCATCCAGTGGGTTGGAGATGACATCGAGATTGTCCAAGCTGATGACTCGGTGAGTGTTGCTACCATTGAGCCCACTTACTGGGAATTCGACGGAGTAGATTGCTTCTCCGATCGTGTGTGGGGAGAAGGTCCTGTCAACATCTACGGCAGAGATCAACAGCCGATCCAAGCAGTCGGCTCGCAAAGTTTCTTTTAGATGGACAACCCAACTGATAGCAGCGAGGGCAAACTGGGACGTGGCTTCGCATCGGCCGACCAACTGGAAGAAGTGGATGTTGGCGACACAAGTAAAAGACGGCCGATGTTCATAAGTTCTAATTTAGACCCTGCTTTCAGATTGCAGCTAGTAGATCTCCTAAAAGAGTTCAAAGATTGTTTTGCTTGGGACTACACAGAGATGCCCGGATTGGATCGGTCCATTGTTGAGCATAAGTTGCCGATCAAGCCTGGATACCGTCCATACAAACAACCTCCGCGCAGGATCTACAAGGAGGAGGTATTGGCCGACGTGAAAAAAGAAGTGGAAAGATTACTAGAAGCTAACTTCATTCGACCGTGTCGATATGCGGAGTGGATCTCCAATATTGTCCCGGTATACAAGAAAAACGGGAAGATGAGGGTTTGCATCGACTTCAGGAACCTCAACAAAGCCACTCCTATGGACGGTTATCCAATGCCGGTGGCCGATTTGCTAGTAGATGCTTCGGCCGGTTTTGAAATCATAAGCTTTATGGACGGCAACGCAGGTTACAATCAGATCTTCATGGCTGCAGAGGATGTGGCGAAGACCGCCTTCAGGTGCCCCGGCCATATAGGTTTGTTTGAATGGATGGTCATGACTTTTGGTTTGAAAAATGCCGGTGCCACTTACCAGCGAGCCATGAATTACATATTCCATGAGCTGATCGGCAAGATCGTAGAGATCTACATTGATGATGTGGTGGTCAAATCCAGAAGCAAGGAAGGACACTTAGCCGATTTAAGGAAGACCTTGGAATGCACGAGGAAACACGGTTTAAAGATGAATCCAACCAAGTGTGCATTTGGGGTGTCGGCTGGTGAGTTTCTGGGATTCCTGGTCCACAAAAAAGGGATCGAAGTCGGTAGGAAGAGCATGGAAGCAATTGATAAGGTAGTGCCGCCGACCAATCTCAAAGAACTTCAATCACTGCTCGGCAAGATCAACTTTGTCAGAAGGTTCATATCCAACTTGTCTGAGCGCGTGCTGCCATTTTCTCCACTATTGAAGCTCAAGAGAGATCAGGAGTTCGTGTGGGGTGACGTGCAACAAAAGGCTTTCGATGAGATCAAGGAGTACATGAAGGCACCACCAGTATTGGTTCCTCCACAACTCGACAAGCCTTTCAAGTTGTACGTGGCGGCCGACAACCTAACGATAGGGTCGGCCCTCATGCAAGAATTCGAAGGGAAAGAGAGAGTCATAGCCTATCTTAGCCGAAAGCTACTGGACCCCGAGACAAGGTATTCGGCTACGGAAAAGTTGTGCTTGTGCGTTTTCTATTCCTGTACCAAGTTTCGACACTATCTACTGAATGCCGAATGCGTGGTAATATCAGAATTTGATGTAATCAAGCACATGTTATTAATGCCAATTTTAAGTGGAAGGATCGGTAAATGGGTTTTGGCCCTTTCTGAATTTGATTTGCGTTTTGAATCGGCAAAGGCTGTTAAAGGGCAGATTATAGCTGATTTTGTCACTCACCACCGTGATCCTAATGCTAACATGGTAGCCATTGTCCCTTGGGCATTGTTTTTTGATGGATCCTCGTGCAGCAAAGGTGGTGGAGTCGGGATAATGTTGATTTCTCCCAAGGGGGCACCCTTCAAGTACTCTATACCGATCGAGTACCCGGTAACTAATAATCAAGCAGAGTACGAAGCACTGCTCCGAGGACTACGGTTGCTTGTGGACATAAAGGCAGACGCCGTGGAGATCTTCGGTGACTCGGAATTAGTGATCAAGCAATTGACCGGCAAATACGAGTGCAAGAACGATACGCTGCAGGAATATCTCGAAGGTTGCCAAGAGCTCCTCAGACAGTTTCGTTCGGCAACCTTACAACATATTCCTAGGGGGCAAAACGAAGAAGCAAACCAGTTGGCTCAGGCAGCATCCGGGTATAGGGAGAATCAAAACATTTTTGCACTTGAGGGAGAGCAAACAACCCCAGAAGGTGATCAAGCAATCCCAAGTGGCGATCAGGCAATTGAAGACTGGAGAGACAACATTGCCGATTACCTCAGGGACCCGTCCAGGAAAGTCTCCCGAAAGCTCAGGTACAAGGCTCTTAAGTTCACACTCTTGGACAATCAATTGTACTACAAATCCATAGATGGGGTTTTGCTTAAATGCCTGAACCAAGACGGGGCCAGGAAACTGATGTATGAGGTGCACGAAGGCGTATGTGGTGCACACCAGTCGGCTCACCGTATGAGATGGTTAATCAGGAGGACTGGATATTTTTGGCCGACTATGCTCGAAGATTGCTTTAAGTATTACAGAGGTTGTCAGGATTGTCAGCGATTCGGCAATGTGCAAAGGGCTCCAGCATCGGCCATGAATCCGATCGTTAAGCCTTGGCCTTTCAGAGGATGGGGCATTGATTTGATTGGCCAGATTCACCCTCCATCTAGCAAAGGACATAAGTTTGTCTTATTGGCCACGGACTATTTCACAAAATGGGTTGAAGCCATCCCGTTGAAGAAGGTGACGTCAGAGAACATGGTGTCTTTCGTCAGGGAGCATATCATTTACCGATTCGGCATTCCTCAGTCCATCACCACCGATCAGGGAACTCAGTTCACTTCCTCGGAGTTTTGTGACTTTGCCGAAGAGATGGGGATTAAACTCTATAATTCTTCTCCTTACTATGCACAGGCCAATGGACAGGCAGAGGCTTCTAACAAAATCATGATTAAAATCATTCAAAAGAAGATCGAAGAGAAGCCTAAAGGGTGGCACTTGGTACTCAACGAAGCTTTGTGGGCGTACCGTATGGCCTGTCATGGGTCGACTCAGACGTCGCCATACGAGTTGGTCTACGGGCATCACGCAGTGCTACCGTGGGAGTTGCAGTCGGGGTCAAGACGAGTTACATTGCAGAACGATCTGGCTAAAGAAAATTATAAGGATTTGATGATGGATGAGCTAGAGGATTTGCATTTGATTCGTCTCAAGGCCTTGGAAAATATTGAGAAAAATAAGATACGCATTGCCAAGTACTACAACTCGAAAGTGAAAGAAAAAGGATTCGAAGAAGGAGACTTGGTTTGGAAAATTATCTTGCCGATCGGTACCAAAGACAAGGTATTCGGCAAATGGTCCCCTAACTGGGAAGGGCCTTTTCGGATTCTGAGACGTGCTCCGGGTAATGCGTATGTTCTGAAAACCCTCCAAGGAGAAGAGTTTGCTAGGGCAATTAATGGACGATATCTAAAGAGATTTCATCCTAGCGTGGAGGTCGGTGCATAACGGAATCAAGGACTAGCGGGCACCGACGGCCGATACAAGGTGGTATCGCCCTTAGCACAAAAATGGCTGATACAAGGTGGTATCGCCCTTAGCACAAAAATGGCCGATAGAGTCTATCGCCCTTAGAACAAAAACAGCCGGCGCGGCATGTGTCGCCTCTAGCACAAAAAACGCAGAAATACAGGGCCAAGTGCACGCGATGCTGTGCAATCGGCTAGATAAATCAAACACTCAACAAGCGCAGGATAGGAGAACAGGTGGTGCATATAAACATAACAAAATAAAACATTGTTCGTAGTGAAGTGTAGATCAGTTATCGAACATCCTGTTGATGACCGTCTGCGGGTTGGTGACCGCGGCGAGGGCGCGAGCATGATCCTCGTAGGAGTCCAGAAGATCATCGATCTGCTCGACGTCCTCCGGACCTGCTTCGCCGGGGAAGCCAACCGGCGTCACGGAAAAGTCCTCTGTGCGGACCGTTAGCGCCGACAGCCCCAGCGCCACGCCATGGTGCACACCTTGCATGGCGACCTGCTCGACGCGGCCGTGTACATTGGCCAGACGCGCCTCGGCGGTGTCGCCCTGGGCGTTCACCCGGTCTGCGACGGCATTCGCCGCCATCTTTAGGCGCTCCAGCTCTTCAGACAGTGCTATGAACGACGAGTTGAAATGGATCGGTTAAAAGATCAACAAGGACGACCAAAAACCGATCTAGGATTGGGTGTTCATACCTGTGATTGCGTCGCAGAACTGCCGGCGCTGGTCCTCCCACTCCAGCTGATCTATCCCGTACTGCTTCGAGACGGCGGCCAGCTCTTCCCGGGACTCATCCCGCAGCGCCATGAAGTTCAAGGCGTCGTTGTGGTCGTAAAGGCCGCCGTCGGAATCCCGGTCCGGGCTCGCCTCCCATGGATGGGAGTGGTAGGAAAGACTGTCGGAGGAGCTTGGCAAATCCGATGGTGGAGCCTCTGGCCTCCCCGACACTGAAGAAGGCCGGGCATGCCCGCCGGCGGAGGAAATAACGGGGACCCTGTCAGCAAGCAGCAACCGAGCGTGAACGAAGTTTTCAAGAAACCGCCACAAAGGACGTAAGCGAGGAGTCCTACCCGCGCCGACGGAGGCGCCGAGCGCGGCTCCCTTCGGCCTCCTCGGTCGCCGGGCGCTTGCCGCGGTCGTCATGGCTCGCCATTGCACTCGGAAAGTTAGGGTTTCCTGGGGCGGAACGAACAAGGAAGCCGAGGCGGCGAGAGTACTAAAGGAGCGGATGCAAGATTGGGAGAAGGTAAGCCACCAGGGATGATTTATGTCGAATATCAACCGACGGATTGGGGTTTTTTCCGTTTCCCAAGATGGGCTTCTACAGTAATGGGCTGCGTAGGCCGTCTAACGGCACTCACATACGTGTTTGGCGGAGAATAGAGCGCCTGTCTTCGGCCAAACTGCCGATTTGGATGTTCGAGACAAACTTTGGCCAGATTGCCGAACGGGTTCACACGGTTAAGCACGATGTCATCAGAACGGTAACCGATTGAATGCAAAATGCAGATATGTTGCAAATGGCCAAGTACATGGAACAGAGTACACCTTGATTCCGAAAGATCAGTCACAGATTGATTTCAAGAGGATGGATAAAAGGACTTCTTATTCACATAACAAGAGTTAATTACAAATGAAGGATCAGTTCGTCCATGTCATTCTGTTTCTGATCGGAAGATCAGAATCGAAAGAGTCGGCCAAGTCTGTTCCGACTTCTTTCATGTCCTCAACAGAACGTGCTATCCTAAATTCTAGTCCCCGCTCACAAACGTCAAAATTGCGATAGTCGGCGCCAGAATGAATTCGGACGGTGTTGAAAGCAAGTGCTGCGCCGTAGCCCATGCCGGCCCTAGAAATCTCAGGAAGGACCCTCTTGATCTCATTCACCTGCCTTAGAGCCACCGTGCCTGGCACATTGGCTGAAGTAGCAAGGTCGGCAATAGCGGCTTCGAGGGAGTGGAGCCTAGTCTCCAGAGCTGAAGGAAAAGGGGTCAAGCCGAAGGAAGAGGCAAGAAAAGGACAGCTGAGGGATGCTTACCGATGGCTTGTTCCCGAAAGGTATCGCGCTCCTGAGAGATTTGAGTAATCTCCCGATTCTTCTTTCCTAGATCAGACTGGAGATCTGTAACCTTCTGAGTTAGGTCCTCGGTGAGGTCGTCGACAGTCCTCCTAAAGGGGAAACAAAATGAGGCATAATTATCCAAAGCAAAAAGATCAAAGCAGAAGCAACCTTCTCTTAGAAGTGCTGGTGTCGCCAAGCTCGAGACTGTGATGGCTTGCTTGGGAAGACATTTTGCGGTTCAGGGCAAGAGAAGAGAAGGTTTTTTCTAGATGAAGAAGCTGAACAGAGGGATTCGGGAAGTTCAGGCCGAAATGGAATAGAGAGGAATTCTTAAAGGATCTCGAGTGCTTCGGAAGGCGAGTCGGCAGCTGTGGTGATTAATGACAAAGGAAGTCGGATGCTTCCAGAGACTCTACAGTGGTGCGAAAAGGAGAAAATGAATTTTAGAATAAAACATTTATCCCAAAATTAGGGGGCATGTGTTAACACCGAGTTTTCGCACTATGACAAGTGGACCGGCACTATGATGATTCGGCGAACGCCGTCGCTTGAAGGATTCGGCAGACGGCGGACGCGGTCGGCTAGTTCAATGTATTCGGCAAGGCTGTGAAAGCGATTGGTCAACAGCAAGCGGATTCGGCAACGTGATGCTGCGGTCGGTTACCTCGAGCCAAGTCGGTTTGCGACGAATACGGCATGTCAAGAGGATTCGGCGACGGGAATCTCGTTCATTTTAGCACGTGCCGATTATTAAAGGAAGCTTGGAGCAAAAGGCATCATGTTTCTGGTAGTTTCCTAATCTATCGTTGTAATCGTGTCCTCCTAGGACTTGTAGAACACCAGGGTATAAATATAAACCCTGAGGCCATTGTAATATCTGTTCACAATCAATACAACCAACCCCGGCCCCGTGCCGTCTTCGAGTCCAAGTCGTGTCGTCGTGTTCTTCGAGAGGGGCCATCGATCCGTCGACCTCCGTAAGTTCCGGCAACCTTGCTATCATGTCTAGTATCGTGCGGCGGATTTAGATATGGTGCAAGTAGTCTCGTACGTTAAGCTTAGTATCGTGCGGCGGATTTAAGCTTATGACGGGAGGTCTTTGTTTATGTCTTGTATCGTGCGGCGGATTGAGACATGAGTAAAGATAGTTATCGACTCTGTTAGATTTGGCAATCTGATAGATTCATTAAGTTACCTTGTGTTATGTGTTTCGTTACGTTTATTTCATCATAACATTTTTGCCCAATCTAGATACCGTCCGGTTCGGCTTCATCTTTATAGACCTGCTCTGTTTCACGTTTATTATTGAAAGGTCTGTTATGCAGTAGATCTACTGTTCGTAATAGCCGAATTGGATCGTATCTGGGTTGCCACGTGGTGAGGGTTCATGCACGTTAAGTATGTTTGATCTATGATAAGGCTAGGTGTCGTGCGGCAGGCGCAGGCTTTAGATTAGTTTAGTCATGCTTAGCTTGCATGTTCAATCTCCATGGACCCCAACTCGGTTGTACAATCGAGATTGGTTAAGTTTTAACTTATACATTATGCAAGTACGATTCTCATGCAAACGTGTTCGGCAACCTGGTATTCACATAACTCTGTTCATATTGCCGAATAACCTTTAAACCTGTTGGCAGATAGCTTTTGTAGCTATATGTCGTCGTAAGTGGCTTCAGGGCCGTACATCTTGGAACTGTCTGGTCATACCCGGCACGTTCCAGCTTTGTATTTAACAGTTTATCTCCCTTGTTAGTTGCAGGTCAAACTGACTGGCACGCACCGGACTTCTGAACACCCGGGCCACGATTTGAAGCCAGCTTCTTCGGCTTGCTGTGTGCCTGGCGCAGAATGCCACTTTTTGCGCCAACAAGCCTGCTTGAGCCTGTAACGAATGTCCGGAAGGAACTCTTCACGTTCTTCCATGGTCTTGGCCACTGCAGTGACCCGTGTTTCTCCCGGTTCATAGGAGCGGATGGACGGCGGATCTCGCCCGTAGACAATGCGGAACGGCGTGTCCCGCAGGGAGGTCTGGTAGGCAGTGTGGAAGACGAACTCCGCCCATGGCAGCCAGCGTAGCCACTGCCGCGGTCGATCTCCGGTGAGGCAGCGCAGGTACATGATGATGACTCGATTGGCAGCCTCGGACTGCCCATCCGACTGTGGATGAAACGTTGTGGTCATGTGAAGCTTCGTCCCCAGGAGGCGCATGAGCTCGCGCCAGAACATTGAGGTGAAAACGGGGTCACGGTCGGACACCATGGACTGCGGAACGCCATGCAGCCGGACGATGTCGGCGAGAACGCTTGTGCGACGGACTCGGCGGAGTATGGGTGCGCCAGGGGGATGAAGTGGCAGTACTTGCTGAACCTATCCACCACGATCAGGATGACGGATTTGCCCCGAACGCGCGGCAGCGCTTCGACGAAGTCAAGGGCGATGTCCGTCCATACCCCCTGAGGCACGGGCAATGGAAGGAGAAGCCCAGCCGGATGGAGATGCTCCCACTTGTAACGCTGACAAATGACGCAGCCCCGCACATAGTCCTGCACAACTTGTTTCATGTTTGGGAAATGGAAGTCGCGCTGGAGCCGATGGAGCGTGCGCTGGACGCCTTCATGCCCTTCCTCATGGATGGCCGCCAGAATTTCCTGGACGAGGGGGACGCGGGCAGAATGTACAGGCGCCCAGCGTACTGCATCATGTCATCGACGATCGCCCACGGCGCCTTGCGGGAACCTACGTGCATCATGTCCCGGATGGCGACGAGGGTCGGATCGGTGAGCTGTGCCTGACGGAAACGTGCGATGAAGTCGAAATGGGGGGCCGAAAGGGCCAGTACAGCCCCCTTCTCTGTTGTATCATGGCGAGACAATGTGTCAGCCACTGCGTTCGCCATCCCGGGCTTGTACTCGACGGAGAAATCAAAGCCAAGGAGCTTGCCCACCCAGTGATGTTGGGGAATTGTCGCGAGCCTCCGATCTGTAGTGGTCCGTCTTGACGATGAAGCGACGCCCCCACAAGTACGGCCTCTGTTGGAACCACACTTGCCCCACCTCCGCACTCGTGCAGGGGAGAAGGCGAAGGCGGCCAAGCGTCGGAAGTGATAGCGAAGGTTAAAGAAACGAAGACAAAGTTGTTGTGGCTCTGTTCCCAAAAAATCGTCCCCGTTACACTGTTCACCCCCCGGTATTTATAGGGGATACCGGGGGGTGCCGACCAAATTACGGTAGGGTACAAGAAAGATTCCTCTGGCTACTCATACAGAAGGGCAAACTCGTACAAACACAGCCGGAGCCGAAACCCTAGCCTGCTTTCCATTCGCCCGCCGCCGCTCGGTTCACGCTCACCCCGATGGAAAGACGAGGGCCGACCTTCATTTCGCGGAGGTATCCGCCCAGTTGCAGAGTTTGAGGTCCCTTGCCACCAGTTGGATCTGGGCCTCTTGGCGAAGGTACGCGGGACACGCGAGGGTCACTCCCAGCACTCTTCACGCCCTTTTCCTGCAAAAAATACCTGAACACCTCCGAAGGTTGGGTCAGCGTTCAGAGTTTTGATTGGCGATCTGAGAGACTTAACAGGATGAAATAGGGGGTAGGCGGCGAAGGTGCGCGGGACGCGCGAGGGCCGCTTTGTTTAGCCAGCCTGCGTGGTGCCTCTGCTGAGGGCCCCTTTCCCCAACAGTAGCCCGTCGTTGTCTTGGATCTAAAGAACCGTGTTTAGGCCCAAGCAGTGCCTTTCAACGGGAAAAGAGACGGGACCCTCGGCAGCGACGCCCATGGCTGCTTTTGGGCCGGGCCATAGTATTGTTTTTGAACTGTAGGAGTCCGTTTCGTTTTTTGTGCCGTGGTCTTTTTGGTTTTCGTGCCGGTGTTATCGGGTGGGGCGTTCCACCACCCGGTCTATAAATAGAAGGGGTGGGTGAGGAGTTTGGATTGTGCCCTCCTCTGCTATAGCCATCATGCTGCTGCAATTTGCTTGTAGCGAAGGTTTGTTTTAGCTTGTCTGCGAGGGTTGAGACAGGCGTTCGCTGTTCGATAGCGTTAGCAGATGAAGAGATGGCTAGATTGAAGCAAACTGCTCGCGTTGTTTCTCCTACTGCCGTAGATGAGGGGATTACCTTTGAGTTCGGACTCAGCCGAGTTTGCACCGCGGAGATTGCGTCTTATGTCAGGTGGGGTTGGATTGAGGAAGGTAAAGCGAGGACCAGTGCCGGGGAGACGGTGCCAAAGCCAGACGCAGATGAGGTTGTTGTATTTGAGGAATTTTTTTCAGCCGGTCTTCGCTTCCCTGTTGACTCTTTTGTGACCTCGGTTCTGCGAAGGTTCAACTTGCGCTTCCACCAGCTCACACCCTCGTGCTTTACGAAGATGTCAGTTTATATCTGGGCGTGCCGCTCTCAGGGTATTGTTCCTCATGTTGAGGGGTTTGTTCGGACCCATCGAGTGCACATGCAACCTCGCAAGATCTCGGATCGCGGAGGTAACACCAGTCTTGGACAGTTTGCAGTATACACTTTTTGCCATCGCGCTAGGTCGGAGTTGCCGGTGCAAGCCCAGAAAAATAAGTGGACCAGTGGGTGGCAGGAGTCCTAGTTTTACTATAAACTTAGTGGGGATGCAGAGCTCTGCGGCGAGCTTTCGCCACTTGGTGATGTGAGCGCCAAAGCTATGATGAGCTCCGAGGCTCACGCTTGTGTTGATTGTTTGAGGGTTGTGGCGCGGTCTCAGTGTGCTCGCGACTTGGTCGAGGAGTACTGTTGTGCTAAGATTTGGCCCCTCAGCCGGAGACAGGCGTGGTTTGCAGTCGAGGAAGACTCGAGGTACGAGGGTAGGGGCTTGAAGAAGCCGAAGGTTGACCTTGATAAGGTTTGGGACAAACTTCTGAAGAAATTTTCCAGGCGAGAAGATGGGGTCGAAGCAATCTACAAGCGTGTTCAGGGTTGGGCGGTGGAACTTGTTGGGAAGCTTTCCACGTTGGAGACTAAAGCGATCCACAGCTCGGTAGGTAGCGGAGGTCGGGTTAACAGGATGTTTGACATTCTTGGGGTTCAGTATGTGAATTGGCCTGCTCCGTCGAACGAAGATGCGCCAAAGAAAAGGAAACGTGCTTCTGCGGAGGGGAAGTTGTTTCTCGGCCGAAGAGGGGTCGTGGCCGAGGACGCGGCGGCGCCAGTGGCCGAGTTAAAACACTTGCGACGAAGGTCGCCGTCGGTTCGGGAGGTACCACCACTTCCTCATCCTCGACCATTGTTTCGAGCGGCCGAGGCACTGGAAAGACTGGAGGACGGGTGCCCCGCGTGGGCGGTATTAGTGCTTTGATTCAAATCTCGGATGACGAGGGTGCCTCCGATGATGATGAGGAGGAAGGGGAGAAGGAAGAAAAGGAGGGCGGTACTAAAGAGGACTCCGACGAGGATAGTGATACGTCGAGTAGCGAAGGTAACTCCGATGAAGATGTATCCATCGAGGATGCTCGAGGAAAAGGAATAGCCTCGTCCAGTGTTGGTGTTGCGGCTGCGTGAAGCATTGATGACATCATACGGGACTTTGAGCCAGAGAGTCCTCCGCGAGGGTCGCTTCCCGAGTTTGCTGGCTCGCACATATGGGTCGAAGGTTTTGAGTTTAAGGGTGACGTCGAATCGGACCGGACCCCGGGGAAGAGGCCGTATGGCGAGGCTAGCCGGTCATGTCTTCCTTATTATGCGAAGAAACTTGGAGTTTCCGACCCGGCGACCGAGCTTTTCACGAGTCCGGACCTTCGAGAATGTCACTTGCACTGTGCTCTGGAGGAAAGGCGCTTTTTGGGTCGGGTGTTTAACCGTATTTGTGTGCCAGAGGTGGAGCTTCGGCTGGCCAACGAGCCCTTGGAGAGACTTCACGATGATATTGACGTCAAAGTGGCTGAGCTGATGCTTCTCAACCGGTCGGCGCGCCAGAGGGCAAGTTACAATCTCCACTATCTGAATGACCGGTTGAGTGACGCGGAGAAAGCTAATAAAGAGCTTCGCCAGAGTTTGGAAAACAAAGAGATTGAGCTCAAAGCTGCTTTGGAGAAGGTTAAGAAATCGCGAGAGGAAGCACAAGAGGTTGCGAATAGCAACGCGGAGCTCCTGGCTGCTAACCGGCGAAAGGACAAGGATTTGTTGGCTGCGAACAAGCGCATAGAAGAGCTGTCCACGGAGCTGGCTACCCAAGCCGAGGCTTGGCGAGAAAGCATGGGGAGGGTTAAAAATAAGATAGATACATGCTTGACCGAAGCCGGAGGTTCTGCCGGGGAACCGCTGCATGCTGAAGACGCAGCGGGTTTTGAAGGTGTTATGTAATGAGCTGGATGTGTTTAGCTCATTGGTTGGGAATGCTGCAGATTTTGGTGGGTATGCCGGAGCACTGGCGATGGCTGGTACGCTTTGTCAGGCAGATTGCGAACACCTTCGCAAAATTAAGAAACCTAACCATAACTTTCCAACCGTGGATGAGGTGCGCCAGATGAAGATCGCGGACGCCGAGGTTCGGAATTATGCGATGCGCTTGCTTCGCCGGTTTTGGATTGCTGGCGGTGGTCGCGCTCTTGCTTTCGAGGAAGCTGCTGAGGCTACTCGTCAGGTTCGTGTTATTGGAGAGACTGGTTTTTTGGCTTTGTTTCAATGATTATGGAGTTGGTGTTAACTTGGGTTTTCTTTTCTCTTATTTGTGCTTATAGGCTCGGAGGGAGGCGATGCCTTCGCCGCCTGCGACCATTGATGCTGGTGGTAGCTCCGAAGCTGTTCGTGCTCCTAGTTCTGCAGAGGTTCCACCAGTCGAGGTTGAATCTTTGGTCGCGGATGCCCCGATCACTGGCGAAGGTGTCGAGCAAGAGGTGGCCACGGAGGAGGCACCTGCTGAAGGTGTGGATGCTGCCACTGGCGGGGTTGAGACGGGCGAGCACGGGGAAGCCGAGCAGGTGTGAGAATTTAGGATTGTATGGATGAGAAGGTTATTTTGTACTGTGTGAGGTAGGTGGAATGACTTGACGATACTTTTTAATTCTATGGTAATGCAGGTTCCTGATGGAACCGTGCTAGAAGTGTTTGATGTGACGCCCCTGACGTTAAATTATCAAGATATTTTTGTAACTGGCGAATCTTGGGCTCGTGCTAAGCTGAAACATCCCTCACTGACCTTCGAGCGTTTTTGGTGGTCGAAGGTGCGAAGGTACGATTTAAAAAATAGCAGGTCGAGCCGTTTTTGGCACGAGGCGGACTTTACTGACTGGCAGGCCACCCGTTATTTATTTGGTGCTTCTTCGTCCTCGCAAGTTGGAATTGATGATGATATTGATGAGAACACAGCCTTGGAGTACTTGTTTGGGCGAACTGAACTAGATTTAGGTTCGGACGGATCGTTAGTGGTTTCAAAGGAGGAACCTTCGGAGGTCAGTGATGTAGGCCGTACATATATGTATCGGGCTAGGGTTTTGTCTGGGGAGCTGCCAATTGTTCCGGCAGCTCCTTTGTTGTGGGGACCCATCGTTGCGGTGGAGCCAGAGTTTGAGGAAGGTAGCGAGGGCTCTGGTGATTTGATGTTAATTGAAGGGGCGAAGGTTCCTTGTAATTTTTTATAATTTTCCATGATTTGTTTGTCGTTGTGAAGCTATTTTGTAAGTGAACGGGACCACTGAATGTTGGTTTTATGTCGCTACGATTCCTTACTCGTTATCAGATATTGACAAGGCTCGCTGGCTGCCCGGCACTGCGTTGTTTTGTTGTATGCAATGTTTAACTCAGAAAACAAATTAGCGAGGCTCGTATTTTGTTAAACTGAGATGTTTAGTAAAAAACAGCGACGTCCCCTTTCTTTTTAGCGAGACTCGTGTTTCGTTGAACTGGGATGTTTGGTGAAAACAGCGACGCCCCCTTTCTTTTTAGCGAGACTCGCGTTTCGTTTTACTGAGCTGTTTTGTAAAAAACAGCGACGCCCCCTTTCTTTTTAGCGAGGCTCGCGTCTCGTTAGACAGCTGTTTTTACAAAAACAGCGACGCCCCCTTTCTTTTTAGCGAGGCTCGCGTCTCATTAGACAGTTGTTTTGTAAAAAACAGCGAGGCCCACTTTCTTTTTAGCGAGCCTCGCGTCTCATTAGACTGAAATGTTTGGTAAAAAACAGCGACGCCCCCTTTCTTTATAGCGAGGCTCGCATCTCATTAGACTGAGTTGTTTTGGTAAAAAACAGCGACGCTCCCTTTCTTTTTTAGCGAGGCTCGCGTCTCATTAGATAGTTGTTTTGTAAAAAACAGCGAGGCCCCCTTTCTTTTTTAGCGAGGCTCACGTCTCATTAGACAGCTGTTTTGTAAGAAACAGCGAGGCCCCCTTTCTTTTTAGCGAGGCTCGCATCTCATTAGACTGAGATGTTTGGTAAAAAACAGCGACGCCCCCTTTCTTTTTAGCGAGGCTCGCGTGTCATTAGACTGAGTTGTTTTGGTAAAAAACAGCGAGACCCCCTTTCTTTTTAGCGAGGCTCGCGTCTCATTAGACTGAGATGTTTGGTAAAAAACAGCGACGCCCCCTTTCTTTTTAGCGAGGCTTGCGTATCATTAGACAGCTGTTTTGGTAAAAAACAGCGACGCCCCCTTTCTTTTTTAGCGAGGCTCGCGTCTCATTAGACTGAGATGTTTGGTAAAAAACAGCGACGCCCCCTTTCTTTTTAGCGAGGCTCGCATCTCATTAGACTGAGCTGTTTTGGTAAAAAACAGCGACGCCCCCTTTCTTTTTTAGCGAGGCTCGTGTCTCATTAGACAGCTGTTTTGTAAAAAACAGCGAGGCCCCTATCTTTTTAGCGAGGCTCGCGTCTCATTAGACTGGGATGTTTGGTAAAAAAACATGTGACGCCCCCTTTCTATTTAGCGAGGCTCGCGTCTCATTAGACAGTTGTTTTGGTAAAAACAACGAGGCCCCCTTTCTTTTTAGCGAGGTTCGCGTTTTGCGAGGGTGTTCGACTTATTTGGGCTTCGCGCCTCCCCTTATCTTAGGTGGAGGTGAAGTTTGCTTCTTGCGAGCCCTGACGTGTTTTGCGAGGGTGTTCAACTTATTTGGGCTTCGCGCCTCCCCTATCTTAGGTGGAGGTGAAGTTTGCTTCTTGCGAGCCCCTGGCGTGTTTTGCGAGGGTGTTCAACTTATTTGGGCTTCGTGCCTCCCCCTATCTTAGGTGGAGGTGAATTTTGCTTCTGCGAGCCCCTGTCATTTTTGCCAGGGTGCTCGACTTTTTTGGACTTCGCGCCTCCCCTTATCTTAGGTGGAGGTGAAGTTTGCTTTCGCGAGCCCCTGTCGTTTTTGCCAGGGTGCTCGACTTTTTTGGACTTCGCGCCTCCCCTTATCTTAGGTGGAGGTGAAGTTTGCTTTTGCGAGCCCCTGTCGATTTTGCTAGGGTGCTCGACTTTTTTGGACTTCGCGCCTCCCCTTATCTTAGGTGGAGGTGAAGTTTGCTTTGAAAAGAAAAAAGGTTGTTTTTTGAAACAATCTTGGCGGGTTTGCATCGATTGTAGTGCTCTTTGAAAAAGAAGTGCTTTTTCGATGTTTGCTAGTAAAAGTAATAACTTGGAGATTTTACTTTTTGGGGGTTCTAGCCTGTATTAATGATTTGGATACTGCCTCGTTAAAAAACCTTACGCCCCTTCGTAAGGAAAAAGAGTGCAGCTCCTTTTGTTTTTGTTACATTCATAAAGATGGAAGAAAACATGAATGCGATAATAAATTACATTTTGCGAGGGCTCACTAAGGCTCCGCTATGGGTAGTATTTGCGAAGGTCGTCGATGTTCCAGGTGTGAGGCAGGATGTTCCCCTCGTTGTCAGAGAGGTGGAAGGAGCCAGGACGATTGCAGTCTGCTATCAGGTATGGACCTATCCACTTTGGCTGAAACTTTCCCGTCATGCTGGCGTTTTGTTTTCAGATGAGGATGAGGTCACCCTTCTGCAAGTTTTTGATTCTGACCTTTTTGTCTCTCCATTTTTTGGTTTCTTCTTGATACTTGCGAAGGTTGTGCACTGCGTTGTATCTTGTTTCTTCAAGCAGATCTTTGTCGAGCAGTTGGTTTTTTTCATCTGGTTCGAGGGTTGTTCTCAGTGATTCGTGCTTCAATTCTTCTGGTAGCACAACCTCTTCCCCAAACAAGAGCTTGAAAGGTGTGAATTTGGTTGCTCTACATTCCGTAGTGTTGTGAGACCAGGTGACCGAGGTTAACTCTTCCGCCCACTTTCCCTTGGGCCTGCCTTGCAATTTCTTGGATATGGCTTGCAAAATCGTTGCATTGGCTCTTTCAACTAAACCGTTGGATTGAGGGTGCCGAACTGAGGCGAAGCATAAGATTGTTCCGATTTGTGCGCAAAATTCTTTGAAGACTTCGCAGTCAAACTGTGTGCCATTGTCGACGGTTAGATGTTTGGGGACGCCGAAACGGCAAACTATCTGTTGCCAGAAAAACTTTTTTACTGCAAGGGAGGTAATGGAGGACAGTGGTCTTGTTTCAATCCACTTTGTGAAATATTCCATGGCTACCACCGCGTAACGAAGGTTTCCTGGGGCTATTGGTAGTGGGCCCACGAGGTCCATTTCCCACCTTTGTAGAGGCCATGTTGGGCATATGAGAGTTGTAGGAGCCCCTGGGGCGTTTTGGTTTTTTGTCGTTTGTTGGCAACCCTCGCAATGTTTGACGATGCTTTCTGCATCTCTCAGTGATGTTGGCCAGTAGAAGCCTTGCCGGAAAGCTTTCCCAACTAATTCCCTCGGGCCGTTGTGTGAACCACAGATGCCTTCGTGGATAAGTTGGAGAATGTCATTTCCTTCAAACTGTGGGACGCATTTGAGCCATGGCGAGGTTATTGACGCTTTGTATAGAATGTTGTCCACAATCTTATACCCTCGTGCTCTTTGTTTTAGCCTGTTTTCTTCTTCTTTGGAGTCGGGTTCGTGGAGTCCTTTGATATAGGCAATGATAGGTGTCCTCCAGTCCTCGTTCTGGACTACACTGATCAACTTGGCGCTCTTTTCGAAGATTTCGAAAGCTGGTTGTGTTGCAACTTCATGGAATACATCGGGCGGTAGCTGTAATTGTTGTGCTGCTGCTTTAGCTAGGCAGTCTGCTTCGCTGTTTTCTCACCTTGGTATTGCTTTTACTGATATGCCGAGGAAGAAAGATTCTAACCTTCGGACATGTTGAAAGTATTTTTGTAGCTCTGGATCTTTTGCTTTGTAGTTCTTCTCAATGTGCCCCGCGATAACTTGTGAGTCTGTATTGATGACTGCCCTTCGGACCGACAACGATCGAAGCCTTGAGAGCGCTAGAATTATGGCTTCGTATTCTGCGGAGTTGTTTGTGCATTTGAAATCAAGTCTTCTTGCGTATCTTAGCTTCGACCCGGACGGCGAGACTAGGATGGCCGAGGCCCCAGCTCCAGTTGCACCCCAGGCTCCGTCGACATATACGATCCAAAACGGGTCTTGTTGAGGTCCATTGCTGCGAGGATCAGGTGTCCATTCAGCTATAAAATCTGCTAGCGCCTGTGATTTGATTGCTGTTCTTCCAACGAATGTTATGGCGTAACTGTTAAGCTCGACTGCCCATTTTGCTATTCTTTCGACTGCCTCGTTGTTCTTGAAAATGTTCTCGAGGGGGTATGCCGAAGTTACATGGATCTTGTAAGCCTGGAAATAATGCTTGAGCTTTCTAGATGCCATGACCACGACGTATGCTATTTTCTCGAGCTCTGAGTAATTCCGCTTTGGACCTTCGAGGGTTTCTTATACGTAGTAGATTGGGGCTTGCCTTGTCCTGTTATTCTCATATAACTCTTTAATCAGGACTGCGCTTGCTGCGTGAGGCGAAGCTACGACATACAGCAGTAATAGGTCTCCTTTGCTTGGACTGGTTAAAACAGTCAAGTTGGTGAGATACTTTTTCAAGTCCTCGAAGGCTTTCTGCTGCCGAGGTCCCCAATTGAATGGTGCAGTGCTTCTTAATGTTTCAAAGAAAGGCAACCCTCGCTCAGCGGATCTGGAGATTAATCTGCTGAGTGCTGCTAATCGGCCTGACAGACGCTGAGCTGCTTTTTTGGTTGTTGGGGGTTCCATATTGATGATGGCATCAATCTTCTCGGGGTTAGCTTTGATTCCCCTTGCTGAAACGATGCAACCCAGCAGTTTTCCTTCGCTTACCCCGAAGACACATTTTTCGGGGTTCAGTTTTAATCCAGCAGACCGAAGATTGTTGAACACTCTTGATAAGTCTGAAATATGGTTTTCTTTCAGCTCACTTTGGACAACCAGATCATCGACGTAGGCAGAGACGGCGTGTTCATCTTTGAAGACTTAGGATGTCATATGAGCGAAGGTTGATCCTGCGTTTCTTAGGCCTTCTGCCATCCTTCGGAAGCAAAAGGTTCTCGAAGGTGTGATGAAACTTGTTTTCTCCTCATCTTCTTCATTCATCCATATCTGGTGGTATCCTGAGAAGCAATCGAGTAGAGATAGCATCTGGCATCCGGCTGCTCTGTCAACCAAGGTGCTTATGTTTGGGAGGGGGAAATCATCCTTCGGACAGGCCTTGTTTAGACACGTGAAATCTACGCACATTCGCCACTTCTTGTTCTTTTTCTGTACTAGGACCACGTTTGAGGGCCATGTTGGGTACTTGACTGGGCGGATGATGCCTGCGTCCAAAAGCCTTTTTACCTCAGCCTTCGCTGCCTCTTTCCTTTCTTCTGACATTTTGCAAAGCTTTTGTTTGACCGGGCGATAGCCTGGCTTGATGTTTAAGCTATGCTCTATCAGGGTTCTGTTCACCCCTCTTAGGTCTTTTGCGGACCAGGCGAAGGTGTCGGAGTTTTCTTTGAGGAAAAAGACGAGGTTGTTTTCTGATGGGGGATCTAGGTTGGCTGAAATAAACACCTTTCTTTCGGTGTTGCCCTCGAAGAGTTGGACTTGTTTAGTTTCTTCCTTGGGTGATACTTTTGTTTTGTCAGTGCAAACCTCACCTTCGATGTTGAGGTTTGTAGCTTGAGGCTTCGACAAGTTGTGGACATTACGTTGCCCTGGTGCTACAGTTCCCTCAGCTGCCCTTGCGATGTCTTGGTCTCCATATACTGCAACCACCCCCTTTGGAGCGGGAAGCTTCATGCAGAGATAAGCGGGATGGATAACTGCGTTGAATGTGTTGGTGACCCCTCGGCCAAATATCGCATTGTACGGATAGAACATGTCGACCACGTCGAACGTTATGTGCTCGGTTCTGCAGTTGATTTGGTCGCCGAAGGTCACGGGCAAAGAAATTTTCCCGACGGCTCTCACTTGTTGACCACCGAAGCCGTATAGAGGGTTGTCAGCAGGTTGCAGGAGGTTCCTATCAAGCTTCATGCCGTCGAAGGTTGAGGCGAACAAGATGTCTGCGGAGCTTCCTGTATCGACCAGAACTTTGGTGACAGTCCACCCTGCTAGGTTGGTCTCGATCACCATTGCATCGGTATGAGGGTAATCTCTCAACTTCATATCGCTGGAGTAGAAGGTTATAGGAATGTGGGACCAACGACCGAATTTGTGAGGTCCTTCGACGGCTACATGGTGCACCCGTCTAGCATGTTCTTTCCTCTGCCGCTTGTTGCCACGGTCTTCATTTGAACCTCCGGTGATAGCCAGTATTACACCGAAGGTTGATGTTGGATTGTTGATTGTCGTTTGGTTCTAGGCTTCGGATTTGATGGGTTGTGGCGCTGGTAAAGCGGGTATTGGTGGTGGTGGTGGTAGGGTATTGTTGACTTGTTGGGTGTTTGGGGTTTGGCTTTGGGGCGTTGATGGATATGTGACTGTGTATGGCGGATTTTGGCATTGTGAAATGGTGGTTGGTTGATAGGAGGCTTGGTTGTAGAGTGGGTGGTGAGCGTAGATGGGTTGTTGCGAGGGTAGGCCGTAGTTTATGGGGGTATAGTGGTATGGGGGATTTGGTGGGTGGAAATTTGGTTTCCTGGTGTGGTTGATGGTTCGGATGTCTGCCGAAGCAGCTCTTTTGGATTCCTGGAACTCCTTTGCCTTGGCGAAGCATTCGCATTGTTTGGTAGTGTACCCCTTTCCAAGACCACAAAAATGACAATACATTTTTGCAGGATCTTTCTGCTGGTTCCGTTGATCCAGCGAAGGTGGCACACCCTGAGGGTTTTGATTGTTCGGAGGTTGAGTGCCCCGTCTTTGGTCTTCGTAGTGTACTGGTTTGTTAATAGCCCCAATGTTGCTTTGTTCTTGGCGAGGGTTGTTTTCTCTCGGTTGAGGCCTCGTCTGTGTTTTTTGTTGTGACCTCCGAGCGTCTGACTTTGCCCTAAAGTCCATGTCTGCTCTACAGTATCTTTCCATTGTCTCATGCAATTCTTCGATTGTATTTGCCGGCTTCCGAGTGAATTTCGAAGAGCATGGGCCTGGACGCAGGCCGCTGACTGCAGCGAGGATGACAGTCTCGTCAGATATCCCCGGGGTTCTCTCTATGATTTGGATAAACCTCCGCCAATAATCTTGAAGTGGTTCGCGCTCTTCTTGTTTGCAGTTGAACAACTCAATGGGGTTTGAAGGGGCTGGTGTAATGCCTTTGAAGTTTGTACAGAGCCTGTCTCTGAGGTTGGCCCAGGAGTCCACAGTTCCAGGGCGGAGGTTGCTGTACCAGGTTTGTGCGATGTCACGCATGATGATGACAAAAGATTTTGCCATTGTTGATTCATCTCCGCCTGCCGTGGCGACTGCCGCCTCATAGCTCATTATGAATTGGCGAGGGTCGGTGAGCCCGTCGTAGCGGGGTAGGTTTTGTGGATTGTAGCACGGGGGCCAGGGTTGGGTTTGGAGTATTTGGGAGAGTGGTGACTTTGGGTCATAGGGCATTTGGTGTTGTTGAGGTCTTCGTTGGTTGCGAAGGTTTGGCTCTCTCTCATCTGGGTAGAGTTGGCAAAAATTTGGTAGCCTCATAGGATGTGGTTCTGGGTGATTTGGTGGCGGTGGGGGTGGTGGATGGCGATGAAGTTTGTCTTGATCCCGCTCCTTGTTTCCCTCCTACAGGGGGGCATTTCCTCATCATTCCATCCCTCGGCTTTGGCTTCAGCCGCAGCGAGGGATTCCTCCATTCGGCGAAGCTGTTCCCTAGCCTCGTCTGCTCTTTGCCTGATCGAGCGCAACCGGTTATGCCTCTCAAGCTGATCCAGGCGCCTCTTCTTCTCTTGCAGCTCAGCTTGAAGTCTTTCGAGGGCCTCGAGGCCCAACTCCTCCTCGTCTCCTCTCTCTCCTTCTCCTGAAGTGTGAGGGTGCGGCTGCGTCGCCACTCGGGCCTGGGGGCCCAGGACTTCAGGTTCTGGGGTGACATTCTCTGCTCCCGAGGGTTGCACAATCTCCTCAGCAGGTGGAACCATCGTCGCCGCCTCTCTGGCGACGCGTTGGTCCCTCGCTGGGGGCGCTCTCCTGTTTCCTGCCATATCGAACTTCAGTTCCCCACGGACGGCGCCAAACTATTGGAACCACACTTGCCCCACCTCCGCACTCGTGCAGGGGAGAAGGCGAAGGCGGCCAAGCGTCGGAAGTGATAGCGAAGGTTAAAGAAATGAAGACAAAGTTGTTGTGGCTCTGTTCCCAAAAAATCGTCCTCGTTACACTGTTCACCCCCCGATATTTATAGGGGATACCGGGGGGTGCCGACCAAATTACGGTAGGGTACAAGAAAGATTCCTCTGCGCTACTCATACAGAAGGGCAAACTCGTACAAACACAGCCGGAGCCGAAACCCTAGCCTGCTTTCCATTCGCCCGCCGCCGCTCGGTTCACGCTCACCCCGATGGAAAGACGAGGGCCGACCTTCGTTTCGCGGAGGTATCCGCCCAGTTGCAGAGTTTGAGGTCCCTCGCCACCAGTTGGATCTGGGCCTCTTGGCGAAGGTACGCGGGACGCGCGAGGGTCACTCCCAGCGCTCTTCACGCCCTTTTCCTGCAAAAAATACCTGAACACCTCCGAAGGTTGGGTCAGCGTTCAGAGTTTTGATTGGCGATCTGAGAGACTTAACAGGATGAAATAGGGGGGTAGGCGGCGAAGGTGCGTGGGACGCGCGAGGGCCGCTTTGTTTAGCCAGCCTGCGTGGTGCCTCTGCCGAGGGCCCCTTTCCCCAACAGCCTCCAGTGGCGAACGGCATGGACGAGGCCGATGAGCTCCCGCTCATAAGCAGCGAGGCACTGGTGGCGTGGCGCGACGGACCGACTGAAGAAGGCGATCGGGTGGCCCTCCTGGACGAGCACGGTGCCGAACCCGTGTGAAGATGCGTCGCACTCGACAACAAATGGCTTGGCGAAATCCGACATGGCGATAATTGGCGCCGAAGTGACCGCGGCTTTGAGGGCGTCGAAAGCCACAATTGCCGCCTCAGTCCAGGAGAAGCCTTCCTTCTTGAGGAGAGCTGTCAGTGGGGCGGCGACCATGCCGTAGTTGTGGACGAACTTGCGGTAATACCCTGTCAAGCCGAGGAAGCCGCGTACCGCCCGCACCGAGCGAGGCACCGGCCATTCATGGATGGCCTGCACCTTGGCCGGATCCATGGCGACACCCTCCGCGGAGATGACATGGCCGAGGTAGGCGACGACAATGACACCGAAGGCGCACTTGGCGCACTTGATGAAGAGTCGGTGCGGCCGTAGCTCAGAGAATGGCACGGAGGTGCCGCAGGTGGTCCGCCCAAGTCTTGCTATAGATCAAAATATCATCAAAAAAGACAAGGACAAAACGACATAAGAATGGCCGGAGTACATCATTCATGAGCGCTTGAAATGTCGCTGGTGCGTTGCATAGTCCGAACGGCATCACCAGGAACTCATAGAGGTCGTCGTGGGTGCGGAACGCGGTCTTGTGGATGTCCTCTGGCCGCATCCGTACTTGGTGATAGCCGAAGCGCAAGTCCAACTTGCTGAAGAAACGTGCGCCGTGGAGCTCGTCCAATAGCTCATCGATGACCGAGATGGGAAAAGCGTCCTTGACGGTGAGCGCGTTCAGCGCCCTGTAGTCGACGCAGAAATGCCATGAGCCATCTGCCTTCTTGATGAGGAGCACCAGCGATGAGAACGCTGAGTCACTACGGCGGACAATGCCCTGCTGGATCATGGCGTCACATTGTCGCTCCAGTTCGTCCTTGTGCACTACCGGGTACCGGTACGGATGGACAGCCACAGGCTGCGCGTCTGGCTTGAGGATGATGCTGTGGTCACGGGCGCGTTTGGGCGGCAGCCCCATCGGCTTGGTGAAGACGTCCTCGAAGGCTGCCAGGAGCCCGTAGAGCAGGGACGCGCTTGTCGCCGCGCTAGTCGTCGTGGCGCGGACAGCAGCCGTGCTGGTCAGGGCCATGCCCGCCCATGTGATGGTGTTGCCATTGCGCTAGAACGACATTGACCGCTCGGCAAAATCCCAGATGATCTTCCCAAGGGTAGCCATCCACTGTGTCCCTAGCACCATGCTGTACCCTGCAAGTGGCATGACAAAAATATCGACATGGAACGGCGTATTGTCAATGGAGATCGGCGCACGATGAATGACGCTGGGGCAGGCGACCTTTTTGCCAGTGGCGACTGTGCCCGTGAGGCGAGGATGGGGCTGGATGGGCAGCCTAGTCCGGAGTGCGGCGTCCTCGACGATGAAGTTGTGGGTCGAGCCGGAGTCGAGGAGCGCCACGAAGGAAGTGGTGCCCAGTGACACCGTGATCTACATCGTGTCATAGGTGGGAACGCCCGCAACCGCGTGCAGGGAGAAGACCGGCGCCTCCGCATCCCCCGCAGTGACGTCGTCGTCGTCGTCCTCGACGACAGAGTCCAGGAGGAACAACCGCTTGCAGACGCGATTGTGCCCGCGGCCGTACTTTTCATTACAGTTGTAGCACAGGCTGAGGCGACGGCGTTCCTCCTGTTCGGCCTGGGTGAGGCGCTTCACCGGGCGCCCCTCAACCATCACCGTGGGCATGGCCGCTTTGGCGGCGTGCGGCAGCGCTGACGCTGGACGCACCGACGGGGCCGGAAGGATGCCGCGAGGGACAGCCTTGGCCGGGGCGGCGGAGTACTGCTCCATCAACTCCATCTGTCATGTCAGGCTCATGGCGGCCGCCAAAGACTGCGGATTCTGCACCTGTACGGCGAGGCTGAGCGGTGGCAAAAGACCGCCCATGAACAGCTGGACGTGCTGCACTTCGTCGAGATGGCCGGCACGCGGGAGGAGAGCCTGAAAGCGATCCTGGTACTCCTCGACGGTGCTCGTGCAGCGGCAGTCAGCGAGCACGAAGAGCGGTGCGGCGCGGAGGGGCGGCCCATAACACATATTGATGAGTTCCTTGAAGCGGCGCCACGACGGAGTACCTTCATCGGTCTAGACCTGCATGTACCACAGCTGCGCCCCGTCTTCGAGGTTGTAGGAGGCCATCCACACCTTCTCCTCCTCTATGATGCGCTGCTGATGGAAGTAGGACTCGCAGCGGTTGATGAAGACGAGCGGGTCGGACTTGCCATCGTAGCGCAGAAAGTCCATCTTCTGGTGCCGGGGTGGCCGATCGGTGTGATGCTCGCCGGAGGCCGTCTTG
Source organism: Coix lacryma-jobi var. lacryma-jobi (assembly GCA_009763385.1). Classification (NCBI taxonomy): domain Eukaryota; kingdom Viridiplantae; phylum Streptophyta; class Magnoliopsida; order Poales; family Poaceae; genus Coix; species Coix lacryma-jobi. The sequence goes on from CM019828.1 coordinate 51,233,057, forward strand.
GTGCCTGACATCGATGTACTGTTGGAGGTGAGGACGACGATGGCCTTGGCGTTGGCCTCGATGGAGGCCTGCAGCGTCTTCATGGCATTGGTGAGGGACTCGACGGTGGCTTTGAGGTTGGAGGCGTCACCCATGTCGGCGGCACAGGACGCGGCGGACGATGACGCAGGTGATGGCAGCGCGACAGCTGAGGGTGGTGGTGGGGTGGATCATGACAACGAGGATCGACGTGACCGTGATACCAGGTTGTCAAGGGCGTCGGCGCCCAAGGTAGCTGGACCGCGGCTACGGAGTTCGTAGCCTCGTTCCATCGTCGCCGGCGAGGTTTTACCCCTCAGTCGTCGGCTTGTTGTTGAGAGAAGAGAGATAGATTAGATTGATAATTCTTGATTGCCCTCAAGTGTTCGGTTACAACATATATATGGCCTAAGGCCTTCACACGGCAGGAATAAAAGATCCTAAAATTAAGGACTGAAAATAGCAAGTAACAAACTAAGTTTCCAAAATAGCTAGTAACAAACTACGTTTCCAACTCAGACACTGCCCGACGCCGTGCCTTCCGTGACGCCGTGCGTGCCCGATGCGTGCTCTACGCGTTCTGTGGCCCTCCGCACGTCCCAGGCCCGTCTGCGCCGGGTGTAGGTGTGTCCCCACATGACACAACTAATCTCTTGAAAAGAAACTTAGATGATGTTGGATGGGAATATGGTGTTCTTGTTGATGGTAGCAACAAGGACAAGGTGAAGTGCAAGCTCTGTGACAAGGAGATGAGAGGAGGGATTCATAGGTTGAAGGAGCATTTGGCTCATGAAGGAAAGAATGTGAAGAATTGCACAGCAAAAACACCACAGGCTATGGAGGCTAAAGAGAAGTGCAAGAAGGTACTAGCTGATGCAAAAAGGAAGAGGGAGGAGAAGACTATTGGTGAGCTAGAAATTAGAGAGGAAGTTCATGTATCTAGGGTTGGAGGAGATTCAGATGAAGTCACCTGTGTTGGAAGTTCAGAGCCCCACAAATTAGGACCCATTGACAAATGGACATGTGCTATTGATCCCAAAGCTACCAAGTCTGATTCTTTGAAGCAACAGCAACTGAACAAGGAACTTTGGAAAGAAAGAACCAATGAGGTGCACAAGTACATTGCAAGATGGGCCTATACACATGGTAACTTGCTAGTATACTATGTTGTTTTTACATTTCAAAGTTCATTTGATGTTGTTTTCTTGTAATGAACACTAATTATGCTTCTTTCAATGTTGTGTTGGCAGGAATTGCTTTCAATGCATGTGATAATGATGAGTTCAAGCAAATGGTCGAAGCAATTGGACAGTTTGGTCCAGGACTTGTACCTCCAAGTCAGGATGCACTGCGAGGGAAGTTGCTGGAAGAAGAGTATGCAAGAACCAAGAGTTTGCTGCAGGAACGAGAAATCGAGAAGATGAAAAATGGGTGCTCTATTATGACTGATGCTTGATCAGATAGGAAGAGAAGCATAATGAATCTATGCACCAATTGTGATGATGGTACCTCCTTCATCAACTCTAAGGAGATGTCAAGTGTGTCACACACAAGTGAGGTCATTTTTGAACTAGTGGACAAAGCAATTGAAGAAATTGGTCCAGAAAATGTGGTGCAAGTAGTGACTGACAATGCCTCCAACAACATGGGAGCAAAGAGGCTATTGCTTGAGAAGAGACCACAGATTTTTTGGACTTCTTGTGCAGCCCACACAATCAACTTGATGCTTGCTGGAATTGGCAACATGCCTCGGTTCAAGAAAGTGGTTGAACAAGCAAAGGCATTTACCATATTTGCCTATGGCCACACAAGAACATTGGAGTGCTTGAGACACTTCACAGAAAGGAAAGAGGTAGTGAGGCCAGGAGTCACTAGGTTTGCTTCAAACTTTCTCACTTTGAACAGCATGCAAGAAAAGGACCAGTTAAGAAAGATGGTGGTTCATAGTAGGTGGGACTCTTTGAAGGATGTCAAATCAAAGAAAGAAAAACAGGCCACAACAACTATATTGAGTCCAACCTTTTGGAAGGATGTGAAGCTAGCATTGGCTGTTTTTGAGCCATTGGTCAAAGTCCTTCGTTTGGTAGATGGGGATGTGAAGCCATTCATGGGTTTCGTTTATGGAGAACTTCTAAAGGCAAAGAGAGAGATCAAAGAGGCCTTTGGCAATGTTGAGTCTCGATTCAAGGATGTACTAGTTGTTATTGAGAAGAACATGAATGGAAGACTTGATTCTCCATTGCATTTGACAACCTACTTGCTCAATCCACACTATAGCTATAGTAACCCATCAATCTTTGATGAGGCCAAAATAACTGAAGGGTTTATAGCTTGTGTTGAAAAAAATTATTATCATGATGAGGACAAGCAAGATGAGGCTGCCAACATTGAACTAAAAAAGTTTCAGAACAAAGAAGGACCATTCAATAAAAAGCTTGCAAGGACTTTTCAAAACTTTGACTATAACCTAGGTAGAGGTACTTGTTAATTTGTGGCTGTTTGCTCGATCCACACTAGTTGTTTCCAACTTTTCATGTAACATGGTTGTTTGCTCTTTTATTTCAGCATCATGGTGGCGGTTGTATGGAACTGAAACACCAGCCCCACAGCAGATGGCTACAAGGATTTTGTCTTTGACATCAAGCTCTTCGGGTTGTGAAAGAAATTGGAGTGGGTTTGAAGGGGTTAGTACCTATCTATTATGCATATTTCAGCAGCATTATAATTAGATTGCAGAACTGAAAATGCCCCTTTTTAATTTATAGATACACACCAAGAAGAGAAATAGGCTGACTACAACCCGTCTCAACAAGTTGGTCTATATTCAATTCAACAACAAGCTGCTTACTAAAAGAGAGAAGATCAAGACAAAGAAAATCACTGATGTTCTCTTATCTAGTGATACAACTGAAGCTCAAGGTTTTCTTCAAGAGGGTGGAGATGATTGTGCACTAGTTGTCTTTAGAGATGAGGACGAAGATGAGATGGAAGGTACATGGATACCTTAGTTTGTCATTGGAGAGGCAGTGGGAGCAGATGAAGAGCTTGAGCAGCGTAGAAGTGCAAGAGTGAGGGAGCTCTATGAAGGAGAAGAATTTGACTCTGAAGAAGAGAAGTATGAAGATGAGGATGTGGTCTACACTGAAGATGAAATATGATCTGCTGCAGTTCTGGACCATCTCCATCTAGTAATGAAGATGAACTATGATATGTGTGTCTTCTTTTGTTATTTGTGAAACCTCAACTAAAAACTATGTGTTGTGCTTGTGCTGTCCTTTATTTATAAATTGTGTTGTGCACTTGTATTACTGCCCTATGCACTTGTATTGTATAAATTGTAATTACCAGCTGCTGATATGGTGTGGAAAGGCTGCTGAAACCATCCAGATAAGTCACAACTTAGTGTTTTCTATTTTTTTTATGAACAGCTAATTGTCTATTCACTAATTACTAACTACTAGCTGTGTTGCAGGAGCTATGAACATGCAAGACTCCAAGAGTAAACAAGCTAGGAATCAGGTAAGTCTATTGGCCCTCTGACCTTTGGTTCGTTTTTATATTAGTTGTCGTTCTGGTACTTCACAGTGAAATATTGCCGCATTTACCCCTGGCCATCAAGCCATTTGTTCCGCTCCACTCGTTCCTCCACCCACATTGATCGTTGTTCCTCCTCCTGCATTGATTGCCTCGCATGCAGCGGGCCGCTGGGCTCCTCGGTCCCCGCCTCCCCCCAATCATCGCTCGCATGCAGCACTAAAACGGACACGCCCGCATGAAATGGAGCGCCCATCAAAAAAAAATTGTGTTGACGGGGGCTCGAAACGGCGACGATTGGCCTCGGAACCCAAAGCACCTGCCACCCGAGCTACGAAAGTTTGGTGTTCAGAGGATAACCTCAACGTCATTTAATAAGGGCAAAGGAGGAAAAATACCCCCTAATTAATCACTCCTTGGTAAGCACAATTATATCCTAAACGTCAAGTAATATGGGTATGGAGGGAGTAGTTATATATATATATATATATATATATATATATATATATAGTAAATTTTCCGTACTCCCTCCTTGAAACCACGTACGGATACACTTGCCTTCCGTCCTCACGCTGTGGTGGCAGGCTTAGCGGGTTAAAGAAAGTCACCCGTTAACCGTTAATCCATTGTATAAATAAGAGATTTAACCGTTGTTTACGGCATCCACGGGCAATACGATATTTGGCGGCGACGGCGCTCATTAGGCATTACGATATCTTGATCCAACTGTTATGTTGAGAAATCTCAATCCTTCCTACTTTGTGATCCATATGTTCATTTTAATCTAATTTCCTCACAGGTAGCAGATCAAAAGGCGGCTGTTTCCATTGATCTAGTGTTGCTAGATCCCCTTATCAGGACGCGTTTCTCGATCTCCTTGTTTGTCTGGTAAGGATGGCCCGGCTCCTACCATCATGCGATCTCCTCACAGGTAGTACGATGCATTTGGTTTTGCCATGATCTTTGCAGCCTATCAAAGGAATATCTTGCCGTGCATGTCCTGCTGGCCGGCCGCGGCAGCTAGGCGGGCCTCTCAACGACCATCAAAATATATGTACAAATTAATCTGATCTCCGTTCATTTACATCAGGCATCAGGCCTCTGCTAGTGCATTTATTCGTCGTATGGATTGGTTCAAATTAAATTGGCGGATTGATCCTTGGAGTATTAACCATGGATGCGCGTGGCAGGTTTAGAGAAACTAATCAGGCGATTTTGTGTGTTGCAGATCGGAAGGAACAACACTAGAGACCGAGAGCCCCAGAAAAATCTTCAACGGCAGGATATCTGCTAGGTCACATGAGTATTGATTTTACAATATTATTAGTTCCTACTAGTAGAGGTCATTGGATCATCACAATAATTAAAGATACAGGGCACTGCTTGGACCTCCGGCCATTCAAGATTTATGGTAGTACAGTATGTAGCAATTAGTGCTCTGCAGCATCCGGCTATGGTGAATATAGTTTAAGTGTTATTTTAAAAAAATAGTATCCGTGCATACTTTTTTCATGTATAACTGTATTGTTGGTACTTCTTTCATGGATTAGAGTATCACTTATACTTTCTCTGATTAAAATAATGGTTTTCAATATGTGATCATACTGGCTTGCGGAATATACAGTCCATATATGATTAGATTGATAAGCGCGTTTCGCCGCGCCGATCTTCCTCAGAATTTTTTAGTTAAAAATGATAAAGGATTGTGATTTTTGTGATTTGTCCTAGGTGGTGATCAACAATGTCATAATCATACTGATTATAACCAGTAATATTTCAAAGGGGAAAATAATAAACTCAAACAACCTTTCAGCAGTTATCATTTGATATTAGATCTCTTGTAGTCACTAAAATGAGTCCCTAAAATAGCAAACACCCCACTAAAGTTTAGGGGTCACTAAAATTTAGAGGTCTTTAGTCACGAAGAGATAACTAAAAGTGACTAAATTTTAATAACTTTAGTCACTATATAACCAATCATGGTCACTAAATTTTAAGAAGCACTCACTAAACTTTAGGGGGCCTGACCAAATAGGACCTTATATTAGTAAAACAAAATCTTGCAACAGAATAGTCAATGACCACGGTCCTGCGTCAGAAGGTTGAGAAAGCCTCTGCTGTGAAGTTTAGAGCAATTAAAATATATTCTTAATGGAAGTATACAATAAGCAGCACGTGTCCGTCCAATCGGCTGGCAGCAGTGCACGAAGGCCACGTGGTGAGCTAGCATACGGTCGCAGGCCGCGATGTGCTCCTAGAGCGCGGAATCTCCCGCGGGTAGAGTTTTTATTATATGCGTACGTAACATTCTTCTAAAAAAGTATGTATTTGTCAAAATAATAAAATAGTACATACCCATACATATACGTTTTCAAATGAGAGTATTCTTGGATACATTTTTTATATCATAGGTACCATGTGATACTTTATATTATATAAGTAGCACTTGATACTTTTCAGATTGTAGTATCTCCTGATACTTGTATCTATTCCAAGATTGTATATTAGTATAAACAAAAATGGGCATACACGGGGTTGATGTATGCAAGCATACTGCATACACGCTCCTATTGTATATGAATATACTTCTTAATAAAGGCAAAATGTACAAGAAGTATGTACACATACTACTACATTTACGTATACGGGCATACTTCCAAAAAAAATAAATACAGATGTACAAGTAAAAGTATACTAATTGGGTATATGGACATAGTCCTAATAATAAAAAATAGTTGTACAAGTTAAAGTATACATACATATTAGTACGGTTGGATCAATTATCCAAACCCGCTAGTGTAGCTAACGGGCCGCGCACACCCTCCCCCGTGACGTCTCCCAGAGTCCGAGTTAGCTAGATCCGCACTCCGCAGGACACCGGACCATCCTCTGGTGCGTGTATTGTAAGTGGGAGTATATACTCCTGGGAGTATAGAAAACTCACCCTTAAACATAAACTAAATAAATAAATAATTACCTAAATTGTTATAACTTTTTAGATAATTTTTTAAGTCTAATTAGTCTTTGATTTGATAATGTTGTGCTGCAATAAATATATGCTAATAGCGGATTAATTAGTCTTAATAATTTTGTCTCACGCTTTCCAGATGCAATATGTAATTTGTTTTTTTATTAGTCTATTTTTAATAGACTAAATTATTACCGCAATATCTGATGTGACATCGCCCTCCAACTAAACACCTCATATATTTAATATTCTATGCATGTGTTCAAACATTCGATGTGATGGGTGAATATTTTTAAGGTAAGAACTAAACAAGACTTTTTTTAGACTCTAAACCTATGATATATCTTCGAGGTAATAAATAATCTTAGACTATATGACAGAGTGTCCTAAAGTAAACAATTGTTTCCGAGTTACAGGGTTTGGCTTCTCTAGCTGCCCATCACAAGACAAATAGCGCCTGACAGATTTTCTTTTACTCCATGTTTTAAATTATACAAGATGTTTTAATTTTTCTATATAAATACACTTAGATATATTATCATGTCTAAACATAAATAAAGAAAAGCAATGTACATCATATCTAATAAATCTAAAACGTTTTATAGTCTAGAACGAAGGGAATAGGGAACTCTATAAATAGATTACGCTAATTCTTCTAAATTTCAAAAAAAATACTAAAAGTGTGTCAAAAGCAGAGAAAAAAAATTAATATAAAAGGCACACATATAGAAAACATTTCATAAGACTAGTCACACCCTAACAATATTGAGATACGGCACCTCATACTAATGCTAAGGGGGCGTTTAGTTGGTGGATAAAAAGTTTTTGGGTATCATATCAGATATTACAGTGTTGATTTAGTCTATTAAAAATAGACTAATAAAAAAGTTAATTACATATTGTGTCATAAAACCGTTTGTCGAATTTACTAAGACTAATTAATCTATCATCAGTATATGTTTACTGCAACACAATATTATCAAATCATGAACTAATTAGACTTAAAAAATCGTCTCGCAAAGTTATCACAGTCTATGTAATTAGTTATTTTGAGTCTACATTTACTATTTCATGTATGTGTCCAAAAAATCAATATGATAGGTGAAAGGTTTTTAGGTGGAACTAAACACCCCCTAAGAACTTTTTTAAGTTGTGTTGACATCTCTTAGTATCGCTTAAGTTAGGTTATCATTCCCAACACGACGCTAGAAATGTGGTTGTATTTATGATCATACACTTATAAAATATTAAATAAAGATTATCCATAAGCGCATAGATAATTTTTCCCATTGTATCATTTTACCCAGGAAAGTTTCAGGTATCATTATTTATAATTTTACCACAGAGAAGACACGGGAGATATATAAAACTATAACTTACACATGTGATAAGAGGTCCACTATATCATCTTGAAACAGGGATCAATCATAATAAGATAAATAAGATAAATGTGATCATAACACGAACTAGAAAGAATAAGGATATACTCCTAAGGATATTCTAACTATAGGTCATGGACTATATTGATTAGTGCAATTACATTTAGCAATCATGGTTAGCATTAGTTTATATTTATACGTAGGAGACATTACTTATGGCGGATCAGGAACAGAGCAAGATCGAGCTACGTTACTAGGTCTTACTTGCCCTATATATGGGGAGTGGACTACAAAGGATTCAACGAAGCTATAATAGTCACCTTCGCGAGCTACCACTCATTGGCTCGACGTATATGGTGCATTCGCAGGTAAACAACATATAAGCACCACGCTTACACAATGTCGACCACCCACCCCTTGATCATCAGAATGAGCGCTATTGTTGGCGGTCTTTATTGCCTATTTATAACCGCCAACTCTCACATAAAATGATCACAAAACTTAGAATTAGGGCTTTTATATCTAATAAGTTCCACAAGTTTTGGTGATTCATCGTTTATAGGAGGGCAGTTGCGAAAACATGATCCAAGACATACAAGATACAAAATTTACAAGCACTTCACATGAGCCAAGGGGGACAAGGCCCAATACCAGGCAAATCAGAGCCCTATCGGGAGGATAAAAAGGCCAAAACCCCCAAGCAAACCATCTCCAAATGAACCCAAACTTTGTAGAAGTGGTCCATGCAGTCCTAGAGGCCAATAGAAGAAAGATTAGGCCGATAAGGTGTCTCCAGAGTGGTGCGGCCGCACCATTTCTGGCGCATCTCGGGCCCATCTTTTACAGGATGGTTTGTGCCGCCTTTGCAATGGCGGTTCCCTAGGTCTCAACCAGGTACAACGTATCTAGATAGGCGGTTTGAGGTCGGTTTGGGCCTTCCAAATGAGGAGGAGAGGTCCTCCACTCCCACAAGGCACCTCCACTATATATAGAGGCCCTCCCGCATGACTTCACCTCGCGTGCGGACAAATTCCATTCACGCGCGTGTCTCACGCGCGCGCTCTACTTCACCGGTCGACTTGTGCGCTTCTTCACGGTTCATCTGATGCACTGCGACTTCTTCACAGACTCTCAGTTGTGGTGATATCTCTGTCACTTCTTTGTCTTTCGCTGCTATTGTTCAGAGTCTATCATGTCGCAGTCTCAACATTCTACTATTATCATCAACATAACACTGGATGGTCAGAACTATTTGGAATGGGCTTTTACTGTTAAAACTGCATTGAGGGGTCCTCTTTATTTTCATTCGGCTGATGATCTACCAACTCTTGAGTCTGATAATAGTAATGTTGCTGTTGTCAAAACTTGGGAAATCAATGATGGGAAAGTGTGAACACAAGGTTGATATGTGCCCTTGTGGTTCCTTTCATGAGTGATGAGTGATCGGTCAACGGGCAACATGTGTCTCTTGGTTGTGTTGATGTGCAGGTGTGGATCTCGGAGACAGTGGTCGATGGCGAGGTGAAGGTCAAGTAGAGACATGTCGTGCCGACGGACTAGGAGCGGTGAAGGGCAGACGTGAGGCTTGGACCGACGGACCGGGAGGTCGGAGGACCAGCTGTGGTAGCTGGCACATGGCATCGGCGAGCAGGAGCACATGGGGATGTGTGGTGCATCGGCCGAGTCGGGAGGAAGACGATGATGTCGTGACACTTGGCGGGAGGCCGGGTTGGCCGAGTCAAGAAGGAAGGCGAAGGCGTTGTGCCTAGTGTGGAGGCTGGACATGCATCAGCATCGGTGCCGGTGGTCGAGGTGTGCGAACCACATCCTGTCTACGACGCGGGTTTGGTAGTTGAGCCTCAAAAAACTACCCTCGACGGTTTCTGAGTTTGGGTCTCAAAACTCGGTGTGGCCGGTTGAAAGCCCTAGTTTGGTTTTGGCCAATTGATGAAACCTATTTGGTCTAATCCTATTACTAAGCATGTGTGTAGCTTATAAGAAAGGATTAAGACCAAGCCAAGTGGTGGAGCAAGAAAGGTGACAACCATGGAGGATGGTGATGGACACATGCAATTGAAGTGATCAAAGTGCTCTACCATTGGTGAAATGAAGAAGAGAAGAGATGGAGCAAAGAGGCCCGAAGGCAAAGGTATAACCTATAGGGCTCTTTGTTTTGGTGATCAAGAAACTTAGCGAGTGTGATCACATTTAGGATACATAGCGGTACTATTAAGAGGAGATAATTCACGGCTTATGCGGTGTTCAAGTGCCACTAGGAGTTCTCTAACATATTGATGCATTAGACCTAGTGAGTGACTAATAAAACCCTTGGAAAATGCTAACACACGTGCACAAGTGTTGAAACACTTTGGTGTTGGCACATGGAAGCAAGGGTAGAAGTTAGAAAGCAAAAGGTGCTGAGTTAGGGGCATCAGACGCTGTTGGCGGCAGCATCGGACGCTGGGTCAAGCGTTCGATTGTTAACCCTAACTACTGACAAATGTTGAAGGAGCATCGGACACTAGCAACAGACGCTGGGAAAACACTGTTGCAGAGTCTGATGGTTATGACATGGCGCGAGCGTGCTTTCCAGGGAGCATCGGACGCTAGCCTGTGTCCGATGCCAAACCATCGGACGTGTCCGATGTGCTTCGACCCTCTCTGGAACCTCTCTATTGTGTTATCGGACGCTGGGGTTGAGCGTTCGATGCTAAGGGCTCGGAGCGTCTGATGAGTGCACAAATCAGTGCTGAAAAGAGCAGGGCATTGAAGCGTGCGATGCTTGGCATCGGCGTGTCCGATGTCACTTTAACCGTGGCGCAAAAGGATTTGACCATTGGGATCGTGCGGACCGAATTCGTATCAGGGGGACACGTGGCTCCATCTAGAGCATCGGACGCTGGGGCAGCGTTCGATGGTCGGACATCGGAGCGTCTGATGGTCGCGACTTCAGCCCAACGGCTAGGCCGACTTGTGTGGCCTATTTAAGGGGCTTGGCCGGCTCACTTGGATACTCTCTTACACATTTTTATCCCTAAGCATTCTTGTGAGCATAACCAAGCCTCCCAACTTATCTCTAGTGTTGATTTGATAAAACCAAGTGAGATTGAGTGATCTTGTGCTTAGATTTGAAAGAGTTCATTCTAGTGACACTAGTTCTTCGCATCGGCATTGAGTTTCTTGTTACTCTTGGCATTTGCCGGTGCTTAGATGGCTTGGAGGCGTTGAGGTGTTGTTGTCAAGAGAAGGAGATTGTTCTTGGCCACCACCATTTGTGATTGTGAGAGGTTTTGGAGCCTCACCTCACCGGAGCGGCAAGAGGCATCCTTAGTGGATTGCTCGTGTCATTGAGCTACCACGCTAGCGGTAGATTCTTGTGGCGCTCTTTGTGAGCTTGGCTTTGTGCCAATTAGCCACGGGGTCACCTAGTGTTGGTCGACACAACGGGGAGTAGCGTGCCGGCAAGCACGTGAACCTCGGGATAAATCATCGTGTCTCGTGTGCTTATTGTGATTGTGTTTCCATCTTGGTGATTGGTCTTCATGTTCACATCTTTAGTGATTGGAATCACAAGTGGATTTCACCGGTGATTGGCTCTCTACTAGGCGATCCCGAAGGCTCGATGAAATCATCTCTATCTAGCTTATTTACTTTGTGTATTTACTTTGAGCTATTTCTTTTGTTAGATAACATTCATATTTGTCTTGATACATCTCTTGTGTAGCTAGTTGTGATTAGTTATCTAGATTTATCTATTGCATATACTTGTCTCATATACATTCTTTGTATATCATATTTGTGCTAGAGTTAGATTATTTGTTCCGCATTAGATACTAGCTCTAGTTGATTGTGTGACATAGTTTTATTAGGTATAGAATTGTTGGATAGGTGGCTTGCAACACACTATTAGGCTAGCACAAAAAACTTCACCATTTGTCATACTAATAGTGTTTGTCTAAGCGATTTTGTAGATTTTTAATTAGGCTATTCACCCGCCCTCTAGCCAATTTGGACCTTTCAAGTGGTATTGGAACCGTGGTCACCGTTTGTTTGAGGCTTAACAACCTCCAGTGTTACAATGGCTGAAATCAACTATATGGGGAAGCCACCACATTTTGACGACACCAACTTCGATTGTTGGAAGAGAAAGATGTGTGCATTCACAAGAGAAATGAATAGAAAGATATGAGAAGTGATTGAGATTGTCTTTGCGGTAATTGACCCCGCAAGTCCCACTCCAAGAGAAGAAGAGAAGCTTCAATGGAATGATGTGGCCATCAACTTGTTCTATGAAGCATTTGATACAAAATTCTTTGAGCAAATCAAGGACCTTGAAAGAGCAAGTGAGATATGGGAGAGATTGGAGGAGACATATGAGGGCACCAAGGCAGTCAAGAGTGCCAAGCTATACATCCTCAAAGACAATCTTGCCACCTTCAAGATGCAAGATTGATGAATGCATATCGGAGATGTTTCACCGGTTGCAAGTGATTGTCAATGACTTGAAGGCATTGGGAGAGAAGGTGGAGGACAAGGACTTTTCTCACAAGTTCTTGGGAAGCTTACCACCAAGGTTTGATACTTTGGTGACTATCCTAGTGAGGGAAGGATTGGATACGGTAACCCTAAACCAAGTACTAGGTGATGTGGTCACACAAGACACGTACATATCGTGTGGAACAGGATGGGGGAGCCTGTAACACCTTAGGTGTTTGACGCCGGTCGAGCAGTCAGTTTAAACACAGACATGGTCTGTCAGGTGATGATTGAGAGATAATTTCTAATATTGTCAGTGGTGACGGAAGTGTCAGGATCAATCTCAGAGGCAAAACCCCAATTTGAATTATTCAGGAAATAATTAACAGAGTCAATTAATAATGATTGCTCAATTCCAGAATATTCGAGATTTCTGCTAAACGTGACTTTTTCATGTGCCTCACTTCAATTCCTGTCTATAGTGGTTGGTAGAAAAGTTTCGCGAAGTTTGGAATTAATTAAAAAGTCACATGAAATAACGAGTCACAGCTTGGCCTATAATCACGAATTAAGTGAAGGAGAATATTTGAGTTCAACCAAGTCTTGCATTTATGTCCAATCAACTGTATATGGACTCACGGACAAAAGTTATGAAGGGTTCATGTTGAGCAAATGACAAGAAAATGCCTCAATCGGCCAAAACCTTAATTTGAAGCATTATCAAGTTGCTGCCTTGACGAAGTGAAAACTATAGTTTTTATACCAGATATGAGGTTTGACCTTTAAGAAAAATTATGGACCAGGATGAGTACAACAAACTTTGTTAAAAAACCCAAGGCTGAATCTATTTCTAACCTTGTCAAATAGAGGTTCAAAGTTTGGATCTGCTGCTGTTTCCAGCAGGGATATTTTGGCTAAGTCTGAAATTTCAGTGTCAATCACGGTGGCAAGCCGCGTTCTCCAAATTTTGTTAAGAACTTCAGTTGGTCCAAAAATAAGAGTTGTAGGTAATTCTTTTGAGAAGAGCATATAAAAAGTTACACTCAATTTGACCAAGTTTGGACTGAGGATTTTGTGTTTAATCGCAGCAAGGTCAATCCTAATTAAGTCGCTGACACTGTCATCATTGAAGCTAATTACCTATTGCTCTGTAACCCTAATGTCCGAGCATCCTTAAGCAAAGTTGCAGAGCAGCCCGAGATAAACAAGTTTGTTTAAAGGTGCAAAGCCCAGTTCGGCCTCGATCTGCCCCAAAACGGCCGCCCAAGATCGCCCATCGTCGCGTGCCAGGTGTTCGACGAAAAGACAACGTGGTGTTCATGCATAGAGCTCGCCCCCACCATTGCTGGGCGCGGCTGCCGCGTGCTGCTGCCTTCTCCTTGCGTTATGAGGTTGCCAAGCGCCCTCCCGGCCACTCTCACTCGCTTGCCACTCCCTCTGCTCGCTTTCTCCCCTTGCTCCTCGCCCTCTCCTTGCCGCCGGAAGGCCTCGCCGCCATGGCCACCAGCGAAGCTGCTGCCACTGCTACTTTTCTCCTCCGCCGCTGGCTCCTCCCCCACGGTCGTCCTCGTGCCTTCTTGCGCCGCTCGCCGCCGCTGCTCGCCAACCGACATGGCTGACAGGGCCAGCTGCTGGCCGCAGCCGCGCGGGCACGGCCGCGTGCCGCAGGCGCGCGTGGCCAGGCAGCCACGGGCCATCACTAGCCGGGCTGAGGCTGGCTGCAGGCGGCGCCAGCCGCAGTATGGCCGTGGAGCCCTCCGTAGTGGCCGTCGGTGTGTTGTGCCGGTCGGCCATCGTTTTCTCGAGCCCGTTCTCTGCCTGCCTCCGTGAGGAACAAGAAACGGACTTTGTGCAGCGTTTGGTAAAAATACAGGGGTTTTCTGCAGAATACATGACTCATATGAATAGTGCTGAAAAGGACTTGTTCGTTATAGTTTGTTTCGGTAAAAGCTCAGGGTCCTTAATGCATATTGGTTTTCCTTTTTCTTTTATGTTTGTGCATAAATGGCTGAAGATTTAGAAATTTGTAATAAATTGTAGAAAAATCGTGTGACTGCAAATGTGGACTTTTTGGAATTCTTGTGAGTAGATCTATACAGTAAAGTTATAATATAACATATTTTAGTTCATTTTTTTGCTGTGTTTATTTAATTATGTTAAATAGGATTAAATGGGGATAAAATGATATCTGTTGTTGTATTGTTTAGTTTTCTGTGAAATTTTTATGGTAGGCTTCTCATGTGATGTTTGTGCTCGCATAAAAATTCCAGATCTATTGGTATATGTATGTTTCAGTTATGAATTTATCTTGCTTTTAGCTCATTAAATAGATTAAAAATAATTTGTCATAAATGTTTGCATGTAAAAATGGAAAAAGTGGTTCTACTGTCCTTCTATAATATTTTTGTTACTTAGGTAATTTTATTGTGGTCATGTGTTTGCAGAAAATATGATTTATAGATTTATTTTGCTCTTACATGCATTTTTGTGAATAAAACTTGCCCTATTTTTAATAAATAAATTATAATACCCGAGCATGTAATATTTTTATAGTAGTCATGATTTGACATTATCTATCACCTGTAAAAATATGAGCCTCAAATTATATGTTTGCAATGTCACTTAAAAATAATGTCTATGTTAGTTAATTATTTAATTAATAAAAGCATGGTGATAAATGAAAATGTATATGTTTGAATGATTGACTTTGTTGCATATTAATCTGAGATGATTATTATGTGTTCATATTTATGATTGTTAGAAGTTCTTTAATAGCTTATATATGTGCTCAAATGATTAACTAAACAAGTGATGAAATGATTTATTAATATGCTGAAATTGCTGCATGCACAGTTTCTGTAGAGGTGATTAGTGCGTGAGGAAAATTATATTTTCTGTAGATATGTTCTATATAAAAGTTGTAGATAATCTTTTTATCTTGTTTGTCCTAAACTTTCATGATTTTAGGCCAAGTGGTTTTGGAGTTATAGTTTTTGTAAGTTGGCTGTTAGGTTTTGCATACTTTCTGTGCAGACCTGAAAGAATGAATTGTTTAACTAGTTTAAGTTATGAATCATGTCTTCATGATAATAGAGGAGTTGTAGTGTTTTTTATAAGTTTTCTTAATTGTCTTGGATCACTAATTTTGGTCGTCTAGAACTTGAGTTACATGTGTTTAAAGTTAGAGGTCAGAATCTGTCCAAGTCTGGACAGATTTACTTGTTTGAGTTGGTTAGCCTTGATAACTGCCTAATCATCTTGAGATGATTATAAATAAGTTGTAGACAACTTAATAATATTTCTAATAAGTCTTATGTCAAGTCTTTTGGTGCTTTAGATCTCTAGTTATGGCTGTTTGAAGATGAATGAAATATTCTGTCCAAAGTTTGGACAGAAATATTTGTCTGTTATGTTTGGTCATTTTAATTGCTGAATCATGCTTAAGTGATAATAGAAAAGTTCAAGATAATTTCATTATCTTTCCATAAAGTCTAGGATCACCTTGTTTGGATGTGTGTAGCTTCAGTTATGTCTGTTTAAAATATATATTGTGTTGCTGTCCAAAGTGTGCAAATGAACCAAAGTTGATTGCTATAGTTTGAGGTTGCTTATGTGATCATAGTGCTATCTTTGGCCTTGCTAATAATTAGCTTATGCATTCTATATTGTTAAATTAATTCACCTAAGATATTATATGGTCATATCACATAATGTTAATTAACTTACTTAACTAAAGGATGAGCTATATGTGTGCATGCATGTGTTTCCCTGGAGTGATGTATGTAATGTAGTTTTGATTAATTGTTATAGTTAGGCACTACGAGTTCCTAATGAACGTGTGTCACAGCTCATTATATGTATCACATGTCAAAGTGTTTATGCTATGTTGTGTGTTAGAACTATATCTTCTTTTAGTAGTTATCCTGATTGCTTATGTAAAGTAATTAGTCGTTTGTGTTTGCTTCGTAAGCGTTTTCCTGGCATTCATACGCTTGCATTACGCATCTCATTTAGGTAACGGTAGATACATTGTGAAGGATGTGATGATGAGGCTAAATCTGAAAACGGTGTTTGGTGGATTATCCCGAAGATGTGGAGTCAAGCAAGTGCTGCAGCGAAGATGCTCGCCAAGCGAGTGTCACCTAACAAACACTAACCTAGTTAATTGCTGAATCATGCTTAAGTGTTGGTTCCCAGGCAAGCCCCGGAGCATTTTAAGTCTCCCAGTTTTTATAATCAAATTACTTGAGTATTTTATATTGTGATGCATTAAGTATAGGAGTTGGTTGAATCCTATTTGCTGCATTATCATTCCTTGATGATTGATTACACCTGCCTTGTTATCCTGTTACTTATTCATAAGTAGAACTGCTTAGCCTGCTTAATAAAGTAGTAAATAAAGGATGTTCCCGTAATGCCCCTGGTGGGTATTTACCGGATCACGGTTGGCTATATTTGCTATCGTGGAAAAGAACCTGAGTAGTAATGAAATACAGTCAACTGGAAGGCAAGGCACCAAGTTGGAACTTGGGGGCAGCTCGTCCGTTGGATCGTGTAGGTTTGTATCGATGTTGGCCCTCGTTCATTTTTGAAAGCGCCCTTTTACTTAGGGTTGTCGGTGCCGTAATCGCCAACCCCGAAGCCGGTTGGACGCTGTTCGGGCCGGTCTCAACCCGTGTCGCACCCTCTAGTATGGAAACACGATCTGCCGCGGAATGGCCATCGTTTAGTTTCAATTGGGTGGTCCGTGCTGTGAGCCGTGACGATTACCACCACGTATAGTATTGAGCGGTTACCCAATGCATGGACCCGACGGGGAAAGTGTGAGTTTGTATTAAAGGTTTCTCGCCAGCTAGTTTGTAATTCGATTCGAGTCGCCGTCTCCCCCGATTAGTGGGAAACTATGTGGAGCTTCACCACGATACAACTCCATGTGACATTAATGGTTCAACTAAAATATTGATAAAACAAACATGATATGGTATTATATTATTGTTTGCTAGATTCAAGTGAGTGCTCTAGTGCAGGTGCAAAACCTAGAGTTTAAGGAATATGATAAAAATGACTGCTCATATAATTGAATGATGAACCCTTTAACTTAAGCTCCTTTTGCAAATAAAGTTAGTCAGCTCCACTATTTATATCAGCCTTGCATACTCCTTGGTGTCACTTTATTTTTGGTTTCCGACGGGTAAGTCTAGCTGAGTACATTCGAGTACTCAGGGTTTATCCCACCTTGTTGCAGGTGAAGTTTAGGTCTGCTGAAAGGTGATGGCCAGTGCCGGTGGGCTCGGCAGTTCCCTACTTCTTCTCTTTATGTTGTTGTTGGAGGATGTCACTCAGAGCTAGCAAAGTATTTCAACTTATGTTATGGTATTCATTTCAAAGCTATGTTGTTTCAAAGTAAATCAACTTGCATTATTATTTGTGAACTCTATTGTAATTTCATTTCCACTGCAAAGCTCCGTGGACATGATTTGTATTTGCTTGACCATGCGATCTTGGATAAGATGTTGAAAAGGTTTGAAATCCCTCAGGATTTCACGGACTACTGGGTTTATATGGGCTCAAGTGTGCTAATTCAACTGCTCCGTCAGAGGTTTTCGCACTTGTGCTCTTATAAATTGGTCGGTTCTGTCACAGCTGGTATCAGAGCATGGTTCAAGTTATTGCATCCGTAAGGAGCTATTTTTGAAATAAAATGGGTATTTTAAAACTATTTTCAAAACTATTTCAAAATTTTAAGTGTGCCTACTCTTGTCCTTAAGCCTTATACTAGGATTCAGCCCATTCAGGTGGCTTAACTGCTAACAGGGTTCAGGGATTTTGCTTCATGCTGGATTTTTATTTGCTGGTCCATTCTCAAGGGAAAGAGAATGCGTCGATTGCGAAAACATGCATAAAATGATTTTGTGAGATATGAGAGCATGACCATCCAACCGTCGGTCTAGGGTGAGGGTTGTTATACCAAGTGTGTGCGAACTTTACGCAAGCATATACAAGGGTATCAAATGTTGGGTATGTTTTTTGGATCGGTGCATGGTGTTTAGTGTTGGCTTCTATGTATTTTGTACGTATGGGCCAATACTCCGTTATTTTATCATTGGGATTTTGCTTGGGCCGAAATGAATCTTCTGCAGGTACACTAACTACGTGATCGGGTAGAACATGTAGATAACGTATGAGAGATCGTTCTTGCCACCGACTAGAACGTTAGGACTTACGAGTCATTGTTAGTGAGTGAGAACGTAAGTACAATCATGCATCATGTTTATATTCTTGCACTTGCATTACCTCCCCTTAATTAAAAGTTGTCTCTTTTCTTATAAATTGGTCGGTTCTATCACAGAGCCCAAGAGGAAGAGAAGAAGAAGAAGACCGTGGCATTCAAGGCTTCATCGTCCAAGAGCAAGAGCAAGGGCAAAGCTAAGAAGGAGGAAAGTGATGATAAAGCTAACACAAGCTTGAGTGAAATGGATGAAGAAGAAATGGCTCTATTTGTCAAGAGATTTGGCAAGTTCATGAAGAAGGAGGGCTATGGAGCAAGAATAAGAAGAGATGCAACCAAAAGCACAACTAAAAGGTGCTACATATGCAAGAGTAAGGATCACTTCATTGTGGATTGTCCATATTCTAGTGATGAAGATGATGATCACAAGAAGAGCAAGAAGAAGGACAAGAAAGAAAAGAAAGAGAAGAAGAAGGAAAAGAAGAAGGGTGGTTCCTATGTTCTGACATGGGATAGTGATGCTTCCTCAAGCGATGATGATGATTCTAGTGATGATGAGAGGAAGACCACCAAGAAGAAGGCTATGGCTAGTCTTGCTATCTCAAGCAAGCCTTCTATCTTTGACACTCCATCGACATGCTTCATGGCTAAGGCCACTATGGTATCATCCGATGAGAGTGAGAGTGAGAGTGATGATGAGGAGGAGTACTCAAAGGAGGACCTCATGAGCATGCTACAAGATGCCCACTCTTACATTGAGACTAAGAGGAAGGAGTGCAAAGAATTGCGCAAGGCCAACAAGGCTCTTGAGCAATCCTTTGATGAGCTCAGGTCTACTCATGAGAGGCTAGAGGAAGCCCATGAGAAGCTTGATCAAGCTCACACAAGTCTTAAGGAAGCCCACTCCTCCCTCCTTGATCAAAGTAAGATTGAGGATGTTGTAGAGACATGCAATGTAGGAGTTACATGTGATATACTCGATGAATAATTTTATGCTCCTATTATTGTTGGTCCCACCAATGCATCATCATCATCTAGCTCAACAAAAATGTCTACTTCTACTACTTGTGATTCATCATTAGTGGTAGAAAATGAGAACCTTAAAAACAAGGTAAATGAGCTCACTCATGCATTAGGCAATGCCTATGGTGGAAATGCCCGCTTGCTTAAGTGCTTGGGTAGCCAAAGGTGTCCACTCAACAAGGAGGGACTTGGCTATACCCCCAAGAAGGGCAAGGCGGCCTTTGCTACTCACAAGACTCGTTTTGTGAAGAGCAATGGTCGGTATTGCTATAATTGCAAGCAATCCGGGCATATAGAGCAAAATTGCTTTAACAAGAATAAGAACAAGAACAATGCTCATGTTTCATCTATTAAACTTGATTCTTGTTATATGCTTACAAAGGGCACTAATGGTGTGAAGGCTAAGTACATTGGTGCACCCATGGTTGGCCCAAAGAAGAAGGCAATTTGGGTGCCCAAGAGCTTGGTGACTAACCTTGGAGGACCCAAAAAGATTTGGGTACCTAAGAAGAATTGATCTCTTTTGTAGGTAAACTATAAAGCGGGAGGAAGGCATTGGGATGCTTGATGTAGGGGGAGCTAATACTATCAATGTGGTTACTCAAATTTTAAATCACATATCTTTGTATAGGTTGTCATCAATTACCAAAAAGGAGGAGATTGAAAGCCCTAATTTCGTTTTGGCTAATTGATGAAACCTATTTGGTCTAATCCTATTACTAAGCATGTGTGTAGCTTATAAGAAAGGATTGAGACCAAGCCAAGTTGTGGAGCAAGCAAGGTGGCAACCATGGAGGATGGTGATGGCCACATGCAATTGAAGTGATCAAAGTGCTCTACCATTGGTGAAATGAAGAAGAGAAGAGATGGAGCAAAGAGGCCCGAAGGCAAAGGTATAACCTAAAGGGCTCTTTGTTTTGGTGATTGTTGACACTGGTTATCTATCAGAACTAAAGGATAAATAAATATGAAAATGGTATGAATTCAATCACCAATGAAGGATTAGGGTTTCAATTGACAATATTCCATGAGTTTTGGTGAATTGTGATTCTGCAGGGACTAAACTAGGAAATCAACACCGATAGCTTCCCCTAGAAGGAAACCGATGGGAGATAACCAAACCGACGCATCAGGATTATTCTAGAAGCATCTAGAGGACACCAGAAGACACCAGGAGGCCGGGCACCGCGATACCATGCCAGGTGGGACCGACCGGTCCCACCATGGGACCGACCGGTCCTCCCTGGGGCCCGCTGGACTCTATCTTCTGGAATGTTCTACCACCGCCTATGAGGATGCATCTCAGCCGTACCTAAGGTCGGTTTGATCCAAGGGCCATGGTTCATCGCCCAGGGCTATATAAACAGCCTCAGACCCCCTCTCCAGGGCATCACATTCATCATTAGATCAGATCATCATCAGAATCACCAGAGAAGGAGATCAATCGGAAGCCCTAGAACTACGTCCACCTAGAATAGTTAGATAGAATAGGATTAGAGGAGGCAAGCTTCGCTAGGATTCCTGATCTAGTCACGAGAAGGCTCGGTAAACCCAAGATCTTCTCTCTTGTATTAACATTATGGATCTATTTCATAATTGCTCTTCTAGTTCATCATTGTTTATGTTCTAGTTCATCGCCTAGTTCTAGTTCAACATCTAGTTCATCTTCTAGTTCATAATCCTGTTCTAGTTCATGTTCTAGTTCGTACTTCAGTTCTTCTCGATGATCTAATTCACCTTATTGTTTATCTTTATGCTCTAGATAGCAATACAATTGATATGACTAAGACATCAACTATTATATTCTTAATTATATTGCTTATAGTATGCTTTGATTATATATTTGGCATAGATAGTTCATCTTTATGTTTATACTCATGTTCGTATAACGCTTATCTTAAAGTACAACGGGTGGGTGATAGATGTTGTGTAGGCGTGGTGCCTATACACTATTTATATGTGAATGTGTCCTATGTTCCGGATAGAGTGGTAGATCATGGGTGTGATATTCCTGTTGAGTCCTTTGTATTCCACCTCCCGAATGTAGTGTTCAGTATGGCTCAGTTAACTCATGGTTTAGGGGTTACTCTGTTTGGCACCTTTACTATGGAGTTGCCTCTTGATTATAAATATGATGTGACCTAGCGAATGATTGCCAAATATGTTTGCACTAATCAATGTATGCTATGACTTGTAATTAGAATAACTTAGGAATGTTTCTTATTAATGCATGTTCTAATCATCACTTGCTAGGTAGTACTATTCTAGGATTATTTTTGATTGATCTGATCTCTGTTATCATTTATCATTATCATTTACTCTGTAATCTGATCCTTGTTTAGAGTAATAAGTGTGTTATCAGTCTTTATTATAAGTGTGCCATTTTGAATGCTGTTAAGCCCTCATTAGTATAATGCCATCATACTTTGAATTGATTAGTCTCTAGGCTAAATATAAATAACGATACCTGAGACTAGCTTGGGTGAAATGCTTCTACAACGGATGTATTTATCTGTGCGTTTGCGGGTAAATATTTATCTTTCAATCTAGTGCCCTGATATAATTACATTGCTAGCTTCATGTTGGGAATGACAACTTGACGTTAAGTGAAGTTGGTAGTGTCCCATACACTCTTTAGTGCCTTCACTAGATTATTATTTATTCGGTTCATTCTTAGGGTGATTCCATTAAGGAGTGTCAACAAGCATTTCTGGCGCCGTTGCCGGGGAGCATATCAATTCAATTAGGGATGGTACCTAAGGTTATTCATTAAAATCATTATGAACACTAATAGGACATTGCATTAGCAACATTTAAAATGGTAGCTAGAACATATCATTTTACTTACACACATGTGATAATGCACTGATTATTGATCTTTACTCAAACAGGCTTACCCTGGCTTTGTGTGACGGAACCTCCTGGATTATTAGGGCCCACGTGTACCTGTCCTTGTCCTACAGACCTCGGACAGACATACACTGTGCCCAATAGCCCAAAAGACCCCCCACGTGTCATCGGGAAACCCGACTCATCCACGTTTCCTTACTCTCCCAGGATCATTGCAAGAGTCATTGCAGTATTACAACATTTTACAAATAATATACATCGGAGATAAAGTGCGAAAGTATTACACCATACGTTTTACAAACCAGTTGTTCAAACTTACGTCGTTATTACAAACCATAGTTTCAAACTTTATCCTAGGTAGTGGCAGCAACATTAATAAAACTGTATTTCACACAAACAACCCCGCCTAAGGGTTGCATTACTCCTCCTCGGACACGTCCTCCTCAACGACTGTCACGCAACAAGCCTCAAAGCAAGGCTGCTCGTGAACGTCACCTGCAACAGGGGTTTAACAAACCCTGAGTACAGAGGTACTCAACAAGGCTGACCCGACAAGAGAAGAGAAGAAACAGGTATGCTGGCTTGGGTAGGCTCAACAGAATTTTTCATTTGCATAAAAGCTTACTAAAGTAGTTCTAGATCCAAATTTTACTTAATCATTTAAGTACTTGGTAAGAACTGAAAGTGAACATTAGTGAAAGATCATCATCATTCTTTCTTAAACCAGTTCCATTTTCATTCTATGGTGCGGGTCGAAAGATTGAGTCTCCTTAACCGAGGAGCACGACGATTCGAACCGATTCAACCAGATCTGGTAGTTTTCCATGATCATACGATATATGTAGACCCTGGATCACACATATACCAACCCCAACCTCGGATCCTCCAAACAAGACCGGGTCCGCGCCACCCGAGAGTACTTGTACACCTCCAATCCAGGACTTTAACCCACGAGGGTAGCTAGTACACTCGCCATCTCTCCACTCCCAGTGCGCGATTAGCCGTTCTCATCTAAGAACCACCAAGGTAGGGCTTACCATAGCATATGATCGGTACTTCACAGTTTCTCAATCTAACAGGCCAACAACGGTTAACCCTAAACCGACACATCCGGGTCACCCTACACCAACCCAAGGTTCGATGCATGTGCCCGTCTGGTCTTAACCATCATTCTTTCTCATTATCATTCCAAAACGATAAGTATCAAAAACATTTATCAAAAGCTTCATAAAGCAGGGCTAAGCATTTCTATCAGTTGCATAAAGCAGGTATCAAGGAATGATATATCGATATCAAGGTTGATCATGCATCAACAGGTTTAAAACATTTATTTGATAAACATTTAATGCATCAGGTTATCGAAAGTAAGTGTAATTGTAAATCCAAGGAAATGGTTAAATGAACCGGGGCTTGCCTTCGTTGATCGAGAAAGTCGGGAACTCTTGATATTCCGGATCAACTGGACACTCCGAACTCCCGGGACCAACTTCGACCGGACAAACGACCTCTTCGGAAACTACACGATAAAGGAGTGCATGCTTGATGAGATGCTCATGTCATGATCATGGTAAAGATAGAAATTTTCTAAGCTATAAACATTTATCTTGCAACACTTTCCATCACGGTACAGTTGCAAACTAACGAAGCCAAATTGTATACACATACATGATTACATGAGTGACTCTTGCCTGCATCAAGCAGCAGATCAAGATAATTCACTCAGCAGATCAAGATAATTCAATTATCTTAACCTTTAAAACTACTCTAAAGAACTTGGGTTTTCATGTTTTACCATATTCTTTACTCATAAGAAAGCAATTTAATCAGCATAAAAGTAAGTGGTGAAGCAAACTATGCTCAAACTAGTTCAAACTTTTTACACAGATTGATTATATCCTATATAATGCATAAATCAAATTTTAGCATTTTTGGACAAGCATATGAATTTACAGAATTAAATTAACTATAAACCTTTAAAAGATTAATTAAAGCATATAAATAAGAATAAAATTTATTTTCTTCAACAAAGCTTAAAATTTTTGTGAAGATACCTTTTTATCTAAAAACAGTGACAAAAATAGTTTCATGTTTTTTGGACCTTTAAATAGGCCTACAAAAATCATCAAAGATCATTTATTAATTAAAAGTCATATTTAAATCAGTTTCAAAATTTGTTCAAAACTCAAGTTTTATATTTTTCCTAAATATTAGGCAGCTTAAGAAAGCTACACAAAAATGTTCACAATTTTTGGAGCTTCCTACAAAAAGATATCAAAAAGACCAAACCTAACAATATTCACCCAAAACAGAAAAAGAAAAACGCTTCAACACCCTACTGGGCTCGGCCCAGTTTCGGCCCACGGCCGCTGACAGCCGGGCCCCAGACGTCAGCCTCCTTTCTCCCATCTCTCACCCAGGCCAGCGTCCGGCCGGCCTTGACCGGCCGCGCGCCCACGTTGACTGGCCTCCAACCTCATCGCCGGCGAGGTCTCCGACCACGGCGAGGCCTTCAACGTCCTCGCCTTGATCTCGCGCATCGATTCCACCTTTCACTAGCCCTAGCACCTACACAACCTTGAGCTGGCAGTGGCCATGGCGGCTCGGCCATGCCGAGCACGGCGGCAATGCGACGCTCCGGCCATAAGGGCTCGGTAGAGACCTAACCGAGGGTGGCATCGCACTTGGGCACTTCCTGCAACCGTGATGCGCACCCAAACTCATTTGGAGACGACTCCGCTTAACGCGGCCCACGATGGCGGCTATGGCGGCGCTTGCGCCGACGGCGAGCCACGCGGACAGACCAAGACGACACGATAGAGACCAAACGAGAGAGCGCACCACGCCGAGGAACTCCTCGCGACTACGGTGCTCACCTTGCCTTGACTCGAGGAGCACCGGACCGATGTTGGCGACAGCGGCGGCAAACACAGAGCTTGTGCCAACGGCATCATGCCCGGACTGACCAAGCCAAGGCGGTAGCGACCTCACTATCGAGCCGAACACAACCAGCACATCAAGGAGAAGAAGTAGATGTAGATGGTTTGGCCAACAAGGCCCCGAGCTCACCTGCCCACGGTGGACTTGAGCTCGGCGCAAGGTTGGCCGACAGGGAGGAAGACGACGGTCGCCGGGCTGATGCGGGAGCGAGAGGGGCTGCAACCTAGCGCTATCGCTCCGCAACGACGAGGCGAGCGTGCTGGCGCAATCAATTGGAGCGGAGGAGCTCACAGATGGCCGGCGTAACCGATCAAAGCGACGGCGGCGGCGGCGAGCGGGCAGAGGGGAAGAGCGAAGCACGGTGCTTCTGTGGGACGATAAGGATGAAGGAGAGGGCGGCAGCGTGAAGAACTCACGCGCGAAGCTAGCAAGCAGCTCGCTGGCGCAGGGCATGCTCCCCAGCGCGAGCGCGGCGCTGGCGAAGCAGCTCGCTAGCGAGCTCTGGACACTTCCCCCCTTGGCATTGTTCATTGCTCAACTTCCCCCTTTCTGAATTTTTGAAATTACTTTTGAAATTTGAACTGTACTTCAAGTTTTGCCAAAATATGAAATGTAGAGTTTGAAAAGTTGTACAACTTTGCTTTAACACCCTATGGCTGATTTCAAATGAAAATAGGTCAATTGGATCAAAACAGTTCAAATCCATTTCAAATTGGAAATTTGAAAAGGGGACAGAACTAGGGTTTTGCAGTAGAAGTAAAATTACTTTTGATTTTACATTGACACTTGAAAAATGGTCAATGTATGAAATGTTCCTTTTGAAATTCTCTACAACTTTGATGTAGATCACCAACTCAGATTTCAACTAGTTTTTGAAATGCAAGTTTAAAGTCAAAAGGGACCATTTTTAGGGTTTGAGTAGATTCAAAATTACTTTAAATTTTGTATAGAAACTTTGAAAACCAAAGTTGTACCTCTTCTCAAGATCTACCAAAAAGCTTTAAGGGTCAACCCCTAATTATGCATAGATTTTGAGTTAACTAGAAAGGGCTAATTAACTTATATAGGAAGTTAAATGATTTTTCCATTTTTAAGCTAGATGAATTTTGTATCCTTTTGAAATGTTGAACTTGGTTTCATGCCTTCACATGACTTTAGTCCAATAGGAATGAACACAAGTTATTTCATCATGACTTTTCAACTTAGGATTTTGAGTTGCCTCACAAGCATAAACAAAATGCTCACACATTAGGAATTAAACTCATTTTAGTGAATGCATCTCAAGGTGAGCTAGCACATGATGCTATGAAATGCTTATGATGACATGGCAACATTTTATTCATGTAAACACCTGAGGTGTTACACTTTGTTTATTTTTTTTTATCTTATGCAGGGTGTGATGTATGACTGGTTTCCAACTTCCGAAAAACTACGTTGAGGATCCCGAAGCTTTATTAAGGAAAACAAGACGCAAACTTAAGAGACCCTCACTATCACTTCCAGAAGTTAGCCAGATAAGAAGAAGCTTAACACCAGTGTTGGACACCATGGCCGACAAGACACTCCGTGAGTTCTCTGCACCAACCACTGCCAACATTAGGACTGGACCAACAGTCAATGCGGGAGACAACGGATTTGAGCTCAAGCCAGCTTTGATCAACATGGTGCAAGCTAATCAGTTTTGTTGGAAAGGCACATGAAGACGCAAGCGCTCATCTCCAACACTTTCTGGAGATTTGTAGCACTTTCACCACCAAGGGAGTCGAAAGAGACGCCATTCTACTCCGCTTGTTCCCATTCTCACTCTTGGGAAAAGCAAAACAATGGTTCTACACCAACAAAGATAAAAACACCTCATGGGCGATCTGTTCAACTGCCTTCCTAGCAAAGTTCTTTCCAGTGGACAAGATGAATGCCCTCCGTGCCAAGATTTCAACTTTCCAGCAACAACACGATGAATCAATCCCAAAGGCTACTCATGCAGAATTGGCTACTCATGCAGACCTTCTACCACAGGCTCACTTCAAGTACCCGTGAGAATGTGGATGCCGCTGCTGGAGGATCATTCTTATCACTCACTATCAACAATGCTACTACACTCATTGAGAAGATGGCCTCTAACCAAGGATGGAACGAGGAACACTCTCAACCACGCAAGAGGGGAGGAATACATCAACTAAAGGAAGTAGACATGTTGTCTGCCAAACTTGACCTACTCATGAAGAAGTTTGATGAACACACTCCCAAGAAAGAAGACGTCAAGCAAATCTACGAATCTTGCATGACATATGAAGAGTGTGGAGGCACTGGTCATTCAAGGAGTAACTGCCCTGAGATTCAAGAGGATGCAAAGTACATCAACAACAACACCAACTATCGTTCCTCAACAAGCTCAAGGATGGAACCGACAATCAAGGCCTAATTACTCAGGTAACTACTCAGGTAACTACCAAGGTAATACATTTAACCAACCACCTTTGAGAGGGATGATATCTAATCAAAACAAGATTATTGATAATATGTCTAAGAAGATAGCTTCCAATGATAAACTGCTTGAAAACATCAATACTAGAATGGATAGCTTTACTTCTTCCATAAAGAATCAACATAGCTTTAATAAAATGATAGAATCTCAGTTATCTCAGTTAGCAGCTTCAGTCCCTATGGCTGAAAAAGGTAAGATTCCCGCAAGTCTGAAAGAGCTAGAGACTGCAAATCTTGTAGATATTTATGATGCAGGACATCTCATACCTAGACCATCGAGGGAATGGAAGGATGACTCCATTGCCCCGAAGAAAGGAGATCCAGGAAGACCTGTCATTCCGATCTACATTAGACCTAACAGTTTTGAAGAAGTAGTCTGCGACCTTGGAGCAAGCGTCAACATTATGCCAAAGGTAATATACGAACAAATTCATGGTGCACCTCTATTATATACAATTATATGTTTGCAGCTTGCAGATCAGACACTGTGCTACCCATTGGGAATTCTAGAAGATGTCTGCATTCGATTGGGACGCTCGTATGTGTGTGTAGACTTTATGATCGTTGAAATAGGTGGAGACAATAGAGCACCCATCATTCTTGGATGCCCGTTGCTAAGCTCAACCAAAGCCATCATCTACGTGGACAACGCCAAGATCTGTTTCACAATCACGAGCAATAAAGAAAGATTCAGCTTCAAGAGACGTACACTCACTACCCGAGTCCACCCTCAGATGCCCTACGAAGATGCAAACGCTATATCATCAAAGAAAAAGAATAGGAACAGAAGGAGGAAGAACAAGGCTACACAACCGCATCAAGACATAGTGTGGATGGTCAACTCTGTCCAAATAGAATTTGACCACCTTCTTCCATCACCCTACCTTGCCAAGAGAGACGACCCAGGCGTACCCACCATCGATTGCAAGATCGAGGGAAGTACATTCCACAAGACGTTCTGCGACATCAGTTCAAGTGTTAACACAATGTCTAAGGTAACATATGAATACTTATATAAAAATAGACCTATGTATCAAACATATGTGCAGCTGCAGCTGGCGGACCAAACTTATCGATTTCCGGAGGGAGTAGTAAAGGACGTAATGATCCAAATTGAAGACTACTATGTTCCCACCGACTTCATGGTACTAGACATGGGAAGAGAAGACGATATTCACATCATCCTAGGAAGACCTTTCCTCAACACCACTGGCGCCATCATCTACATGAGATCTGGAGAGATCCAATTCCAGTTCTGAAGGACCGAGAATGCACCCAGAAAGCGACCAGAGGGGGGTGAATGGGAGCTTCAATTTTCCTTTCGGAAACTTGTCACTACTGTCCCTAGAATCAACCCCAAAAGCAAACCTAGAGCTTGCAAGTGTCCACGACCCTAGATGTAGGGTGGATGCCTCCAAGAAGCACAGCGAGACACTACACAGCTCTAGAAACCCAACGCAAAAGACGGAAGTCAAATCCAACACCGGACAAATGAACCGCGAGTGAAACTGCACAAACCAGCAGTGACCGGACTCTCGCCTGCGTCCGGTCAGTGAGCACCGGACGCATCCGGTCTGAAAAATTCCTCTCGGGAACCTTACTGTTCCTGACCGGACTCTCTGTCCCTGAGCGTCCGGTCGATGCTCGAGCGTCCAGTCACAACGACAAAACTACGATGAACAGTACAATCGTTGAGTCCGGTCAGTCCCAAACACCAGCGTCTGGTCGAATTGAAGCAAACTCACAGTCAACGCATTCAACGACCGGACTCTGACCGTGCGTCCGGTCAGCCCGAGTCAAGCGTCCGGTCACCCCGACAGTGAACTGTTCGTCCACCGATTTGATCCAAACTCTC
The DNA here is from genome assembly GCA_009763385.1 of Coix lacryma-jobi var. lacryma-jobi. Classification (NCBI taxonomy): domain Eukaryota; kingdom Viridiplantae; phylum Streptophyta; class Magnoliopsida; order Poales; family Poaceae; genus Coix; species Coix lacryma-jobi. Next base: position 51,262,810 of record CM019828.1, read on the forward strand.
GCAAAACAAAACCTCTAGGGTTCAAACTTGGAGAGATGAGTCACAAGGAGGATAGTGAGCTATCTCTAAGAGATCATGGCTCGAACCTATCTCCAAATCGATGAATCGAAGAAATTCGGGGGAAGGGAGAAGAGCTTGACCCGAAACCAAAATCGATCGATCTCCTAGACCGTGAGGTTAGACGAGAATTCCTTCGGTGGAAAGAAGTGCCTCACGACCTAGGATGACTTGGTTCAAATGGATTTGCAAAAGATGAACCGAGCAAAGAGATCGAACAACGGGAAAAACGTGGAGAAAAAGGATTCCGCGAAGAACATGAACGAAACGCGAATCACAACCACGAAATTGCAACCGTGTGGCTACCACACGCTACAACAGTGAGATTACGGTCTCACTTCCTCAAAATCTCATGGACACAGAGGTATTGTTCTCTTCTCTGTGGATCTCAGGTTCACTACAGCAGGGATGTGGGAAAGCAGGAAACCCTAGCTCTGAAAGAGCAAAAATGACTGAGATGGAATGGGGAGGTGGGTGTCTCCCCCTACTTATCCTAATCCTAACTATTCCTAATTCCCACTCTACCCCTAACTACTTACAGAGCGAACCAACTAAACCCTAAGGTTATTCTGGACCAACTCGATGGTAGGTGGATCCGACGGCCACGCCCGCACAACTCGTAGCGTTGCCTCGACGCAACCTCCCGATTGCCCCCATGTGCCGCCCTTGCTCTGCACCCTCGGTTTTGTGGCCCAAACCGGGAAACTAGCCTTTCCAGCCAACCCCCAGTTTTGAGGCCCAAACCGGGAAACCAGCCCACCAGCATATGAGTTTTGAGGCCCAAACTCAGCAAACCCGCAGCACCCAGGTTTTGAGGCCCAAACCTGGAAACCGTCCTCAGCCCGAGTTTTGTGGCCAAACTCAGAAACCCTCAGCACCCAGGTTTTGAGGCCCAAACCTGGAAACCGTCCACCCGATGGTTTTTCTCTGGCTCTACCACCAAACCGACGCCGTAGAGGGGATGCACCGCCCGTGCACCCCGTCCACCGACACGTGTCCCCAAGTCCACGACTCAGGCAACACATGACCGCAAGTCTTTGCTCGTCGCTGTCCCAGGCTGTCAGCCACCACATCTGATCCTCGGGCCACCGGTCCCTCAGTCCAAGCCTCACGTCCGCCCTTCGCCACTCTCGGTCCATCGGCACGGCACGTCTCTACTTGACCTTCACCTTGCCTCTGATCACTGTATCCGTGCTCGACACCTGCACAACACAAGCCAAAGAACATGCGCATCATCCCAGTTGACAATCACTCATCACTCAGAGACTCGACATACACCCATGTATCCGCAATCTCCCCCTTGATGAGTGCATTGTCAACTGCCAACACAAATCATAATGGAGGCAGAAGAAAGAAGAAGGAGAAGGAGAGAGAACTTAACCAAATGACCCAAAAGCATAGCAAAGCCGAAGAAGGTCAAGTGGAAAGAACGAAACAACTTGGTCCCCAAAGACATGGGCAACGGCTCGACGCAACCAAGCAAAACAAAACTAGCCCTCAAGAAGAGGTAGAACAGGCTCAACACCGCTAGCAAATACCAATTGGTAAATCAAAGCAAAATGCTAGTCCCTCAAGATAGAGGCACAGAGGCTCAACACAACTAGCAAAGAAAGTTCGATACCAAAACCTTACGACCAACAGGAAGCAGAAGCAGCAAAAACTCCCCCTTGAATAGTGCAAACAACCAGGAAAGCTCCCCCTTAGTTCAAACGGAGGGTAATGATTTGCAATTTCTCCCCCTTAGTTGAAAATGCACTTATCAAGAAACACTGTGCCCCCTCAGAGAATGCACCATCAAAAAGTGCCAACACGCAGATTTCTCCCCTTCCAAAATGCATATGAGTCAAAATGCAAGTTAGGAGCTTCAGGAGTATACTCAAAAGAGTGCAAAGATGCTCTTCAGAGTTCTGATCCGATGACTCAGAAAATGCACAGAATGCTAGCAAAGGCTCAAACTGATCACTAAGTCTGAAATGAGAGCAAAAAGAGCAGTTTGTAGCCGAAAAAGTATTCACTATTAAAATAGCACATACATGTATAGACAGGAAGTCAAACAAGTGCTAAACATGTATACAAGGTGAACTACCCCTAGCACAATTCAATCATCATGCAGATACCAATTGAAAAATGAAGCATACACTTGTGATTTCAAATTTGAATCGAAGTTGCAGCGGTGAAATTACACAAGTCCGGAAATCAGCATGTGACTGCGAGAGGTTGAATGCTTGTTATTGCCTAACTTTCCAACTGTGCGAAGCCTATGCATAAGCAATCAGAAGCTTAAAGCAATAGTTTCGGTCATACACTACACAACTCAAGTTTAACTCAAAGTGCAATGAGAAACAGTCTCAAAACTGTGAGGTGCTAACAAGCAAACCCATCTCGATCTTTTCAATTCACTTAACTTGGTTCAGATTTTAAACAGAATATGACATACCAAGCAAGTGAATGACTCAACACTAGAGACATAGCAACCTAGCATACATACATAGCATAAGTGACTTCGACACATTCTACACATGCTAGTTGCATATCTCAATGGTGAACATTTTCAAGTTTTAAGTTCATTAATCAACTTCACCATTCAAAAATAGCTCAGCTCACAACTTGTATCAGTGACCAGAAAGAGCATAAGCTACAGCATCAACATAAAGCATCGGAGCAAAGACTACACAGAGCATAGTTACATTCTTCAGACTATATTCATGAAGCTCAAAATGTAAAAGCGTATGCTGAAAATGTTTCCCCATCTAAAAGGGGAAACACACACCAAGCTCACCTCTCAACCGATTAAAAGTTGATTGGTCCAAAGGTTTGGTGAAAATATCAGCCAACTGATGATGAGTATCGACATGGCGAAGGTCGATATCACCCTTCTCATAGTGGTCTCGCAGGAAATGAAAGCGCACATCAATGTGTTTGGTCTTCGAGTGCAGCACGGGGTTCTTAGCAACGCTAATCACACTCGTGCTGCCACAAAGCAAAGGAACACGAGAAAAGCTCAGACCAAAATCACACAAAGTGGCCATCATCCAGAGTAACTGAGAACAGCAGCTAGCCGCAGCAATATACTCAGCCTCCGTGGTAGACTGGGCGACACTAGACTGCTTGCGAGAGGACCACGATACAAGAGAAGAACCAATAAACTGGCAAGTCCCAGAAGTGGACTTGCGCTCAATCCGGCAACCAGCAAAATCAGCATTGGAATAACTGCAAAGGGAAAGGTTGGAGGAAGCAGAATACCAAATCCCAAATTCTGGAGTGAAGGATAAATACCTCATAATGCGCTTGACCGCCTGACGGTGAGAGGTGCACGGCGAAGACTGAAAACGCGCGCAAAGACACACCGCGAACTGGATGTCCGGGCGTGTCGCCGTCAGGTACAACAGTGACCCGATCATACTCAGGTACTCCTGCTGGTCCACTGCTTCTCCTTCCTTGTCCGCATCCAGGGCTGTTGTGGTCGCCATGGGTGTTGGAAGAGGCTTGGCCTCACCCATGTCGAATTTCTTCAAAATGTCCCGGGTGTACTTGCCCTGGTGCACAAACGTTCCCTCTCGGGATTGCTTGATTTGCAACCCGAGGAAAAACGTCAGCTCGCCCATCATGCTCATCTCGAACTCCCTGCTCATAGTATCTGCGAACTTGGCAACCAAAGCGTGAGAAGAACCACCGAAAATGATATCATCCACGTAAATATGGATCAAGAGAGTATCAGTGCCTTGCTTGAGGAGAAAGAGCGTTTTATCTACACATCCCATTTTAAAACCCTTAGCAAGCAAAAAGGTTTTCAACCTATCATACCAGGCTCTAGGGGCTTGTTTCAAACCATACAAAGCTTTGTGGAGTTTAAAGACATGGTTTGGAAACTTGGGATTTTCGAAACCGGAGGGTTGTCTAACATACACCTCCTCTTCTATGTAGCCGTTTAAGAAGGCACTCTTGACATCCATCTGAAAAAGTTTGAAACCTTTGGATGCAGCAAAAGCCAAGAGTATCCTAATTGCCTCCAAATGAGCTACAGGAGCAAACGTCTCCTCATAGTCTATCCCCTCCTTCTGACTATATCCCTGGGCTACGAGTCTGGCCTTATTTCTCACAACATGGCCATCTTCTCTCTGTTTGTTTTTGAAAACCCATTTTGTCCCAATTGGATGACACTCAGAAGGTGGATACACTAGAACCCAAACCCGATTTCTCTCAAAGTTTTCTAACTCCTCATGCATGGCATTGACCCAATCCGGATCCGTCAAAGCGTGTCCTGAAGGACCGAGAATGCTCCTAGAAAGCGACCAGAGGGGGGGGTGAATGGGAGCTTCAAATTTTCCTTTCGGAAACTTGTTGCCACTGTCCCTTAAATCAACTCCAAGAGCAAACCCTAGAGCTCGTAAGTGTCCACAACCCTAGATGTAGGGTGGATGCTTCAAAGAAGCACAGTGAGACACTATACGACTCTGGAAACCCAACGCAAAAACCCAAAACCAAATCCGAAGTCGAACGATCAAACTGCGGACGAAACAATGAAGAAATCACTGCATCGGACGCTGGCAGCGTCCTATGGCCAAGCACCGAATGAGTCCGATGCAAACAGGACCTCTCTGGAACCTTACTGGACTGGCATCGGACGCTGCTACAGTGAAACCCTAGCGTCCAATGCTAGACCTCCGGCGCGTCCGATGGCAACGGACGCTCCGATGGTCAGCGTCCAATGCTCCTTCAAAAACACTGTCAGTTGACACGTGGCACCGGACGCTCCGATGAAAACGACTCAGCGTCCGATGCTCAAGAACACAGCATCCGATGGTCCTGAAATAGCACTGTTCTTCCACGAAATTCACCCGATCTCCTCCGAATCAAAAGCACTAAGGCCTAGACTTGGTATGAGGAGTTCCAAGGATGTTAGTGAGCTATCCCAACGGAATCATGGCTCGAACCTAACTCCAAATCGGTGAATTGGAAGAATTCGGGACTAAGGAGCAAAAACCGATCCAAACCTAAAATCGCTCGATCTCCTAGACCGTGAGGTTAGAGGTAAATTCTTTCAGTGGAAAGAAGTGTCTCACGATCTAGAACAGCTTGGTTCCAATGGATTTGCAAAAGATGAACCGAGCAAAGAGATCAATCGATGGGAAGAACGTGGAGAAAAAGGATTCCGCGAAGAACACGAACGAAACGCGAATCACAACCATGAAATTGCAACCGTGTGGCTACCACACGCTACAACAGTGAGATTACGGTCTCACTTCCTCAAAATCTCACGGGCACAGAGGTATTGTTCTCTTCTCTGTGGATCTCAGGTTTGCTACAGCAGGGGATGGGGAGAGCAGGAAACCCTAGAAGCAAAAGAGCAAATGACTGAGATGGGAAGGGAGGAGGGTGTCTCCCTCTACTTATCCTAATTTCTAATTCCTACTCTACCCCTCAACTAATTACAGAGTGAACCAGCTAAACCCTAAGGTTATTCTGGACCAACTCGATGGTAGGTGGATCCGACGGTCACGCCCGCACAACTCGTAGCGTTGCCTCGACGCAACCTCCCGATTGTCGCCACATGCTGCCACCGCTCTGCACCCCCGATTTTGTGGCCCAAACCAGGAAACCAGCCTTTCCAGCCAACCCCTGGTTTTGAGGCCCAAACCGAGAAACCAGCCCACAGCATCTGAGTTTTGAGGCCCAAACTCAGCAAACCCGCAGCGCCCAGGTTTTGAGGCCCAAACCTGGAAACCGTCCTCAGCCCGAGTTTTGTGGCCAAACTCGGAAACCATCCGCGCCTAGGTTTTGAGGCCCAAACCTGGAAACCGTCCACCTGATGGTTTTTCTTTGGCTCTACCACCAAACCGAAGCTGTAGAAGGGATGCACTGCCCGTGCACCCCGTCCACCGACACGTGTCCCCAAGTCCACGACTCAGGCAACACATGACCGCAAGTCTTCGCTCATCGCTGTCCCAGACTGCCAGCCACCACAGCTGATCCTTGGGCCACCGGTCCCTGAGTCCAAGCTTCACGTCCGCCCTTCGCCACTCTCGGTCCCTCGGCACGACACGTCTCTACTTGACCTTCACCTTGCCTTTGATCACTGTATCCGTGCTCGACACCTGCACAACACAAGCCAAAGAACATGCGCATCATCCTAGTTGACAATCACTCATCACTCAGAGACTCGGCATACACCCATGTATCCGCATGTCCAACATCCCGGGGTTCAAAATCAGCAACGAATGCAGAATGAGCAAAGTGAGAGATTTGCCTTGACCGGGAGATGCGTTCGTCGATGCTGCCATTCATTTGCTGAGGCGGGTGCTGGCACTGAATGTGTTGTGGCGCCTCCCTTGCCGAAGTGGCCTCCCCCTCAACAGCAGCTGGTGCCTCCCTGGGTACAAAAGGTACCGCTCGAGGTGGCGGATCCCACGGCCCCCAGGAAGAAGATGTGTCGGGGCCGTGAGTCGTCGTAGAAGCCGCTCCTTGCGGCAAAGCAGGTGGAGGGGGTGTTGGATCATCCATACCTTCGGCACCCTCGTCCTCATCATCAAAAAGAGGCTCACCAACCTCATGATCACCTGCACGCTCAAAACGAGAAGAAGGACAAACCATGGTCTCGTCGAAGGTGACATCGAATGTCTCCATGACTCGGTTAGTGTCAAGGTTAAGTACACGATAAGCTCAAGTGTGAGTGCCATAACCCAAAAACACACCGTCAGAAGAACGAGACTCAAACTTGTCCAGGTTGCCCTTTTTGAGTATAAAACAATGGCAACCAAAAACTCGAAAATAACTCACCTTGGGGAGTTTTCCAAAACGCAACTCATAAGAGGTCTTTTTCAAGAAAGCTCGAAGAAAAATGCGATTGGAAATATAGCATGCAGTGCTCATAGCTTCGGCCCAATATTGCCTAGGAGTCCTATGCTCATTGAGCATCGTCCTGGCCATCTCTACAAGGGTCCGATTCTTCCTCTCTACAACACCATTCTAAGGCGGTGTGTAGGGAGAAGAAAACTGATGCTCCAAGCCCAAAGAGTTACAAAACTTCTCAAAATCCGAATTCTTGAATTCGGAACCATTATCACTCCTAATAGCTCACATCGAGTTCAAAGGGAACTCGTTCTGAAGACGCAAAATCAGATTGCGCGCAAAGGAGAAAGTCTCGGTCTTCTCAACTAAAAAGAAGACCCACGAATATCTCGAAAAGTCATCAACAACAACAAGCACATACCACTTCCCCCAAACCGAGCTCACCCGAGCTGGACCAACAAGGTCCATGTGCAAAAGCTCTCCAGGGCGCTTGGTCATGACCTGAGTCACTGGATGGTGGGGAGCGGCAACCATCTTCCCATGTCTACAAGAGTGGCAAACAAGATCCTTCTCCATATGCAACTTGGGCAATCCTCGGATTAGGCCAAGTGAACTAAGCCTTGCAAGCAAGCCGAAGCTCAAATGTCCAAGTCTCCTATGCCACTTCCAAAGATCAGAGGAGGAAGGTCCAGCCACAAGACAACGAGAAACGCCAAAAGACTCTGAGAAATTCGCACGAAAGACTTTTCCAAAGGGCGAAATCAAACACACAAGATTGCCCTGAGGATCCAAAATACGACTGAGATTCGGTTTAAAATGAATCTCATAGTCGTCGTCAAAGAGTTGCGAAACAGAAAGAAGGTTAAAATGCAAGTTAGAAACAAGAGCAACATCGCGCAACACAAAGTGCTCATTAACTCGCACAGACCCATGAGACAACACCTTACCTTTGCTGTTGTCGCCGAAGGTGATATACTCCTTTCCGGTGACCGGACTAAGACTGGAGAACCACTTGGCGTTTTCGGTCATGTGCCTCGAGCACCCGGAATCCACCAACCAAATGTTCTCCAATCGTTTTACATACATCAATAAAAAGACATAGGGTGAGCATACGGGCCAACACTAGGGTTAGTGAAGTAAGGGGAATACCAGTGTTGGGTCGGCTGCTCAAAAGAACGGTTAGCGAAAAAACCATTCCTAGCACACTTACGAAGGAAGCAATCACCATGTTTAGAAGAACGTGGTCCACTAAGGGAGGAGCGTCCATCGCGATACTCAAAACGCGGTAGGGGAAAACGCTCAACTACAAAGCCACCGCCATGGGGTCCATAGCCCACAACAGCAGGCTCCCGTCGGGCACACTCTCTATGAGGCCTAGGCCTAGGAACTTGAGGCACTGCACCTCTAGGCCTAGCATCTCTCCTCGGAGCTCTCCTCTGTCTAGGCCTGGGAACTTGAGGTTTTGGACCTCTGGGCCTAGCAGCACGTCTCTGAACATTTGGCGCATGTACATCATGGAAAGGATGGTACATGTCCGCATTGTTCATCTCCCTAGCACGGCGCGCCTCTCTCTTGCGCCGAAAGCAGAACTCGCTCAAGTGTCCATCTCTCCCACAGTGCTCACAATGGTACCTCACCGCTCTCAAAGGGGGTTGTTGGTACTCACGGTAGTGGGTGTGGATCACTTTGCCCTTCTGTGGCAAACACTCCTCCTGGATAGGTGGCATCGTATCAAGCTTGTTTTTCAAGTGGTTGGGTTTGGGATGCCACACTTGGTTCTTGGGTGGAGCTCGTGGAGGTTCTTCAAACACCCCATCCTTGGTGGTAGGCTTGAGTGGCTCTTTGGGTGGAAGCTTGGTAAGTTTGGGAGTAGTGGTGGAGTTGGGCTTCTCACAAGGGTTAAGACCACTCGACTCTCCAATCTTCCCAAAAGCAGAAAGATCAACACCCGGAGCAAAACCTACACCAGGACCTCCAGCAGCTCGCTTAAATTGGGAGATCATCATCCCGAGCTTCGGCTCACCACAAGATACCCATGATAAGATGGTCCGAAGGTATGTGTTTTCCTCCTCGGTTTGCATCTTGTCATGCTTCACATTCGCAATCTCCATCTCCAAACCCTCGCACAAAGCACACCTAGTCACACAAGTGCTACCCGAGCTGGCCTCCTCAAGAGACACAACCTTGGCATTCTTCTCTGCCAACTTGGTTTGCAAGACAGGACAAGTCTTGCACGCACCCAACAGCATGGGTCTAGCCCGGAGCTCATCCACCTCTCCTACCAACGCCACATACTTACTTCTCAAAGTGAGAAGGTCAGTCATGTGCGTGGTGCACATCTCACACTCAACCTCCTCAGACACGACCACGGTGGACTTTGCAAACTCAAGCTTCTTCACCGTGTCCTCCCACTTCTGCCTAAACTCCTTGCGCTCTCTAGCGGCATGCCTAAGCAGCTTATCCTGACTAAGCAAGGCGACAGTAAGCTTCTCGACCTCAGCAGAAAGCTCATCGTGGGTGAGAGATACCTGGGAGGTGTCGTCGTCATCGTCATTCCGAGGACTGTGCTCCAGCTTGCCGTCGACCTCATCACCAAGGGCCATGGGGCAGAAACCCTCGTCGTCGGTGAAGAAGCAAAGACCGTTCAGCTTGTCCTCGATCCTCTTCTTCTTCTTGGACTCGTCATCGCTTGAGCAAGCGGAGTCGTCATCCGAGCCGTCGACGTCGCTGAGCGTGGCGAAGAACGCACGCTGCTCAGCCTGGGCCTTCTCCAAGTACTTGGTCTTGATGTACTCCTTGTCGAAGCCGCCCCTCCGCTTGTGCCTCGGAGGGACATGCTTGTCCTTGCGCTTGCCAGAGTCATACTTGTGCCCATGGTCCGCCTTGCCGAAGGTCTGCTTGTTCTTCTTCGGGCAATTTGCGATGAAGTGGTTGGGGTCGCCGCACTCATAGCATCCTGAGCGTCCTCCTCCGCGGCGACGGTTCATGCGGTTGTTGAGGAACCGTGAGAACCGATTAGCGAGCATTGCCAACTCGTCATCCCCCAAAGACTCTAGCTGATCCTCTGTGACAGAGAAGAGAGAAGAAAGTGCAAATCCTCTAGAGGGGTTAGCAGAAGAGCCAGAAAGCAAAGCCATTGACGGGCCAGAAGGATTTTCATAAGAAGCCCTCGCCATGGCATCGATCTCACTTGACTTGAGCTTACTGAAGAGCTCGTCGCACGTGAGGGTCTGATAGTTAGGCGATTCGATGATCGCCTAAACCTTGGAATCCCACACCGACCGATCAAGGGTATGCAAAAGCTTGAGAGCCCTCTCATGATCGTCGAAAGGCAACAGCTCCTTGTTAGCCCTCATCCTATTGACAATCACCTGAAAGTGAGCGAATAAACTCTCTATGCCCTCGCCAGGCATATGTCGAAAGTTCTCATACTCTCGCTTGAATGACTCGTAGAGACGGGTTTTGACTTGAGAGGTTCCCTCATGGAAACGCATGAGGGTAGCCCAAATCTCCCGAGCCGTAGTGAGGTGAGAAACACGATCAAACTCACTCATGCTCAAGCATGAGAAAAGAGCATCACGGTCTCCGCTATTGGCATCGTGCGCATCGATCTGAAGCTGAGAGACACGAGCAGCCAAGACCACATAATCGGCAGAGTTGCAAATATCCCAGATGGAAGCACCCAAACTCTGCAGATAGGCCGACATGCGTATCTTCCAATACGCATAGTTCGTCCCATCGAAAAATGGCGGTTTGCCCACGCCGCGATCCATGTCGCCTTCTGTGGATCTATAACCGGCTAAGGTGGAAGATCCTTAACCCGCTCCGATACCAATTGAAGGACCGAGAATGCACCCAGAAAGCGACCAGAGGGGGGGTGAATGGGAGCTTCAATTTTCCTTTCGGAAACTTGTCGCTACTGTCCCTAGAATCAACCCCAAAAGCAAACCTAGAGCTTGCAAGTGTCCACGACCCTAGATGTAGGGTGGATGCCTCCGAGAAGCACAGCGGGACACTACACAGCTCTAGAAACCCAACGCAAAAGACGGAAGTCAAATCCGACACCGGACGAACGAACCGCGAGTGAAACTGCACAAACCAGCAGTGACCGGACTCTGGCCTGCGTCCGGTCTGAAAAATTCCTCTCGAGAACCTTACTGTTCCTGACCAGACTCTCTATCCCTGTGCGTCCGGTCGATGCTCGAGCGTCCGGTCACAACGACAAAACTACGATGAACAGTAGAATCGTTGAGTCCGGTCAGTCCCAAAAACCAGCGTCCGATCGAATTGAAGCAAACTCACAGTCAACACATTCAACGACTGGACTCTGACCGTGCGTCCGGTCAGCCCGAGTCAAGCGTCCGGTCACCCCGACAGTGAACTGTTCGTCCACCGATTTGATCCAAACTCTCGCAAAACAAAACCTCTAGGGTTCAAACTTGGAGAGATGAGTCACAAGGAGGATAGTGAGCTATCTCTAAGAGATCATGGCTCGAACCTATCTCCAAATCGATGAATCGAAGATATTCGGGGGAAGGCAGAAGAGCTTGACCCGAAACCAAAATCGATCGATCTCCTAGACCGTGAGGTTAGAGGAGAATTCCTTCGGTGGAAAGAAGTGCCTCACGACCTAGGATGACTTGGTTCAAATGGATTTGCAAAAGATGAACCGAGCAAAGAGATCAAACAACGGGAAAAACGTGGAGAAAAAGGATTCCGCGAAGAACACGAACGAAACGCGAATCACAACCATGAAATTGCAACCGTGTGGCTACCACACGCTACAACAGTGAGATTACGGTCTCACTTCCTCAAAATCTCACGGACACAGAGGTATTGTTCTCTTCTCTGTGGATCTCAGGTTCGCTACAGCAGGGATGTGGGAAAGCAGGAAACCCTAGCTATGAAAGAGCAAAAATGACTCAAATGGAATGGGGAGGTGGGTGTCTCCCCCTACTTATCCTAATCCTAACTATTCCTAATTCCCACTCTACCCCTAACTACTTACAAAGCGAACCAGCTAAACCCTAAGGTTATTCTGGACCAACTCGATGGTAGGTGGATCCGACGGCCACGCCCGCACAACTCGTAGCGTTGCCTCGACGCAACCTCCCGATTGCCACCACGTGCCGCCCTCGCTCTGTACCCCCGGTTTTGTGGCCCAAACCGGGAAACCAGCCTTTCCATCCAACCCCCGGTTTTGAGGCCCAAACCGGGAAACCAGCCCACCAGCATCTGAGTTTTGAGGCCCAAACTCAGCAAACCCGCAGCACCCAGGTTTTGTGGCTCAAACCTAGAAAATGTCCTCAGCCCAAGTTTTGTGGCCAAACTCGGAAACCCTCAGCACCCAGGTTTTGAGGCCCAAACCTGGAAACCGTCCACCCGATGGTTTTTCTCTGGCTCTACCACCAAACCGACGCCGTAGAGGGGATGCACCGCCCGTGCACCCCGTCCACCGACACGTGTTCCCAAGTCCACGACTCAGGCAACACATGACCGCAAGTCTTTGCTCGTCTCTGTCCCAGGCTGTCAGCCACCACAGCTGATCCTCGGGCCACCGGTCCAGTCCAAGCCTCACGTCTGCCCTTTGCCACTCTCGGTCCATCGGCATGGCACGTCTCTACTTGACCTTCACCTTGCCTCTGATCACTGTATCTATGCTCGACACCTGCACAACACAAGCCAAAGAACATGCGCATCATCCTAGTTGACAATCACTCATCACTCAGAGACTCGGCATACACCCATGTATCCGCAAGTTCCCAAGGGAAAAGGTACGCTGTTACTTTAATAGTTATGCCACTAATGTACACGAAAAGAAGAACCACTCAAGAAGGAGGCACTGCACATCCCAACGCAATAAGAATCGACCAATCAAGGATGGATGGGCTGACTATGAAGGAGAAGTCACCAGGAGTGAAGACATCCCATTAAAGGAAATGAAGGACGATGAAGTAAAGGAGACAAGTCCACCAGTCAAGCGAGTGTGGAAAAAGAAAGAGGTTCTACTGATGTACAATCATCGAGGTCCTCCTCAGGATCTGCTGATGCACTCAAGGAAGAATGAAGAGCGTACAAGGAGTCTTGTTCGATAGACTATAAATGTCGAATCCTCGCCGAAAGGTAACTCAATAGTTATCCATATTCATTAGCATTAAATTCGTTATTGCATAATTAGTAGATTTAGCATAATCATTTTACTATTAGTATCATATTTACTTCTAAGCAATTATATCTGCATTAGAAAACAAAATAAAAATATGGAAAACTCTAAGCCCCCATGAAAGTATTACACTTTCTGTGGAGGCAGAAAAAAACACATTTGCATATTTACTTCTGCATTGCATACATCTATAAAAACAAAAATTCAAAAAGAGACACTATGAAACACTGCTGAAACTCTGCTTAGTGGAAAGGAAGAACATAAATAATCTAAAGAGCTTTAAGACAACTAGACAAATTGGAGGAATATTTATCACTAACGCTTAATCAAGTTCCACTAGTTGTGTTGTCTATCTGTGAATTGAGTAGGAAGAGAAGAAGAGAAGGACTAAAGAAACCGCTAATAGTCTACTCGTCTTCTGGAGAAAAGACCACGTCAAGATCCAGCTTGGGGAAAGGCACCCTTAGTTATCACGATAAGTATCACGGCTTTTTATCTATTACTATTAGTTCGGTTTAGTTAGATCAGGTTAATAAATGTAGAAACCCATAAAAAAGATGAATAACTATTACAAAACCAAATAAAGATATTATATAATGAATAAATGTATAGGTGGATATAAACTTAATTTTGCTCATGATAAAAATGATGAACAATTGCTCGGCCATAATCTTTTTTAGTACCTAGTGTTCAAACTTAAATTTTCTCAAGTTTTAGACAAAGCTGTTCTGAATAAACTCTGAACCTGAAACCTGTGGTTTGTAAATGCTTGATCTAAAGTATAGATAATTGTGAGATATGATATAAAAAGGTTTGAGCTGTTGTTTATCTGATTCCTAGAGAGACTAGAGTTCTGGAGATTTACACTTTGAAAAGATTAAAAATACATGATGAGATCCTGTATGACATAACATGAGTTCCTACCCAAAACCATTAATTTGATCTTAAGATAAGGCTACTTACTTTGTTCTAAGTTTTTTTAGTTATGGTTGAGAAATTTATCATGCTCTAGAGATCAAGAACGTTTTATTAAAAGATTCACTCTTCCGAAGTAGTATTGTGTTAGAGGCATGGGACTATGCAAAAGTATAAAAGGAGGAAATAAAAAGAGACAAGTGTCCGACTACCTCAAAAGAAAAGAAAAAGAATTATGATAAAAATATGAAAAGAAAAAAAAGAATGATAGCCCATGGTCCCTCTAATTACAATATGCCAGCAAAAGATGACAAATTTCAAATGTTCTAAGTTCTTGATCTATGAGTATGACATCTTTCTCCCTAACTTTGAACTTTGACTTGGTAAGATATGCTTTTCACTTCTTAAAGCTCCAGATATATATTCATAGAAAAGAAGGAAAATGCATCAGTGAGGAATCATAAAATATAAAAGAGCGATTTGAGAGTATCATACAGTAGAATCTCTGATTTCTATTTTGAAAATATATAAAAACTCCAGAATGAAGGTTGATCAAAGAGTTAGAGATACAGTGCTTAACTTGATTGTTCTATCTTTCAATTGTTTAAAGACCCAGGTAAAGGAAAAAGCTCCATAGTTAAAGGTAATATGAGAAAGTCAGAATAGTTAACTCTAAACCAAGGGAAGATTTTTGTTTGAACATATGTACCTTTGAGGTGTAAAAGCATAGTAGCAATTCCTGATTCATAATGACTATTTGCTAACGGACTAGCAAAAGGTAAGCTTGGGGGAGTTGTTGACACTGGTTATCTATCATAATTAAAGGATAAATAAATATGAAAAGGGTATGAATTCAATCACAAATAAAGGATTAAGGTTTCAATTGACAATATTCCACGAGTTTTGGTGAATTGTGATTCTACAGGGACTAAACCAGGAAATCAACACTGATAGCTTACCCTAGAAGGAAACCGACGAGAGATAACCGAATCGACGCATCAGGATTATTCTAGAAGCATCTAGAGGACAGCAGAAGACACCAGGAGGCCGGGCACCGCGAGACCATGCTAGGTGGGACCGACCGGTCCCACCATGGGACCGACCGGTCCTCCCCGGGGCCCGCTGGACTCTATCTTCTGGAATGTTCTACCACCGCCTATGAGGATGCATCTCAGCCGTACCTAAGGTCGGTTTGATCCAACGACCACGGTTCATCGCCCAGGGCTATATAAACAATCTCAGACCCCCTCTCCAGGGCATCACATTCATCATTAGATCAGATCATCATCAGAATCACCAGAGAAGGAGATCAATCAGAAGCCCTAGAACTATGTCCACCTAGAATAGTTAGATAGAATAGGATTAGAGGAGGCAAGCTTCGCTAGGATTCCTGATCTAGTCACGAGAAGGCTCGGTAAACCCAAGATCTTCTCTCTTGTATTAACATTATGGATCTATTTCATAATTGCTCTTCTAGTTCATCATTGTTCATCATTGTTTATGTTCTAGTTCATCATCTGGTTCTAGTTCATCTTCTACTTCATAATCCTGTTCTAGTTCATGTTCTAGTTCGTACTTCAGTTCTTCTCGATGATCTAATTCACCTTATTGTTTATCTTTATGCTCTAGATAGCAATACAATTGATATGACTAAGACATCAACTATTATATTCTTAATTATATTGCTTATAGTATGCTTTGATTATATATTTGGCATAGATAGTTCATCTTTATGTTTATACTCATGTTCGTATAACGCTTATCTTAAAGTACAACGGGTGGGTGATAGATGTTGTGTAGGCGTGGTGCCTATACACTATTTATATGTGAATGTGTCCTATGTTCCGGATAGAGTGGTAGATCATGGGTGTGATATTCCTGTTGAGTCCTTTGTATTCCACATCCGGAATGTAGTGTTCAGTATGACTCAGTTAACTCATGGTTTAGGGGTTACTCTGTTTGGCACCTTTACTATGGAGTTGCCTCTTGATTATAGATATGATGTGACCTAGCGAATGAATGCCAAATATGTTTGCACTAATCAATGTATGCTATGACTTGTAATTAGAATAACTTAGGAATGTTTCTTATTAATGCATGTTCTAATCATCACTTGCTAGGTAGTACTATTCTAGGATTATTTTTGATTGATCTGATCTCTGTTATCATTTATCATTATCATTTACTCTGTAATCTGATCCTTGTTTAGAGTAATAAGTGTGTTATCAGTCTTTATTATAAGTGTGCCATTTTGAATGCTATTAAGCCCTCATTAGTATAATGCCATCATACTTTGAATTGATTAGTCTCTAGGCTAAATATAAATAACGATACCTGAGACTAGCTTGGGTGAAATGCTTCTACAATGGATGTATTTATCTGTGCGTTTGCGAGTAAATATTTATCTTTCAATCCAGTGCCCTGATATAATTACATTGCTAGCTTCATGTTGGGGATGACAACTTGACGTTAAGTTAAGTTGGTAGTGTCCAATACACTCTTTAGTGCCTTCACTAGATTATTATTTATCCGGTTCATTCTTAGGGTGATTCCATTAAGGAGTGTCAACAGTGATCAAGACACTTAGCGAGTGTGATCACATTTAGGATACATAGCCGTACTATTAAGAGGAGATAATTCACGGCTTATGCGGTGTTCAAGTGCTACTAGGAGTTCTCTAACATATTGATGCATTAGACCTAGTGGGTGACGAACAAAACCCTTGGAAAAATGCTAACACACGTGCACAAGTGTTGAAACACTTTGGTGTTGGCACATGGAAGCAAGGGTAGAAGTTAGAAAGCAAAAGGTGTTGAGTTAGGGGCATCGGGCGCTGTTGGCGGCAGCATTGGACGCTGGGCCGAGTGTCCGATGGTTAACCCTAACTGCTGGCAAATGTTGAAGGAGCATCGAACGCTAGCAACAGACGTTGGGAAAACACTGTTGCAGAGTCTGATGGTTATGATGTGGCGCGAGCGTGCTTTCCAAGGAGCATCAGACGCTGGCCTGCGTTCGATGCCAAACCATCGGACGCGTCTGATGTGTTTCGACCCTCTCTGGAACCTCTCTGTTGTGTCATCGGACGCTGGGGTTGAGCGTCCGATGCTAAGGGCTCAGAGCGTCCGATGCTAAGGGCTCGGAGCGTCCGATGAGTGCGTAAATCAGTGCTGAAAAGAGTAGGGCATCAGAGCATCCGATGCTTGGCATCGGCGTGTCCGATGTTACTTTAACCGTGGCGTGAAAGGATTTGACCGTTGGGATCGTGCATACCGAATTCATATCAAGGGGACCCGTGGCTCCATCTGGAGAATCGGACGCTAGGGCAGCGTCCGATGGTCGTGACTTCAGCCCAATGGCTAGGCTGACTTGTGTGGCCTATTTAAGGGGCTTAACCGGCTCACTTGGATACTCTCTTGCACATTTTGATCCCTAAGCATTCTTGTGAGAATAGCCAAGCCTCCCAACTTATCTCTAGTGTTGATTTGATAAAACCAAGTGAGATTGAGTTCATTCTAGTGGCACTAGTTCTTCGCATCGGCATTGAGTTTCTTGTTACTCTTGGCATTTTCCGATGCCTAGATGGCTTGGAGGCGTTGAGGTGTTGTTGGCAAGAGAAGGAGATTGTTCTTGGCCACCACCATTCGTGATTATGAGAGGTTTTGGAGCCTCACCTCACCGGAGCGGCAGGAGGCATCCTTAGTGGATTGCCCGTGTCATTGAGCTACCTCGCTAGCGGTAGATTCTTGTGGCGCTCTTTGTGAGCTTGGCTTTGTGCCAATTAGCCACCGGGTCACCTAGTGTTGGTCAACACAACGGGGAGTAGCATGCCGGCAAGCACGTGAACCTCGAGATAAATCATCGTGTCTCGTGTGCTTATTGTGATTGTGTTTCCATCTTGGTGATTGGTCTTCATGTTCACATCTTTGGTGATTGACATCACAAGTGGATTTCACCGGTGATTGGCTCTCTACTAGGCGATCCCAAAGGCTCAGTGAAATCATCTCGATCTAGCTGATTTACTTTATGTATTTACTTTGAGCTATTTCTTTTGTTAGATAACATTCATATTTGTCTTGATACATCTCTTGTGTAGCTAGTTGTGATTAGTTATCTAGATTTATCTATTGCACATACTTGTCTCATATACATTCTTTGTATATCATATTTGTGCTAGAGTTAGATTATTTGTTCCGCATTAGATACTAGCTCTAGTTGATTGTGTGACATAGTTTTATTAGGTAGAATTGTTGGATAGGTGGCTTGCAACACACTATTAGGCTAGGACAAAAAGCTTCGCCATTTGTCATACTAATAGTGTTTGCCTAAGTGATTTTGTAGATTTTTAATTAGGCTATTCACCCCCCTCTAGCCAATTTGGACCTTTCACCGGTTTCCGAGTTTGGGCCTCAAAACTTGGGGTGGACGGTTTTCCAGGTTTGGACCTCAAAACCTGGGCTGGCGGGTTTCTGAGTTTAGGCCACAAAACTCAGCCTGAGGACTATTTTCCCGGTTTCAGCCTCAAAACCGGGAGGACGTTCTAAAAAGAACGGTCGACGCGTGGCAGCACCGAGAGGCTTGCGTTGTGGCGAAGCTATCAGTGAGCAAGGCGCGATGGTCGACAGGATGACACGTGGCGGCATCCTGAGGCTTGTGTCGAGGCTAAGCAAAGGATAAGGAAGGCGTGTGGTCGTCGGATCAAGACTTGGCAGAGTTGGACCGGAATACCCTTAGGGTTAGCTTGTTCGCTGTTTGTATCTAGGGGTAGAAGGGGAATAATTGTATTAGGCTATAAATAGAGAGGCAGGCCCTCCTCTCATTCTATCCTTGCAGCATTTCTTCTCTAGCCTTCGTAGATTTCGTTCCACACTGCTGCCTGTGATCCGCTGAGACAGTCACAATACCTCTGTGTACTTGGGATTTTGAGGAAACGAGACTGTAATCTCGTTGTTGTCTTGTGGGTTCGAGACACAGCTGAAATCGAGATCAATTCGTGTTCTTGTGTTATGTGCTTTGTGTTTTCGGTTTTCCCCTCTTGGAGATTTGCCTCGTTCTCCCTCTCTGAGAGATGTTTTTCAATTTCGTTTGAATCAGATTGTGCTTTGTCGTGAGCTCCTTCTTTCCACCGACGGATTTCTCCTCTAACCTCACGAGCCCATAGATCGGGCAGATTTCACGTTCATTCTTCGTTCTTCCCCTTTTTCTGGTGTTCTTCGGATTTCTCACGATTGACTTGGTTTGGTGCGATGATTTCCTAGGATTAGCACCCAATACATAGAGGAACACTTGAGAGAAGTTTGATCGAAGCCCCTTTTGATTTGGTTGAGTTGCAATCGATTTTGGTTTTAGCCCCGTGCAGTTTTGCACTTTCTGGGCATTGGCGAACAATCTGTCTCCCAGGTCGCGGACAGTCCGCGCATTGGGGTTGAGGGCAAGCAGTCAGGCGCAGCCCCCTGTCTATTCACCATCAGGTGACCGGCGAACAGACCGCGGTACAAACCCGTGGACTGTCCGGGACCTGTCCAGGGTTGTTGCAGAACAGTTCGTTTTTGAGTCTTTTGCCAGCGAACAGTCTGGCCTCCTAGGCGCAGATAGTCCAACCTTGACCGGACAGTTGGGACCCTGACAGCGGACTGTCCGGGATCCTGCTGAAAGGCTTTTTCAGCTTTGCCTGCTTGGTGCTTGGTTTTCGGGGTTCTCTGGTAGTTTCGCTATACCACTAGGACATCTCCTAGGGTATCCACCTATTCGTAGGTCGTGAACTCACTGGTTGTTTGAGTCTTTGCTTTTTGGGTGATTTTCTGGGACAAGGGCTATCTATTTCACAAGTTAAAATTTGAGGCTCCCATTCACCCCCCCTCTGGTCGCCAATTCGGTCCTTCAATTGGTATCAGAGCCAGTTAAGGATCTTCTCTACCTTAATCGGTTTCAGATCCTAAGGGCGACATGGATCGAGGGAATGACAAGGCTCCCTACTTCGATGAGACGAACTATCCCTATTGGAAGATTCAGATGCGTGCTTATCTCAACAGCATCGGGTCTTCTATTTGGGAGATATGCAAGAATGCTGAGTACGAGGTCCTTGCGGCTCGCGTTGGTCAGCTCCAGATTGACCAGCACGAGGTGAATTCTAAGGCCCGTAACACGCTTTTGGCCAGCATCTCCTTTCCTGAGTTCGAGCGTGTCTCCGAGCTTGAGACGACCCGAGAGATCTGGGTGAAGCTTCAAAGCTATCACGAGGGGACCGTCTAGGTCAAGACCAGACTCTTCGAGACGTACAACCGCGAATATGAGAACTTTGTTTAGATGGAGGGAGAGACGATTGATGCTATGTTCGCTCGTTTCCAAACGATTGTGAACAAGATGCATGCCAACCTATCTTATGATGATCATGAGAGGGCACTCAAGTTGCTATATGCGCTCGATCGAAAGGTGTGGGAGGTGAAGGTGTCGACCATCATAGAGTCTCCAAGCTATGACACCCTCACCGTGGACGAGCTATTCAGCAAGCTCAAGTCCACCGAGATCGATCACTTGAATCAGGCCAAGCTGAAGAACCCATCTTCACATTCTATGGCTTTGGTCTCAGGCAAGGTTGGATCGACTCTTTTCGCTGATGCTTCACCACCTCTCTTTGCTTTGTCTTCTTTGCTTTCAGTGACAGAGGAGCAGGTGGAGGCATTGGGCGATGATGAGCTTGCCCTCATCATCACCCGGTTCTAACGGTTTCACAACAACCGCTTGAATCGCCGGCATGGTGGCACACGTGAGGGCTGCTACAGGTGTGGCGATCCCGATCACTTTGTCGTGAGCTTCCCCAAGCGTGACTAAGGCTTCCCCGGCAAGAATTGCAACTCCAGGCACAAGGCCAAGCTAGAGAACAAGACCGGGAATAAGAAGACCAAGGGCGGCTACCGCATGGAGGATCTCGAGAAGGCTTTTGACGCTGGTAGGCGTGCCTTCATCACCTCCATCAGCGATGTCGAGAAGAGCTCCGACGGCGACTCCAGCGATGATGAGTCCGAGCACAAGATGGAGGATTGCTTCAACAGACTCTGCTTCTTCGGTAGCTCCACCGATGGCTTCTGCACCATGGCCATGGACGAGGAGGTCCGCAAGTGCCAGGACAAGCACGTCGACACCGACGACGATGACGACACATCTGAGGTATCAAATTCTTCCCTTGTCGAGCGTCTTTCCGGTGAGCGTGACTCTTTGGCTGAAATAGTTCTCGCTCAGGACAAGCAACTTAAGCATGCCACTAGAGAGCGCAATGAGTTTAAGGCTAAGCTAGGCGAGGCGCTTAAGGAGCTTGAGTTCGCTAGGTCCGAGGTGAAGGTGACCGATGAGGAGGAGTGTGATGAGTGCACAACACACATGACAAACTTTACCACCCTGCAAACCAAGTATGCCTCTTTGATCGAGGTGTATGATGAGTTGAAGAGTAGGCTAGACTTGGTGGGTGACTGTAAAGAGTGTCCCTCCCTAAAGAAGGAGCTGGAGGAAGTGAAGGCGAGGCCTTCTTTGTTGGGTGCGTGCAAGAACCGGCTTAGTCGACTCGAAAACCGACTCAGTCGGTTCAGGAACCGGCTTAGTCGGCTCAGGAGCCAACTCAGTCGGTTTGGGCACAGGCACAGGGGAAGCCGACTTAGTCGGCTCAGAATCAGCTTAGTCGGCTCATCAGCCGACTAGGCATCCGACTTAGTCGGTTTCTGGCTAACAGGAACTGATTTTTTGCCCTTTCACTTGCCTTGAGGGAAAATTGGATGTGTTGAATTAAATACTAACTCCCTCATCTTCTCCAATCTTTCTTTCTTTTGCTAAGCCTGCCGAGCCCGCTAAAGTTTACGCCTCTTTGTCTTGGACAAACCAGGAGGACACCACTTCGGTTGCAAGTATTTTGGATCACGTTCGACATGCTCTACCTCTTCAACTTCAGCAACCTCGCTTGCAGATTTCCTTTGCTTTGTTGCTAGAGATGGATCCTCAATCACAATCGGCTCATCACTATTCATGACCGTAACCTCCGTAGAGCCGATTGTGATAGATGGAGAAGGATGAGGCTTCGATTCGGGAGAAATACTAGCAACCTCCTTGATCTTCTTGGGCACATACACTTGCTGCACTTGTGCCTTTCCCTTTGCAAGAGCAGGAATCTCATGAGTTGGCAACACCCTTGATGGTTGATGGCCCCTCATTGTTATAGCTCGATTGACCCAAGCTCAATCGGCTAAATACCGAAGGTCGTGAAGAAGGACCAGCAACATCTCCCCACCTTTGTTGATAAGGCATTGGCACCGGTGAAGGATATGGCACCCAAACTCCATGAGGACTCCATTGTGGAGGTGGCGAAATTGGGTGCCCCCCAACGGGAGACATGAGGCGCAACCCTCTGTAATGGAGCTGCTGCTTGAGCCACCACAATCTGCTTGGGTTGATCATCTTGCTTCGGTGGTGAAGGCTCTTTTTTTAATGGCCGATTCTCAGAATTGGCCTTTCCTTGCTTCTCTTTCTTATATTTAGCCATGAGTCTACAAACTTCTCTTTGTTCTTCTCCACATTTGATTTCCATGTGCCGATTTCAGGTCTCTTTGGAGCAAAAGTGCGTAATTTGCGCAAATCAGGACCTCCGGGGCTGCTGGATCCAGAAGAACCGACCTGGTCGGTTTGGAAACTGACCTGGTCGGTTTGGCCCTCCTGCCGAGCTCCAGAACTGGCCTGGTCAGCTTGGCGAGGCCTGACTGGTTTGTGCAGAGCTGCCATTGTCTTGTCTTGCCGCCGTTTGTTTAGATGATTTGTTGATGTAGCAGTGATCTTGAGCATATTCTTGCCATCTTCACCTTTCTCAAGAATCACTTTACGCCCTGAGATCTCGAGGTTCGCTAATAATCACATTTTGCCTCCGGTTGTATCGGCTTGCTCCGGGCGGATCAAAATAGCGGGTTCTCCCTTCTCAGCAACATTGATTGGGAAGGGAGTCTTATCCACCTACATCTCAGTAAGACTCAACTATCCTTCATTGAGGGCCGATTGGACCTGTCAGCAAAAAACATTGCAATCATTAGTGGCATGAGAAAAGGAATTATGATATTTGCAATAAGCTTTCCTCCTTAACTCTTCAGCTGATGGCAATGTATGAGCAATTCTAATATAACCGAATTTAAGCAATTCATCAAATATTCGGTCACATTTAGAAAAATCAAAAGTAAACTTTACTTCTT